>CAMTDV010000012.1:49400899-50070899 GCA_947069175.1 Scalesia atractyloides
CTTGCCGGAAAACAAATCAGAATATTCCTTTAGGGTTGACCAAATCTCAGGACTTGACTGTTTTGACTGAAAAGCTGATATTGGAATGTTTGTCTTTTTAATCGAAACTGTGTAGACAACTGACACCTTTGGAACAAACTCAGAAACAAGTCTCTGTTAGAAAAGTAAATTTTCATCAACCAACCCTGCAAAAAGATTCCTCACTGCGAAAAACCAAACATCAGTGAAAAACCTCCGTGCGAATAACCCATCCGCACAAAGAATAAGGTTGATTGTGCAAAAGACCACTCGCACGAAGAACCTGTTTGTATGAAGCATAAGTTGCTCGCATGAAAAACAGTTGTTCGTACGAACAACCTAGTTCGTACGAAGAACGGTTATTTATATGAATCACTGATTCGATACGAAGAACTAAGTTTCTTTGTGATCTGTTTTTCGTGTCCTAGTTTTTCAATACTTTTTGGTTTTTAAAATTGTGAACTCCAAAAGTAGACTATTATTTAAAAAAATTAATCTTTAAAATTTTACGGTTTACTTTCATAAACAAGAAAACAAAATGGGTACAAACCTTGGGATTGGGGGAGTAGTTCAACCTCAAACCAAGACTCATCACGATGCTCTGCAACCTCATGGGTTAAATCACTCATGCCTCAGCAGACAGCCATGATTACCACTAATCAATGGGCATTCGTGGCAAATCAAAACAAGAGCATTCAGACTCTTCTTATTAGCGAGAGTGAGACAGGAAGTAATAACCATCCACTGAAGTTGAACCATATGAACGATTATCCTTCATGGAAAAGTTGTTTCCATACATATGTTCTTGGTCAGAATACAGAATTATGGACATGTTTTACTACACCATATAAAGAACCTCTCGAAGAAGGAGGATCAAATCCAACCTCTTTAGCCAACATAGATGAAAATGATAAAAATGCTTATGATTTAGAGAAGAAAGCGTTCGCTATCCTTACACAAGCACTTCATAAGGACATTTGTCATTAATTCGTGTACTGTGCCACCACCAAAAATTTGTGGGATACTTCAAAAGCGAGAGGGGAAGGAAATGATGTAACAAGAAAAATACGACATGATCTGCTAAAGAAGGAGTTCGAAGGTTTTTTGTTCATGAAAAGTGAAACACTCAGCGATATGACAACCCGTTTCTATCATCTTCTTAGTGAAATGTATTCATAGAAAGTGATTGCATCTCCATAAGAGATTGTAATGCGGTTTGCTGATGCTCTACCACCAAAATGGAGTCAATTCATTGACTTGCTAAAGCACACAAGGGTTTTGGATGTGATCAATATTTATGAATTTGTTCAGAAGCTGGAAAACAAAAATGAAGAGGAAATTCGAAAAGCAAAAAGATTCCTGTTCCACCAAACTCTGAGATGTATTTTGGAGGTATTAACACAGGCGTTAGTACACCTCAGTAACAAAAAATTCAAATAGTGTTTGAGTCAAACGTTAATCCCTTTCTACAACAACCACTTCAAACAGATCAATCTGCTGGTTCAGGTACTCAAACCTATGGTCAAGTATTTGATCCTAAAGCCTTTCTACCACAACCGCAAGTTGTTACACCCCAAGCTCCACAACAAGCTTCTCAACAAGCTTTCTATGGTAATAACTTTCAACCTTCAAATCCTAATACCATCAGACTAGATGCGTCACGTCTTTCCAAGGTCAGTGTAGAAGTTGCTAGGGAACACATGGAACTTCTGAACACCATCACTGTGGATTAATCGCTGGTCAAATAGGAAACATCAATTTGACTAATGAAGACTATCAACAAATAGACATATATGAGATGGAGTTGATGGATATTAAATGAGCTTTTGCTAGTGCGGTTAGAAGAGCAAAGGACTACATGAGTAGATTTAGAAGAACAAGTTTAGAAAGCAAGAAAGACACAAAGTATGGTTTTGATAAAGATGTTGTTACTTGCTTTCACTATGGTGAAAAAGGTCACTTAAAGAGTAAATGTACTCGACCTAGTAAGCAAGGAAATCACAACCCTTTCCCAAATCAATCATGACCATCCAACACAACTCAAGTTAACCATGAACAATGTATAGTAGATGTTGACAGCCCAAACAATCCCAACCAGTTTGGGCTTTCAAACAACACAAACAGAGCATTAGTTATTCAAGCAGATGAAGGATGTGATTGGTCAGTTCAGCTGGGAAGCGAAAATCGAGGAACTACATGTTATGCCAGGATAATCAATCAAATCAAACATGTTACAGTATTGATTCTTCTGATGATGATGATAGTTATGGGTATAATGGGAGTTCTGACGAGGAAAGCTCGAGTGTAGGTGGTTATGGATCTGATTTAGATGTCAGGGAAAGGATTGATACTGAGGTCAATGAGTTGCTAAAAGAAGCTGAGAAGTTGAAAAGCCAAAAGTCTGGAGTGATGAAGAAAGCAGAAGTTGCATAAAAGGAAATGGAGAAACTCTTTGCTAACAATGCATCCTTTTCTCATCATACTACTTTCATGGCTAATGTTGCAGGTTCAACAAGTCAGGTAAATTCCGACTGTCCTAGAATATGCAATGACTGTACTTACTTAAAAACCAAATTCGAAACATTTAACAGTCACAATCAAAGCCTAGTAGTTGAACTGTTAAAATGTAAAGAGGCAAATCTGGCATTAACTTGGAATGAAAAAGAATTCAAATCTGTAACTGAAACTCTTAAGAAAAGTGTATCTGAGTTAACAAAAACAGTTTTGAACAAACAAACAGGTATTAATAACTACATTAATATCCTTGAAGAAACGAAAATGGAGTTGGCCACTACCAAATACGAGCATTATGCAATCAAGCTGAAATTGGAGAGTTATTCTAACTCCCGATATGTGTTTGATCACATCACTGACGTTCAAAAACCTAAAGGAGATGTCAAATGCATTGGGTATAAATCGTGTCCACCCCCATTGAAACACAACTATACCAAATTGCCTGATGAAGAGGAAATGCCACGCTTTGAACCATTTGTACCTCTTAATACTGAAGAGTTTGTAGTAGGATTAGGGTTTAAGCTGGACAATTCCTCAGATGAATCAAGAAAACCAGAGAACTCATCAGTTGATGATCAAATCCATCTATATTAGAGAATATGAGTCATCAGATGATGAGTCAGACAAGATCGATCAAGATCAAGATCATTCTCTTGATAAAAAGAAAGGGGTAGAAATTTCTGCTACTCCCGATGAGCAATCTGATGCAAATCAAGGGAATGATCCTATCGAATCTATCAAGAAAACTATGTCTACATTTGAAAACGATAATGTGTTATATACGTTGATTGGTAATGAGAAAATGTATTCAAACAAGAACTTTGCGATCAAAAATGTAAATCCAACTTCAATTGATCAAGTTTTTGAAAATTCAACAACCAAATATTTGGGAAAGAAGAATCCAATCAAACCACAACCACTAATCGCTTCCAAAGGTAGACAACAAGAAAAGCAAACTAGAAAACCTAAGGTATCACAACCAAAGGTAGAAGCTAAAGGCGCTCGCAACAAGAAAATGGGAAGAATGTTAACTTTGTGGGGTCAACATGTACTGATAAATCGATACTTTTGAAAAAATGTCAAATATTTATTTTGTAAATTAAGTCAAGATTTCAAAACGTAATAGTCAAAACAATTATACTCAACAAACAAATGGGTGTGAAGATGGACCAAGTACCTCAAGACCTACAAGTTCAACATTAAGTCATCAAACGGGATCTCCTAAATTTGTTGAAAGGAGAACATGTTTTAAGTGTGGGGAGTTCTTCCACATAATCAAAAATTGTACCAACCTAGCAAAACCCAAGTTTGTTGAAAAAGCCCCTTCTGAAACAAATTGCCAACTTCGATCTGTGTCACCTAAACAAGACAAACGTGTTGTTAAGGAACAAGAAGAAAAACAACGACGTAAACAAGTTAAAATAATTGAGAAGGCATTAAAACCTGATGTTTTAGAAAAGAAACCAAGTTCGTCAAGATCGTTAAACCAAAAATGTATAAATCTGTAAATAATAGTGAATCTAGAAAGCATCAACAATCTTGGAAACCTAAAACCGGTAATGTTTCAGGGGGAGGCACAAAGTTTCCAAATCATCAAGAAATAGAAATTACATTTCTTGATGATAAGGGTCAACCCAAGATAACTAAGGCTTGGGTCCCCATCTCAAACTAATCGGGTAATGTAATGTGCAGGGTGCTCCAGGAGGAACTGTGAATAGTCATTGGGTTGTTAACAGTGGAGCATCACAGCACATGACTGGCGACTTAAGGCTCCTTTATGATGTGAAAAGCATTAGGGGAGGTTATGTTGCTTTTGTTGGAGATAAGGGCAGATACATCACTGGAGAAGGAATGGTTTCCAATGGTGTTATTAGTTTTGACAAGATCAATTATGTTCGACAAATTGATCACAATCTTCTAAGTGTTTCTCATGTTTGCGACAAGAAGTTCACGATTCATTTTGATGATGTCGGTTATTATGTGCTGAAACCTGGTTTCAAGATTCCTGAAGAATGGATTCCCTTGTCGGCTCCAAGAATAAATGACTTGTATATTCTTGACATAAGCCAAGTGATTACTACGTCCACACAAATTACATGTTTTATCTCGAAAGCCACTGAAAAGGAATCAATCTCTTGGCATAGACGAATGGGACACATTCACTTGAGGAAAATTAACTATTTGGTGAAAAATTATCTTGTGAATGGTGTACAGATCAGAATTTTCATCTACAAGATGTTGTGTCTCGTGCCAAAAAGGTAAGCAAGCTTGAAAGTCTCATCCTGTGAAGAAAATAAACACTGTGAATATGCCTCTAGAACGTCTTCATATGGGCCTTTTTGGACCTATGAAACACAAGACTACCTTTGGAAATGCATATTGTTAAGTTGTTACTGATGACTATTCAAGATTTTATGGGTGAATATGATGGCACACAAGAGTGAAGTTCCTGAAATCCTCAAGAATCTCCTCACGCTACTTGAAAATTTGTATAATTTGAAGATAAGGAGAATCAGAAGCGACAATGGCACCAAATTCAAGAATCATGTTATGGATGAGTTTTGTTCTTCTAAGGTCATTTTACATGAAATCCAAAACAAAATTGTGTCGCTAAGAGGAAAGGTAGAACTCTTATCAAAACTGCAAGGACTATGTTAGTAGAGTCAGAACTTCCTGTCAGTTTTGGGGGAGGCTGTGGCTGATTGCTATACAATGAATAAAGTTCTTACGGTGAAATGGCATGGGAAAACATGTTTCTAATTGTTACATAGAAGGAAACCGGACGTGTCTTTCTTAGAACCTTTTGGAGCTCCATGCACTATGATTGATCCACATGGTAAATTCGGTCCAAAGGCTATCGAAGGTTTCTTTCTTAGATATGTTACTCCAAATTTCATAGTGTGGAATTTATCAATGAAAATATTGAGTAATGGGTGAAGTTAAGGTTCAAAGATACATTGAATCAGTAAGAGCTCCGGGTGCTCCTTGGATGTTTGATTACGATGGACTGTTTGACTCCTTAAATATGCCAACTTTTGATGATGCATCTAGAGCTGCTCAAATGCTACTGGAAAGTGATACTGCAGTTGACTTGTCATTAGTACGACCAATTATTGTTAACCCTCAAGTGTCTACTTTGGTTAACAATCTTGTTCAGAATGACGAAATTGAAGATGCTGCTGATTATAATGTTTCGTCAGAAGATGATGAGTTCCATGATGCAAATGAAGCTACTTCTGCTCCGGTTCTTCGAATTTCTGATGTCACATCAAATGTACAAAATCAAGGGACGACTGAAGGTCATGCTTCAACATCATCGTCAATTCTAGCCATCGAATTAGCTGTTGATCTGAATATCAACAATTTTGGTATAAATTCTCGAGTTCCTGAAACTCGAATCCATAAAACCCATCCTCAGCAGAATATTATAGGAGATGTCCAAAGTGGAGTGCAAACACGTAATCAGCTAAGAAACAACCAGAATGATGGCTTGTATACGGCTATTAGAGAATCTAGGGAACATAATGATTGGTTTTTTGCCTGCTATGTTTGCCAAGTAGAACCAAAATCTTGGAAGGAGGGAATGAAAGAAGACTTATGGGTTGAAGCTATGCAGCAAGATATTCAGCAGTTTCAGAAGTTGGGCGTGTGGAAATTGGTTGACAGGCCTGACAACTACAAGAACATTGGTACTAGATTACAAGTGTAAGAAGGATGACTGAGGTGTTGTTGTGAGAAACAAAGCAAGATTGGTTGTCCAGGGCTTTAATCAGGTAGAAGGCATTGATTATAATGAGGTTTCTGCACCAGTAGCACGTCTTGAGGCCATAAGAATTTTTTTGGCTTATGCGTCCTACAAGAAGTTTACAGTTTATCAAATGGATGTGAGAGTACATTTCTTCATGGTGTGGTTGAAGAAATATATGTTGACCAACCACCTGGTTTTGAAGATCCAATCCATCCTGACAAGGTTTGGCTTCTCAACAAGGCATTATATGGTATTCATCAAGCTCTAAGGGCTTGGTATGAAACGTTGTCTACCTATCTTCTCAAGAATGGTTTTCAACGAGGATTGATCGACTGTACTCTCTTCATCAAAGAAAAGAATGAGCATTTATTGCAGGTACAAGTATATGTTGATGATATTATTTTTGGGTCTACAAACAAGAAAATGTGCAAAGAATTCAAGCAGGTGATGCAAGAGAAGTTCGAGATGAGCGCCATGGGAGAAATGACTGTCTTTTTAGGTTTGCAGGTTCATCAATCCAAGGGAGGGATCTTCATTCATTAAACTAAGTATGTTGGAGATATTCTCAAACGATTTCAATTAGAAGACTCGAAGCCTTAGGGAACTCCAATAACTCAAAATCATGGGATTACTCCAGATGGAATGGGTGAACATGTTGAACCGTCTCTTTATCGTGCTATGATTGGATCTCTTTTGTATCTTACTGCTTTAAGACCCGATATAATGTACCCAACATGTCTTCTAGCTCGCTACCAGTCAAGTCCAAAAGTTTCTCATTTGATGGCTGTGAAAAGAATCTTTCGATATTTGAAGGGTCGCCCGGACACTGGTCTCTTGTACCCTAAGGATGATAAGTTTGATTTGAAAGCATTCAGTGATTCTAATCATGGCGGCTGGAAGATCGATGCAAAGTCAACATCAGCAGGATGTCAATTCTTGGGAAATCGCCTAGTCACGTTGCAATGCAAAAAGCAGACTTGTGTAGCTACTTCAACTTGTGAGGCTGAGTATATTTCGGCTTCTAGTTGCTGCTCTCAGGTTTTATGGATCCAACAACAAATGCGCGACTACGGTTTTGAATTTTTAACTACTCTTATTTATGTTGATAACGAAGCTGCTTTACAGATCACTCGTAATCCTGTACAGTACTCAAAAACCAAACACATTGAGATTAAGTATCATTTCATACGAGATTATTATGAAAAGACACTTATCAATGTTGTTAAAATCCACACCGATTACCAACGTGCTGACTTGTTTACAAAAGCTTTTGATAAATCACGCGTTGATTATCTTCTTTTGTTCAATTGCATCAAGGTGAAACCCGAGTAAATCATTCTTGTTTAATCATTTTTGTAAATATTTTCTTTAAAACTAAAAATACAAAAAGATTTTTCATTTTCATTTATTTTTATATTTTAGGGGGAGAAAACTTCAAGAAAATACAAAAACATAAGAAAATGCAAAAAAAAAAATACAAAAATATGTCTTTTATTAGTTATGTCTTTATTTATTTAATTTCTGCATTTAACGGAAGAAAATTTTAGAAAAATACAAAAACAATAGAAAACCTAAAAATCAAAAATGAGTTTCTTCGAAAGATAAGAGAAGATGATGATACACCGATAATCTGTCAAAAACGGTCTAAAACATAAAACAAAAATTGATAAGTAGCCTTACTAATGATGTATCGGTAGGCTCAAAATCAGATTAAAATGTGCAGGTTGATATAAACATAACGGACTGAAAGGCCAGGTGGGAACCATTCATTAGCATATGGTCTTGGTACCGAAATTTCGTTTGATAGAATGCCGAGGTTCTGAGATATGCGGTCATTATGCTTACTGGGTATCATGGTTGAATCTTTTACCGAAAATAACGGGGACGCAAGTCTAGAACTTCCATGATACCATACATATGTGTAAATACTGCATACGACCATCAATAAGTGATGAAAATATCACATTCACCCAATAACAAGTGATAATATATCACAGCTTTATTGGGAGCTAAGTTCATCTCTTTGTCGGTACGATGGTACTAACCTGTTCGCGGACTTACTCCTATTCCCTGCATGCATTTGAAAATCAAGTTCCTCAATAATAAGTGATTTAATCACATAGGGCTTGTTTTCAATCTAAATAATTGAGTATCTCACATCATATACGTCAAAACAGATGATAAGCAGTATACTCGCCGGTAAGATTTTCTCTCGTGCATGTCTTGATACGGGAATGTGTCGTGAAGTGGTTGAACACCGGCTAGTAAGTATAATTCATACATTAATCATATCTCCTAATCATGATTACATCTGATAAGATGAGCTTATGTTGACGCCAATACCGACAATCATAGTAGAATGCTTATTTATTTAATTTAATGTTTTAATCAAAATCTCGTTTTTGAGAAGATTAAAAGCTGGTATGATTCTCTTACCTTGAGACTCAGAAAAAGATTGCTAGTTCATGTACAGTTTGTTCTTATCTGTTAATAGTTATTTTAGTTTACTCTGTTTTTAGTTAAATTATTTTTTATATTTAGCCAAAGGTGAAGCTCAAATGTTTTCCACCAAGATACGCCCTGAAAACCATTTACTTTAATATCATAACTTCATAAAGTACTTTCTTACAATGGGTAAACTCATCTCAAAGAGCAAAATCTGTTGAATGAGCACATTTTCTAACTTAACTTGTGAATCTGTGTTGATATGTGCAGAGATCTAAACAGGTCAACAAAAAACCTAAGGTCCACGAAGAACTGATGTTTCTGTTTGGAGAAATCTGGATTCGTACGAATCAGTTGCTGCTTGTACGAATCAGAGGTTCCTCGTACGAATGACAACTCTTATACGAGTGGTTATGCTTCGTACGAAGGAGCCCCTAGTTCTTTGTTCAAGACAGTCATTTGTACGGCTGACAGTTTTTCGTGCGATCAAGTGTTCTTCATGCAAGTATAAGAATGTGGTATAAAGGGTGATGTAGTTCTTCAGTACAACTTTTCTTTCACCTGTCTTACTTCATCTTTTCACCCTTTTAAGCTGCTTCTGATATCTTTAAGGTATGTTTGATAATGATGGTATACCTTGAAGATGAGCGGTTTGAACATTACCTGACTGCTTGACATTTTCTGACACGAACAACAAACTTTAAGTGAAGAACCTGTTGACGAAAAACGAGTTCTTTATGCATAATCTTCACTTGAAGTTCTTTGTGCGAACAAGTTAACTTTGCTTCGTACGAGTGAATTATTACTCGCACGAGTAACTTGTCATTCGTACAAACAAGTTACTCGTACGAGTGAGTCTCTTGTTTGATCGAGTCAGTAGTTGGTAGTACAAGCAAGTTGTTCTTCGTACGAATAAATTGTTATTCGTATGAGTCGGTAGTTCTTTGTCTAGGGAATACATACATACATAAAGTTCACAACAAAAACGTTTCGTGTATGTTTCCTTAGTGTATTTATGTTCTTCTTATTCTGGTTATCTTTGGTGTACAGGATGGCACAAAAAGAACATAAAAGAAAGCCCGCAACGAAGAGAACTGAGAAGTCAGAAGTGGAAATTATGTCAGAGCCAAGACACAACATGGTTGCCTACTTAGATCTGGAAGATAAATTTACTAAGTACAACGGTATAATGAAGTTTTTGCATGACTCGAGGATACACTATGCTATCACCATTAAACTACAGTATACATGACATTGATCAAGGAATTTTGGGATTCAGCTAAAGTTGTTGAAGTGAATGAGCAGCAATTTATCCATGGAAAAGTAATTAACTCAGCATCGCAGCTTTGCGATGATCCTGAAGCTCCATACTCAGTTCCCTTGAAGTGTCAACGTGGATGTTTGCTTCGAATGAAATGCGTTGGAGATTTTCTCGTAGGACAACTAAACAAAGCATGGCTACCACTCCGATAAAGTTCTTTCTACATGTTTTAATTCAGTGTTTAAGCAACAGACGAAGTGGTTATGACATGGCTAATAACGAATTAGTTGGAATGATGATAGCTTTGACATTGAACAAACCATTCAGTGTTTCAAAGTATATTTTTGCAAACATGAAGGAAAACCTGAGAAGAACCGGATATGGTGGAAACAAGTTGTGGATGTATCCTCGTTTTCTTCAAATGATCTTGAATATACAGCATCCGAATCTTCCAAAGATCAATAATGATGTTTTATATGTTGAGGTTATGATGGAACATTCATTGAAGATATTTAGAGGAGTAGCAGCTAAACGTTACAAGGAAAGCATACCACCTCGTAAGTTGTTTGGTTTTCTGGTAAACGATGAATATGTTGCACCAGTAAATGATAAGTGGTGCATGATGATAGTGAGTCAGATAATGAAGAACCAACTTTGAAAAAGATGATCGAAGATAAGTTTGGTCGTCAAAAGGGAAAATGTGATGATGATGACAATGATGACAATGGTGATGGTGGTGAAAGTGGTGTAGGTACCACATGTGGTGATAAGGATAAACAACCGGATGAAGAATCAGATTCTGATGACAATCCACTTGAACCTGGGTATGAACGCTATGTTGATGAGCGTGGGGTTAGGCAGATTAGAAACATCCCCCAAATCCGATGCTGACTATGTTCCATCTGAGGCTGAGATTGAACGAGCTCGCAAAAAGAAACTTGCGGTTCGTAGAAATAAACAAGATAAAACATCTATGGAAACCTCATCAGCTCAACCTGAGATCACACAACTTACAACAATGCAACAAGAAACCGTACTGGAACCAATTGCAGAAGCTCAGTCTGCCTTCACATCGGAGGAGGCTGAAACTCTAATATCGGAACCCACTACAACCTCTGAACCACAAACTGCAGCTACCACAGCAGCTGAAACACCTTCAGTTGAGACTACTCCAGTTCAACAACAACCCACTACTTCTTCAGTTCAACAATCCGCATCCGCAATTCATCAACGAAGTACAAAACGAACAGTCGGTTAATCTCTAAAATGGAACAGAATGAGAAAGTGGATTTTCTGTTCTCTCAACTACAAGCTGCGGCAACTCAGATTAACAAGCACTCGGAGTTTATGTCTTCAAATCGAAATACAGTTATTAAGCATCACTTGGAGGTAAATTCTTTGAAGGAAACTGTTGGAAAACAAGTTACTGAGATTGCGTAGTTAAGAAAGGAGAATGAGCGGTTGAAGGTTGCGGATACTATAAGGGCAGCTCAACTACAACAAATGAGAGCAGCTGATAACGCTCGTGGAATTGAATTGAATAGGCTGAAAGAACGTAGTGCGGCTGTACAACAATCTGCCGAAACATTAACTGCTAAAGATAATGACTTGAGAGAATGGTATCACTCTCGTAATTCTACATTGGTTGAAGGCTTTAATGGTATTAAAGACGTATTTGAAATGAGCCGAAAACGGGTGAAAATTCTGTGGAATGAAAGATACAAAGCACAGGAGATCCAGCAAAAACGTGATCACGATAGTGAAGTCCCTAGTAATCCTAATGCTTCAGCCTCATCCGCACAACCAAAAGTTTCAAATGCAACTCCGTGGTAGAGTCAAATGAACAGTAGATCGTGGCCGATCCAGTTGCCTCTGGTAGTACTCAAGAGGAAACAGGAAAGGATGGATGTTTATGGAGAATGTTGAGGAGTTTAATCCTCAGTCAACGATGGTTGAAAGTGTTCAGTGAATGCGGGAGCAGTAGTCCATCAAAATTGAAGACCGAAGACCAAGCAACAACTAAGAGGGAGTTTCTTGATGCACTTTTATGTCTGCCGCTTGCTCTTAAGATTACATCAGTAATTGTACGGTCTTTGTTTATTAAGTCTATATAGTTTGGTCTTGTTGACCAAATCAAGATATCCTCCTATCTTGATTTAGTATGATGTTTAGTTTGTCTGTCTTGTAAAACAGTTGCATGTGTGCATACCGTTAAGGTCTTGTGTACGGCATGTCTGTTAGAACGTTCCCTGAAGATCAACTTATTCGTGCGAGTGAAAGGCACTTCATACAAGCAAGTTGCTTGCTCATACGAGTCATTTCCTGTTTGTACGAATCATTCACATGATCGTACGAATGGCCCTTTCAACAAGCATTTTGCTTGGTCGTACGAACCAGTTTCTATTCGAACGAGCCATTGATGGTTCGTACGAGCAACCTCTTCTGAAGGTTCTTCGTGGTTTGTAGCATTTGTACGGCCAGTGACATTCTTCATATGTTGCTGGGTGTTGGTACTATATAAACAGACACGCACCTCAGAGTTCACTAGCGATAGTGTGTAACACAAGAGAGAGAGCACAAAGAGAACATCCTGAGTCTGTATGAACATTGTTTGTATGTGTTTATACTAGCACTCTTCATTTAATCAAGATAATGAACCTTTGGTTAACTTATGTTTGTTACTTTGCTTTGGTTTGCATACTTACGTGGATTCCGCACTCGTATGTGTGTTAGATAAACAAGGAAGTAGGTTATCTTGATCCTCCAAGTGGAACTACAGTACCTTTCCCATCGAAAGAGGTGTGCAAATCAACCTCCTCGAAGTCTAGATACGTATTGTAGATCAAGAAAAATAAATGACCATAACTGATTCGCACAAAGTATGCTCTCAATCGCATAGAGTTAATAGTGTAACTCGTGCGAATGAGCAAGCCTTTTATACTCATTCAGGGTTCACTCGTACAAGTGATGGTTCGTGCGAATGAATAATTTTGTCACTCGTACGAGCCAATGTGTCGCTCGTACGAGTTAGTTCTCACACTTTATTAATCTTTTTGATTTTTTATGAAATTTTATCTGTTTTTTATAACCCACTCAGTTAACCAAGTCCAAGTTAATGACCTCAGTTAACCGATTTGCCTACCAAGTCCAATTTAATGACCTTGGTTGACCATTGTTTGACAAAAATAGATTTATTCGAAAATAGAAAGATTCAAATTAATGAACTTTGTTGACGTTTCAGGATATTTTTCCTTTTGATTAGCTCCCATCCCGTGAACTTCAGCTTTCTTCCAACAATATCGCTTTGACTTGGACTAACGGTATTCTCATCATCTATAGACTAAAATCTAAGATAAATTGCTAAAAATAAGCTAAAAATCCATTTGGGATTTTTCTCAAAAGAAGAACAAGTAAGATGTATTTACATACATATTTTTTTGTGAGTTTTGTGTTTAGAGGATCATATCAAGTATTTAGATAAATCACAAGTACCATTGATCTTGGTAGTAACTTTAAGTTTTTAAACAGATACACCTAAATTGCAAATATAGTTATCCACCTAAACCTCTACACGTTTTTCAGTTGTTTCAAGATATGTTAGGTAATATTAAGGAACATGAAGTAACTGTGTTTCTCATCTCAGAATATAGTCCCGTATCGATTTTCCCAGAATATCATTTCACAGGTGAATATATCTAACTGATATCTGTAAATGGGGTGAATTGCGAGATCTTGAGAGCTCAGGTTAGTATTTCCATACAGACAAAGAGATGAAGGCTCGTCTTTAGGTGGTGTTCCATAAAGGAATCTTTTTGAAATGTAGATCTCGTAAATGTTTATGACATACTAGTTTTTTGTGCAGCTTTTGTAGGCGAAAAATGCGTAAAGTATTATGCAAGTTCTAGGTCATTGCCGATGTAAAATCAGAAGAACTCGGATAATACCCCAGATATCGATTACATATAAAGACCTAGTATCGCAGAATCTGGCACTCCCTCAAAACGAAATTTCGGAGTACTAAGTCCATATATCCGAGAGATGTCGACCCAGAAGTTACTCATTTCTTCTTTTATGTTTATATCTTGAAGAACAATTTAATGAACAAGTGAAGCCTATTGGCACATCCACAATAAGATCAGTTTAATTACCTGTTTAAACATTTCATATCTTTAGCATACTGTGATTGTTAGCTGATGTAATATGATTACCCTTTTTTCACAAAAACTCTTTTTGACTATTTAAATGTTTTTGAATTTTTCACAACTTTTCTCCCCCTAAAATCAAAAAAATATTTTTGGTTTTTAGTTTTTTGAAGGAAGTATATTTACAGAAACATGTCATACCGATGAGAATCACATCAAGTCCTCGTCATCCTCAAATTCAACCTCATTCCCCTGATGTCAGATTTCTTAAACCATTTAATTTTAAAAGATTTTTAAATCTTGAACGATCAAATGCTTTGGTGTAAAAATCTGCTTTTTGGTCATCCGTGTGGATTTTTTCAATTCTAACCAACTTTTTCTCGTAGCAATTACGGATAAAGTCGTGTCGAATTTCTATATGTTTCGTGCGTGAGTGTTGAACATGATTTTTGGTGATATCAATAGCGGCCTTGTAATCTACATAGATTGGCGTATCAAGAAATTGTAGTCCATAGTCTCTCATCTGCTGTTGTATCAAGAGTATCTGGGCACAACAACTGGATCCTGAAACGTATTCAGCCTCACATGTAGAGAGAGCGACCGTGATCTGTTTCTTGCATTGCCATGTTACCAAGCGAGTTCTGAAGAACTGGCAACCAACTATAGTAGATTTGGCATTATGCTTGCAACAACTGAAATCAGAGTCCGAGTAACCCGCAAGGTTGAAGTTGTCATATCTAGGATTCCACAAGCTGGTGCTTGGACATCCTTTCAAGTATCGCATAATTCCTTTGACGGCTAACAAGTGTGAATCTCTTGGATTGGACTAACGAGCGTATGGGTATGTTGGATGCATGATATCTGGTCTCGAAGCTTTAAGATACATCAAGGATCCAATCATGGAGCGATATAATGTTTCATCAACTTTTACTCCATAAGCGTCTGGACAAATGCCAAATTTCTCCAGAGGCAAATGGAGTTGATGCTGGCGCTGTTGCTGACATGTCAAATTTCTTTAACACGTGGTGAACATACTTCGTCTGATGAAGGAAGATACCATCAGGCAATTGCTCAACCTGAAGTCCTAAAAAGAACTTCATCTCCCCCATAGCACTCATTTCGAATTTCTTCTTCATGACTTCTTCAAAGCCTTTGCACAACTTATCATTTGTCAATCCAAAGATAATATCATCCACATATATTTGTACCAAAATCAGATGACCATCAACTTCCTTTGTGAAGAGGGTATAGTCTACAATTCCTCTGAGAAAGCCGTTGTAAAGAAGATGTCTTGAAAGCGTTCCATACCAAGCTCTCGGGGCTTGGTGAAGACCATATAAACCTTTTTAAGAAGATAGACTTTATCCTTGTATATTGGATCGACAAACCCTGGTGGTTGGCCGACATACACTTCCTCTTTGTCTTTGCCGTAAAGGAAAGCAGATTTTACAGCCAATTGATACACCTTGAAACCTTTCCAAAAAGCAAAGGCCAAGAATATGCGAATAACTTCAAAACAAGCGACTGGGGCATAGACTTCAGTGTTGTCTATCCCCTCTTACTGGTGAAAGCCCTGGACCACGAGTCGAGCTTTGTTTCTCACCACAATACCTCTATCATCTCACTTGCACTTGAAGACCCATCGAGTGTTACTCTTTTTATGATGATCTGGTAGGTCAACAAACTTCAAGACTCCTAGTTTCTGGAATTGAAGCAACTATTCCTGCATTGCTTCCACCCAATTTCTTCTTTCAACGCGTCTCTCCAGTTTCCTGGTTCAACCTGTGAAACAAAACAGCTGTAAGAAAGTCTAGTTTGCAGTGGAGCTATATTGGTATAAAAACAGCTTAGATCCTTGTTGATCTGATTGCTAGTTTTTACTCTAGTTTGTAAGCTGCCGATGATATTCTCCAATGGATGATTAGATAGTGTTCTTGGCATTACTTCACTCGGAACATCTACTTGACTTTGATAATTCGTGATCACTTCATCAGCAACCGGTGCAGAAGATGTAGCTTCATTTCTGACATTGGATTGATGAGCTTGAGCATTCAAAAAGCTTTCAATATGCTCAGATCCTTCATCAAAACTAGATCATCCATCATCAAAAGTTGGTTCACCATCCGAGTCGGTATTAATCGGTTGATAGGCAGATGATTCAGTAGTGTTCAAGATAGGTACGGAAACTGATTCTTGCAAAGTGTTGCTCGGACCAACATCAGAAGTGTTAGAGACAGGAAGTGACGGGGAAATCACCAACGGTCTAGAAGTTGCTCTTAATTCGAGATTTTATCCTGTTGAAAAAGCATAACAAGTTCTTCTTCTGATGGAACTTCAGGTAGGTCAAATGAATTCCACAAACCTTGGTAGTTGAATAGCCATGGATCCCCAGGTTTCTACGTTGATGTAGCATATCATTGATAATTAACATGTTGTGCAAGAATAACCTGGTTCAGACTCGGCAAAAAGACTCGCTTCTGTGGAGTAGCATACCAAACGAAAAATATTTCAAAGGATTTGGCTCCAAATTTACCGTCTGGGTCCAGAACAGTACACGGCGATCCAAAAGGCTCCAAAAATGCAAGGTTAGGCTTCTGATGGTTCAGCAACTCAAAACAGGTCTTGTTGTGAGGCTTGACTGTCAACACACGATTGAGGGTGTTACATGCAGATGCAACTGCTTCGCTCCAGAAACTAATTGGAAATTTTGAATCAGCGAGCATGGTTCTTGCAGTCTCGATCAGTGTGTGATTCTTACGTTCAGCTACTCCATTTTGTTGAAGAGTATAGGGAGCATTGAATTCGTGAAGAATCCCCTTCTCGTTGCAGAATTCGAGCACCTTCTTGTTTTTGAACTCGATACCATTGTCACTCCAGATTCTCTTGATAGGCAAGTGATACAGGTTTTCAAGCTTCTTGAAGAGAATCATAAGACTTTTAAACGTTTCATCTTTGCTCTCTAGAAAGAAAACCCATGAGAATCTTGAGAAATCATTTTCACGACCAGGCAATATAGATCTCGAGAAATGCTTTTCACGTTTACTGGTCCAAATAGATCCATATAAAGCCTCTGTGAATGGGGGATCGACTCATCTGATGAGCACCGGTCCGATCTAACTCAACTAACAAAGGTAAAATTCATTGTTAGTGAGGTTGACAAACAAACAAGTAAGATCTACTACTTAAATGCCTTGAATGTATTGATAGACATGAACAAAGTACAGTGCAAGTAAACTGTTCAGCAAGGCTTCGCCACTCCAACTAGATTCCTAACTCTAACACAACACTCCTCTATTTATAGGTCGACATGACTTGCACAGGAGAGTGTGTGACTCGTGCGAGTGGTTGCTCCGTACGACTGACAGAGTGTCACTCGTATGAGTCATGTGACTCACTCGTACGAGTTAACTACTAAACAAATAAATCATACATTAACATTACAAACTAATGTTCTAAGCCCTATATCCTAGACGTAGGCAATAGACATTATGCACCAACAAACTCCCCCTGGATGTTGCCGCAGTCTTGGATAGTCTTCAAAAAATCTTCATAAGATCTGACGTTTATTGACCAAAGAAACGCTTTGGCTGCTTGCGACGCTCCTCAAAAGCTATCGGCGTTTGATCTATAGGAGGAGGTCGGTTCACTGTATTGGCAAACCGAAAACTTCTTAGCAACGCAATACGTGCCCGCTCCGCAATTCTCTTTTCCTTCTTCTCTTTCTTCCTTTCCTATGTCTCCTCCAGTTTCCTCCATGAAGTGTTCCATGTCGATCCAGAATGTATATCGTTGGCGAAACAGACATTATCTATCTTCTGAAACTGGAGTGCTTGTTCTTTATCTTTTTCTTCAAAACTGATCTTACTGTAGAACAAACATTCGATATCTTTCTTTGAACAGTTGACTGGCCACATCGGGTCTAGTACTCAAATGCCACGCCATAGCCCATATATACGTTTGTGTGCTATGACGGCTTCGGTCAGCTCCTCAGTAATCTTCCAAGAGTCATCATCAGGGTGCACACATATGACAGCTTCACCTGTGTTTGAATTGTAGTGCCACCATTTGAATATCTTGAAGAAATCTTGTTCCAACTTTATCAGAGGCATATTCTTCATCACTTTCGGCCTCTTAACGATTAACGTTACATCTTTCTCTTTGGTTATCACATCGATCTTCAAAGTTCGCTTCAGGAAATGAGGCTTCCAGTGTGTAAATCCGTGCGTAGCTTCAAGCTTGATCAATTTCCATAGCCGTTGGTCGTGAAACTTCATATTCAGATTAATCATCTTTGTTTGCACGAGCTCTTTTATATCCCAATACGGCAAGGATTTGATGTCGCTCAAGTATCTAATACTAGATCCCAAACTCCCTCTTGATAGCGTAAACATTAAGTTTCTCGATCCATTCCCAGCTAATTATATCCCCTAGATAAACATCTGCATCGCGCGTAAAGAACGCTAGAGGATGTTTGAACTTGCGCTCCGCTGGTGAAACTTTGAACCACTTCTTCCTCATTTCTTCAATTTCAGCTCTAGTCATCTATTGAGGAATCGTCGCGTGTTTGGCAGCTTCTTCAACTTTACGTTTCAGAACATCAGCATTTTCTGCTGCAAACAACTCACTAAAAGTTAGGGAGTCATCTGTATCCTTATCAGCAAGATTAGTAACATCTTCATCAGAATCATCCTCCATGACAACTCTATCATAATCATCTGCATCATCAATATGCTCGAATACATAATCTACTTGCTCGAAAGCACTAGTATCATTCAGTCTGTCTTCAAAATCAAACACAAGTTCTTCTTCGTTCATTCCCAGCATTTCAGCTATATCTTCTTTAGTCTAGCTGTGAACGAACTCTCCTTCTTCAACATCATGCTCAAGATATAAAATCTTTGGCTTTGGCACGACAGGAACGGTAGATATATTAGTTACCGTGAGAATTCCTGACTACTGAGCACCTTTTGGACCTTTAGTTCTTCCCGAATCTCTATCTTCACTTACCTAATTCGCGGAATCACCGAAGTGAGCAGAATAATCAATATCATCAGTCCCATCAGCTTCTGTTACCCGGACACTAGATCCTCCCATATCATCATCACCACCAACATTATCATCATCGTCAGACTTATCAGAAAATAAATCATCTAGATCCTCTAAGTCCTCTTTCTCTTTTTCAGCATTCTCGTCAAACTCATCAACTTCAGCGTCAATCTCTTTAACTTCTTCTTGATTAGCCAGTCACGATGTCTCGCTAAAAGATTGGACATATCGATATCAACATCCTTTGGCTTATCTACTAGCACAAACTTCTTTGTCATCGTATACATCATAATATCAGTAATAACTGGTGCAGATTCAGCTTCTGGCTTAGTAGAAACATTCATTGGATCCTCACCGACTTTCTCTTTGCCTTTGCCTTGCGCGTCAGATAATTCTTTAGCAAGGCGTTTTCTCTCTCAGCAACCCGCTCTCTCTCTTTAGCTCTTTCTATTTCGTCAATCTCAGCAGCAATATTAATACCCAGCTTCTTAGTCAATATCTTCTCAAATAAATTCATCTTTTTGTGGCTCCTGAGACATTCTTCTTCATATTCAGCCATACAAATCCGTAAACACTCATTCTCAAATACTATGCTGGCTAGCATGGCTTCAAGTTGCTGTTTATCTTCGTTTAACACATTGAGCTGTCCTGTAACTCTGCAATCTTGACGGTGTTTAACATGACCTGCTTATGTAACTCTTCAACGCGTGGGTCATTAAACATGTCAGTAGTAAAATCTTCACACCCTGGTATGTCACTAAAGTCAAAGTCGAAATCAAAATGGGACTGAGACTATGAGGGTTGAGGCGGAGGTTGCGGTGTCGGTTGTGGTGATTGCTGCTCTGGTGGAGATGGTGCTGGCTGAGTTGTTTGTCGACCAGTGATGGTGGTGTTGGTGGAGTCGGCTCAACATGTACCTCTTCGACAATCTGCTTTTGCACTTTTTCTTTTGATTTGTCTTTAGGAGAATCAGTGCTTCTCTCTACCGATCGTTCCAGACGTCGAGATTTCTTCTTTGCAGGCTTGCGCATAGGAGTATCATAATAAGAACCCAAAGGTATATAAGTTGAATCGTCTTCACCTGTCGCTTTTCTCTTTTTCTCTTCAGCTTTACGCTTTATTTCAGCCTGACGTTCAGCTTCTCTTTCTTTCGCCCTTTCTTTTTCTCCAGCAATCCTATCTTCGGAATCAGTACAGGAAGAGGATGCTTCTTCAATCAGTGTCTCTTTCTCTCCAAATGCTTGTCGTTCAATATCAGCAGCCATATCTTCAATATTTTCCTATGGTTCTGCATCGTCATGTAATCTTGAACTACTTGGACGCTTTTTGTTTCTTCAGAGGAGTAGAAGAGGAGGATGTTGATGTTAACTTTCTCTTGGTTCCCTTAACTCCTTCTTTCACAAACCAGGCGCTTCGCTTCGCAACAAAACCATCAAGCGCTGTAAAGCTCTCACTCTCATCACCATTATCTTCCTTTCTCCACTTTCCTAATGCTGGAGCAATATAATCTTTGTCAACGATGGCTCCAAACACAGGCTTTGTATTAGGAAATGTCTTAAGATATAAATTCATCTTCTTCAAAGTCGAGACAGCCATGTGTTCTAGTTTCAGCACATCATCTTTCTTTTTCATCAAATTTGGATGCATATGATCTAGCAGCATCTGGATGAAACTTGGGTACAGCAGAAATTTCTCTCTCTGAATATTATGGACCATCTGAGAGAATATCACCTTCGAAAAATTGTATGGAAGATTAAGAACAAGCGCGGTGATCATGCACATTTGGTAGTCAAGTAAATCATCAAAACCTCCTTTTCGGTGACTTAGTGAATGTATAACACAATGTGTGATATAACAAAAAGGCGCACTTAGGTTAGCCTTCTTGAAAGGAGCAGCATTCACAAACCCGACGTAACCCATGCGATAAAAACATCCCTTTAACATTTATTCCGAAAAACCCGTCGGATCATCTTCATGGTCTTTAAAATCCAGCACCTTTCTGATCAACTCTTCTGTGATTTTCACCTGAATATCTTCATCACTAATCCTCACAGCCGAGACAATCGCATTCTCCCCAGTATCAAACTCCGCTGCATTCCAGAAGAACTCTATATGTGATCTATAAGCAAGATGGCAATCCGTCAGAGCCTTCGTAATAGGAATTCTGGTAGGCAGCGATCTCTGGAATAGACTCATCAAGAGGACAACAAACATTGCGAAACGAAGAAAAAGATGATTTATTGACCTGCACACATAGACATTTCAAACCGTTAGAAAATTTTTAAAAATTTTCAATTTTCAGAGTCACTCGTACGACCCATTCATTCATTCGAGTCACATATAATAACTAAACATTAAGATCTGAATTAAAATTCTTATTCATACGAATACTCACTCGTACGAGTGAAAAAGATACTTGGAACATTTTAAAAAAATTCCGCTCGTACGAGTGAACATTCGTACGAGTTGTAAACCGTACCAAATAATCACCAAGTTAAACCGAACTTAAAACGTGTTGATTTTAACAAATTGAAGATTGATTTATAGGTTATTACGGCCGATTTTAACGTTTTTAAGTTCAATTTTATGTTTTACCGGTCCAATTTCCCTAAATCATTGTTGTATGTCCATTAGGTTCAAATCCGACATTATAACGGCTAAAAACAAGCATTAGTACCTTTCCTATTGTAAGAGGTGTGTGAATTGACCTCCCCAATGTATTAGTCCATAGTATATGTCAAGAAAGATGAAGTATAGAACTGGTTCGCACAAAGTTCTCCCTCAACCGCATAGTGACATTAGGCTGACTCGTGCCAATAAAGGAGCCTTTTATACTCATTCAGTAGTCTCTCGTACGAGTCAATTGCTCATGCGAATGAATACAAATATCAATCGTATGAGTCAGTGCCACTCGTACGAGTCAGTTCTGATACTTGTTAAACTTTTTTTGATTTTTTATGAAATTTTATCTATTTAAAACCCACTCAGTTAACCAAATCCAAGTTAATGACCCTGGTTATCTGATTTGCCTACCAAGTCCAAGTTAATGACCTTGGTTGACAATTGACCAAAATAGATTTGTTTAAAAATGTAAAGTTTCAAATTAATGAACTTTGTTGACATTCAGGAAATACTTCTCATGATTAGCTCCCAACCCGTGGTCTTTAGCATTCCTTCAGCAAGTGTCACCATGACTTGAACTATCGGTGTTTTCGTCATCGCTAGACTTAAAAACTAAGATAAATTGCTAAAAGCTGAAAATATTTTTGGGATTTTTATGAAAAGAAATAACAAGAAAAGATATATACACACATATTTTTGTGAGTTTTGTGTTAAGATAATCATATCAAGTATTTAAGCAAATCATCGGTACCATTGATCAAGTATTTAAGTATTTATTTAGATTGCCAATATACTAATCCACTTAAACTTCTTCTCGTTTCTCACTTGTTTCAAGATATGTTAGGTAATATTAGGGAACATGAAATAACTGTGTTTCCCATCTCAGAATATACTCCCTTATCGAGATTCAAAGAATATCATTTCACAGGTGAATATTTCCAATTGATATCTATAAATGGGGTGAATGCGAGACATTGAGAGCTCAGGTTAGTACTTCCGTACAGACAAAGAGTTGAAGGCTCGTCTTTAGGTGGTGTTCCATAAAGGAATCTTTTGAACTGCAGATGTCACAAATTTTATGACATAATCATTTTTATGCAACTTTTGTGGGCAAATAATACGTGAAGGATTATACAAGTTCTAGGCCATTGTTGACGCAAAATAAGAAAAACTCAGATAATACCTGTGATATCCCGGGTTTTTCGGATAACTTAAGCGTAATACTTGTCAATCTAAATACGTGCTATGTGTACGAACGTGTACGAATTAAATGAATACGTGTTGTGTGTTGTGTGATTGTTTGAGTAATTGAATCATTAGAATAGATACGTACACGAACTGAACCGAACCGCGACACGAACCAAAGTGATTCTTTGTGACTCTAGGAGTTAACAAGTTTTAAACCTTAACTCAAGTCCTCGGCCAAGATCAAATCCAACACACATCAAAACCTAAACCCTAAACCAAAACACTCTCGGCCGAGATCAAGTTCAAAACCGCGGATATATTGAGTTCAAACCACAAACCTAAACCGAGAACAAGCCCAAACATGTCTCGGCAATAAGATCAAAAACCAAACCGAAACCCATAGCATGCAACTTTAGTCCTCGGCCACATGATCAAGACCCAAACCAAATCACCCAAGCTCCCTTGCGGCCGCATACAAACCCAAACCGTAACCCTTCCCTTTTAACCCTCACCCTCCTTGCGCCTATATATACTAACACACATGCATGCTCTATACACAACACAAAACCCTAGAGTTTCATTGCCGTCGGCTGCCTTATCCTCATCATCATCTCGGTCGCAGCAAGCAATAGCTTTCCTGCTCTTTTCTTTCGGTCGCAGCAAGCAACAGCTTTCCTGCTCTTTTCTTCCGGTCGCAGCAGCAACCATCGCCATCTTCAGTCTCGGTCGCAACTATCCAGGATCACCGGTTCCTTAACATACTCACGGTTCGATTACCTTATCATTAAAAGTCTAGAATTTATCATATGTTGCTAGATCATAGTCGGGTATATGTGTATTGATTTTGTTGTTTTCGGAATTGCATAATAGAATAGGATAGATGATTGTATTGTTTCGGATATATATATATATATACATGCTTGAAAGAATTGATATAAATGTTTCGGATACATGTATGCTTGAATGGTTAGTTGTTTCGAATATATGTGTGTTGATTGTTGCTGTTCACAGACTGCATGATGGTATAGTTTCGGAGTATAAGTGCTGTTAAGTAATCGGCTGATTTGATCATTGTTCATATGCAGAATTGTTTTCGGAAATCACAAGTTACAAGTATGTTTTGGTTATAATAACTAGAAGTAAGAACTAGAGTTTGTATGGATAGGTTACTAGTATTAGTCTATGATTAAAAATCAGTTCTTGATCGCCTAGATTAATCGCATGAACGGGATTACACGAGTTTATAATAATAACATGCTGAAACAGGATGCTGAGTGAAAGTTACAGCCGATTTCATCTGGCTGTAACTTGGTCGTTAGTTGTCGAAAAACGGAATTTCTGATGTCTAGAACGTAGAGATTTGAATAAGGAATCTAATGGCGCTGGATTCATAATTTTCTGAAGTCGTTTGATATTTTTAAAGGGCAAAACAAGTTCAGTAACAAAAGCTGTGAAAAATTCTGAAATTTTGTTGGTTGTTTATCAAGCTAGATTTTAAAATCAGTAGAGAGTTGAGTCATGAATTTTGTACAGAAACTAGGTATAGAAATTTCCGGGCAACTCCAACTGGAATTTTGTTAATCGGACGATCAGTGATTTTTAAATAAATTCTTCCGTGGACTGCAGTCAGAAAGCGGTAAATCTGACTGCAGCTTAATGAATTAATATTTATGGCTAATTGGTGAAGATTTAGGACTTGGAAAAATTATATAAATTTCTATGGTATAAATTTCACCTACGGTAAAAATATTGGAATTTTTGGAATGTTAGAACTATTTTATAAAAATCCTAGAAAACAGCTGAATAATTGAGTGTTAAGCAGAAAGTTGATAACTTGTGATTTTATGCATTAAAGTGTTGCATGGATTTGGAATATGTTCAAGATAAGTTGATTGTTTACCATGATCACATGAGAATACTTGCATGCATGTTTGAGTGTTAAATATGTTGTTTGTGTGTATCACCTTGAGAGTAAATTGCGTGTGGAATTTGTATTGGTGTGATTACACACTGACGTGGAATTAATTGGTTTGTTAGGACGCAACTAGCGGTCCCATCTCTTATAACATCTTTGCTACACTAACCGAGCAAATAAAGGTGAGTTCACGGCCCCTAACTTTATCCGGTTTTTAAACAACAGGGGGAGAAACATGTATACACTCTCAAACTCAAACTCTTTACGTTATACGAATTTAACGTCACATAACTATACGGTAACTAAGTTAATGTTAATGTAATGTTATGGGCACTAAGCAGCTTTATCACTTAAGTCCTCGACAATCTCCTCGGATCGTTAGTATTTGGGTTAAATAGCGGGGGAATTATAAGTAGTACTACTGGGTCTGACGAGCCTCATCCGAGCTAGTCGCGCTAGCCGACCGGGTATGGTCAACGGGTGTATGATTGGCCTAACATCGCCATGGTCATGTGATAGGCCTGGCAAAACGGAGGCACAACTGTCAGCTTCGATCGCGAACACTTAGTGACATGACTTTAGGCTAGCTACCTATATACATTAATATTGAACTTAATTACGGATCAACTTAATATTCCGGGTTTGGAATATTGGAAACATCAACTTATTATCCCGGGTTGGGGATAATGGAAATAACAACTTAATATTCCGGGATGGGAATATTGGAAGCAACAACTTGTTATTCCGGGATTGGAATAATGGAATTGATATGTTATCCCAGGTTGGGGATAACGGAGTAACAAACTATAACCGAACAAACGAATTTATGAAAACCTGTGAACTCACTCATCTTTAATGTTGACACTTGTTTCTTTACATGTTTCTCAGGACGCTAGGAGCTCTAGGTGCACGTACATGCATTGAACAAGACATCATTATCGAGTCTTATTTATTAATATTGTTTTGGGATTTTTCATTTGTTTTGGCGTTTGTGTTGGCGCCCGCATCACTACTTATTCATGCTTCCGCTCAATCTTAAAACTAATGCTCTGCTATATTGGTAATTGATATAAAATCTACAATGAACGATTTTGGAAAACGTATTATCAAACCATGTAGAGTCGTTCAACGTACTAGTGTTTCAGATTCTGGTTTGTTCACACGCCTCGCGGTAAAACTCCGCAAGTGGAAATTGAGGGTGTGACAGATTGGTATCAGAGCCACTAGCTATAGAGAACCAGGTTTGCATTAGAAGTAGAACTAAACTATAGCTGATATCACGACACTAGACTTAGTTTGGCACCGAATTATTATATCTTGTTATGTAATATACTACAACTGTGTTTGGTAGATTATGCCTTCATAATAAGAAGTGAAAACTACTCATAACTAACTACACGACCTAACAGGCAATGTCATCATCCTCATCGTCATCATCATCCGACAGACTTACGCCACCAAGAGCACTAGGAAAGGCACCAATGGTGGAACCCATACTACCTTATGGCGTAGAGACACGCTCAGCGGCGAGGAAAAGGCTCGCTCTGGGGGAGGAGTCGTCGTTGCGCCCAACTATTGCTGTACCGGTTGAACCGGTTAATCCTGTAGAAATAGGAATCGACATGCTTAGAATCCTAGTGCATACACAACAAAAACAGTTAGAAAGAATGCAGGAAACCATCTTAGCACAAGGATGGATGATCCGACACCTTACAGGAAAGACCGACTCGCTCGAGGAAGAGCATCGTACGAGTAAGATAGCTCGTAACACCATAGCCAGAGATCTGCGTGCTGAGCAGATAAGAGCTGACTGGCTTGAGGACAGAGTCCTGGAAAATAGTTGGAACATTCAGGATCTGCAAAATCAAGCACTTGACCCAGCACCAGCCCCTCCAGTGCCGGTAGAGGAGGATCCAGAGGAAGATCCAGAGGAGGATCCTGAAGAGGATCCGGAGGAGGACCCAGCTGAGGAAGCTGGAAATGCCGCACAGGTTGACGGCAACGACAGTGACTTGGGGAATGGAGACGTAGACGACTGACACGCCTCGTTTATATTATTTGTTTTCCTTCAGTTTATTATTTTCCCACTTGTATTTAAACCTGAGACTTTATAGTGAATTCGTATGTTTGATTGCACTTTTGCAAGACACGAAATTCCAGTTAATCAAGTATTTCTTTGACTATTTAACATATTGAGTTGACCTAACTTAATAATTATTAAAGTACGAAGTAGGATGACTATATTGGATATATAGACTTATCAGGGTGTGTTTGTGTTGTGTTTCGAAGATCTAAATGGCGACTGGAAGACGTGGAAACCTTAACTTGACGCCCGAAGAGCTAGCTGCCATGATTCAAGAGCATGTGAACGCAGCCTTAGTGGGTGTTCAGAACCAGCCGGCAGGTAACCATTATTAAATTTTCGCGTGAAAATCTAATAGTGAGGCTAGTAAAATTCCTTGCTGACTTCCTGTTCTCTGTCAGCAGGAGGGGGCTTTAACCCCTACAAGATGTTCCTGGACGCAAAGCCTAGCAAATTCTCGGGAGCGGAAGGACCCATTGGATTGGTCCGCTGGATCGAAAAATCAGAATTCGTTTTTGAAATGTGCAACTGTCTAGAAGCAAACAAGGTCAAATACGCAGCCTCAACACTGGAAGATGGGGCACTGACATGTGGAATGCCCAAGTCCAAACACGTGGACTGTTAGCTGCGAACGCAATGGCATGGACTGAGTTCAAGGCCCTGATTAAAGAGGAGTACTGTCCACGAGACAGAGTGCAACAGTTAGAGCAAGCTCTATGGAACCACAAGATGGTGGGATCGGAAATTGAGGCTTACACCGCAAAACACCATGACTTGGTATTTCTGTGTCCTGAATTGGCCAACACGGTGGAGAAAAGACTCGAGTTCTATCTCGGGGGTCTGGTTCCGGAAATTCAGGGTATGGTGATGTCTAGTAACCCTGTAACAGAACATCAAGCAATCCGATTGGCTCACAAACTCACCGATAAAGCGGTGGAACAGAAGAAACTGCCAGCACGGGGTACCACCGAAGTCGCTCCAGATAACAAAAGAAAATTTGAAGACTCCACTGTTCGACAGTCTTCGTCATCACATCCGCAACAAGGGAACCAGAAACGGTTCAATCATTACCACAGCCACCGGGGTCATCAAAATCATTCCAACAACAACAACAACAACAACTACAACAACAACAACCAGAATGCAGGCGGCTATGTAGGTCGAAAGCCGCAGTGCAACCGCTGCAATCTTCACCATAACGGCCCTTGTGCCGGAAATCGCTGCCAAAGATGTGGCAAGATGGGACATGCGGCAAAGGATTGTCGTGGGGAAATCGTGTCCCGACAAAATCAGAATCAGCCTCAGGGTCAGCAGTAGGGTATAAACCGGGGATGCTATCAGTGTGGTAGCACTGCTCATTTCAGAAGAGACTGCCCACAGTTGCGCAACAACAACAACAATGGTGGAAACAACCACAACCACAACAACCACAACAATAATAACAACAACAACAATGGGAACGGTGGCACAGGAGGTGCCAAAGGTCGTGCATTTACATTGGGCCGCGGAGAGGCCAGAAACGACACGAGCGTGGTCACCGGTAAGTTTCCCCTTAATGAACATTTTGCTACTGTGCTTTTTGATACGGGTGCGGATAGGAGTTTTATATCTGAGTCTTTTAGGAAGAACCTAAATCTCACGCTTAAACCATTTGAGACCCCTTATGTGATAGAATTAGCCAATGGTAAATCGGTAGATGTGACCCAAATCGTATCCGGCTGTCAACTCAAACTCGCGGGCCACACTTTTACCATTGATCTGATGACAACTACCCTGGGTAGTTTTGACGTGATAGTCGGAATGGACTGGCTATCCGACGTCCGGGCTGAAGTCCTCTGCTTTGAAAAATCTATCCGTATTCCACTCTCGAACGACGAAATCCTGACAGTACAAGGCGATAAGGCAAGCGCCGTCACCAACATCATCTCATACATGCAAGCGCAGAAGTATCTTCGGAAAAAGAATTCTTTCGCTTTACTCGCACTAATTACCGAACAGCCTAAAGACGAGAAACGTATAGAAGACATCCCTGTCGTCCGTGATTTTTCCGATGTATTCCCAGTAGAATTACCTGGTCTTCCACCACATCGACAATTGGAGTTCGAAATCGAATTGGCAAGCAATGCAACTCCCATCGCCAAGGCTCCATACCGCCTAGCTCCAGCCGAGCTGCAGGAGCTGTCTACCCAACTTCAAGAGCTGTTGGAAAAAGGATTTATCCGACCAAGCGTTTCGCCATGGGGAGCTCCAGTCCTCTTTGTCAAGAAGAAGGACGGGACTTTCCGCATGTGCATCGACTATAGGGAACTCAACAAGGTTACAGTCAAGAACCGATACCCGTTACCTCGCATCGACGATCTATTCGACCAACTGTAAGGGTCAAGTTACTACTCCAAGATTGATTTACGGTCCGGTTATCATCAGCTACGCGTCAGGGAGGAGGATATCGCTAAGACAGCATTTCGCACTCGGTATGGCCATTACGAGTTTTTGGTCATGCCATTCGGTCTTACTAACGCACCTGCGGTATTCATGGACCTCATGAACCGCGTGTGTAAACCATACCTCGACAAATTTGTCATCGTGTTCATCGATGACATACTCATCTACTCCAAAAGTGAAGAAGAACATGCGGAACATCTACGATTACTGCTAGGATTACTTCAACAGGAAAAGCTATATGCCAAGCTCTCGAAGTGTGATTTCTGGATTCGGGAAGTTCAGTTTCTCGGACATATCGTGAATGAAAAAGGGTATCCACGTAGACCCTGCCAAGATTGAAGCCATTAAAAACTGGGAAGCACCTAAGACACCGACGGAGATCCGCCAATTCTTAGGATTGGCTGGTTACTACAGACGCTTCATCGAGGGATTTTCAAAGATTGCACAGCCGCTCACTACCCTCACCCAGAAAGGCATCAAGTATGCTTGGGGTGAAAAACAAGAAGCAGCATTTCAATTGCTGAAGAAGAAACTTTGCAGTGCACCCATTCTGTCCTTGCCGGAAGGGACAGATGACTTCGTAGTGTATTGTGATGCTTCCATTCAGGGATTGGGATGCGTACTCATGCAACGCGATAAGGTCATCGTGTATGCGTCACGACAGCTGAAGGTTCACGAGAAAAACTACACGACGCATGACCTGGAATTGGGAGCAGTAGTGTTTGCACTTAAGATTTGGAGACACTACCTCTATGGAACGAAGTGCACAATTTTTACTGACCACAAAAGCCTCCAACACATCTTTGATCAGAAAGAGTTGAACATGCGACAGCGTCGCTGGGTCGAACTCTTGAACGATTACGAGTGTGCCATTCGGTACCACCCGGGTAAAGCTAACGTGGTAGCTGATGCCTTCAGTAGGAAGGAACACTTGAAACCTCGTCGCGTACGAGCACTACAACTCACTATTCATTCGGGACTACCCGATCAAATACGCGACGCCCAGTTAGAAGCAGTTAAAGGGGAAAACATCAAAGCCGAATCAGTGGGAAAAATGGAACGCGATTGGGAAGTAAAGCCCAATGGAGCCCGGTATTTTATGAATCGCATATGGGTACCTCTCTACGGAAACCTTAGAGAGCTAGTCATGGACGAAGCTCACAAATCTCGATACTCTGTCCATCCGGGTTCGGATAAGATGTATCAAGACCTTAAAGCTGCGTATTGGTGGCCCAACATGAAAGCCAATATAGCCACCTACGTGAGTAAATGTTTGACTTGTGCAAAAGTCAAGGTGGAGTATCAAAAGCCATCGGGGCTACTCCAACAACCTGAGATCCCAGTATGGAAGTGGGATCAGATCTCAATGGATTTCATCACTAAAGTCCCGCGAACCTTGGGTGGTTGCGATACCATCTGGGTGATCGTGGATCGTTTAACTAAGTCCGCACACTTCCTAGCTATTAAAGAAACAGATAAGATGGAGAAGTTGACTCGCATCTACATTAAGGAAGTAGTTTCTCGGCACGGTGTGCCAACGTCCATCATCTCAGACAGAGATGCTCGCTTCACGTCAAACTTCTGGCAGTCACTCCAGAAAGCGTTGGGAACACGCTTGGATATGAGCACAGCTTATCACCCTCAGACTGATGGTCAAAGTGAAAGGACCATACAGACCTTGGAAGACATGCTTAGGGCATGCGTGGTGGACTTCGGAAATAATTGGGAAATTCACCTGCCTCTAGTAGAATTCTCATATAACAACAGCTATCATACGAGTATTTCGGCAGCACCGTTTGAGGCATTATACGGTCGTAAATGTAGATCACCGGTCTGCTGGGCAGAAGTCGGTGACAGCCAACTCACAGGCCCTGAGTTAATACTTGAGGCCACTGAAAAGATTGTACAAATCAGAAACCGCATGGCGGCGGCACGAGATCGACAGAAAAGCTACGCTGATCAACGACGCAAACCACTCGAATTTCAAGTAGGCGACCGCGTCCTACTAAAGGTGTCACCCTGGAAGGGTGTAATCCGCTTTGGAAAACGGGGCAAACTTAACCCACGGTACGTAGGCCCGTTTGAAATCTTGAAACGTATTGGACCCGTGGCATAGCAATTAGACCTTCCTGCCGAACTCAGTGGAGTTCACAACGTATTTCACGTGTCAAATCTGAAGAAGTGTCTATCAGATGAAACTTTAGTTATTCCATTGGATGAGATCCAAGTGGATGAACAACTACACTTCGTGGAAAAGCCTATTGAGATCATGGATCGTGAGATCAAGACTCGAAGGCACAGCAAGATTCCAATCGTTAAAGTTCGTTGGGACTCTAAGCGTGGACCGGAGTTCACGTGGGAAAGAGAGGACCAAATGAAAAGCAAATACCCACATCTCTTCGCAACTGAGCAGCAAACTAACGATACCAGTACCTAAATTTTCGGGACGAAAATTCTTTCAACATGGGGATGATGTGACAACCTGGAAATTTCTCATACTTTCGTGTACTATTGTTGACTAAATTCTTGTGCATGGCACTTGGAAATCTTTGTGTATGACACTTGGGAATTTCTTGTAACGTTGCGTACCATTATAAACGAACTAACTCTTTGTGCGTGGCACTCTAAACATGTACGTTACATGCTAAACCGCGTTTACTCAATTTTCGGGACGAAAATTCTTTCAACATGGGGATAATGTGATATCCCGGGTTTTTCGGATAACTTAAGCGTAATACTTGTCAATCTAAATACGTGCTATGTGTACGAACGTGTACGAATTAAATGAATACGTGTTGTGTGTTGTGTCTTTGTTTGAGTAATTGAATCATTAGAATAGATACGTACACGAACTGAACCGAACCGCGACACGAACCAAAGTGATTCTTTGTGACTCTAGGAGTTAACAAATTTTAAACCTTAACTCAAGTCCTCGGCCAAGATCAAATCCAACACACATCAAAACCTAAACCCTAAACCAAAACACTCTCGGCCGAGAACAAGTTCAAAACCGCGGATATATTGAGTTCAAACCACAAACCTAAACCGAGAACAAGCCCAAACATGTCTCGGCAATAAGATCAAAAACCAAACCGAAACCCATAGCATGCAACTTTAGTCCTCGGCCACATGATCAAGACCCAAACCAAATCACCCAAGCTCCCTTGCGGTCGCATACAAACCCAAACCGTAACCCTTCCCTTTTAACCCTCACCCTCCTTGTGCCTATATATACTAACACACATGCATGCTCTATACACAACACAAAACCCTAGAGTTTCATTGCCGTCGGCTGCCTTATCCTCATCATCATCTCGGTCGCAGCAAGCAACAGCTTTCCTGCTCTTTTCTTTCGGTCGCAGCAAGCAACAGCTTTCCTGCTCTTTTCTTCCGGTCGCAGCAGCAACCATCGCCATCTTCAGTCTCGGTCGCAACTATCCAGGATCACTGGTTCCTTAACATACTCACGGTTCGATTACCTTATCATTAAAAGTCTAGAATTTATCATATGTTGCTAGATCATAGTCGGGTATATGTGTATTGATTTTGTTGTTTTCAGAATTGCATAATAGAATAGGATAGATGATTGTATTGTTTCGGATATATATATATATATACATGCTTGAAAGAATTGATATAAATGTTTCGGATACATGTATGCTTGAATGGTTAGTTGTTTCGAATATGTGTGTGTTGATTGTTGCTGTTCACAGACTGCATGATGGTATAGTTTCGGAGTATAAGTGCTGTTAAGTAATCGGCTGATTTGATCATTGTTCATATGCAGAATTGTTTTCGGAAATCACAAGTTACAAGTATGTTTTGGTTATAATAACTAGAAGTAAGAACTAGAGTTTGTATGGATAGGTTACTAGTATTAGTCTATGATTAAAAATCAGTTCTTGATCGCCTAGATTAATCGCATGAACGGGATTACACGAGTTTATAATAATAACATGCTGAAACAGGATGCTGAGTGAAAGTTACAGCCGATTTCATCTGGCTGTAACTTGGTCGTTAGTTGTCGAAAAACGGAATTTCTGATGTCTAGAACGTAGAGATTTGAATAAGGAATCTAATGGCGCTGGATTCATAATTTTCTGAAGTCGTTTGATATTTTTAAAGGGCTAAACAAGTTCAGTAACTAAAGCTGTGAAAAATTCTGAAATTTTGTTGGTTGTTTATCAAGCTAGATTTTAAAATCAGTAGAGAGTTGAGTCATGATTTTTGTACAGCAACTAGGTATAGAAATTTCCGGGCAACTCCAACTGGAATTTTGTTAATCGGACAGTCAGTGATTTTTAAATAAATTCTTCCGTGGACTGCAGTCAGAAAGCGGTAAATCTAGACTGCAGCTTAATGAATTAATATTTATGGCTAATTGGTAAAGATTTAGGACTTGGAAAAATTATATAAATTTCGATGGTATAAATTTCACCTACGGTAAAAATATTGGAATTTTTGGAATGTTAGAACTATTTTATAAAAATCCTAGAAAACAGCTGAATAATTGAGTGTTAAGCAGAAAGTTGATAACTTGTGATTTTATGCATTAAAGTGTTGCATGGATTTGGAATATGTTCAAGATAAGTTGATTGTTTACCATGATCACATGAGAATACTTGCATGCATGTTTTAGTGTTAAATATGTTGTTTGTGTGTATCACCTTGAGAGTAAATTGCGTGTGGAATTTGTATTGGTGTGATTACACACTGACGTGGAATTAATTGGTTTGTTAGGACGCAACTAGCGGTCCCATCTCTTATAACATCTTTGCTACACTAACCGAGCAAATAAAGGTGAGTTCACGGCCCCTAACTTTATCCGGTTTTTAAACAACAGGGGGAGAAACATGTATACACTCTCAAACTCAAACTCTTTACGTTATACGAATTTAACGTCACATAACTATACGGTAACTAAGTTAATGTTAATGTAATGTTATGGGCACTAAGCAGCTTTATCACTTAAGTCCTCGACAATCTCCTCGGATCGTTAGTATTTGGGTTAAATAGCGGGGGAATTATAAGTAGTACTACTGGGTCTGACGAGCCCCATCCGAGCTAGTCGCGCTAGCCGACCGGGTATGGTCAACGGGTGTATGATTGGCCTAACATCGCCATGGTCATGTGATAGGCCTGGCAAAACGGAGGTACAACTGTCAGCTTCGATCGCGAACACTTAGTGACATGACTTTAGGCTAGCTACCTATATACATTAATATTGAACTTAATTACGGATCAACTTAATATTCCGGGTTTGGAATATTGTAAACATCAACTTATTATCCCGGGTTGGGGATAATGGAAATAACAACTTAATATTCCGGGATGGGAATATTGGAAGCAACAGCTTGTTATTCCGGGATTGGAATAATGGAATTGATATGTTATCCCAGGTTGGGGATAACGGAGTAACAAACTATAACCGAACAAACGAATTTATGAAAACCTGTGAACTCACTCATCTTTAATGTTGACACTTGTTTCTTTACATGTTTCTCAGGACGCTAGGAGCTCTAGGTGCACGTACATGCATTGAACAAGACATCATTATCGAGTCTTATTTATTAATATTGTTTTGGGATTTTTCATTTGTTTTGGCGTTTGTGTTGGCGCCCGCATCACTACTTATTCATGCTTCCGCTCAATCTTAAAACTAATGCTCTGCTAAATATTGGTAATTGATATAAAATCTACAATGAACGATTTTGGAAAACGTATTATCAAACCATGTAGAGTCGTTCAACGTACTAGTGTTTCAGATTCTGGTTTGTTCACACGCCTCGCGGTAAAACTCCGCAAGTGGAAATTGAGGGTGTGACAATACCCCAGATATCGATTAAATATAAAGACCTAGTATCGCAGAATCTGGCATTCTCTCTAACGAAATTTCCGAGTACTAAGTCCATATATCCAAGAGATGTTAACCCACAAGTTACTTAGTTTTTTCTTTTAGGTTTATATCTAGAAAAATAATTCACTAAACGATTGAAGCCTATTGGCACATCCTCAGTAAGTAAGACCTATTAATTACTTGTATAAACATTCCATATCTTTAGCACACCGTGATTGTTATATTGATATAATATGATCTCTCTTTTATACAAAAAACTCTTTTTGTATTTTATATATTTTTTTATTTTTCCAAACTTTCTCCCCCTAAAATCAAAAACGTAATTTTTGGATTTTTAGAATTTTTAAGAAAGTATGTACAAAAAAACACGTCATACCGATGAGAATCACGTCAAGTCCTCGTCATCCTCAAACTCAACCTCATGAATATCCTCTGATACCAGATTTCTTAAACCATTTAATTTTAAAAGATTTTTAAATCTTAAACCATCAAATGCTTTGGTATAAAAATCTGCTTTTTGGTCATCAATGTGGATTTTTTCAATTTGAACCAACTTTTTCTCGTAGCAGTCACGGATAAAGTGGTGTCGAATCTCAATATGTTTAGTACGTGAGTGTTGACATGAGTTTTTAGTGATTTCAATAGCAGCCTGATTATCTACATATATGGGTGTGTCAAGAAATTGCAGCCCGAAGTCTCTCATCTGTTGTTGAATCCAAAAATATGGGAACACCAACTGGAGGCTGAAACGTATTCAGCTTCACACGTAGAGAAAGCGACCGAGGTCTGTTTCTTGCATTGCCACATTACCAAACGGGTTCCAAAGAACTGGCAACCGGCCATTGTAGATTTGGCATTGAGTTTGTAGCAACCGAAATCAGAATCCGTGTAAGCCGCAAGATTGAAGTCGTCATGTCGAGGATACCACAAGCTGGTGCTTGGAAATCCTTTCAAATATCTCATAATATGCTTGACAGCTAGCAAGTGCGAATCTCTTGGACTGGACTGAAAAAGGGCGCACAGGCATGTTGGATACATAATATCAGGTCGAGAAGCAGTTAGATACATCAAGGATCCGATCATGGAGCGATATAATGTTTCATCAACTTTGACTCCATGAACGTCTGGACAAATGCCGTGATTTGGAGCTAACGGGGTAGATGTTGGTTTAGTTCCTATCATATCAAATTTCTCCAATATATAATGAACATACTTCGTCTGATGGATGAAGATACCATCAGGCAATTGATCAACCTGAAGTCCTAAAAAGAACTTCATCTCCCCCATTGCACTCATTTCAAATTTGCGCTTCATGACTTCATCAAAGTCTTTTCACAGCTTATCATTTGTTGATCTGAAGATGATATCATCCACATATATCTGCACAATAATAAAATGTCCATCTACTTCCTTGGTAAAGAGGGTAGAATCTACAGTTCCTCTGAGAAAGCCGTTGTCTAGAAAATATCGTGACAACGTTTCATACTAAGCTCTTGGGGCTTGATGAAGACCATATAAGGCTTTGTTCAGAAGGTATACTTTGTCTTTGTGTATGGGATCGACAAACCCCGGTGGTTGGCCGACATACACCTCCTCTTTAACTTTTCCGTACAGGAAAGCAGATTTGACATCCAACTGGTACACCTTGAACCCTTTCCAAGAGGCAATGGCCAAGAATATGCGGATTGCTTCGAGACGAGCAACTAGGGCATAGACTTCGGTGTAGTCTATCCATTCCTGCTGATGAAGACCTTGTACCACAAGTCGAGCTTTGTTGCGCACTACGATCCCTCTATCATCATGTTTTCACTTGAAGACCCATCTATTGTTTATCTTTTTGTGATGATCTGGTAGGTCAACAAGCTTCCAGACTCCTAGCTTCTGGAATTGAAGCAATTCCTCCTGCATTGCCTCCACCCAACTTTCTTCTTTTAACGCATCTCTCTGGTTCCCAGGTTCAACCTGTGAAACAAAACAAACGTAAGAATTCGGGTTTGTAATGGAGCAATACGAGCATAAAAACAGCTTAGATCCTTGTTGTTCTGATTGCGATTGCACTCCTGTTTGTAAGCTGCCTATGATATTCTCTGATGGATGATATGAAAGTGTCCTCGGCATCACTTCACTAAGAACATCCACTTGAGTCTACAAGTTCGTGATCACTTCATCAACAATCAGAGAAGAAGATGTAGCTTCATTCCTGATGTTTGATTGCTCAGCTTGAGCATTCAAGAAGCTTTCAATATGTTCAGATCCTTCATCGGAACTAGATCCTCCATCATCGAAAGTTGGTTCTCGATCGGAGTCGGTATTGGGCGGTTGATGGACAGATGATTCAGCAGTGTTTATGAATGGTACAGAGACAGAGTCTTGAAGAGTAGTGCTCGGACCTACATCAGACGTGTTAGACACATGAAGTGATGGGGAAATCACTAACAGTCTGGTAACTTGCTCTTGATTAGAGATTTCATGCGGTTGAAAGAGCATAGCAAGTTCTTCTTTAGATGGCATATCTGGTAGGTCGAAAGAATTCCACAAACCTTCGTAGTTGAACAACCATGGATCCCCAGGTTTCTGCATAGGCATAGTATAGCATTGACAATCAACATTTTGTGCAAGAATAACCTGGTTCATAATCGGCAAGAAGACATGCTTTTGTGGAGTAGCGTAACCGACAAAAAATCCTTCCAAGGATTTGGCTCAAAATTTACCATCTGGGTCCAATACAGAACACGGTGGTCCAAGAGGCTCCAGAAATGCAAGGTTAGGCTTATGTTGATTTAGTAACTTGAAACAAGTCTTGTTGTGAGGCTTGCTTGTTAACACGCTGATGCGACTGCTTCACTCCAAAAACTTATTGGCAATTTCGAATCGGCGAGCATGGTTCTGGCAGTCTCGATCAATGTGCGATTCTTACGTTCAGCAACTCCGTTTTGTTGAGGAGTATAGGGGCGCTGAATTCATGTAGAATCCCTTTTCGTTGCAGAACTCGAGCACCCTTTTATTCTTGAACTCTGTAGCGTTGTCATTGCAGATTCTCTTGATTGGTAGATGATACAAGTTTTGAAGCTTCCTGAAGAGAATCATTAGACTTTCAAACATTTCATCTTTGCTCTACCTCTCTAGTGGTAGCTTGATAGAGTTTAGTAGCTTTCGTGGGTGTGATTTCTTGTGTTGTTTCCCCTTTTTACAACTCAGACAATCATCATATAATTGAAAATTTTTCAGATTAACACCCTCCACTAGGTCGTTGTGCACAAGATAATTCTTGTTTCTAAGATGAATATGCTCCATCTTCCTATGCCATAGAAAAGACTCTTTCTCGGTTGCTTTAGAACAAAGCACTGAACATTCTTTGATGTTGTAGATGCAATATCCATATCAAGAACACAAAGATCATTCTCTCTCGGAGCACGCATAAGAATCCATTTCTCAGGAATCTTGAATCCCGGCTTTAAGATTAAGCATTCTTTGTCGTTGAAGTGTGTCGTGAACCTTTTATCACAAATTTGCAAAATACTTAGCAGAATGTTATCTAGTTCCGCGATGTAGTTCACTTTGTCAAACGAAACTACTTCATTTGTGAGAATACCCTCACCAACGATTCTCCCACCTTGTGTTCTAGTGAAACCAACATAACCTCCTCGGATAGCCTTGACGTCGTGTAACAACGCAAGCATCTCGATCATGTGTCGAGAAGCTCCACTATCCATTATCCAATTTGACATGATCAATCGCGGGAGCCCCTGCACACATGAGGAAGAAACTATTTATGTCACACCCCGACCCGCAGCGGAATAAAAGTCGGGGCATAATTGGGTTATCACCAAAGCTCATGATATTTACTAAGATGTTTCATATTTATTAAATTCAAATTACAAACTTAAATATCCAAAAACAAAATTCATACAATTACAAAGGAAAATGAAACTATAGATTTATTCCAAAGCATGAACTTTTTTATTCTTCTAGGCCATCCTAAGTGTTTCCTGTCTCGACTGGATCACCTGTATCATGTGTAAAACGGGGGAGATTTTGGATCAACAAAAGTTGGCGAGTGAACCTTGATAAAACATTTTAACTAATTTCTTGTTTTATTTATTAAAGAAAATTCGTGCATTAATCACATGTGAGCAAACATATATATACATAAACAATCACAAACCACTTTGGATGAGTATATGACATGAATGATGATGTATTTGAGATCAAGGCTCAATCAAACGGAGCCGATCTAATGAGGCTCCTGATGCTCAACCCGTATCCCACGGGGAACTGATGGGCCTAATGAAATGCGTGCACTGAAATGATAAATTCAATCTACATATAATTCACACAACAATCAATACACATTCGATCACGGATATGATGTATGCACAAGTGTTTAAATAAAATAAAAGAAGAGTACGACACATGATACACCCCAAAACATGATTAACACAGGGAATTGGTAGAGGTTCACTCACAGTGGATGCGTTTCTTGATGACGATGAATGCGCACGAATTTATGACTCAACCGACGAGGGAAAACTAACCTAAATAATAACGAAACGATTCGATAAATAAATAAATTTTATTTGAGATTATTATTTTTAATTAGTGCTCTTTAATGAGATTTTAGATTTATTTTTGTGAGTTTAATGCAAATTTTTAACCTTCAAAATCTTTATTTTTAAATGTTTTTAAATAGTTTTTCAATTTAATAAAAAAGGAAAATAAGAAAACAAAAAATAAAAAAATGGGTTGACTTTGTCAGGTCTGACCGGGTCTGACCGGTCAGACAGCATGAATTCCAGGCGGCGAGTGAGGTTCGAACTCGGGACCTCTCGTATACGTGCACGCAGCTCTACCAACTGAGCTACATGTCTAACACGAAATATTCTCTGTTTTAATTATATATATATACTAAACTAACTTTAACCTTTTTTAGTTTTTATTAAAAATGATTTAATATGGCCGAAACCGGTTACAGAACCCGGAATCGAACTCAGGACCTTCGGTTCAAGTGCACACAACCCAACCAGTTGGGCTATGTGTCTAATCTGTATAAACAATGGATTATATTAATTATATATATATATGCTGTGAATTGATCTGAATAAGTTTAAAAATGTTGGTTTTATTTCAGAAAGTCGGAAACATGTGTGATTCGAACCCGGGACGTGTGTTTTGTATTTGCACACAGTCCACCGCTGGACTGTGTGTCTAACCCGATTAAATACCCGATTTTAATTACGTTAGTATACAACTTAGGCTTCGTCTTCTTCGACAGTTTGAGCACATAATGATACCCAAATCAAGAACTTTTCATACATGAATTTTAACAGTTATACTTTTCTGATATGATTTAGTACAGTAAATGAATGAGGTATAAACAAAGAATTTAGAGAAAATTACCCACTACGGTTGCTTTCGGTTTTCCGGTGGAACTTTCCGGGGACTGAATATCCTAGGTTCTTTATTTGCCAACGTTAAAAGTTTCGAGAAATGTTCAAACAGATGAAGTGTCTGGTGTTCAGTCTGTTTATATAGCCACGATAGGAGTATTGTTTCGGTTTCAAAAGAATTGATTGAAATCGGTTTTCAAAACAATGATTGAATTCGGTTTTGATTTAGCGAATTAAACATCATCGGTTACTAGTCGGTTACAACGTTTTTATTTGAACGAATATAGAGACTGATTCCGAGATTTTTGCTTCGCCGGCGGTTTCAAATGTGCGACTTGATTTTGCAGGTTTGGTGTTTGACCCTTTTAAATGTTATTAGTTTTGGTTTTAATACGCTAAAGTGGGTGCGGCGTAGTGGTGTTATGAGTGTGTGTGAGTCCGGGAGACCCGGGTTCGAGACCCGGCGACTCTATTTATTATTTTTGAGTTTATTTTACTTATTATTATTATTTATTAATTATGGTTTTTAATTCTACAATATTTATTAATTATGAGATGTTTAAAATAGTCGGCATAATCAATACGCAACGAACTTTTAACCGAATGTTTGATTATTAAACGAAGCGGGTTTTGAACCAACGTACCCTGACACTTGGAATATGACTTCGCCTTAAACGCTTCTCTCCGAAATCCATGATTTCTACTGGTCTTTCAACGAAGTGCATCGATTCATCGACTTGAATGTCTTCTAGAGGAATGTGGAGGTTTTCGTCGGCGAGGCACTTTTTCAAGTTTGATACGTGGAACGTGGGATGAATTCTGTTGAGTTCTTCTGGTAGGTCAAGCTTGTATGCTACGGGACCTACTCTTTCGAGTATCTTGAAAGGTCCTACGTAGCGTGGTGCTAACTTGCCCTTCTGGCCAAAACGAACCACTCCCTTCCACGGTGATACTTTTAAAAGTACTTGATCACCAATGTCAAACTCCAAGGGCTTTTGTCGTTTGTCAGCATAACTCTTTTGACGACTTTGAGACGCTAGAAGATTGTTTCAAATTTGAGGGATCTTGTCGGTTGTTTCTTGAATTAATTCTGGTTCGGTGATTTGCGTTTCCCCAATTTCGTGCCAACATACTGGAGATCGGCACTTACGACCATATAAAGCTTCCAAAGGAGCCATGCCGATACTTGAATGATAGCTATTGTTATACGAAAATTCAACTAATGGTAGGTGAGCGTCCCAGTTCCCTTTGAAGTCTATGACACATGCTCGCAGCATGTCTTCAAGGGTTTGGATGGTGCGTTCATGTAACATTCGTCGAAAAAACGGGTTTCAAAACCCGCTTCGTTTATCAATCAAATATTCAGTTATAAATTTTGTTGCGTATTTATGGTTCATATTAATTTTAAACAATACATAATTAATAAATATATTAGAATTTAAAAACCATAATTTATAATTAATAATAAATAATGAATAAAAAATAAATGGAGACGCGGGTTTCGAACCCGGGTCACCCGCATGAACAAACACACAACACACCACTCCGCCACACGCTTTCTTTGTGACAATACTGAAATAAATAATACTTAAAGTAAACCCGAATTCAAAACCAGAGATCACCGCGCACTCAGAACTCGCAATCACCGGAAAATCCGGCAATCCGCGATTTTGGCCATTTCCCACATCAATCATAACCGTTGCCGGCCGTCAATTTCGGTCATAACCGCCGGAAAACCTTTGACCGCGAATCAAGACTCAAAATCGGACACAATTCATCCAGTTCTTCCCTATAAATACCCACTCAATCTTCCGGAAATCCTTTCGCTCAGAACCGCACACTTTTTCGAAGTTGCAATTCCTCAAAAGCTCATCGCCGGAGATTTCCAATTTCGCCGGAATCCTGCCGGAATCGCTAGTCAGAAAACCGCGTTCATTCATCGGTCGGTATAACTGTCTAAACTTCTCTGCTATCTCTTAATTTATACTTTAATCGTTCCAACCAATAATCAAAACTGTTAAACAGTTCATACTGCCAGACATCGCAAAATCAGAGCCGACTCTTGCCGGAAATTGAAGAAACCACTCTGAGTTGGTACATCATAATCCTTATTCTTCTTTTTCTATTCCAATTCAATCAAATTATAAGTGGTGTTGGTCAATTAAACAAACAGTCGGCTTCACTGTTTCTGAGTTTTTTATAAATGAAGAAGACGAAGTTGAGTTGTGTATTAATATAATTAAAACCAGATAATTAAACGGGTTAGACACACAGTCCAGCGGTGGACTGTGTGCAAATATAACACGCACGTCCCGAGTTTGAATCGCACACGTACCGACTTTCAGAATTAAAACCAACATTTTTAGAACTGAATTAGAATAAGTCACAAGATGTTTATAACAGTAATATAATACATTTGTTAAACAGATTAGACACACAGCCCAACTGGTTGGGCTGTGCGCACTCGAACCGAAGGACCGGAGTTCGACTCCGGGTACCTACAACGGTTCGGCCATATAAATCATTTTTAATAAAAAAACCAAATAAGCTTAAAAGTAATTAGTATATAAATATAATTAAAACAGAGAATATTTCGGGTTAGACACGTAGCTCAGTTGGTAGAGCTACGTGCACGTATACGAGAGGTCCCGAGTTCGAACCTCACTCAACGCATATAAAAACACAGTTTGACCGGTCAAGACCCGGTCAACGGTCAACGGTCAAAAAAGTCAAATTTTTTTTTATTTCTTTTTATTTATTTTTTTAATTAGAAAATTATTTAAAAATACTTAAAAATAAGATTATTAAGGTTAGAAAATTTCCTTAAACTCACAAAAATAAATCTAAAAATCCCATTTAAGAGCACTAATTAAAAATATTAATCTCAACCAAAATTTATTTATTTATCGAATCATTTTGTTATTATCTAGGTTAGTTCTTCCCTCGTCAATCGAATCATAAATTTGTGCGCCTTCATCATCATCAAAGAACGCACCCATCGTGAGTGAATCTCTACCAATTCCCCGTTTTAATCATGTTTTGGGGTGTATCATGTGTCGTATAATTCTTTTGTTATATTTAAACACTTGTGCATACATCGTGATCAAATGTATATCAAATGTGTATCAATTGTTGTGTGAATTATATGTACATTGGATTTATCATTTTCAGTGCACGCATTTCATTAGGACCATCAGTTCCCCGTGGGAGACGAGTTTAGCATCAGGTGCTGCATTAGATCGGCTCCGTTTGATTGAGCCTTGATCTCACATACATCATCATTCATATCATATACTCATCCAAAGTGGTTTGTGTTTGTTTATTTATATATGTTTGCTCACATGTGATTATTGCACAAATTTTCTTTACTAAATAAAACAAGAAATTAGTAACAATGTTTTATCAAGGTTCACTCGCCAACTTTTGTTGACCCAAAATATCCCCCGTTTTACACATGATACAGGTGATCCAGCTGAGACAAGAAACACATAGGAAGGCCTAGAAGAATAAACAAGTTTAAGTTTTGGAATAATTATGTAGTTTCATTTTCTTGTAATTGTATGAATTTTGTTTTGGATATTTAAGTTGTAAATTTGAATTTAATAAATATGAAACATTTTAGTAAACATCATGAGCTTTGGTGATAACCCAATTATGCCCGACTCTTATTCCGCTGCGGGTCGGGGTATGACAGTTCAGATTGACCATCAGTTTGAGGATGAAAAGCGGTACTGAGGTCTAATCGTGTACCCAAAGCGTTTTGTACGGCTCGCCATGTTCGTGAAGTGAAACGACCATCACGGTCTGAAATGATGCTTAAAGGTACACCATGACGGCTTACGATCTCGCTGATGTAGATACGAGCTAACTTCTCGTTCTTGAAGTCCTCGCGAATCGGAATGAAATGAGATGACTTTGTAAGATGATCGATTATTACCCATATGGTGTCAAACCCACTGGAGGTGTGAGGTAACCCGGTAATGAAATCCATGGTTATGTTTTCCTACTTCCATACAGGTATTTTGGGTCGGACTAGAAGTATTGAAGGTCTTTGATGTTCAGCTTTTACTTTGGAACAGGTAAGGCACTTGGAAACAAAAATAGCGATATCCTTTTTCATACCAAGCCACCAGTATGTATATCATAGGTCTTGATACATCTTATCGGCTCCTGGGTGTACAGAGTATCGTGTTTTGTGCGCCTCATTCATGAGGAAATCACGAAGGTTATCGTGATCAGGAATCCATATGCGGTTTAAATAGAATAGAATACCGTCGGATTTGGTTTCGATTTTGAGTTCAGCTCCACATGACAGCTCATCGCGTACGTCATTTTCCGTTACAGAAACATGTTGAGCTGGCCGGATTCGATCTTTGATGTCGGTTATGATTTGCGAACATAGAAGACGAATGGAGTTCGCATAACCTTTTCGACTGAGCGCATCGGCCACCATGTTTGCCTTGCCAGGATGATACCGAATTTAACAGTCGTAGTCGTTGAGAAGTTCGACCCATCTTCGTTGCCTCATATTCAACTCTTTCTGGTTGAAGATATGTTGGAGACTCTTGTGGTCAGTGTATATTTCACACTTAGTACCGTAGAGGTAATGTCTCCATATCTTGAGAGCGAACACAACGGCTCCAAGTTCCAGGTCGTGGGTGGTGTAATTCTTCTCGTGAACCTTGAGTTGCCTAGAGGCATAAGCTATCACTTTTCCTATTTGCATATATACACAGCCTAGCCCTTGCCCTGATGCGTCGCAATATACCACAAAGTCATCGCAACCCTTAGGGAGTGTGAGGATAGGTGCGTCACAAAGTTTTTGCTTTAGAGTTTGGAAGGCCTCCTCTTGCTTAGGTCCCCATATGAAAGGTTTTCCTTTATGAGTCAAGGCCGTGAGTGGTACAGCAATACGGGAAAAATTGGCAATGAAGCGTCGATAGTAGCCAGCCAAACCAAGAAATGACCTAACTTCGGTAGGGGTACGTGGCGCTTGCTATTCTTGTAATGCCTTGATTTTTGAAGGATCGACATGAATTCCCTTGTCATTGACGACATGTCCAAGGAATTGTACTTCTCCTAACCAGAATTCGCATTTTTAGAATTTAGCGTAAAGCTTTTCAGTCCTTAAGAGTGTAAGGATGAGTCGAAGGTTTCGCTCATGATCGGATGTAGACTTGGAGTAAATAAGGATGTCATCAATGAAGACTATGACGAAACGGTCGAGGTAGGGTTTGCATACCCTATTCATTAAATCCATGAAGACAGCGGGGGCATTGGTTAAACCGAATGGCATGACCATGAACTCGTAATGACCATAACGAGTCCGGAAGGCGGTTTTTGGGATACCTTCTTCGTGCACTCTGAGCTGATGATAACCAGAACGAAGGTCGATTTTTGAAAAGTAGGTGGCTCCTTGAAGTTGGTATAGGAGGTCATCAATGCGAGGCAGTGGATAGTGATTTTTAACTGTTAACCTGTTGAGTTCTCTATAATCGATGCACATGCGAAACGTTCCATCTTTCTTCTTCACAAAAAGAATAAGTGCACCCCATGGCGATGAGCTAGGACGTATGAATCCTTTGTCAGTCAGCTCTTGCAGTTGACTGGCCAGCTCTTGCATTTCGGATGGGGCAAACCTATAAGGAGATTTTGCGACTAGTGTAGCGCCAGGTACAAGATCGATGCGAAATTCGACTTCTCTCACCGGAGGAAGTCCTGAAATGTCGTCGGGAAAGACTTGTGGGAATTCCTTCACAATTGGGATATCTTCGAGTTTCCTCTCCTTGTTTCCCTTTTTGACGACGTGAGTTAGGAATGCGACATAGTTCTTGCGGAGATATCTTCGGGATTGAAGGCAGGACATTAATTTGAGTCCTTTCGAAGAGGTTTCCCCAAAAATACGTAGTGTCTGACCGTCTGCAAGAGGAATGCGAATGAACTTTTCGTGGCACACCACTTCAGCGTGATGCTGGCTGAGCCAGTCCATACCGATTATAACATCGAAACTTCCCAACTTCATAGGAATAAGGTCAATTGGAAAATCATGATCGTTTAGGGTGAGAGTACAATTTCGTATAATAGAATTTAATGAAACGGGTTTTCCGTCAGCAACTTCCACCGTTAGAGATTCGATGAGATTAACACGAGGTTGGTTGAGGATAGGTTCAAATTCTATGGACACAAAGCTCTTATCCGCACCAGTATTGAATAATATGGATGCATAACTATCATTGATGAGAAACGTACCGTTGACCACGTTGTTGTCAGCCCTGGCTTGGTTGGCATTGATATTGAAAGCTCTCCCTCTGGCAGGTGGGGGAGCTTGGTTAGCTTGGTTTACCGGGTTTGCGTGAGCTTGGGCATGGATGATGTTCACTAGGCGTGGGCATGTGTTCCTGAAGTGGTTTGGGTCCCCACAGTTGAAACAAGCTCGCATGGGTTGCATAATGGGGTAGTTGGGTTGGTAGTAAGGTTGGGCTGCGTGTTGTGAAGGTGGTAGAAGTAAGGGTTGTTGGGTTTGGCCCACTATCTGGTTTTGGGTTTGGGTTGGAGGTTGATTGCGGTTCATTCGTTGAAGGGTACGGCAGGTTTGGATGGTGTGACCCGCACGGCCACAACTTGTGCAATGTTGGCAGGGATTTTCGGGAGGGTGATGGTATTGACAGCAGTTGCATTTTGGGTGTGGGCCAGTATATGGCTTTTTGAATGGTGCAGCTGGAGGAGCAATTTGGGTGATTGGTGCAACAGTGATAGGAGGGTTGGTTTGAGTGACAGCAAAATTCTTGCAATTTCGCTTCCTCTTACCAGCAAACTTCGAGGATGAGACTTGGTGGTTTGGAGTTGGGGTCTCAATGGGTGCTTTCTTCTTCTCATCTTTGAACTTGCCGTTTCGAATGCGACTTTCAGTGAGTTCTGTAGCTAACTCCATTGCGGCTTCAAGTGTTGCAGGCGATGTGCTTAAAACCGAATCTTGAATTTTCGAGGGGAGGCCTCGAATGTAATGTTCAACTAAGCGGTACAAGGGGGTGAACAAATTTCGGATCATCTGGTTCAACTTAAGAAATCTCTTATTATATGAAGTGTGGTCTCCTTCCTTTTGTTTCAGTGCGTGGAATTCGTCTTCCAGCTTTTTGATTTCGCTTCTTGGACAGAAGCGTCTTGTCATGAGTTCCCTTAACTCTTCCCATATTAAGGCCATGGCATCTTCAACTCCTCGCTTACCCTTTTCCGTGTTCCACCAGGTAAGGGCTACCGTAAACAGTCTTCCAGTAGCGTAATGTACCTTACGGTCCTCAGGACAATCGCAATTGAGGAAAGTGCTTTCCATTTCTTCAAACTAGTGAAGGAGGGCGGTAACACCTTCGGTCCCTTCATATTTTGGGGGATCGCAGGATTTGAAGTGTTTGTAGGTGCACTTGGGGGTTTTAGAAGGAGGGTTGGCGACGCTCTGGTCTTCTTGGTTGGGAGGGTTGATGGGATTAGCGGTGAGAGCTTGTTGAACTTGAAGCACGATGTCAGGAAGTACTGCGGCCATTTATTTAGCAATTTGTGTGGCCAAGCGTTCGCTTGACTTTCCTGACTTTCTACCTCCACGTAGTTGCCTAGCCGACATCTACAGGAACATATATATGAAGATTGTGAGTTTAAGAATTTTCTAGGTGTCATGTGTCGTAAAAAGAATGAAAATCAACATAACTGACAATAATTTAACTACATCCATAGGATGTCTTGGGGTTGCTCATGTTTGGGCCTCCAAATGTCCCCATACCATTGCCTGTGTAGTCATGTGGGCTCCCATGACTATTGGGTTTGGTAGGATTCACATTGGTGTCGGCGGGTTAACACTCGCTCCATCCGAATGAAAATCGTAAAATATGATTGCGAGATGTATGGTAGGAGGGTGTCCAGGTGTAGACACAATGACAACTCAAAGTGGGGTTAGCTCACACGACGTTTGGTATAGCATGCTTTGGCCTAATAGGTCCTTCGTACTCTCATCGTTAGTCCCCAGGTAGGCAAACTTGTCCTTTATTTTGGATTTATACGAATGCCAAGCCTAGACAGGACGTTCCGACTACCGGTACTCGTACCCTTCCAGTTACTACATGCCCGTCATGAGAACTCACTTTGATGTGATTTGAAAAATACAAAAATCATTGCAAAAATCATGAAAATCGTGAGGTGTGTGCTCTCATGGATATGATATGTTATGAGGATATGATTTATGATGAGCATTGCATAATACATGTATTTGTGAGCGTGCTTGCATAACATTGGGTGTGAAAATAAACTTGAAACATATAAACATCATGAATTTTGCATGTAACGCATAAACAATTAAAATTTAATCAACTATAGTATAGGCTCTAAGGGTCTAATAACCTATCCTATATCCCTATAGTCACAAGCTCTGATACCAATCTGTCACACCCCGACCCGCAGCGGAATAAAAGTCGGGGAATAATTGGGTTATCACCAAAGCTCATGATATTTACTAAGATGTTTCATATTTATTAAATTCAAATTACAAACTTAAATATCCAAAAACAAAAATCATACAATTACAAAGGAAAATAAAACTATAGATTTATTCAAAGCATGAACTTGTTTATTCTTCTAGGCCATCCTAAGTGTTTCCTGTCTCGACTGGATCACCTGTATCATGTGTAAAACGGGGGAGATTTTGGGTCAACAAAAGTTGGCGAGTGAACCTTGATAAAACATTTTAACTAATTTCTTGTTTTATTTATTAAAGAAAATTCGTGCATTAATCACATGTGAGCAAACATATATATACATAAACAATCACAAACCACTTTGGATGAGTATATGACATGAATGATGATGTATTTGATATCAAGGCTCAATCAAACGGAGCCGATCTAATGAGGCTCCTGATGCTCAACCCGTACCCCACGGGGAACTGATGGGCCTAATGAAATGCGTGCACTGAAATGATAAATTCAATCTACATATAATTCACACAACAATCAATACACATTCGATCACGGATATGATGTATGCACAAGTGTTTAAATAAAATAAAAGAAGAGTACGACACATGATACACCCCAAACACATGATTAAAACGGGGAATTGGTAGAGGTTCACTCACAGTGGATGCGTTTCTTGATGACGATGAATGCGCACGAATTTATGATTCAACCGACGAGGGAAAACTAACCTAAATAATAACGAAACGATTCGATAAATAAATAAATTTTATTTGAGATTATTATTTTTAATTAGTGCTCTTTAATGAGATTTTTAGATTTATTTTTGTGAGTTCAATGCAAATTTTTAACCTTCAAAATCATTATTTTTAAATGTTTTTAAATAGTTTTTCAATTTAATAAAAAAGGAAAATAAGAAAACAAAAAATAAAAAAATGGGTTGACTTTGTCAGGTCTGACCGGGTCTGACCGGTCAGACAACATTAATTCGAGGCGAGTGAGGTTCGAACTCGGGACCTCTCGTATACGTGCACGCAGCTCTACCAACTGAGCTACGTGTCTAGCCCGAAATATTCTCTGTTTTAATTATATATATATATACTAACTAACTTTAACCTGTTTTAGTTTTTATTAAAAATGATTTAATATGGCCGAAACCGGTTACAGAACCCGGAATCGAACTCGGGACCTTCAGTTCGAGTGCACGCAGCCCAACCAGTTGGGCTATGTGTCTAATCTGTATAAACACTGGATTATATTAATTATATATATATGCTGTGAATTGATCTGAATAAGTTTAAAAATGTTGGTTTTATTTCAGAAAGTCGGAAACATGTGTGATTCGAACCCGGGACGTGTGTTTTGTATTTGCACACAGTCCACCGCTGGACTGTGTGTCTAACCCTATTAAATACCCGATTTTAAATACATTAGTATACAACTTAGGCTTCGTCTTCTTCGACAGTTTGAGCACAGAATGGTACCCAAATCAAGAACTTTTCATACATGAATTATAACAGTTATACTTTTCTGATATGATTTAGTACGGTAAATGAATGAGGTATAAACAAAGAATTTAGAGAAAATTACCTACTACGGTTGCTTTCGGTTTTCCCGTGGAACTTTCCGGCGACTGAATATCCGAGGTTCTTTATTTGCCAACGTTAAAAGTTTCGAAAAATGTTCAAACAGATGAACTGTCTGGTGTTCAGTCTGTTTATATAGCCACGATAGGAGTATTGTTTCGGTTTCAAAGGAATTGATTGAAATCGGTTTTCAAAACAATGATTGAATTCGGTTTTGATTTATCGAATTAAACATCATCGGTTACTAGTCGGTTACAACGTTTTTATTTGAACGAATATAGAGACTGATTCCGAGATTTTTGCTTCGCCGGCGGTTTCAAATGTGCGACTTGATTTTGCAGGTTTGGTGTTTGACCCTTTTAAATGTTATTAGTTTTGGTTTTAATACGCTAAAGTGGGTGTGGCGTAGTGGTGTTATGAGTGTGTGTGAGTCCAGGAGACCCGGGTTCGAGACCCGGCGACTCTATTTATTATTTTTGAGTTTATTTTACTTATTATTATTATTTATTAATTATTGTTTTTAAATTCTATAATATTTATTAATTATGAGATGTTTAAAATAGTCGGCACAATCAATACGCAACGAACTTTTAATCGAATGTTTGATTATTAAACGAAGCGGGTTTTGAACCCGTTTTTCATAAATGTTACAATTTAAACAAAGAAACCCAAGCCTGTTTGGTCTTGGGTGGGTTCGGAATGTCAAATTTCAAACCAACTTTGTTTTTGACGTTCTGTTTAGGCTCGGTCTTGGTTGGAACAGATGGTTTCAGTTCTACCTTAGATGGTTTGACTTTTGCAACCCATGTTTGCGTTTTCAAATTAGCCCTTTTTTAATAAAACTTTGAATCCATTTGACGATACTTAGTTGATGTTTCACCCATTTCAAATTTAGAATTAGATCAAATCATTGGTTTAACATTTTTGTGGAATTCAACGTTTCTTTTCAAAATTTGTTTCAGTACAATCATGGGTGCCTTTTGTTTTTCATCCTTGGTAGATCTGATGGAGTTAAACAAGTTTTGGATGTGTTTGTGAGCAATATCGTGCAATATGCCCAACCTTTTTACATTTATAACACGTCCTGCTGTCTTTTTGGACAGAGGAACCCAAACCTTGTTTTCTACTCTCTTTTTCTTTCTTGAATTGATCATTGGATTGTGTACCAAAATTGATTTTTCTTGGTAAAGTTTAGCTTTTGGGACTTGTTGTTTGTTCTTTGCTTTTCGAAACCCAAACCAGCCCTCCTATTCTCTGGATAATCTTGTTTCTCTGATGGTAGGGTCTAGTGACACATTTTGATTTAGAGTAATAAGATGCATTATGTTTATCTAATTCAGAATGGCTTACTTCGATAAGCTTGAACAACTTTTCGACTCGATCCAGATTGACATTTTGGATCGGAAAATCTTCATCAGAATATAGTTTATCATATCCATGCATTTTGTAAACTATGATGTTTGGATCAATATTTAAACTATTCTCCAATGTTTCAACATCAGATTCAGATTTTTCAGATTCTCCTTTTAAAACACTCTCAACCATTATTTTAACTACCTCAGAATCACATTCATTTTCAGATTTTGTGTAAGTTACATCGATGTTTGTAGACATCTCGTTTGACTGTTCGGTTTTCAATCTAAAATTGAGCGCCTTTTTCCACCCCTGATGGCTTTTTACAAGCATAGCTAATCCACATGGGTGGTGGAACACGGTCGTAACTTGCACTCTATTTATCATCCTTTTTAGATTCTTTGTTTTTGATTTTTAGTAAAATGTGATCAATGACGTATGAGCTTGTGGAATAACTGATTAACAATTTGTTAACCCATTCTGTTTCTATTTTTATTTTCTCAAGCTCACTTTTTAGCTCAGCGATAGTATTTAGGTGAATATTAATGGCCATTTGCTTTTCCATTACTGTCGTTTTAAGCATAGAAAGTGTTCCATCATTTTCTCTGAGAGCTTTCTCGTATTGTTTAACAATTTTGCTCAATTTGTCATAAGCTTCTTTTGTGGCTTTATAGTCACATGATAAATTATCTGTTGAACTTTTGAGCTCATTATATCGTGTGTCTTTACAACACATTCACTGCATGGCTTAGCACATTTCAAACATGGTTTTTCTATCACAGACTCACTTTTAGAATCATTTACCTCATTTACGTTTGCCATACACGCTTTGTTGGTCTCACATTCGGTTTTTCCAACTCTTCATCAACTTTCTTTTCTTCAACTTCCGGCTTCTTCTTTTCTGCACAAAATGATTGATGGCTTGGTTCAAAGTAACCTGCAAAAGTTTCAAAATATCATTATGCAGGAGATGTTTAAAAGCACTGTTTAAAAGTTCCTCCTCTTCTGACGATGCATGATAATAATCATCTTTTTTAGCCTCATCAAAAGATGCCACTGATTCTTCTTCAGGTTCATTGATTATTTCTGCAACCAATGCCAAGCTCTCATTCTTGGAAATGTATTTGTTCCAGTTAAAGCCTTTGTCTTCTTGAGTTACTACAAGCGCTTGGTCTTTGGTTTCTAGCTGTCTATCTTAGATTTGCACCATTCTGGTTATTGGCTAAGAACGATGATAGATGGCTTTCTTTTAATAGTCGTCGGCAAATACGTTTTGATTACCCTGAGCTTCTCTATTTGGACATTCGCATTTAAAATGCCCTTTCTCCCGACATTTGAAACATGTAACTTTCGACTTGTCAAAACCAAGTTTTCCATCCAATCCTCCCAAATTTTCTTTCCCAGTGATTTCCATGAAGTGTTATGCTCGTCTAACAATAGATGCCATACACCATTTGATGTCGATCAACTCCATCTCGACCGGATCAATCTGATCATAGTCCTCTCTGGTCATCTCTGAGTTCCAATTTTGCCCGCTACAAGAGTATCATAAGATTCAAGAATCGAAGCTAATAGTGACATATGTTGCTTTGCGGTCTTCTCATCAAAGTTCTGAGCGTTTTGGAAGTCAACAGCTATATTGCACTGTAAAACGCTTTGAGTAGGGTGAGATTGACTTTTCTGGTTGATCTGGGGATTGCACGATCCATGTGATGACAGTGGGCTTGAAGCCGTGTTCGGGTTGACCGTAGCAAATGATTGAAAGCCACTGTGTTGATTTGACGGTGGGCTCGGTGTGTTGTAAGCGCTGAAGGCAGTCTGGATCCTTGGAGACTGTATCTGAGCGGCATAACTATTCTTGAAATAAAGATTAACGTCTTGTTGTAGGCGTTTATGTTCTTCGCCATTTTCTGCATTTCAAGCTATGTCCCTCCAATCTCTCAATGAATCGTGGTAATGATAATTTACCATATTCAGTTCCATTCTTCAAAATGGTCAAATAGGTAGACCATTCGCCTTGTGGTAAGGAATTGGCGAGTTTATCAACAAGTTCTTTGTTCGTCTTTATGATTCCTATTCGCTTCATTTGCACAACCAGATGACGGTATCTTTCGATCAGTTGTTTTACAGTCTCTCCTTTGATCAAAGTAAAGATGTCAAATTCTTTACTCAACAACGCCCGCTTCCCTTACGCAACTGTGCGTTTCCCTAGAATTTCAAACGAAGAGCATTCCATAATGATTGTGCGGCATCATCATGTTGCAACAGTGCTAATATGTCTTCCTGATGGGTTGTTGTAAAATTTTCATCATTTTCTTCTCATTGATAAACTTCTCTCTTTCAAAATCTGAATGTTGAGCCAATGTCTTTTCGAGACCGTTTTCTCCAACAGGAGACTTATACTTTTCTTTGATGGCAAGCCAGCAGGTAAAATGATTCGCCTGAAGCCAATTCATGAAACGTTCGCTCCAACTGTCAAAGTCCTCAAGGTTCATCAACTTTGGCGGCTTCGTCATCGTACCCATCTCATTTTCAAGGTTCATGTTTTGAGTTGCGGTAGTTGTGACAGCTGATGTAGCAAATGCGATATAAAACTCTTCTACCATTATTCTTCAAAGATTTTAGAGACACACTTTCGAAAAACTTTATTAGTAACAGTTCGTGCGACAAAGATTAATTCGTACGACACAGAAATTCGTGCGAACGAGATGATTCGTACAAAGTAGATGCTCGTGCGAACAAGATGTTCGTACGAGTGAAAATGTTTGCTTCGTACGAGTAAGTTGCTAATACGAATGACTTCTTTAGTGCAAATCATAGTTTCAAATTTCTAACTTGTAAATTTTAAGAACTTCTATTTACTCGTTCGTACGGATGAATTAAATTGTACGGATAGTTGTTCGTGCGAGTGGTCTCTCTACCCGTACGAAACAACTTAGGTCACCAAACAGATGAATTTTACCAAATTTGACATTATTAAGTTCAATTTTAGATCTGAAATTGTTAAGGATTGATTAGAATTGATTTTAACGTGATATCCTAGAATCCTAGTCAATTTTGTCCATGAATTCGTCCAATTCCGATATCAGTTATGCGAAATTGTAGAAGTAGAAAGCTCCAATAGTAAATCAGAATCTGAAACTGTTGGTAGAGACTTGATGTTTGTCAGCAGATCAGGCCTCAAGGCTCTGATACCACTTGTGAATGGGGGATCGACTCCTCCGATGAGCACCGCACCGATCTAACTCAACTAACAGAGCCATAATTCATTGTTAGTGAGGTTGACAAACAAACAAGTGAGATCTACTGCTTAAATGCCTTGAATGTATTGATAGACGTGAACAAAGTACAGTGCAAGTAAACAGTTCAGCAAGGCTTCGCAACGCCAACTAGATTCCTAACTGTGACACAACACTCCTCTATTTATAGGTCCGCATGACTCGCACAGGAGAGTGTGAAACAAAGTGTGTGACTCGTGCGAGTGGTTGCTTCGTACGAGTGACAGATTGTCACTCGTACGAGTCATGTGACTCACTTGTACGAGTCAACTACTAAACAAATAAATCATACATTAACATTTACAAACTGACATCTAATCCCTATATATACAATCAACATATCCTAGACGTAGGCAATAGACATTATGCACCAACAACCTCTCTAGTGGTAGCTTGACAGAATTTAGAAGCTTTCTTGGGAGTGATTTCTTATGTTGTTTCCCATTCTTACAGCTCAGACAACCATCAGATAAATGAAAATTCTGCAGATTAACACCCTCCACTAGGTTGTTGTGCACCAAATAATTCATCTTTCTCAAGTGAATGTGCCCCATCTTCTGATGCCATAAAATTGACTCCTTCTTGGTTGCTTTTGAAATGAAGCATTGAACCTTCTTAGATGTAGAGGATGCGACACTCATATCTAAGACATAAAGATCATTCTCTCTTGAAGCGTGCATGAGGATCCACTCCTCAGGAATTTTAAAGTCCGGCTTGAGAATTAAGCATTCTTTGTCGTTGAAGTGAGTTGTGAACTTTTTGTCACAAATTTGCGAAATACTCAGTAGATTGTTCTCCAGCTCCGCAACGTAGTTCACCTTGTCAAAGGAAACCACTTCATTTGTAAGAATACCTTCTCCCACAATCCTTCCACCCTGAGTTCCAGTAAAACCAATGTAACCTCCCCGGAAAGCATTAACGTCGTGCAACAACGCAAGCATCCCATCCATGTGTCGGGAAGCTCCACTATCCATATTCCATTTTGACATGATCGACCTTGGGTGCCCCTACACACATGAGGAAGAAACTATTTAAACAGAGAAACCCAAGCCTGCTTGGTCTTGGGTGGGTTTAGAATATCAAACTTCGGACCAACTTTGATTTTGACATTCTGTTTGACCTCTGTTTTGGCTGGACCATGTGGTTTTAGTTCTACCAAAGATGGTTTGACTTTTGCAACCTAAGTTTGTGTTTTCAAATTTTCTCTTTTAGAATAAAACTTTGAATTCTTTTGACGATTGTTGGTGGAAGTTTCACCAATTTCAAATTTAGAATTTAGGCGAATCGTTGATTTTACATTTTTATGAGATTCATTGTTTCTTTTTAAAATTTGTTTTGGTACAACCATAGGTGCCTTTTGTTTCACATCTTTGGTAGCTTTGTTGGAGTTAGAAACAGGTTTTAGATTTCTTTGTGAATAATATTGTGTAAAATTCCCAACATTTTTACACTTGTAGCACGTCCTGTTGTCTTTTCGAACAGAAGAATCCAAAACTTGTTTTCTACTCTCTTTTTCTTTCTTGAACTCATCATTGGATTGTTTACCAATGATCTCTTTTTCTCTTTTGGTAGTTGTCCCATAAACAAAATTGATTTTCTTTGAAAAGTTCAACTTTTGAAACTTGTTGTTTGTTCTTGCTTTTGAAACCCAACCCAGCTCTCCTGTTTTTAGGATAGTCTCTGTTTCTTTAATGGTAGGTTTGTTAACAATTTTGATTTAGAATAAAATGATGCATGGTGTTTTTCTAAATCAGAATGGCTGAAAGGTTACTCGTGTGAGTGACCACTTTGTGCGAATCACTGCTTCGTACGAATGATAATTTTTAAACTTGTAAACTTTAAGAAAACTTGTTTGCCTGTTCGTATGAATGACTTAATTTGTATGGATAGCCGTTCGTACGAGTTATCTCTCTACTCGTACGAATCTGCTCAGGTCACCAGACGGATGATTTTTATAATTTTCGACATGAGTTAGGTTGATTTTAGATCTGAAATTTTCAAGGATTGGTTAGAGTTGATTTTAACATGATATACTAAAATCCTAGTCCAATTTGTCCATGAATTCGTCCAAATGTGAGATCTGTGTGAGAAAGTATAGATGTAGAAAACTCCAATGGTTAAATCTCGATCTGAAACTGTTGGTAGCATGTAGAAACTTGATGTTTGTCCTCAGATCAGGCCTTAAGGCTCTGATACCACTTGTGAGAGGGGATCGGCTCTCCTCTTATGAGCACCAGACTGATCTGACTCAGCTAACAGAGGCAGAATTCATTTTTAGCGAGTTTGACAAACTAATAAAAAAGATATACTACTTAAACGCCTTGAATTGTATTGATAAACGTGAACAGTTACAGAGCAAGTAAACAGTTTGACAGGGCTTCGCCGTACACTAACCAACAGGTACTGACACAACACTCAGGCTCCTCTATTTATAGGTTAACATGACTCGCACAGGAGGAGTGTGTGTGTGTGACTCGTGCGAGTGGTTGCTCAACGAGTGATAAGGTGTCACTCATCCGAGCCATGATGTTCACTCGTACGAGCCATGTTACAAACATATAAATCAAATATACACATACAATGTTTGACAAACTAAGCCCTATATACATAACCAACATATTCTAGAGGTAGGCAATAGACATTATGCACCAACAAGTGTTGCTCATGTTCTTCCTCGGTTCGCGAGTATATCAATATGTCATCTATAAAAACTATCACGAACTTGTCGAGGTATGGCTTACATACCCGGTTCATTAAATCCATAAATACTGCAGGGGTGTTTGTTAGGCCGAAAGGCATAAAAAGGAACTCGTAATGATCGTAGCGAGTCCTAAACGTCGTCTTAGGAATGCTTTCCTCTTGGATTCTCAACTAATGATAACCGGATCTTAAATCAATCTTTGAGTAAAAACTCGACCATTGCAACTGATCGAATAGATCGTCGATCCTTGGTAATGGGTACCGGTTCTTGATGGTTAACTTGTTTAGTTCCCAGTAGTCGATGCACATTCGGAAGGTTCCGTCCTTCTTTTTCACAAACAGCACCGGAGCTCCCCTAGGCGAGAAACTCGGTCTTATGAAACCTTTATCAAGCAACTCCTGCATCTTAGTAGATAATTTCTGCATCTCCGAGGGCGCTAATCAATATGGGACCTTTGCCACATGTGCAGCTGCTGGCACTAAATCAATATGGAACTCGACTTGTCGTTGTGGAGGTAGTCCCGGCAAGTCTTTTGGAAAGACCTTGGGGTATTCCTTTACTAATGGTATGTCCTCCACCTTGCGCTCCTCGGCCTTTTTATCCACCACGCGGGCAAGAAATGCGTTGCATCGTTTTCTAAAAAAATTTTGAGCTTTCATGCAGTTTATGATTCGTAGTGGTGTTTCATGCTTCTCACCATGAATCATCAAATGTTCTCCGTCGGGAAGGGGTATGCGAATGATCTTCTCGTGACATATGACTACGGCTCCATTATCGGATAGCCAATCCATACCAATAACGACATCGAAACTACCTAGTTGAACTGGTAATAATTCTACATTGAACTTTCGTTCACCCAGTTCTAAGGTACACTTCTTTATAATTACCCCTGACTCTACCAATATCCCGTTAGCTAGCTCAATCGAGTGTGGAACATCTAATTTACTCGACTTTATCCCAAGTATATATCTAATTCTTTAGAAAAAAACTAAAATCTACCCCGGTATCAAAAAGAATAGATGCAAAGTGATCGTTGATAGGAAACGTACCGGTGACCACATTCGGGTCCTAGCAAGCATCCTTAGCTCCAATCACGAATGCTCTTCCTCGAGCTTGGTTCTCTTTAATGCAATCTTTCTTGAAATGCCCTTTGTCTCTGCATCCAAAACAACCTTGATCCTTGGTATTTGCCACCCGGCACGCATCGGTGCGATGCCCAAACCTTCCACATTTGCCACACTTAGGGCCTCGGCATTCCCTGTAGTGGTGGAAGGGGCATTTGGAGCATTTCGGTGCGCCCCCAGTGTAAGATTTCTTAACAATAGTGTTTGTAGTAGCGGTAACCTATGCCTTCGTTTCTTTGACTTCTTTTGTGGCTTGCTTTTAAATGAAGATAGGGCTCATGTCCCACCAATAACAACAAATCCTACGAATGGTTGGTTACTCATAACCTTACAAGAAATTTATATTAATATTTTATTTGCAAAATATATATTTCTGACAATTTCGAGAACCAACATTTCAGGATGCACATTTAAGAAATTTTTAGATTGCAAACCATTGAACTTTGACGGCACAGGCGGAGCTGTAGCATTTGTTTGATGGACCGAAAAGACAGATTCTGCAACCTGCATGAGTAATTGTTCCCCTAACCAGACTATATTGTATGTTTCGGGTTTATTCATTCATGAAGCTTTGTCATGGTGGAATCTGCAAGTACAAACATTAGCAGATGCAGCAACATATGCTATCACTTGGGAAAGACTAAAGGAGATGATGCAAGAGAAGTATTGTTCAAGTGCCGAACTACAAAAGTTGGAAACAGCGTTTTGGAATCTAGCGATGGTTGGATCTGACATCTATGGCTATACTCAGTGATTTCACGATCTCTCAAGAGTCGTTCCATATATGATAACTCCCGAATTTAAATACATCAAACGATACATTTTGGGATTAGCTCCAGAAATCCGAAGTATGGTTACATTGTCACATCCAGCAACTATCACCGAGGCAATTATGATTGCAGTAAGCCTTACTGAAGAAACGGTAATGATGAATAAATTTTCGAGAAAGAGTGCGGAGATACCCAAGGAGAAACATGGAGAATCAACCTCACATGGGAACAAGAGAAAGTTTACTCATTTCAAGAAAGGTTCCCGACCGAGTAACAAGAAGAAGGAAACTCCCACAACAAAAAGGAATAAAACATTTGTGGTGAAAACAGAGACAGAACCGAGAGGTTATTCAGGTAATGCACCTAAGTGCAACAAGTGTAATTATCATCATTATGGTGAATGCCGAACCACCAAATGTGATAAATGCGGGAAGTTGGGACACCGCACCGAAAATTGATGGAGTAATAACAAATGAAATAGAAATGAAGGCAAGAAAGTAGGAGGTTATGGAAATGGAAACGAGCCAGGAAGAAATCAAATTTTGATATGGTAGCGGTGAATTGGGCCACTTTAGAAAGAATTGCCCAAAGGAGAACAAATGTGATCACTGGTACATTCCCTGTCAATAATCATTTTGCATCTATTTTATTTTATACTGGTGCAGATATTGGTTTCATATCTTTTGAGTTTAAAGATGTACTTGAACTAAATTAAAATAAATTAGATATTCCATTTACTATCGAACTAGTGAATGGAAAGATAATTGAATCTGATGAAGCTATTAAAGGATGTTCTTTAGAGTTAGGTGGACAAGAATTCAACATCGATTTATTACCCATCCAGTTAGGTCGTTTGATGTTGTAATCGGTATGGATTGGTTATCCAATAACCAAGCCGAAGTCGTGCGTTGCGACAAAATTATTCACATTCCCGTTCCTAATAATGAAACACTTCTTGTACATGGCTAGATGAGCGAAACGCCATTTCAAATTATTTCTTGTATGAAAACTCAAAAGTACTTGCGAAAAGGATGTATAGCATTCTTAGCACACAATGTTGACAAGAAATCCAAGGAGTCAAAACTTGAGGAGATCCCTGTTGTGAAGGAATTCCCTGAAGTCTTCCCAGAGGACTTGCCAGGAATACCACCACAACAACAAGTCAAATTCCGCATAGACTTGATTCCAGGAGCTGCACCTAAAGCGAAATCCCCTTACAATTGGCTCCTTCGAAAATGCAAGAGTTATCCACACATCTTCAAGAGTTGTTAGACAAAGGATTTATTAGACCAAGCTTCTCACCTTGGGGAGTGCCAATTCTATTCGTAAAGAAGAAAGATGGAGGCTTTAGAATGTGCATAGATTATAAAGAATTGAACAAACTCATGATCAAGAATCAGTATCCGTTACCAAGGATCGATAATCTGTTCGATCAACTTCAAGGATCAAGTTTCTACTCGAAGATCGACTAAAGGTCAGGATACCATCAGCTTAGAGTGCAGGAAGAAAGCATTCCAAAGACAGCATTTCGAACCCGCTACGTTCACTACGAGTTCCTTGTTATGCGTTTTGGTCTAACATATTCACTAGCGGTGTTCATGGATTTAATGAACCGTGTGTGCAAACCTTACCTTGATAAATTTGTGATAGTATTTATAGATGACATATTGATATATTCACGAAATAAGAAGGATCACGAACATCATCTTAGGACCATTCTTGAGTTGTTAAAAAAGGAGAAACTTTATGCAAATTCTCTAAGTGCGAATTTTGGCTTCGTGAAGTCCAATTTCTTGGACATGTAGTCAATAAAAAAGGCATACATGTTGATCCATCAAAAATAGAAGCCCTTAAGAATTGGAACGCACCTAAGACACCCACCGAAGTACGCCAATTTTTGGGATTGGCGGGTTATTATCGAAGATTCTTTGAAAATTTCTCAAAGATTGCTCAACCACTAACCTCCCTAACCCAGAAAAATAAGAAGTTCGCTTGGGGAGAAAGACAAGAAAAAGCTTTTCAATTACTTAAGATAAACTTTGTGATGTGCCGATTTTATCACTTCTGGAGGCATAGATGACTTTGTAGTTTACTGTGACGCTTCACATCAAGGTTTAGGATGCGTATTAATGCAACGAGAGAAAGTTATTGCATATGCATCACGCCAATTAAAAGTTCATGAAAAGAACTATACCACACATGACCTAGAGCTAGGTGCAGTGGTATTTGGTAAAAAAATTGGCGTCATTATCTTTACGGCACCAATGCACAATCTTTACCGATCACAAAAGTCTTCAACATATATTTAATTAGAAAGAGTTAAATATGCACCAAAGACGTTGACTTGAATTGTTGAATGACTATGATTGCGAAATTAAATACCATCCGGGCAAGGCAAACGTTTTCGCGGACGCCCTAAGTCGAAAGGAACGAGTGAAGCCCCTACGTGTGCGATCATTAAGACTCACCATTCACAATAACCTTACCTCTCGAATTCACGACGCTCAACAGGAAGCCCTGAAGAGCGAAAATTTTAAAGCAGAGATACTTAGAGGTATGGAAAAACATTTAGAACCAAATGAGAACAGAGCTTTGTACTTTGTAGATAGAATTTGGGTTCCTCGTTTTGGTAATCTAAGAAACCTAATTCTAGATGAAGCCCATAAGTCCAAATATTCGATGCATCTCGGGGCGGATAAAATGTATCACGATCTTAAAGAATTCTATTCGTGGCCTAATCTTAAGAGATATAATGCAACTTATGTTGGAAAATGTCTAACATGTGCAAAAAATAAGGCCGAATACCAAAAACCTTTAGGATTGTTACAACAACCTGAAATTCCCACTTAGAAATGAGAACAAATTTCTATACATTTCATAACAAAATTACCCAGGACCTCTCGCAGTCATGACATGATTTGGGTAATTATCGACCGATTAACCAATCAGCTCACTTCTTGTCGGTACGTGAGAAAGATAAAACTGAGACGTTAGCCGAACATTATCTTAAAGAGATTGTGGCAAGACATGGAGTGCATGTTTCCATAATCTCTAGGGTCGTTTCATATCAAGAATTTGGCAATCATTTCAAAGGGCTTTTGGATCTCGCTTAGATCTAAGTACGGCCTTTCATCCTCAAACAGATGGCCAAAGTGAACGCACAATTCTAACCTTAGAAGATATGATTTGTGCTTGTGTGATTGACTTAGGTAGAAATTGGAATACTCACTTGCCTTTAGTGGAGTTCTCATATAACAAAAGTTATCACACGAGTATTCAAGCCGCTCCATTTGAAGCATTATACAGACGTAAGTGTCGATCTCCGCTATGTTGGGCAGAAATAGGTGACAAACAAATGATAGGTGCAGAATTAATTCAAGAAACTATGGATAAAATATTTAAAATCCGAGACCGTATTAAAGCAGCTCAAGATAGACAGAAAAGTTATGCGGATAAACGCCACAAACCATGATCCTTTGAGATTGGAGACAAAGTGCTATTAAAGGTCTCGCCTTTGAGGGATGTAGTTAGATTCGAGAAGCAAGGAAAACTTAGCCCGAGGTACATAAGACCATATGAAATCTTGGAGAAGATTGGAACAGTCGCATATAAGTTGAAATTACCTGAAAGACATAGTAACGTTCACGACACTTTTCATGTGTCAAATCTTAAAAAGTGTCTTTCCGACGAGTCACCTATTATTCCCATAGACGAAATTCATATTGACGACAAAATTCATTTCATTGAAGAACCTGTCGAAGTTTTAGATTCGAAAGTACAGAAAACAATGAGGAGTCGTATCAAAACTAGTCAAAGTCCATTGGAACTCAAAGCGCGGACCTGTGTTCATTTGGGAACGAGAAGACGAAATCAAAAGAAAATACCCCCACCTGTTCGAGAAATCCTACACAAGGGATGACACGACTTAAATTTCGGGACTAAATTTTCTTGAACAATGGGAGAATGTGACAATTGGCGAAATTCCGATAATGCTGTGCAACTTGAACAACTATTACACTTTCTATTTACCGCACAACATGACTTAATTTTTTATTTTAAGCCTTATAAGTCTAGGAATTCAACAAAATCATAGATTGGTATGATAATGAATTCGTGATAATTACGAACATATAAAACTAAATCCTTGACAAATGACAAAGACACGAACACGAAATAAATATTAGTATTTGTTTTGGTACAGTCTGATATTACGGAATTAGACATAAGATATGTCTGCACTATTATACCATAAAATTTCATTTAAAACACCAAATTGTCCAAGTCTGCAGCAAAATACAGCATTTTGCAGCAAAATACCGCATTTCGCAACACAAAACAGCAAATGTCTGAAAAACCCAAAATATATATTTTTAGCTATCGAATAATAACAGGTGTTAGAAATAGTATAAAACCCATATATAAATTGTTGATACACTTTTGTGTCTGTCGCTTGTTCTTAGTTACACTTGTAATTGTACGGTCTTTGCTCAAGTGTATGTATTAGTTTGATCATGTCAAACAGACCAAACTTAGCTTGTCTGTGTTAATCAGTTTCATGTGTGCATACCGTTGAGTCTTGTGTACGTTGTTGCTTCGCACGAAATTGATTGCTTCGTATGAAACCAGTTGCTTCTTACGAAATTGGTTGCTTCGTATGAAAACTGGTTGCTTCGTACTTCGTACGAAATTGGCTACTTCGTACAAAAACTGGTTGCTTCGTACGAAAACTGGTTGCTTCGAACGAAAATTGGTTGCTTCGTACGAAAACTAGTTGCTCCGTACGAACCAATTTCATACGGATGACCAGCATGGACACTATATAAGCAGACATGCACCTCTTAGTGAGGTTTAGGCATTGAGTGTTTCTGCTGACGAACTGATCTTTTGGTGGGATCTCTCAGTCAACATTTCTGGTGAAGACGAATACACAAGAACACAGCAAGTTTGTTTGAGTCATCCGAGCATTGTGTGTATATGTTTGTACTTGTTCTCAATCATTAATCAAGATATTGAATCTTTGGTTACCCCGTGTTCTTTACTTTACTTTGGTCGCATGCACACTTAGATTCCGCACTTGTGTGTGTGTTATATGAACAAGGAACATGTTTAACACCTTCCGCAGGTGGACCTACAAGTGGTATCAGAGCTTTGGCTCTTTCCTTGTTCAAAACCGGGCTTAGTGTGCCTGAGCTAGTTTGAAGATTTCTGAAGTGTTCTTGAGCCTCCATCAGAAAACTTAAGTTTTGGATAGTAAAGTAACTTAAAACTTGGTTAAAATCTGTTGCATGCAGAAAATTTTTTATGGTAAAATTTTTCTGAAGAACACACTTGAAGAAGAAATTCACCAGAAAACTGATCCGTACGAAATTTACGTACGAAGGAACTCATCCGTACGAAATTTTCGTACGAAGGAACTCATCCGTATGAAATTTTCGTATGAAGGAACTCATCAGTACGAAGTTGATTCGTACGAAGTAACTCATCCGTACGAAATTGATTCGTATGAACAATCTTCGTTATTGTTTGTTTTTCGTACTTTAGATTTTCAAAGTTGTGTGCTTTTCAAATATTTTCAAAATTGTGAACTTTTAAAAGGTAATTGTTATTTTCAAACCTTAAAACCTTTAAATTGTTCATAAAACAAGAAAATATAATGAGTTCTAACCCGTGGGATTGAAGTTGTTCAAGCTCAAATCAGAAGTCTTCGCAAAGCTCCGCAACATCATGGGTAAAGTCTTTGATGCCTCAACATACAACTATGTTCTCTGCAAATCAGTGGGCGTGTGTGGCAAATCAGAATCAAAGCATCCAAACTCTGTTAATGAGCAAAAGTGAAACAGGGAGTAATAACCGACTGCCAAAGTTAAATCACATGAATGATTATCCTTCATGGAAAAGTCGTTTTCATACGTATGTTGTCGGTCAAAACACAGAATTGTGGACATGTTTCACTACCCCCTACAAGGAATCACTTGAAGAAGCTGGATCAAATCAAATCTCATTGGCCAATCTAGTCGAAAGTGACAAGAAAGCTTACGATCTAGAGAAAAAGGCGTTTGATTTCCTCACACAAGCTCTGCATAAAGACATTTATCATTAGTTTGTGTATTGTACTACAATGAAAAATTTGTGGGACACTTTGGAAGCAAGAGGTGAAGGTAACACTGCTACCAGGAAGATTTGGCATGATCTGCTCAAGAAAGAGTTTGAAGGTTTCATGTTCATGGAGAACGAAACCTTGAATGATATGACCACACGGTTTTATCATCTTCTCAGCAAGATGTACTCGTATAAAGTGTTGGCAGCACCACAAGAAATTGTGATGCGATTTGCTGATGCTTTACCACCGAAATGGGGTCAATTTATTGATCTATTAAAACATACAGGTGTTTTGGACTCAATAAGTATTTATGAATTTGTGCAGAAACTGGAGAACAAGAATGAAGAAGAGCTCCGGAAGGCACAACGAGTCAATGTTCCACAAAACCCTGAAATGTATTTTGGAGGTTTTAATGCAGGTACAAGCTCAAGTCAGCAACGGAAGCTGTAGACCGCATTTGTGTCACCTTTCCTACCCAACCTGTCCAATCAAGTCAGTCTACAGGTTCGAGTAATCAAGCCTATGGACAAGCTTTTGATCCGAAACCCTTCCTTCCACAGCCAAGGGATTTAGCGCATAAAGCTCCACAACAAGCTCCTCAACAAGCTTTCTATGGAAGTAAGAGTCAATCTGCAACCCAACACTGTCAAAATTGACACGTCAAATTTCTCCAAAATCAACGTAAAAGTTGCACAGGAACATGCGGAACTTCTAAATACCATGGTCAGTGCATATTGTGGTTTAGTTGCAGGTCAAATAGGGAACATCAATTTGACAAACGAGGACTATGAACAAATTAACCGAGATGAAATGGAGCTGATGGACATCAAGTGGGCATTTGCAAGCGCCATGAGAAGAGCCAAAGATTATATGAGAAGAACGTGAGAACCAGTTAGGAAAGCAAGAAGGATACAAAATACGGCTTTGACAAAACCGCTGTTACATGCTTCAACTGTGGAGAAAGAGGTCACTTCAAGCGGGAATGCACAAGACCCAGCAAGGAAGGAAATCATGACCACTTTTGAAATCAGTCTCAACCATCCAACACAGCACAGTATAACAATGAAAGAAGAATGGTAGCTATTGGCAACTCAAACAACACTAATCAATCAGGACCTTCAAACACATAGAGCTTTGGTAGTTTAGTGTGATGAAGGATGTGATTGGTCAGTACAGTTGGGAACTGAGAACAACGGAAGAACTGCATGCTATGCGAAGATCATGGATCAAAGGAAGCATGATCACAACATCAACACTCCAAATAATGATGATACATCTGGGGATGCTGGTAGTTCTGATGAAGAATGTTCAAGTTCAGATGGTTATGGATCTGATTCTCGTGAGAAGAAAGGACGTGATACTGAGGTTGAAAAGTTGCTAAGTGAAGCTGAGTTGTTGAAGAGTGAAAAGGTGGGTATGACGAGGAATGCAGAAGCTGCGGTAAAAGAGAAAGAGGCACTCTCTACAGATGGTGCAGCTTTTCCTCATCACACTGCCTTTATGGCAAATGTTGAAGGTTCTTCAAAACAGGTAAATTCTGACCCTCCTACTATTTTCAATGACTATGTTGAGTTGAAAATAAAATATGAAACCGTCAACAGTCATAATAAGAATTTAGTTATTGAATTATCAAAATGCAAAAAGGCGAATCTGGCGCTAACTAGAAATGAAAAAGAATTCAAATCTGTAATAGAAACCCTTAAGAAAAGTGTTTATGAATTTACAAAGACAGTTTTGAATAAAAAGACAGGAATTAATAACTACATTAATCTCCTAGAAGAAACAAAGAAAGAGTTAGCCATCGCCAAATGCGAATATGATTCGATCAAACGCAAATTAGAAAGTTATTCTAACTCCCAATATATGCTTGATCATATCATTCATGTTCAAAAACTAAAGGGAGATGTCCAATGCATAGGGTATAACTCGTGTCCACCCCCAATGAAACACAACTATACCAAAATGCCTGATGAAGAGGAGATGCCTCGTTTTGAACCCTCTGTACCTTTGAATCCTGAGGAATTCGCAGCAGGGTTAGGGTTCAAATTTGACAAATCCTCTCAAGAGCCATGCAAGCCAGAAAATTCAACGTCTGATGTTGTTCAAACTCCATCTGTTGAAGAGGAGGATGATACATCAGATGATGAATCAAGAAATGATGATCAGGATCAGCCTCTTGATGAAAGGAAAGGAGTAGAACTTTCTGCTACTCGCAGTACTAAATCTGTTGAGAATCAAGAGACCGTTCCTGAGAAATCTGTCAAGACACAAGTGTCGACAGATGAAGCAGATAATGTGTTGTACACATTGGTTGGAGATGAAAATCTATTCAAGCAAAGATTTTCCAATTAAAAACGTAAATCCAATCTCTATAGATCAGGTATTTGAAAAGTCAAAAACCAAATTTTAGAGAAGAAAAGGCCAACCAAACAACGACCATTATCAGCTTCAAAAGAAAAACAATGGAAGCGAGTTGAAAAGCCTACAGTTTCTCAACCAAAGGTTGAAGCAAAAGGTTCTCGTTACAAGCAAAAGGATAAAACTGTTAAATTTGTTAGTTCTAAAGGTACCGATAAAGTCGAAACTTTTCAAGGAAAATCTAATGTTGATTTTGTAAAGAAAGTTAAGATTTTGAAAAGAAATAGTCAAAACAATTACACCCAACACACTGATGGATGTAATGAAAATGAACCTAGTACCTCAAAACCCACAAGTTCAAAGTCAAGCCGAGAAACACAATCTCCTAGTTTTGTTGAAAGGATAACTTGTTTCAAATGTGGAGAGTTTTGCCACATTATAAAGGATTGTCAAAATCCAGCCAAATCAAGATGTATAGAGAAAACCCCTCATGAACCAACTTGCAAATGTAAATCTGTTTCTCCGACACAAGATAAATGAATTATTAAAGATCAAAAAGAGAAATAAAAACGTAAACAAGTAAAAGTAATTGAAAAGTTTAAAATCGGATTCTTCGAAAAAGGATCAAAGATCTTCAAAGTCAACAAAACCAGACACTGTTAAAACTGTAAATAATAGTAAACCTGGTAATAAACAAGGATCCTGGAAATAGAAGACCGGTAATGGTTCAAAAGGAGGTTCTCAGTTTGTTAATCATCAAGAAATTGAGGTTACATTTCTCGATGATAAGGGACGACCCAAGACCACAAAGGCTTGGGTCCCCATCTCAAACTAAACTTGTTTGTGGAATGTGCAGGGTGTTCCAGGAGGAACTATAACAAGTCATTCGATTGTGACAGTGGAGCATCAAGGCACATGACGGGCGACTTGCGGCACCTATATGATGTGAAAAGCATTAGGGGTGGTTATGTTGCTTTTGCTGGTGACAAAGGTGGATACATCACTTGAGAAGGAATGGTCTCCAATGGTGTCGTGAGCTTTGACAAGATCAATTATGTGCGGAAATTGATCACAAATGTTGTTAACATCCACACTGATCACCAATGTGCAGACCTTTTTACCAAAGCCTTTGATAAATCACGTTTTGATTATCTACTTTTGGTCAATTGCATCATGGTGAAACCCGAGTAACTCACCCATGGCTAATCATTTTTCTACGTATTTCTCTAAAAATCTAAAACTACAAAAAGATTTCCATTTTATATTTTAGGGGGATAAATTTCCAAGTAAATACAAAAATATGTCTTTTATTTATTTACCTTCTATATTTAAGGGGGAGAAAATTTAGAAAAATATAAAAACAACAGAAAAATCAAAAATGAGTTTCTTGGATAAGTTAAAGATGATGAAATACACCGGTAAATCTGTCAGAAATGTAGACGTGTTTCACTTCCCCCTACAAGGAATAACTTGAAGAAGCTGGATCAATTCAAATCTCATTGGCAATCTAGTCGAAAGTGACAAGAAAGCTTACGATCTAGAGAAAAAGGCGTTTGCTTTCCTCACACAAGCTCTGCATAAAGACATTTATCATCAGTTTGTGTATTGTACTACAACGAAAAATTTGTGGGACACTTTGGAAGCAAGAGGTGAAGGTAACGCTGCTACCAGGAAGATTCGGCATGATCTGCTCAAGAAAGAGTTTGAAGGTTTCATGTTCATGGACAATGAAACCTTGAATGATATGACCACAGGGTTTTATCATCTTCTCAGCGAGATATACTCGTATAAAGTGTTGGCAGCACCACAAGAAATTGTGATGCCATTTGCTGATGCTTTACCGCCGAAATGGGGTCAATTTATTGATCTATTAAAACATACAGGTGTTTTGGACTCAATAAGTATTTATGAATTTGTACAGAAACTGGAGAACAAGAATGAAGAAGAGCTCCGGAAGGCACAACGAGTTAATGTTCCACAAAACCCTGAAATATATTTCGGAGGTATTAATGCAGGTACAAGCTCAAGTCAGCAACGAAAGCTGTAGACCGCATTTGTGTCACCTTTCCTACCCAACCTGTCCAATCAAGTCAGTCTACAGGTTCGAGTAATCAAGCCTATGGACAAGCTTTTGATCCAAAAGCCTTCCTTCCACAGCCAAGGGATTTAGCGCATAAAGCTCCACAACAAGCTCCTCAACAAGCTTTCTATCGAAGCAACAGTCAATCTGCAAATCCCAACACTGTCAAACTTGACACTTCAAATCTCTCCAAAATCAACGTAGAAGTTGCACAGGATCATGCGGAACTTCTAAATACCATGGTCAGTGCATATTGTGGTTTAGTTGCAGGTCAAATAGGGAACATCAATTTGACAAACGAGGACTATGAACAAATTGACCGAGATGAAATGGAGCTGATGGACATCAAGTGGGCATTTGCAAGCGCTATGAGAAGAGCCAAAGATTATATGAGAAGAACGGGAGAACCAGTTAGGAAAGCAAGAAGGATACAAAATACGGCTTTGACAAAACTGCCGTTACTTGCTTCAACTGTGGAGAAAGAGGTAACTTCAAGCGGGAATGCACAAGACCCAGCAAGGAAGGAAATCACAACCCCTTTCGAAATCAGTCTCAAGCATCCAACACAGCACAGTATAACAATGAAAGAAGAATGGTAGCCGTTGGCAACTCTTACAACACCAATCAATCAAGACCTTCAAACACACACAGAGCTTTGGTACTTCAGTCTAATGAAGGATGTGATTGGTCAGTACCGTTGGGAACTGAGAACAACGGAAGAACTGCATGCTATGCGAAGATCATGGATCAAATCAAGCATGTTCACAACATCAACACTCCAAATAATGATGATACATCTGGGGATGCTGGTAGTTCTGATGAAGAATGTTCAAGTTCAGATGGTTATGAAGCTGATTCTAGTGAGAAGAAAGGTAGTGATGCTGAGGTTGAAAAGTTGCTAAGTGAAGCTGAGTTGGTGAAGAGTGAAAAGGTGGGTATGACGAGGAACGCAGAAGTTGCGGTAAAAGAGACCGAGGCACTCTCTACAGATGGTGCAGCTTTTCCTCATCACACTGCCTTTATGGCAAATGTTGAAGGTACTTCAAAACAGGTAAATTCTGACCCTCCTACTGTTTGCAATAACTGTGTTGAGTTGAAAATAAAATATGAAACCATCAATAGTCATAATCAGAATTTAGTTGTTGAATTATCAAAATGCAAAGAGGCGAATTTGGCGCTAACTAGAAATGAAAAAAAATTCAAATCTGTAATAGAAACCCTTAAGAAAGTGTTTCTGAATTTACAAAAACAGTTTTGAATAAACAGACAGGAATTAATAACTACATTAATCTCCTAGAAGAAACAAAGAAAGTGTTAGCCATCGCCAAATGCGAATATGATTCGATCAAACGCAAATTAGAAAGTTATTCTAACTCCCAATATATGCTTGATCATATCATTCATGTTCAAAAACTAAAGGGACATGTCCAATGCATAGGGTATAAGTCGTGTCCACCCCCAATGAAACACAACTATACAAAAATGCCTGATGAAGAGGAGATGCCTCGTTTTGAACCCTCTGTACCTTTGAATCCTGAGGAATTCGCAGCAGGGTTAGGGTTCAAATTAGGCAAATCCTCTCAAGAGCCATGCAAGCCAGAAAATTCAACGTCTGATGTTGTTCAAACTCCATCTGTTGAAGAGGAGGAGGATACATCAGATGATGAATCAAGAAATGATGATCAGGATCAGCCTCTTGATGAAAGGAAAAGAGTAGAACTTTCTGCTACTCGCAGTACTCAATCTGTTGAGAATCAAGAGACCGTACCTGAGAAATCTGTCAAGACACAAGTGTCGACATATGAAGCAAATAATGTGTTGTACACATTGGTTGGAGATGAAAATCTATTCAAGTAAATATTTTCCAATTAAAAACGTAAATCCAATCTCTATACATCAGGTATTTAAAAAGTCAAAAACCAAATTTTAGAGAAGAAAAAGCCAACCAAACAACGACCATTATCACTTCAAAAGAAAAACAATGGAAGCGAGTTGAAAAGCCTACAGTTTCTCAACCAAAGGTTGAAGCAAAAGGCTCTCGTTACAAGCAAAAGGCTAAAACTGTTAAATTTGTGAGTTCTAAAGGTACCGATAAAGTCGAAACTTTTCAAGGTAATCTATGTTGATTTTGTAAAGAAAGTCAAGATTTTGAAAAGAAATAATCAAAACAATTACACCCAACACATTGATAGATGTAATGAAAATGAACCTAGTACCTCAAAACCCACAAGTTCAAAGTCAAGCCGAGAAACACAATCTCCTAGTTTTGTTGAAAGGATAACTTGTTTCAAATGTGGAGAGTTTTGCCACATTATAAAGGATTGTCAAAATCCAGTCAAATCAAGATGTATAGAGAAAACCCCTCATGAACCAACTTGCAAATGTAAATCTGTTTCTCCGACACAAGATAAATGAATTATTAAAGATCAAAAAGAGAAATAAAAACGTAAACAAGTAAAAGCAATTGAAAAGCTTTAAAATCGGATTCTTCAAAAAAGGATCAAAGATCTTCAAAGTCAACAAAACCAGACACTGTTAAAACTGTAAATAATAGTAAACCTGGTAATAAAAAAGGATCCTGGAAATAGAAGACCGATAATGGTTCAAAAGGAGGTTCTCAGTTTGTTAATCATCAAGAAATTGAGGATACATTTCTTGATGATAAGGGACGACCCAAGACCACAAAGGCTTGGGTCCCCATCTCAAACTAATCTTGTTTGTGGAATGTGCAGGGTGTTCAAGGAGGAACTATAACAAATCATTAGATTGTTGACAGTGGAGCATCAAGGCACATGACGGGTGACTTGCGGCTCCTATATGATGTAAAAAGCATTAGTGGTGGTTATGTTGGTTTTGCTGGTGACAAAGGTGGATACATCACTTGAGAAGGAATGGTCTCCAATGGTGTCGTGAGCTTTGACAAGATCAATTATGTGCGGCAAATTGATCACAAATGTTGTTAAAATCCACACTGATTACCAACGTGCTGACCTTTTTACTAAAGCCTTTGATAAATCACGTTTTGATTATCTACTTTTGGTCAATGGCATCAAGGTGAAACCCGAGTAACTCACCCATGGCTAATCATTTTTCTACGTATTTTTCTAAAAATCTAAAACTACAAAAAGATTTTCCATTTTATATTTAAGGGGACAAATTTCCAAGTAAATACAAAAATATGTCTTTTATTTATTTACCTTCTATATTTAAGGGGGAGAGAATTTAGAAAAATATAAAAACAACAGAAAAATCAAAAACGAGTTTCTTGGATAAGTTGAAGATGATTAAATACACCGGTAAATCTGTCAGAAATGGTTAAAAGCATAGAAAGAAGATTGATAAGTAGCTTTACTAATGATGTATCGGTAGGCTCACCATCAGACTAAAATGTGTAGGCTGATATAAACCTAATAGACAGAACACCAGGTGGGAACCATTCATTGGCATATGGTCTTGGTACCGAAATTTTGTTTGATAGAGTGCCGAGGTTCTGAGATATACGGTCTTTATGCTTGCTTATCATCTGGGTATCATGGTTGAATCTTTTGCGGAAAAATAACGGTGGCGCAAGTCTAGAACTTCCATGATACCATACATACGAGTATATACTGCATACGACCATCAAATAAGTGATAAAAATATCACATCCCCAAATTAAGTGATAAAATATCACAGCTTTATGCGGGAGCTAAGTTCGTCTCTCTGTCGATACGATGGTACTAACCTGTTCACGGACTTACTCCTATGCCCTCATGCATATGAAAATCAAGTTCCTCATCACCAAGTGATTTAATCACAAAGGGCTTGTTTTCAATCAAAACTAAGTGAGTATCTCACATCATATATATGCATCAAAACAGATGATAAAGTAGTATACTCACCGGTAAGATTTTCTCTCGTGCCTATCTTGATACGGGAATGTGTCGTGATGTGGTTGAACATCGACTAGTAGGTATAATTCATACCTTAATCATATCTCCTAAATCACGATTACATTTGATAAGTCTGAGCTTACATAGACAACAACACCGATAATCATAGTTGAATACTTATCTGTTTAATTTTGAAGTTTAAACCAAATATCATTTTTGACAAAGATTAAAATGCGGGTATGATTCCTTTACCTTGAAACTCGAAAAAGATTGTTCAATAGATATATAGTTTATCTGTATCTTTTGATTTTTAGTCTAGTTTACTTAGTTGCTTATAGAATTACTTTTTGAAAGTTAGCCAAAGTTGATACTCTAAAGTTTTCTACCAAGATACGCCAGAAAACCATTTGTTTGATATCGCAACTTCATAAAGTAGTATCTTGCAACAAGTAACTCATTAAGGAAAACCAAAATCTGAAATTCGTTTGAGTGTGTGTATCTCATACGAATGAATCTAGTCATTTGAATTGACTTGGTCATTTGTTTTTCTCAAATCTGCTGCTGGGATTCATAAGAGTGTGTGTATCTCGTTCAGGGAATACAATCATAAGAAGAAATTATGATAAGTTTATCGTGTGTATTCCCTGATAAATTTGTGTTCTAATTATATTTGCTTTATGAGTACAGATTGATACATAAAGAACATGAACAAAGACCAGCAACCAAGAAATCTGACAAGTCAGAAAAGGAAACAAGAAAGATATGAAGTTTCTTAGAAGTTCGAAGACCTGATGCTCCAATCATTGGATAGCAGATCTATCAATGGATAGCAGATCTTCAGGGGGAGTTTGTTGATACTCCAAACCATTCAATTTGAAGACCAATGACCGAAGACCAAGCAACATCCAAGGGGAAGTTTGTTGATACACCTTTGTGTCTGTCGCTTGTTCTTAGTTACAGTTGTAATTGTACGGTCTTTGCTCAAGTGTCTGTATAAGTTTGGTCATGTCGAACAGATCAGGATATCCTTTTATCTTGGTTTAGTACGACATCTTAGCTTGTCTGTGTTAATCAGTTGCATGTGTGCATACCGTTGAGTCTTGTGTACGTCGTTGCTTCACACGAAATTGGTTGCTTCATACGAAAACTGGTTGCTTCGTATGAAATTGGCTACTTCATACGAAAACTAGTTGCTTCGTACGAAATTGGTTGCTTCGTACGAAAACTAGTTGCTTCATACGAAAGTGGATGCTTCGTACGAAAACTGGTTGCTTCGTACGAAATTGGCTGCTTTGTACGAAAACTAGTTGCTCCGTTCGAACCAATTTCGTACGGATGACCAGTATGGACACTATATAAGCAGACATGCACCTCTTAGTGAGGTTTAGCCTTTGAGACTTTCTGCTGACGAACTGATCTTTTGGTGGGATCTCTTAGTCAGCATTTCTGGTGACGACGAAGACACAAGAACACAGCAAGTTTGTTTGAGTCATACGAGCATTGTGTGTATATGTTTGTACTTGTTCTCAATCATTAATCAAGATAGTGAATCTTTGGTTACCCCGTGTTCTTTACTTTGCTTTGGTTGCATGCACACTTGGATTCCGCACTTGTGTGTGTGTTATATGAACAAGGAACAAGTTTAACACCATCCGCAGGTGGACCTACATAAATCCTATTATTTAAAGCTATACAGCTTGTTCAGTAAAAACCTGACAACAAAGCCGGTACAGGAACCGAACTCAAAATGACAAATTTATCAGTCTGAAGAGCTAGATTAATTAACAGACAATAAAAATTATACCAGAACTATTGTATAAATAAAATTTATAAGTAACAAAATATATCAGTATTTTACCCGGTAGAAGACTCGAATCGACTTTATCAACCGAACAACGAAACAATAAGACTAGTAAATTATTTTGGCATATTATAACATCAATTTAAAGTGTTGGGGCATTAGTTTTTATAAAAACTTATATATAAAATTGTTAAAGTTTATAAAAGTTCATAAAAATCACCCACTATTTATAAAAAATAATAATCAAACCAACCCCCCCCCCCACCTCACGGCTACATGAGGGTAATTCCTCATGCCACTTAGTCACTTAGTGGTGTGTTGGGTAATTATGAAGGTTGTTAGTGTATAATGAGGTGTAAGAACTTGATCACAACATCAAAACCAACACTTACTCTCATTTCACTTTCATTTCCTAAAGACCAAAACTCAAGAACACTTCCATTTTTCTCCCAAAAATTGGCCAACGCTACCATCTTCATCTTCAATTTTGTTTTAAAAATCCAAACACAAAGAATTCAAGCTTGCATGAAGATCCCAGGATGATCTAAAGTATTTGCAAAGATTAGGAGGCTCACTTTGAAGCTTGGAACTCTTGATCAACACTTTTTCTTCATCTTTTAGATCATCCCTAGCCTTGTGCTAGTAGTAAGATCCTTAACCTCATCTTATACTTTATATTTCATAAAAATACACAAGATTATCATACAAGATATTTAAAAACTCACTTGAAAAACACTAATAAAACTATAATCACTAACATAATTTGTCACTCCCTGATCGTAGCAGAAGCGCGAGTGTGTGACTATTAGGTAATCATTGAATCCAATTTAGTAAACAATATAAATGAACAACGATGCCATACTATTAATAAGTTTCATTCCATAAATACAACCATCCAAAAGTGATTTCATGTTGTTATCTGTTTCAACTTGTCATCATAAACATGATTCAAAATACATTGCTTCAAAATAAGATATTGTTTTCATTATAAATACCTAATGAGGTTTTGACCCCTATATACCCAAACGAAGTTGGGATATAAAAGGCAAACCCTCCAAAAGAAGGTACATCATTGTCTTGACATTTTCCCATGCCCGAACCATATCACCAGCTCATGCCTTGCGTCCTGAAATACATGTATTTTAGAAAGTCAACATAAAGTTGGAGAGTTCATGTAGTTAATGTTTTCGCATAAGAATGTCATTCTTGAAATCCAGTAATGAAATCCGAGTATGTTATTAGCATCATGGCGTTTTAAGGATATATCAGTGTGTCGCGAGCACCCTGACATATATGTGCCATAAGAAAGTAACCAAACTGAGACAACTTTGATATCATTGGGATCACACAAGCACTCCGAAGGGTATACCAACCAAGAGTGGAGCGGGTCTCAAACTCAATATATCCACTTCTTTTGCAGCTTGGTCACTATGCGATTAATGGTTACTATTGTTATCCTCCTACTTACGCACAAATGATCGTGTTATCAACTAAACCCATAGCTAACGTACCATTTGTTATGACATATATTTCCCCTCGATAGTTAACAACAAAACTTTGAAATAATTTGAAAGGAGGGACATGAACTCACTGTTTTGCTTTCCATAAGTCGTACTAGTAACGGTCGGTGTCCGTACACGCGTGTAACCTACATATCTATTAAGTTTAGTAGACACCTAGGCCTCAATGGACTTTGTACTCGTTGTTCATCTTGAATTCTTATTATGTATTTCCTTGTTATGATAGAACAACTTTTAGTGTTATTGTAGTGTTGGTAGTTTTGCTTGTTCGATTAATATTGTTATATATTTCTCAAATATATATATATATATATATATTGTTATCATTCTTTGATCATGTGTATCTTAACATTGGGCCTAGCCCATGTTTTCTTGTCATTGGGCCTAGCCCATGTTTTTATGTCATTGGGCCTATCCCATGTAACTTATGTCTATGGGCCTAGCCCATATTTTATATCTTATTGGGCTTTGTCCATATATATTATTCATTTTGGGCCTTGTCCATAAGTATTATGGAATTGGGCCTAGCCCATGCTTTATAAACTGGGCCTATCCTAAATTTATTTACAAGAGCCCATTTTTGATAAGTTTACACTTATATCATTTTTAACTTTCGGGACTTTTGGTTTCGATAATATATGTGTGTGTGTGTGTTAAATGTCTAAATATATATTTTAGACTCGTCGGTGGCGTCGTTTATTATGCTTTTTCTTGTCGACGATCGCCCGTCGTCGTAATGACTTTTCGTGTCGGCGATTCACCCGTTGGTCGTCGACATGCTGATGTATTCGTGAACGTTCGCCCATTGTCCGTATTGCTTCATTTGTCTGATTATTGTTTCGACACTTTGTAAGAATATATTTGTTTATGTCACCAACACTTGGTATTATATCCAAGTGTTTGTATTTTTGTATATGATTGGGTATTTTTATTGTGAATACCCTAAGCTTCTAAATACATACACATATAATACACATATGTATTTATACAAGATTCTTGGTGACAAAATATGTATACATATTTTTAAGTTACTAATCCCGTTTAGTCCCGTTAATCACCCCATTAATCGTGTCTTAATCGTGATTAGATTTTTAGAAAATTTGGCCATAGTTTCCACTAAACTATGGCGTTTTCCACGTTTAAAAAACGTATTTAAAACCCGTTCAATCTCATAATCAAGATCAGCAATCCATCACAAACCTTCCCATTAATTATTTACAACTTTAACATATCATCATCCATGGCTCTTTAGTGGTAAAATTCTTATATGACATTTCCAATATTTATTAGCACTTTTACATCACCCTTTTTGTTATATCATTTAATCAAGTTCATCACTTTAAACCTCTTGACTTCTATACTTTTTAAGATGGTTACAACTTAAATAATAATGTTTGTTTCTTATAAAATCATTCATATGTAGTAAAGTTATCTTTAAGTTATAGTAATCTTCATGGATGATGTAGTTGATGATCTTGTTTAGATTTAAACATTATCATGTTTAAATCCTCATTTTTACCCTTGTTCATACAAGATCATCCAACTTTTATACTTTACTTAAACATATATAACACTTTCATGCTAACTAACTACCATATAAACACATAATCAACACAAAATGAACAATATTTAGTGTTATTATTATGGTGTGAGTTAGGGTCTTTGGTTTATCTTTTCTTCATTTTCAAGATGATCAACTTGTACATCATTAATCTAGACATAAAAATAAGCTAGATTATGAAAGAATTTGTCTTACAATGTGTGCACAAGTTAGATGATGATTTAAGAAGAAAATGAAGCTCCAAAATGTCTCCAATAGTCCTCCACCCTCTCTAGCTCCTTGAATGACTTTGATAGGGTTTTAAAGTGGATCATGGCATTTTAAGGATCTATCAGTGTGTCGCGAGCACCCTGAAATATATGTGCCATAAGTAAGTAACCAAACCGAGAAAACTTTGACATCATTAGGATCACAAAAGCACTCGAAGTGTATACTAACCTGGAGTGGAGCGGGTCTCAAACTCAATAGATCTACTTCTTTTGCACATTGGTCACTATGTGATTAATGGTTACTATTTTTATTCTCCTACTTACGCACAAATGATTGTGTTATCAACTAAACCCATAGCTAACGTACCGTTTGTTATGACACATATTTCCCCTCGATAGTTTAAAACCAAACTTTGAAATAATTTGAAAGGAGGGACATGAACTCACTGTTTTGCTTTCCGTAAGTCGTACTAGTAACGGTCGGCGTCCGTACACGCGTGTAACCTACATGTGTATTATGTTTATTAGACACCTAGGCCTCAATGGACCTTGTCCTCGTTGTTCATCTTGAATTCCTGTTATGTATTTCCTTGTTATGATAGAACAACATTTAATGTTAGTGTAGTGTTTGTAGTTTTGCTTGTTCGATTAATATTGTTATATATTTCTCATATATATATATATATATATATATATATATAATCATTCTTAGATCATGTGTATCTTGACATTGGGCCTAGCCCATTTTTCTTTTCATCGGACCTAGCCCATGTTTTCTTCTCATTGGGCCTAGCCCATATTATTTATATCTTTTTGGCCTTTGTCCATATATATTATTCATATTGGGCCTTGTCAATAAGTATTTGGGAATTAGGCCTAGCCCATGCATTTATAATTTGGGCCTAGCCCAAATTTATTTACAAGAGCCCATTTTTAATAAGTTTACACTTATATCATTTTTAACTTTCCGGACTTTTGGTTTCGATAACATATATATATGTTAAATGTCTAAATATATATTTTAGACTCGTCGGCGGGGTCGTTTATTATGCTTTTTCTTGTCGACGATCGCCTGTCGTCGTAATGACTTTTCATGTCGGTGATTCACCTGTTGGTCGTCGACGCGCCGATGTATTCGTGACGTTCGCCCATTGTCCGTATTGATTCGTTTGTCCGATTATTTTTTCTACGCACCAACACTTGGTATTATTTTCAAGTGTTTGTATTTTTGTATATGATTGGGTATTTTTATTGTGAATACCCTAAGCTTCTAAATACATACACATACAATACACATATGTATTTATACAAGATTCTTGGTGACAAAGTATGTATACATATTTTTCTTTCCCAAGTAACTATATATTGATAAAAGTTACTTATGTTTAATTGTAAAAATATACATATAAACTTGTTGAATACTTGGGTATTTAGGGTTTAACCCTTGTAATTAGCACTTACTTAATGACGATTTAAGTTATAATCGTGTTTACTCCCGCTAATCACCCCATTAATCATGTCTTAATCGCGATTAGATTTTTAGAAAATTTCGCCATAGCTTCCCCTAAACTATGGCGTTTTCCACGTTTCAAAAACGTATTTAAAACCTGTTTAAGCTCATAATCAAGATCAGCAATCCATCACAAACCTTCCCATTATTTATGTACAACTTTAATATATCATCATCCATGGCTTTTTAGTGGTAAAATTCTTATATGACATTTCCAATATTCATTAGCACTTTACATCACCCTTCTTTGTTATATCATTTAATCAAGTTCATCACTTCAAACCTCTTGATTTCTATACTTTTTAAGATGGTTACAACTTGAATAATAATGTTTATTTCTTATAAAAATCCTTCATATGTAGTAAAGTTATCTTTAAGCTGTAGTAATCTTCATGGATGATGTAGTTGATGATCTTGTTTAGATTTAAACATTACATTTTTACCCTTGTTCATACAAGATCATTCAACTTTTATACTTTACTTAAACATAAATAACACTATCATGCTAACTAACTACCATATAAACCCATAATCAAAACAAAATAAACAATATTTAGTGTTATTATTATGGTGTGAGTTAGGGTTTTTGGTTTATTTTTTCTTCATTTTCAAGACGATCAACTTGTACGTCATTAATCTAGACATAAAAATAGGCTAGATTATGAAAGAATTTGTCTTACAATGGGTGCACAAGTTAGATGATGATTTAAGAAGAAAATGAAGCTCCAAAATGTCTCCAATAGTCCTCCACCCTTTCTAGCTCCTTGAATGACTTTGATAGGGTTTTAAAATGGATGAAATGTGGTGTTTATGGTGGCTAAGTGGTGGTTATATGGATGGTGGTGTAGCCGTGAGTTTTAGGGGGAAAGGGAAGGATATGTTGCAACTTTTTCTTACATAAAAATGATGAAGATCATGAAGTGATGTTAATATATTTTCACCATTCTTTCAATATCATCATCACATCAACATACCATGCCCTTAATCCACCATTTCAACAAAATCAAGTGGGTGTGGGGCCCACTTGAAACCGTCAAAATGAGGGGGGTAAAGTGTAGGATTTTTTTATAACACATGTTAAATAAGTAGATATTTTGGTCATTAGTTTAGTATTGTGATTAGGGGGTTGATCTTGCATCCTTGGCTTATAATTAGGGTTTAGGGTGTTATTACAAGGTAATTAATCCACTTGATCCTCCAACATAAGTTTCGGATGACAGAAATATCGTTAGATTGCTCATCGATGCAATAATCGCTAATAAACGAACTTATTTATTTAGTACCGGAAGCTTTCGTTTTCGACCACCACAATTGTTTTAGTGTCTACTTAGTGCATTTCCAACCTGAAAATATGCATAACTAGTTCGTTAGACGATTATACGATGAGTTAGCATGGCCAAGATGCCTTTCGTTCGATTGTTCGCTCGATATCGGCACTTTTATAATACGACGTAGAACTTTTCAGAAAAGTTGTGCTTCCGTGACCTCATGTTAGTTGAATGGATTCCGAATTCCAAATGAGGCTTAACTAGTTTGCTAGATGCATGAATGAGGCTATCGGCCACTAAAATGTTCGTCGTTTCGACAAACGGTCGCTTTCCAGTCGCATTTTGCATTGTTTGCCGAATGACCGGAAACGATGTCTTTTGTGCATTCTTGATATTCTCACATTGTTTTAGGATGATTAACATTGTTTTATTAATATTCTTACATCTGGAGTCCACCAAATTAGTGTTGCGGACAAACTGACATATGTCGCATTTTTGGTCGAAACGGACAATTTTGCAATTTAGGCGTTGTACCGAAAAGTTATGTATTACTGTAATGGTTGGTATCAAATAAGTGTTTTCATTTATATTTGGACTCAGGTATGGCATTAACATGTCGGTATTCCTTGTTTTGATTCGTTTTAGCAGATTTACCGACACAGTTAGTGTCACTGCAATTAGTGCGCCCAACATTTTCTACCAACACTTTTAGGGCATTGTTTTGGTTTGTTCCGCGTCGTAACAGAAACCAGTATATATTATGATCAAATTCACTTGCCCTAATTCTTAGAATACGACGTACGACTCAGTTACAAAATTAAACTACGATAATATGCAGAGATTATAGAATTAAATAAGTGATTAAATTGTACGGAATTACCGATTATTTGTCATTTCTCACATACTCCCCTATTAAAAAGAATTTCGTCCTGAAATTCAGTTTGAGGCATCCTCTGAAGGAGTCTTCTTGAACAGGTGGGGGTATTTTGACTTGATCTGATCTTCACGCTCCCACGTGTACTCGGGACCATGACTCAAATTCCAGCGAACCTTCACCAGTTTGATTTGGCTTCTTCTCGTTTTTTGGAGTTTCCAGTCCATGACTTCAACTGGTTCTTCTGTAAATTGTAATTTGTCATCAACATGAATCTCATCCGCTGGAATGATAATTGTGTCATTAGTTGGACTTTTCTTCAGATTAGACACATGAAATGTGTCATGTACATTATTGAGTTCCTCTGGCAGTTTTAACTTGTAAGCCACTGTACTAATCTTTGCAAGAATTTTGAAAGGTCCAATATATCTCGGGCTGAGCTTTCCGCGCTTCCGGAATCTAGCTACGCCTTTCCAAGGTGAGACCTTTAGCAATACTTTGTCTCCGACCTCGAAGGAGAAGGGTTTGCGTCTCCGATCTGCGTAGCTGAAAAGAGGATGTATGAATCTGAAAAGAAGGCCTTAGCTACTATCAAGATGTTACCTGATGGCATCAAACACACATTCAAGCGTTATACAACATCAAAGGAGATGTGGGATTCCCTAGAAAAGAGGTATGAGGGCAATACAGATGTGAAGAAAAATAAGGTTGATCTGCTGAAGAAACAGTTTGCTGTGTTCAAAGGAAGGAGAAATGAAACCCTAAAAGATATTATCACGAGATATTATCATCTTATGTCAGAAATCGATAAGTATGACATAGAGGGATACACAGATGTGGAGATAAATGACAAGTTTCTTGATGCTTTACCTGCAAAGTGGGATATTTACACGTTGATGATAAAGGGTGAAGCTGATTATGAAAAGAAAGACTTGGAAGAGGTTGTTGGGAAATTGAGAGCTTATGAACTCAATATGAAGAAGAAGGAGACGGGTTATGTTCAGGTTCAAGATCCGGGGATTTATAAAGGTCTTACACCTTCATCTTTCAACAATGCTTCTAGTGACACTGCAACTGCGTTTCTCTCATGTGAGAATGAACAGATAGTGACAAAATCTGATGGAGAAGTATGTTTCGTTGCTGCTTCAGGAGGCTTGTCAGGGGCTAAGAGACAACAATCAAGTAACAGCAGTTCTAAGTCTATGCCTCTGAGTGTTAAAAGTGCTGAATATCATGCTTGCTTCTTTTCGTTGCTTCCTACGAGAACTATATTCAGGGTAAAATATCTGATCCTGCTACGTTTGATGAAGATTATGATCAGATCGACCCTGATGACTTAGAGGAGATGGATTTGCAATGGCAGATGGTCATGATTTCTAGAAGGGTGAAGAGGTTCATGAACAGAACGGGCAGGAAGTTTGTTGGCAAGAGTGTGGGATTTGACAAGTTAAAAGTGAAGTGTTACAACTGTCACAACTATGGACATTTGCTAGAGAGTGTCAAAGAGCTAAGTCTGAATCTCGTCCTTGTTCATCCTTTCAAGATTCTCCTGGTCATGGTTCAAACAACTGGAATGCGTCAAACAACACTGGATCAAAGGCCCTGATTTCTACTGCTAGAGAGGGTTCTTATGATTGGAGTGTTCATCTGGAGAGTGATAACGACGCCTCACAGGCGTTCATGGCTGAGATAGCTCCAGTTGCTGATGAAGAAGTGAAAGTTGATGCTGAGGGAGAGCAATAGAAGGTAGCTGAGAAAGCTGATGGAGAATAGACTGCTACAGAGAAGAAGATGGCTGCTGACTTTGATGCTTTCATGGCTGATCTAAGCATGTCAACAGGCGAGGTATGTTCTAACTCTGGTAGTTCTGTTTGTTTGAAATGTTGTGAACTGCAAAGTGAGGTTGGCACATTAACACAACAAAACTAAAGTCTGGCTAATGAGCTCTCGAACTTAAAAGAATCAAACTTTTCGTAAAACGAAATGAGTCATTATACTTGAAGAAAATTAAAGGTTATGAAGAAGAAATTAATATTCTAACCTGTAAGCTAAACGAAAAACTTCAAGTTATTGACTTAGCTCATGATACGATGAGTGAGAAAACAAAAGAGGTTTCTGAAAAGTGCAAAGAGTTGTCTGAAGACAACTTAAAATCTGTGAACTTGAAAAGAAATTAAACCAATTTAGAGATTCATCTTTTGTCATGAGACACATGATGAATGGCCTGAAGAAGAGTAATGGCAAGACTTGTGTGGGCTTCAAAGGTTTGAATGAAGCTCCACCACCTCTTGGTCACGACTATTCTTTCTTGCCAGATGAAGAAGAGCTTATAGACTTTGTGTCAACTATACCTGGTAGTTCCACATCAGAGGATGGTGATGTGACTGAAAATGCCAAGAAGGATAATAATAATAGGGAACCAATTTTAAAAACAAAGAATGCACACCCTAAGAATCAAAAACTGTTAAAAAGATTGATTTTGTTAAAGGGAGTGACATGAATGAAGTGATCCCTGTTATTACTAAAGAGTCTAATGTGCAGTTTGCTAAAAATTAAAACAAAGAAAATTCAGAAGTTAAGCAAACTAAACAAGATCCTTCGAAAGCATCATCATCATCACCGCCTGATGAATGTAAGCAAGAGACTTCAATTAAGAAGTCTTCGGCTAGAAAATCGTGTTTCAAATGTCATTAAAAAGGACATGTAGCTAGCTGTTGTCCTAACAAAAATAGTGAAGCACAGGTAAGTGAGAAACAGAGAGAAAAATCACCAGAGAAAAGTGGTGATGGTGAGAAGAAGGTTACCTAACCAAAGATATCTGCTACCAGGCAACAGAGTGTTGCTGTTGGTGTAGATAAGGCTGAAAAAGGAACTCCTCAAGTTCCTCGCTTTCAAAGAAATCAACAAAGATTTCAGCCTGCATCTACATCAGGCAGATATGATAGACCTAGAAGTAGTTCACGACGAATGAATAACTTTAATGGTCCATCAAATAATTTCAAAAGTCAAGGTCAATATCAAAATCGATACAAGAATGATGCTAATCAAAATTTTTATAACGATGGCTTTAGAAATTATCATCCTCAAAATTCATGGAACCAAAATCATAATTTCCGAAGGTCGCAAAGTCCAAACTTGGTTAGGAAACCTCAGGACCACAGACCTAGAGGAAATCAAAAAGCATTTCCATCAACAGTTCTAAGATCCAAGACTCCTGTTAGGAGTGATGGATACTGGATGGATGTTCCTATGATTGATGACTCTGGAAGACCCAAGACCATTAAGGCTTGGGTCCCCCAATCTAACTAATTTTGTTGGATGGTGCAGGAGCTGCTTAGGAGGATTATCACCTTGTGGTATGTTGATAGTGGCTGCTCTAGGCACATGACGGGGGATGCGAGGTTGCTGACTGAGTTTGAGAATATAGATGGTGGATATGTGAATTTTGCAGGTGCTAAAAGAGGGCACATTACCGGTCGATGAAAAGTGACTAACAGGAAGATCACACTAGACAAAGTGAACTATGTTGAGCAGCTGAAGCACAATCTGATGAGCGTGTCTCAAGTCTGCGACAAGGGTCACTCGGTCAACTTTACGAAGTCTGAAGCTTTGGTGCTGAAACCTGGTTTGGTGATACCGGATGACTGGATAGTGATGAGAGCACCAAGGAGAAATGACACTTATGTCATGGACATGGGTGCCAAGGACCCGTCTTCTTTGGTGGTGTATTTACTATCAAAAGCATCTGAGGCTGAGTCATTGCTGTGGCACAGACGCATGGCCCACATCCACTACAGAAAAATGAATTACATTAATAAAATTGGTTTAGTGGAAGGGGTGCCAGTGCAGAGGTTTCACGTGGAAGATAAATGTCTTCCATGTCAAATGGGAAAACAACATAAGAAACCTCACAAGTCTAAAACAGTAAATTCCATAGATGCCCCTCATGAATTACTTCATATGTTCGGTCCAGTGAACCTAATGAGCATAGGTGGAAAGTACTATTGTTTAGTTGTCACTGATGATTACTCACGTTATTCATGGGTTTTCTTTTTAGGTACAAAAGATGAGACAGCGGAGATGCTGATTGATCTTTTTACAAAATTGGAAAATGTCCATGATGCATGGATCAAGAGGATAAGGAGTAATAATGGCACGGAGTTCAAGAACCAAGTTCTAGATCTCTATTATCTTCGCAAAGGAATTGAACATCAATATTCTGCTCCTTATACACCTCAACAGAATGGAGTCGTTGAGCAGAAGAACAGGACGTTGATTGAAGCCGCAAGATTCAAAGCTTCCAGTTCTCTTCTGGGGAGAAGCTGTGAACACAGCGTGCTATGTCCTGAACAAAGTTTTGACGGTTAAATGGTTTAACAAAACATGTCACGAACTATTGTTTAACTGAAAACCAAGCTTAAAAAGCTTTGAACTATTTGGATTACCCTGCACCATTGTGCGAAACAAAGATAAGCAAAAATTCGGTGAGGTAGCTAATGAGGGTTACTTTCAAGGCTATATGCCTGGAACACCGAATAAAAGGGTTTTTAATCTAAAAACTGGTAAAATTGAGGTGGTGTTTAACATGGAAATCACTAGTTATTCACCTCAACAATCAACGAGTGGTCCTGTTATATTATATGATTATGACAGTGTCTTTAAATCATTTAATATTCCTAATGTTTCAAATGCAGATGAGTCTCAAGTGATCCATACTGTGATCAGTGAAGATGGAGAATGTGACTTCATGCCTAGATCGAGTGGTTCGATGACAGATGCTCCAGAAACTTCTTCTAGTGCAGTTCCAGAGGACTCTAGTGATAGTGAGTCTGAACCTATTCAGGGGGAGGATTTCACTAATCCATTTGCTAGGGGGACGTTGGATCTAATCTGGGAGATAATCTGGTTGTTGACACCATTGCTACAACACATGTACACAGAGATCATCCACTTGAAAACATCATTGGTGATGCTGCTGCAGGTGTTCAGACGAGAAGAGGTGTGCTCGAAGGTTACTGTTTGTTTACTTCGATTCAGAAGACTAGGTTGATAAATGAATGTTTGTATAGCTGCTTTATTGCACAAGAGGAGCCGAAGAATGTTCATATGGCTCTAAAAGACAATTGTTGGGTTGAAGTTATGCAAGAGGAACTAGCTCAGTTCAAGAAGTTGAAAGTTTGGGAGCTAGTTGATCTACCTGATGGAGAAAAAAAATAGGCACTAAGTGGGTGTTTAAGTGCAAGAAAGACGACCGAGGGATCTTGATAAGGAATAAGGCTCGGTTGGTGGTAAAAGGGTTCAATCAGCAAGACGGGAATGATTATAATGAAGTGTTTGCACTAGTAGCAAGGTTGGAAGCAATTCGGTTGTTCCTAGCTTTTGCTTCATTCAAGGGCTTCAAAGTTTACCAACGTGACATGAAGAGTGCATTTCTTTACTGGAAAGTCCAAGAAGTGGTGTATGTCTCACAACCAGATGGGTTTACTGATCCAGACTATCCAGATCGAGTCTGTCGACTTGATAAGGCATTGTATGGATTGCATCAGGCACCCAGGGCGTGGTATGAGACACTGTCAACACATTTGCTAAACATGGTTTTGAAAGAGGACAGATTGACAGTACACTGTTCCTTAAAAGGAAAAAGGAAGACTTATTGCTAGTACATGTATACGTAGATGACATCATCTTTGGGTCATCTGATGAAAACATGTGTCATGATTTCGAAGAGGTGATGAAGAGCAAGTTTGAGATGAGAGCGATGGGTGAATTATCCTACTTTCTTGGTTTACAAGTTGAATAGAAGAAGGATGGGATGTTTATACATCAGACGAAGTATGTGTATGACATTTTGTCTCGTTTCAAAATGGAGGATTGTGCTACTTTCAACACACCTATCTGTCAGAATCACAATCTTGGTCTAGATCATGAGAGTGTGGAAGATGTTGATCCAACTCAATATAGGGCAATGATTGGTTCTTTGATGTACTTGACTGCTTCAAGACCCGACATCATGTTCACAGTATGTCTTTGTGCTAGATATCAAGCGAATCCAAAGGAGTCCCACATGAAAGCGGTGAAGCGGATTCTTCGTTACTTGAAGGGGAAACCAAAACTTGGGTTATGGTATCCAGCTGCAAGTGATTTGAAGTTTGTTGATTTTGACTGATTCGGACTTTGGAGGATGCAAATCTACAAGGAAGTCTACCACAGGTGGTTGTTAGTTCTTAGGAGGGAGGCTCGTGACATGGCAATGCAAGAAGCAGTCTTGCGTGTCTACCTCAACGTGTGAAGCTGAATATATTGTTGCTGGTAACTGTTGCTCTCAGGTTCTCTGGATCTAACAGCAGATGCGCGATTACGGTTTGAATTTCAATCGTACTCCTATTATGATAGACAATAATGCCACTACATCAATCACCAACAATCCCGTAAAACACAGTCGCACAAAACATATTGACATTCCTCATCATTTTATACGGGATTGTGCTGAAAAGAAATTAATTGAACTGCATTGAGTCGACACACTAGATAACCTGGCAGATCTTTACACAAAGCATTTGACAAGGCTCGCTTTAAACATTTAGTCAAACTCAACGGGATGAGGAATCCTGAATAACCATTTTTCCATAAAAATAGTTTGTAAATAATTTACTGCTTTTCAAAAATAAAAAACAACAAAAAAATAGAAAATCAAAAACATAAAAAATAGGAAATCAAAAATGAGTATTTCACTGTGTGAAAAAGAAGAAATGATAGTACATCAGCAAGTTATACTGTCACACTGAAATTAAAAGAAAATTGTTTAAGTGTGATAGCAGCTTCATCATATGATGTACCAGTAGGCAAAACGCATGAAATAATCAACTTACCTTTGTGATACAAAATATTATAATAAACTATGTAAGAGTGGGTAACATATCAGTGGCGTATGGTTTTATAACCTTAAATCATGCGTTGATAGATTGCCAAAATCTGAGCTTTTAGGTCTTTATATCGTTATTTCATCCGGGGTATCAAGGTTGTCCTTCTGCTGCATCCAGATATATGTTGACCTAGGCACAACCGGGATATCTTAAAAGAGCTAAAATGCTAAATCCCATAAATTGAAGAAGCTCTCCTAGAGAGTCATTCAAATGTGCAAATTGCATTATTCGTACCAAAATTTGGTATTTGTCGTAGCCCTTGTTGGATATTTGGTTTCTTTGCTGTACGGAAGTACTGACCTGATCACCAATTATCTAACGTTGTAATTCAAAAGGATGAATTTCGGTATACTCACCTACTATGATGAATTTTTGTGCATACCTTGATCGCGGGGGTATGTCCTGAAGTGGGACACACTAGTATATCAGTATCACTTAACTAAATAGATCACGAGGTAATGGAACTTGAAATGTTCATGTATTTTGTTCAAGTGGATAAACAATACTGGTAATCGTCTTGGACTGCTTTTCATGAATGCTATATAAAGCAAAATCAGATAGTGTGAAAACAGTTTGATGTTGCTGATATAATCTTTTACCGGTGATACTCACAAAAATAGAGTGTTTATTATTTCGTTATTTACTTGCGTTCAGAAAATATAAAAATCCAAAAGATTTCATTTTCTTGTAAATTCTTATTGTACGGATATTGGTTGTTCGTGGAGGAGTTGTTACCGATAGGGGGAGACGATGTTAGAAGCTGAGTTCAAAATTTTTTTACGATCTTGCGGATTCTGTGTGCTTAAAATTTTGAGTATATGGTTTGAGTTAAGAAGTGCTTAATATGTGATACAATTTAACTATCTCTTGAATATTAATAATTTGTTTAACTTGTGTTGAAAAATTCTTATGGTTTCTCGAGATGTTTGTTTTATAGTATACAGATTGTAGCAGGGTGTTGCTAAAGAAGGGTGTTCCACCGATAAGGCGGTGGAACAAAAGAAGTTGCCATCTCGGGGTACGACTGAAGTTGCCCCTGATAATAAAAGGAAGTTTGAAGACTCGTCTGCTAGACAGTCTTCGTCATCCCAGCCACAACAGGGGAACCAGAAACGGTTCAATAATTTCAACAGCCACCGGGGTCACAATAATCAGCCCGCCAACAACACCCAGAACACAAGCGGCTATGTAGGTCGAAAGCCGCAGTGCAATCGCTGTAACCTTCATCATCACGGCCCTTGTGCCGGGAATCGCTGCCAACGATGTGGCAAAGTGGGACACGCGGCAAAGGATTGTCGCGGGGAAATCATGTCCCGACAAAATCAAAATCAACACCAGGGTCAGCAGCAGGGTATAAACCGAGGGTGCTATCAGTGTGGTAGCACTGCCCACTTCAAACGAGACTGCCCACAACTTCGTAACAACAACAACAACAATGGTGTGAACAACAACAACCACAACCACAATAACCACAACAACAACAATAACAACAACAACAATGGAAATGGTGGCACAGGAGGTGCCAAAGGGCGTGCATTTACGCTGGGCCGCGGAGAGGCCAGAAACGATTCGAACGTGGTCACCGGTAAGTTTCCCCTCAATGAACATTTTGCTAATGTACTTTTTGATACGGGTGCGGATAGGAGTTTTATATCTGAGTCTTTTAGGAAGAACCTAAATCTCACGCCTAAACCCCTAGAGACCCCTTACGTCATAGAACTAGCCGATGGTAAATCTGTAGATGTGACCCATATAGTATCCGGCTGTCAACTCAAACTCGCGGGTCACACCTTTACCATTGATCTGATGACAACTACTCTGGGTAGTTTTGACATGGTAGCCGGAATGGACTGGCTATCCGACTTCCGAGCCGAAGTTCTCTGTTTCGAGAAAGCTATCCGTATTCCATTCTCTAACGACGAAATCTTGACGGTGCAAGGCGAGAAGGCAGGCACCGTCACAAACATCATCTCTTACATGCAAGCACAGAAGTATCTTCGAAGGAAGAACTCCTCCGCCTTTCTCGCACTGGTCACCGAACAGCCTAAGGACGAGAAGCGTATAGAAGATATCCCCGTCGTCCGTGATTTTTCCGATGTATTTCCAGAGGAGTTACCTGGTCTTCCACCACATCGACAAGTAGAATTTAAAATTGAATTGGTGAACCATGCAACTCCCATAGCCAAGGCCCCAAACCGCCTAGCTCCAGCCGAGCTGCAAGAGCTGTCTACCCAACTTCAAGAATTGTTAGAAAAAGGATTTATCCGACCCAGTACTTCGCCATGGGGAGCTCCGGTCCTTTTTGTCAAGAAGAAGGACGGGACCTTCCGCATGTGCATCGACTACAGGGAACTCAATAAGGTTACTGTCAAGAACCGATACCCATTACCTCGCATCGACGATCTCTTCGACCAACTTCAAGGGTCAAGCTACTACTCCAAGATTGATCTACGGTCCGGTTATCACCAGTTACGCGTCAGGGAGGAGGATATCGCTAAAACGGCATTTCGTACACGGTATGGCCATTATGAGTTCTTGGTCATGCCCTTCGGTCTCACCAACGCACCCGCGGTGTTCATGGACCTCATGAACCGTGTGTGTAAACCATATCTCGACAAGTTTGTCATTGTGTTCATCGATGACATACTCATCTACTCTAAAGGTGAAGCTGAACATGCTGCACATCTACGATTACAACTGGAATTACTTCAATAGGAGAAACTATATGCCAAGCTTTCAAAGTGTGATTTCTGGATTCGGGAAGTTCTGTTCCTCGGGCATATCGTGAATGAAAAGGGTATCCACGTCGACCCCACCAAGGTTGAAGCTATCAAAAACTGGGAAGCACCCAGGACACCGACGGAGATCCGCCAATTTTTGGGTTTGGCTGGCTACTACAAACGTTTCATCGAGGGATTTTCAAAGATCGCGCAACCGCTTACCACCATCACCCAGAAAGGCACCAAGCATGCTTGGGGTGACAAGCAGGAAGCGGCATTTCAATTGCTGAAGCAGAAGCTTTGTAGTGCACCCATTCTGTCCTTGCCGGAAGGGACTAATGATTTTGTGGTATATTTTGATGCTTCCATTCAGGGATTGGGATGCGTACTCATGAACGTGATAAGGTCATCGCGTACGCGTCCCGACAATTGAAAGTTCACGAGAAAAACTACACAACACATGACCTGGAATTGGGAGCAGTGGTGTTTGCGCTGAAGATTTGGAGACACTACCTATATGGAACAAAGTGCACAATCTATACAGATCACAAGAGCTCCAACACATCTTTGACCAGAAGGAGTTGAACATGCGACAACGTCGCTGGGTCGAACTCCTGAATGATTATGAATGTGCCATTCGGTATCACCCGGGTAAAGCTAACGTGGTAGCTGATGCCCTCAGTAGGAAGGAACACTTGAAACCTCGTCGGGTACGAGCACTACAATTCACCATTCATTCGGGGTTACCCGAACAGATACGCGACGCGCAGTTAGAAGCAGTTAAGGAAGAAAACATCAAGGTCGAATCGGTGGGAAAAATGGAACGCGAGTGGGAAGTAAAACCCAATGGAGCCCGGTATTTCATGAATCGTATATGGGTACCTCTCTACAAAGACCTCAGAAAGCTAGTCATGGACGAAGCTCACAAATCCCGATACTCTGTCCATCCTGGTTCGGATATGATGTATCAAGACCTTAAAGCCGCGTACTGGTGGCCCAACATGAAAGCAGATATAGCCACCTACGTGAGCAAGTGTTTGACTTGTGCAAAAGTCAAGGTAGAGCATCAGAAGCCATCGGGGCTACTTCAACAACCTGAGATCCCAGTGTGGAAACGGGATCAGATCTCGATGGACTTAATCACTAAACTCCCGCGAACTTTGGGTGGTTGCGATACCATCTGGGTGATCGTGGATCGTTTAACTAAGTCCGCACACTTCCTAGCTATTAAAGTGTGACATCCCGGTTTTTCAGATATCTTAAACGCACTACTTCACGGTTATTCGTTCCTACGATAAATTGATTCGGGGACTTAAACTGCACGCTCGAAATAATTACGATAATTTCGTGTACTTGTCAAATGAATTACGTGCTACGTATTAAAAGTTTATAAGTTGGTGAGTTATTATGTGATGTTCCGATTTCGTGAATTGTTTTAGTTGTAAAATGTAGATAATAGATAAATGAATCGAACCGAGCCGCGAAACGAATAGACCTCACTTCCTTGCGACTCAAGTAGTTAATCGAAACTTGAGGACCAAGTTGTAGACCCAAACCGACCCACCCAAATCCCTTGCGGCCCCGAGTACCCCAAACCGTAAACCCTTCCCTTTTCCTTTCACCTCTTGCGCTATATATACACATACATGCATGAGCATTGCTTCACAAACAAAACACACAAACCCTAGTTGTGAAACAGCCGACGGCAGCCTTTCATTCATCATCCCGGTCGCAAACAGCCGTTTTCCCACTCTCTCTCTCGGTCGCAAGTCTCGCCAACATCCGAATCGGTCCCATCTAGTTCTCGGCTCATTGATCTTATTGTTAAGGTTAGAGTTTTATGTTATTTCGCTAATCATACTAGGGTTATGAACTATGGATCGTGTGTGTATGTAGCGGTAGAAAGTGTTATGATGTTAATCGAATAATTATGCTAGTTTGCAAGTATGATGATTAGCGGAATTAAGAAACGTTAGGCTGCGTTTTGTTTTATAAAAACTATATGTTATGATTAGGGTTTGCATGGGTATGATATATATGATAATATATGATTGGAAATTCTATTCTTGATCGCTTATATTTAACGTATCGATTGTTTAAACGGATTAGATTGCGATAAAATGCTGAAATCAGAATGCTGAATGGTGTTTACAGCCAACTTCAACTGGCTGTAACTTGGTTATTATTTATCGAAAAACGGATTTTCTGAAGTCTAAAACGTAGAGTTTTGAAAAACGCTTCTAACGGCGCTGGATTCATATTTTTCTGAAGTCGTTTGGTATTTTTAAGTGGCCAATTAAGTTCAGTAACTGAAGCTGTGAAAATTCTGAAAAATTGCTAGTTGTTTATTGAGTCGGGTCTAATAATCTGTAGAGAGTCGAATCATGAAATTTGTACAGAAAACTAGATATGGAAATTTCCGGGAAACTCTCACTGGAACTTTGTTAATTGGACGAACGGTGATTTTTAAATAAATTCTTCTGTGGACTGTAGTCAGAAAGCGACGAATCTGACTGCAGCCTAGTATATTAATATTTATGAATAATTGGTAAAGTGTTAGGACTTGAAAAATTTATATAAAATTCTACAGTATAGTTGTCACCTTCTGTAAAATAATTGGAATTTTTGGAACGTTGGAACTATTTTATAAAAATCCTCGAAAACAGCCTAATTATGAGTATATAAGCTGAAACTTGATAACTTGCGAATGTGTGCACCAAAGTGTTGCATGGATTGGTTTGTGTTCATGATAAATTGTTTTGATCACTATGTTAATATGATGATACTTGCATGCATGTTTGAGTGTTAGGTTTTGTGATTGTGTGTACCGCTTTGTGCGTTAATTATGTGTAGGATTTGTATTGGTGTGTTCACACACTAACTTGAAATCAATTGACTTGTTAGGATGCAATTAGCGGTCCCATCATTTGCTACATCTGTGTTACACTAACCGAGCAACTAAAGGTGAGTTCACGGCCCCTAATTTTATCCGGTTTTAAACAAAAGGGGGAGAAACATGTATACACTCTACAACTCTATCTATTTACGTTATACGAAATTAACGTCATTAAACTATTTGGTAACTAGGTTAATGTTAATGTACGTTATGGTCACTAAGCAGCTATATCACACAAGTCCTCAACAATCTCTCGGATCGTTAGTATTGGGTTTAGATAGCGGGGAAATTATAAGTAGTACTACTGGGCCCGACAAGCCCCATCCGAGCTAGTCGCGCTAGCCGACCGGGTATGGTCAACGGGTGAATAATTTGGCCTAACTTCGCCATGGTCAGTGTTAGGCCTGGCAACACGGAGGCACAACAGTCAGCTTCGATCGCGAACACTTACGTGACATAACTTTAGGCTAGCTACCTATATATATTAACATTGAACTTAATTACGAATCAACAATATTATCCCGGGTTTGGGATAATGGAACCAACAACGTTATTATTCCGGCTTAGGAATAATGGAACCTCATTATTATTCCGGGTAAGGAATAATGGAACTATCGGTATTATTCCGGGTTGGGAATAATGGAACTAAATCGTTATCCCGGGTTAGGGATAACGGGGGAAACAAACTTATAACCGAACAAACGAATTTATGAAAAACCTGTGAACTCACTCTTCTTTAATGTTGACACTTTTTTCTTTACATGTTTCTCAGTACGCTAGGAGTTCTAGGTGCACTCACTTGCATTGATCAAGACATCTTTTTATCGAGTCTCATTTACAAACATTGTTTTGGGTTTTCCTTTAGTTTTGGCGTTTGTGTTGGCGCCCGTTCCTTTATTTTATCTTTATGCCCTCCGCTCAACTTTAAAAACTAATGCTTCCGCTAAACATTGAAACCAAACGACCTAAAATTTACTATGAATGGTTAAACAAATGATTTTGGAAAACGTATTAACAAATCATATAGAGTCGTTCGACGTTACTACTGTCTCAGATTCTGGTTTGTTCACACGCCTCGATGTAAAACTCCGCAAGTGGAAATTGAGGGTGTGACAGATTGGTATCAGAGCTTCTAGCTATAGAGAACCAGGTTTGCATTAAAAATAGACCTATACTATAGCTGATTACACGACACTAGACGTAGTTTGGCACCGAACTGTTATGTCTTGTTATGTGATGTACCACAACTGTGTTATGTAGAATATGAATGCATAATAAGAAATGAATGCAACTCGTAACTAACTAAACAACCTAACAGGCAATGTCATCATCATCATCATCCGACAAACCTTCGCAACCAAGGGCACCAGGAAAGGCACCTATGGTGGAACCCTCACCATCTTATGGCGTGGAGACACGCTCAACTCCGAGAAAAAGGCTCGCTCTATGGGAGGAGTCGTCCTCACGCCCGACCATCGCTGTGCCGGTCGAACCGGTTAACTCGGTAGAAGTAGGGAACGACCTACTTAGAGATATGATACGGAAACAACAAGAACAATTAGAAAGAATGCATGAAACCATCCTAGCACAGGGATGGATGATACGACAACTGACAGGTAAGACTGGATCGCTCGAGGAAGAGCAACATACGAGTAAGATAGCTCGTAACACTTTAGCCAGAGACCTTCGTGCTGAGCAGCTAAGGGCTGACTGGCTAGAAGACAGAGTTCTTGAGTCTAGCTGGAGAATTCAAGAACTAGAACAGAATCAGGCACCTGTACCAGTACCTGCACCAGCACCAGTCCCTCTAGTGACGGTAGAGGAGGATCCGGAAGAGGATCCAGAGGAGGATCCGGAAGAGGATCCAGAGGAGGACCCAGAAGAGGATCCAGAGGAGGATCCCGAGGAGGATCCGGAGGAAGACCCAACTGTAGAAGCTGGAAACGCCGCGGAGGATGACGGTAACGATAGCGATCTGGGGGAGGGAGACGTAGAAGACTGACACGTCTCGCTTATTTTATTTACTTTCCTTCAGTCTATTTATTTTCCTACTTATGTTTAAACTTGAGACTTTATAGTAAACTGATATGTTTGGTTGGCACTTTGTAAGACGTTGAAACTTTATTTAATCGAATATTTCTTTTGACTGTTTAATTTATTTGGGTTGACGTAATCTGAGAAATTATTTAAGTATGAAATAGGATAACTATATTGGATATATAGACTTATTGGTATGTGTTTATGTTGTCTTACGAAGATATAAATGGCAACTGGACGTCGCGGAAACCTTAACATGACGCCCGAAGAATTAGCTGCAATGATCCAAGAGCACGTGAATGCAGCTCTAGCGGGTGTTCAAAACCAACCGGCAGGTAACCATTATTAAATTTTCATGGGAAAATCTAATAGTTGGGCTAGTAAAATTCCTCGCTGACTACCTGTCCTCTGTCAACAGGAGGGGGTCTTAACCCCTATAAGATGTTCCTCGACGCGAAGCCAAGCAAATTCACGGGGGCAGAAGGACCCATAGGACTGGTCCGCTGGATCGAAAAATCCGAATCAATGTTTGAAATGTGCAACTGTCTGGAGGCCAACAAGGTCAAGTATGCAGCCTCAACATTGGAAGATGGGGCACTAACTTGGTGGAATGCACAAGTCCAAACGCGTGGACTTATTGCTGCAAATGCAATGGCCTGGGCCGAGTTTAAGGCCCTAATCAAAGAAGAGTACTGTCCGCGAGACAGAGTTCAACAGTTGGAGCAAACATTATGGAACCACAAGATGGTGGGATCTGAAATCGAAGCATACACAGCAAAACATCACGACTTGGTATTTCTATGTCCCGATCTGGCCAACACTGTTAAGAAACGACTCGAGTTTTACCTTGGGGGTCTGGTCCCTGAGATTCAGGGTATGGTAATGGCTAGTAACCCTGCAACTGAACATCAAGCAATCAGGTTGGCGCACAAACTTACCGATAAGGCGGTGGAACAAAAGAAGTTGCCAACTCGGGATACGACTGAAGTTGCCCCTGATAATAAAAGAAAGTTTGAAGACTCGTCTGCTCGACAGTCTTCGTCATCCCAGCCACAAAAGGGAACCAGAAACGGTTCAATAATTACAACAGCCACCGGGGTCACAATAATCAGCCCGCCAACAACAACCAGAACGCAAGCGGCTATGTAGGTCGAAAGCCGCAGTGCAATCTCTGTAATCTTCATCATCACGACCCTTGTGCCGGGAATCGCTGCCAACGATGTGGCAAAGTGGGACATGCGGCAAAGGATTGTCGCGGGGAAATCATGTCCCGACAAAACAAAAATCAACCCCAGGGTCAGCAGCAGGGTGTTAACCGGGGATGCTATCAGTGTGTAGCACTGCCCACTTCAAAAGAGACTGCCCACAGCTGCGTAACAACAACAACAATGGTGGGAACAACCACAACCACAATAACCACAACAACAGCAATAATGGAAATGGTGGCAGAGGAGGTGCCAAAGGTCGCGCATTTACGCTGGGCCGCGGAGAGGCCAGAAACGACTCGAACGTGGTCACCGGTAAGTTTCCCCTTAATGAACATTTTGCTACTGTGCTTTTTGATACGGGTGCGGATAGGAGTTTTATATCTGAGTCTTTTAAGAAGAACCTAAATCTCACGCCTAAACCCTTAGAGGCCCCTTATATCATAGAACTAGCCGATGGTAAATCCGTAGATGTGACCCATATAGTATCCGGCTGTCAACTCAAACTCGCGGGTCACACCTTTACCATTGATCTGATGACAACTACCCTGGGTAGTTTTGACGTGGTAGTCGGAATGGACTGGCTATCCGACGTCCGAGCTGAAGTTCTCTGTTTCGAAAAATCTATCCGTATTCCGCTCTCTAACGACGAAATCTTGACGGTGCAAGGCAAGAAGGCAGGCGCCGTCACAAACATCATATCTTACATGCAAGCGCAGAAGTATCTTCGGAGGAAGAACTCTTTCGCTGTACTCGCACTAGTTACCGAACAGCCTAAGGACGAGAAACATATAGAAGACATCCCCGTCGTCCGTGATTTTTCCGATGTATTCCGAGAGGAGTTACCTGGTCTCCCACCACATCGACAATTGGAGTTTGAAATTGAATTGGCGAACCATGCAACTCCTATCGCCTGGCTCCAGCCGAGCTGCAGGAGTTGTCTACCCAACTTCAGGAACTGTTAGAAAAAGGATTTATCCGACCTAGCGCTTCGCCATGGGGAGCTCCAGTCCTGTTTGTCAAGAAGAAGGACGGGACCTTCCGCATGTGCATCGACTACAGGGAACTCAATAAGGTTACTGTCAAGAACCGATACCCATTACCTCGCATCGACGATCTCTTCGACCAACTTCAAGGGTCAAGCTACTACTCCAAGATTGATCTACGGTCCGGTTACCACCAGTTACGCATCAGGGAGGAGGATATCGCTAAGACGGCATTTCGTACTCGGTATGGCCATTATGAGTTCTTGGTCATGCCCTTCGGTCTCACCAATGCACCCGCGGTGTTCATGGACCTCATGAACCGTTTGTGTAAACCATACCTCGACAAGTTTGTCATTGTGTTCATCGATGACATACTCATCTACTCTAAAGGTGAAGCTGAACATGCTGCACATCTACGATTACAACTGGAATTACTTCAACAGGAGAAACTATATGCCAAGCTTTCAAAGTGTGATTTCTGGATTCGGGAAGTTCAGTTCCTCGGGCATATCGTAAATGAAAAGGGTATCCATGTCGACCCTGCCAAGATTGAAGCTATCAAAAACTGGGAAGCACCCAGGACACCGACGGAGATCCGCAGATTTTTGGGTTTGGCTGGTTACTACAGACGTTTCATCGAGGGATTTTCAAAGATCGCGCAACCGCTTACTACCCTCACCCAGAAAGGCATCAAGTATGCTTGGGGTGACAAGCAGGAAGCGGCATTTCAATTGCTGAAATAGAAACTTTGCAGTGCACCCATTCTGTCCTTACCGGAAGGGACAGATGATTTTGTAGTATATTGTGATGCTTCCATTCAGGGATTGGGATGCGTACTCATGCAACGCGATTAGGTCATCGCGTATGCGTCCCGACAATTGAAGGTTCACGAGAAAAACTATACAACACATGACCTGGAATTGGGAGCAATAGTGTTTGCACTTAAGATTTTGAGACACTACCTCTATGGAACGAAGTGCACAATCTTTACAGACCACAAGAGCCTCCAACACATCTTTGATCAGAAGGAATTGAACATGCGACAGCGTCGCTGGGTCGAACTCTTGAACGATTATGAATGTGCCATTCGGTATCACCCGGGTAAAGCTAACGTGGTAGCTGATGCCCTCAGTAGGAAGGAACACTTGAAACCTCGTCGGGTACGAGCACTACAGTTCACCATTCATTCGGGGTTACCCGAACAGATACACGACGCGCAGTTAGAAGCAGTTAAGGAAGAAAACATCAAGGCCGAATCGGTGGGAAAGATGGAACGCGATTGGGAAGTAAAACCCAATGGAGCCCGGTATTTCATGAATCGTATATGGGTACCTCTCTACGGAGACCTTAGAAAGCTAGTCATGGACGAAGCTCACAAATCCCGATACTCTGTCCATCCTGGTTCGGATAAGATGTATCAAGACCTTAAAGCTGCGTATTGGTGGCCCAACATGAAAGCTGATATAGCCACCTACGTGAGCAAGTGTTTGACTTGTGCAAAAGTCAAGGTAGAGTATCAGAAACCATCGGGGTTACTTCAACAACCTGAGATCCCAGTGTGGAAATGGGATCAGATCTCGATGGACTTCATCACTAAACTCCCGCGAACTTTGGGTGGTTGTGATACCATCTGGGTGATTGTGGATCGTTTAACTAAGTCCGTACACTTCCTAGCTATTAAAGAAACAGATAAGAGGGAGAAGTTGACTCGCATCTACAATAAGGAAGTAGTTTCTCGGCACGGAGTGCCAACGTCCATCATCTCAGACAGAGATGCCCGCTTCACGTCCAACTTTTGGCAGTCACTTCAGAAAGCGCTGGGAACACGCTTAGATATGAGCACAGCTTATCACCCTCAGACTGATGGTCAAAGCGAAAGGACCATACAGACCTTGGAAGACATGCTTAGGGCATGCGTCGTAGACTTCGGGAATAGTTGGGAAATCCACCTGCCTTTAGTGGAATTCTCGTATAACAACAGTTACCATACGAGTATATCGGCAGCACCGTTTGAGGCATTATACGGTCGTAAATGTAGATCACCGGTCTGTTGGGCAGAAGTCGGTGACAGTCAACTCACAGGCCCTGAGTTGATACTTGAGGCTACTGAAAAGATTGTACAAATCAGAACCGCATGGCGGCGGCACGAGATCGACAGAAAAGCTACGCTGATCAACGACGCAAACCGCTCGAATTTCAAGTAGGCGACCGCGTCCTACTGAAGGTGTCACCCTGGAAGGGTGTAATCCGTTTTGGTAAACGAGGCAAACTAAACCCACGGTACGTAGGCCCGTTTGTGATCTTGAAACGTATCGGACCCGTAGCTTATCAATTAGACCTTCCTGCCGAACTCAGTGGAGTTCACAACGTGTTTTACGTGTCAAATCTGAAGAAGTGTCTATCAGATGAAACCCTAGTCATTCCATTAGATGAGATTCAAGTGGATGAACAACTGCACTTTGTGGAACAACCTATCGAGATCATGGATCGTGAGATCAAGACTCGAAGGCACAGCAAGATTCCGATCGTTAAGGTTCGTTGGGACTCTAAGCGTGGACCGAAGTTCACGTGGGAAAGAGAGGACCAAATGAAAAGCAAATACCCACACCTTTTGCAACTGAGCAACAAGTTAACTATGCTACCAACTAAATTTTCGGGACGAAAATTCTTTTAACATGGGGATGAGATGTGACAACCTAGGAATTTCTTGTAATTTCACGTACCATTGTTAACGAACTAAATCTTTGTGCGTGGCACTTGTGAATTTCTTGTAAATTCGTGTACCATCGTTAACGAACTAAATCTTTGTGCGTGGCACTCTAGACATGTACGCTGCATTCAAACCGCGTTTACTCAATTTTCGGGACGAAAATTCTTTCAACATGGGGATAATGTGACATCCCGTTTTTCAGATATCTTAAACGCACTACTTCACGGTTATTCGTTCCTACGATAAATTGATTCGGAGACTTAAACTGCACGCTCGAAATAATTACGATAATTTCGTGTACTTGTCAAATGAATTACGTGCTACGTATTAAACGTTTATAAGTTGGTGAGTTATTATGTGATGTTCCGATTTCGTGAATTGTTTTAGTTGTAAAATGTAGATAATAGATAAATGAATCGAACCGAGCCGCGAAACGAATAGACCTCACTTCCTTGCGACTCAAGTAGTTAATCGAAACTTGAGGACAAAGTTGTAGACCCAAACCGACCCACCCAAATCCCTTGCGGCCGCGAGCACCCCAAACCGTAAACCCTTCCCTTTTCCTTTCACCTCTTGCGCTATATATACACATACATGCATGAGCATTGCTTCACAAACAAAACACACAAACCCTAGTTGTGAAACAGCCGACGGCAGCCTTTCATTCATCATCCCGGTCGCAAACAGCCGTTTTCCCACTCTCTCTCTCGGTGGCAAGTCTCGCCAACATCTGAATCGGTCCCATCTAGTTCTCGGCTCATTGATCTTAATGTTAAGGTTAGAGTTTTATGTTATTTCGCTAATCATACTAGGGTTATAAACTATGGATCGTGTGTGTATGTAGTGGTAGAAAGTGTTATGATGTTAATCGAATAATTATGCAAGTTTGCAAGTATGATGATTAGCGGAATTAAGAAACGTTAGGCTGCGTTTTGTTTGATAAAAACTATATGTTATGATTAGGGTTTGCATGGGTATGATATATATGATAATATATGATTGGAAATTCTATTCTTGATCGCTTATATTTAACGTATCGATTGTTTAAACGGATTAGATTGCGATAAAATGCTGAAATCAGAATGCTGAATGGTGTTTATAGCCAACTTCAACTGGCTGTAACTTGGTTATTATTTATCGAAAAACGGATTTTCTGAAGTCTAAAACGTAGAGTTTTGAAAAACGCTTCTAATGGCGCTGGATTCATATTTTTCTGAAGTCGTTTGGTATTTTTAAGTGGCCAATTAAGTTCAGTAACTGAAGCTGTGAAAATTCTGAAAAATTGCTAGTTGTTTATTGAGTCGGATCTAATAATCTGTAGAGAGTCGAATCATGAAATTTGTACAGCAACTAGATATGGAAATTTCCGGGAAACTCTCACTGGAACTTTGTTAATTGGACGAACGGTGATTTTTAAATAAATTCTTCCGTGGACTGCAGTCAGAAAGCGACGAATCTGACTGCAGCCTAGTATATTAATATTTTGAATAATTGGTAAAGTGTTAGGACTTGAAAAATTTATATAAAATTCTACAGTATAGTTGTCACCTTCTGTAAAATAATTGGAATTTTTGGAACGTTGGAACTATTTTATAAAAATCCTCGAAAACAGCCTAATTATGAGTATATAAGCTGAAACTTGATAACTTGCGAATGTGTGCACCAAAGTGTTGCATGGATTGGTTTGTGTTCATGATAAATTGTTTTGATCACTATGTTAATATGATGATACTTGCATGCATGTTTGAGTGTTAGGTTTTGTGATTGTGTGTACCGCTTTGTGCGTTAATTATGTGTAGGATTGGTGTGTTCACACACTAACTTGAAATCAATTGACTTGTTAGGACGCAATTAGCGGTCCCATCATTTGCTACATCTGTGTTACACTAACCGAGCAACTAAAGGTGAGTTCACGGCCCCTAATTTTATCCGGTTTTAAACAACAGGGGGAGAAACATGTACACACTCTACAACTCTATCTCTTTACGTTATACGAATTTAACGTCATTAAACTATTCGGTAACTAAGTTAATGTTAATGTATGTTATGGTCACTAAGCAGCTATATCACACAAGTCCTCGACAATCTCTCGGATCGTTAGTATTGGGTTTAGATAGCGGGGAAATTATAATTAGTACTACTGGGCCCCACAAGCCCCATCCGAGCTAGTCGCGCTAGCCGACCGGGTATGGTCAACGGGTGAATAATTTGGCCTAACTTCGCCATGGTCAGTGATAGGCCTGGCAACACGGAGGCACAACAGTCAGCTTCGATCGCGAACACTTACGTGACATAACTTTACGTGACACAACAGTCAGCTTCGATCGCGAATTATTATTATGAAAGTGTATGATGTTAGTTCGATAAATTATGCGAGTTTGCGATTATGATGATTAGTTGGAATCAAGAATCATTAGGCTGCGTTTTGTGATAAAAACCATATATTATGATTAGGGTTTGCATGAGTATGATGTACATGATGATATATGATTGATAAATCTGTTCTTGATCGTTTATATTTAACGTCTCGATTGTTTAAGCGTGTTATATTGCGATAAAATGTTGAAATCAGGATGCTGAATGGTGTTTACAGCCAACTTCAACTGGCTGTAACTTGGTTATTATTTATCGAAAAACGGATTTTCTGAAGCCTAAAACGTATATTTTTGAAAAACGCTTCTAATGCCGCTGGATTCATATTTTTCTGAGGTCGTTTGATATTTTTAAGTGGCAAATTAAGTGCAGTAACTGAAGCTGTGAAAATTCTGAAAATTTGTTAGTTGTTTATCGAGTCGGATCTCATAATCTGTAGAGAGTCGAATCACGAAAATTGTACAGCAACTGGAGATGGAAATTTCCGGGAAACTCCCACTGAAATTTTGTCAATTGGATGAACGGTGATTTTTAAATAAATTCTCCCGTGGACTGCAGTCAGAAAGCGACAAATCTGACTGAAGTCTAGTATATTAATAATTATGAATAATTAGTTAAGTGTTAGGACTTGAAAAATTTACATAAAATTCTATAGTTTAGTTGTCACCTTCTTTAAAAAAATTGGAATTTTTGGAACATTGGAACTATTTTATAAAAATCCTCGAAAACAGCCTAATTATGAGTATACAAGCTGAAACTTGATAACTTGCGAATGTGTGTACCAAAGTGTTGCATGGATTGAATTGTGTTCATGAAAGGTTGTTTTGATCACTATGTTGGTATGATGATACTAGCATGCATGATTGGGTTTTAGTTTTTTGTTATTGTGTGTACCGCATTGTGTGTTAGCTATGTGTAGGGTTTGTATTGGAGTGATTCACACACTAACTTTAAATCAATTGACTTGTTAGGACGCAATTAACGGTCCCATCATTTGCTACTTCTGTGTTACACTAACCGAGCAACTAAAGGTGAGTTCACGGCCCCTAATTTTATCTGGTTTTAAACAACAGGGGGAAAAACATGTATACACTCTACAACTCTATCTCTTTACGTTATACGAAATTAACGTCATTAAACTATTCGGTAACTAAGTTAATGTTAATGTACGTTATGGTCACTAAGCAGCTATATCACACAAGTCCTCGACAAACTCTCGAATCGTTAGTATTGGGTTAGATAGCGGGGAAATCTCGCGCTAGCCGATCGGGTATGGTCAACGGGTGAATAATTTGGCCTAACTTCGCCATGGTCAGTGATAGGCCTGGCAACACGGAGGCACAACAGTCAGCTTCGATCGCGAACACTTACGTGACATAACTTTAGGCTAGCTACCTACATGTTAACATTGAACTTAATTACGAATCAACAATATTATTCCGGGTTAGGGATAATGGAACCAACAACATTATTATTCCGGGTTAGGAATAATGGAACATCATTATTATTCCGGGTAAGGAATAATGGAACCATCAGTATTATTCTGGGTTTGGAATAACGGAACTAAAATCGTTATCCCGGGTTAGGGTTAACGGGGGAAACAAACTTATAACCGAACAAATGAACTTATGAAAACCTGTGAACTCACTCTTCTTTAATGTTGACACTTGTTTCTTTACATGTTTCTCAGGACGCTAGGAGCTCTAGGTGCACTCACTTGCATTGATCAAGACATCTTTTATCGAGTGTCATTTATGAATATTGTTTGGGTTTTACTTTAGTTTTGGCGTTTGTGTTGGCGCCCGTTCCTTTACTTTACTTTAATGCTTCCGCTCAACTTTAAAACTAATGCTTCCGCTAAACATCGAAACCAAACTAAGACAATTTAAAATTAACTATAAATGGTTAAACAAATGATTTTGGAAAACGTATAAATAAATCATATAGAGTCGTTCGACGTAACTAGTGTCTCAGATTCTGGTTTGTTCACACGCCTCACGGTAAAACTCCGCAAGTGGAAATTGAGGGTGTGACAGCCACCACACAAAGGTGCCAAAAACCATGTATTCGAAACTAGGGATTTTTAAACAACCATGCCACGTTTTAGGACACATGTAAGCTTCCTCTTACACCCCTTAACACCTGGCATCACCTCCTTCAAGCTCTCCAACTATATATAGGTGCCAAGGTTCACCATTTGAACTTACACCTTTCTCATTCACAACTCTATCTCATCCTCTTGAAGTTCCTAACTGAAAGGAGCATCCAACTAAGTTCTATTGCATTCTAGGAACCTCTTGTAAGTGTTTCTTGCTCTTGCATTTTCGTTTATAGGCTTTTTATAGTCAACAGTCAAACGTTTTACGGAAAACGCCTTGACTTTCGGTTAAGACCATTATGGTCTAGCCATTGTTCGTACTGGACATGGCTAAGTGATCATAATAGGGTAGGTGTTAGTCCCTATAAAGGGCACCTCCTGAAGATCATGTTTGCTAGACCAATTGACATGTCAAAGTTATGATATTAAAAAGTCAAACAAGCCATTTGTCAGAAAAATCATAAATTGATCTTATGTATGTTATGAAATCTTTGACACTTAAACAAGTTGGTACTAATTATTAGAACATGTAAGAACATGTTCGGCTCGTCAATTTAGTTCTAGGGTCGGTTCGCAACCGAAAGTCGTGAAGTTTGACTTTTGCTTTGACTTTCGATTCTAACCCGATTTAGATTACTTACGTACTGATTTTAAGTTGCATTATGATTTTAATATAATGTAGCATAACCCTCTGAGGTTATACTTCATGATCATAATCAGAATCTGAGTTAATGCACAAGTTCTATAATTATGCCATTTTGACTAAAATGCCCTTTTCGCATAAAAGAGGTTTTAATGATAATGAACTTGAAAATAAGTTTCTACTGATGTAATACTATAATTAGGATTATTTGGGGATGTCAAATCAGATTATAAACTGAGTTTATGAACAAGTCCTTGTAATACGTCGGTAAATGACGATAAAGCCCTTATGGCTTATAAAATGGTTTTAATCATATCTTTTCAAGGTAAATCTTTTACCTACTGATATGTTATATTAAATAACATATCTAAGACATTTTAATCTGACCTTAACATCGGTTTTCGTTAAACATCGCATATATCGTCATTTTACGACATAAGCGTCGTTTCGGCGCATAGTATGGTTTTAAACCATAACTATCAACCAAGACTTGTTACCTACTGATTTTAAAACTTATTTAAATATTTTGAAAGTAGGTATATGATATGAACTCAGAATCCCAAATAATTTATAAAAATGTGTAAAATGACTAAAATGCCCCTTCGGTGCATAGTTTGGTCATAAAAGATAAATTACACGTGTAATTAATATCCTACTGACATTATATCATAAATAATTTATTTTTCCAGAATACTTATAGTTATAACATCAAATTATCTTCAAGTTCCTTTTATAAGGTATACAATTACCAAAATGCCCTTATGAGGCATAATTTCATTTTAAAACCTTAACGGGCATATAAGTTGATATCCTACTGATATTACAACTTATTTAAAGTATAATAGTATATAGAACTTGTCCATGACTTATCCGGTTACTCGATGTCGCTGATATGCGTACGGTTAAGCATATGTAACTAGTTTACGAAAATTAACCGAAACGGGTCTAACCTTGTCATTTAAGTCTCAAAATCCAGAATGTTTATAGTTTATCCATATTAAACAAGTCAAGGTACTTGTTGGGATTAAACTACATTCTATCCAGTCATCGTTTAATCTAGCGTTATACGTTTTGATCAAGTATGCTATTCGGTCTAAGTCTACGACTTAAATAAGACCGTTAGTATTTAATTGGTTAGTTTATGCCATAATCCAGACTAGAGACTTGCCGGCAAATGCTATCTGCACGTAGTACTTTTGTGTATGGCTGAGTTATTAAATTAAAAGAAGACTAGCTCAGGTATATACTCTCGACTTATTTCCCCTATACAGGCTTGGGTTACGGTAAATTATTACCGCTTGGTTGGAAATGGATCAACCGAATGCCGGATTGTGGTTAGTAAATCCGCATATTCTGTGTTAATCAGTTTTGTTTGATAACGTAAACGTCGGGGGTTAACTACTGTGACCTTGATATCCTCGGCTCATTACAATAGATAATGGCCACGACCTTAGCGTGGGTATAGGCATACACCCAATAGACGCTCAATATGCATTACCCACAAGGTTGGGAAGAAATGGCTCCTTCGTGAGTCCAAAATGGTGTGTACGTTAATCATGTCTCGGTCTATGTACCGGACCCTGTATGTATGGCAACCATGTAAATCTGTTAACAAGGTTGGACGGTCAACTTTCGCAAGTTATAAAAGATTTTGTGCTGATACGCACTTAAAACGTATTTTAAATGTTTTCAAAATGAGTCAGTTGGGTGTATTTACCAGCGAATGCTGACGTATTTTCAAAAGACTAAACTTGCAGGTACAATACGAAAATAGGCTGGAAGTGCTCGGTAGTGTTAGAGGATCTTACAAATCCTAGATCTACCCAAAGTTTGTTTTATATTCTTTCTTTGTACAATTTATGATCCGCCTGTGGATCTTCTATTACGAGCCTGTATGTTATTTTATATTCTGAACATTTGGTTTCTAATAGTAATTTAAATCCAAGACTTCCGTTGTGTGTTTAATTGACTATGATAATATCAACTTTATGTCATGATATTCCCCACCCGGGCCCATCGGTGTTTGATCGGCTGTGGAAAGTCGGGGTGTGACATTCGTGTCTATCCATTATTGACTAATCATGTATTGATCCACACTCGTTACTTATAGTTAAGCTCGTGTGATAGATCCTCATGTTATCGTGACACAATGAAAACCTTTTTGTTATCATGTTATAATTCCAAAACATTTCTATTATGTTTCAAACTTTGCTTTCATGTGTGAGCCCCTATTGATTATAGACCAAACTTTAATAAAAAGTTTTCCCCAGTTCACTACAATCGGAGCTCTGATACCAACCTATCACACCCTGGTCGTAGCGGAAGCGCGAGTGTCTGACTATTAGGTAATCATTGCATCCAATTTAGTAAACAATATAAATTAACAACGATGCCATACTGTTAATAAGTTTCATTCCATAAATACAGCCATCCAAAAGTGATTTCATGTTGTTATTTGTTTCAACTTGTCATCATAAACATGATTCAAAATACATTGCTTCAAAATAAGATATTGTTTTCATTATAAATGCATAATGAGGTTTTGACCCCTATATACCCAAACGAAGTTGGGATATAAAAGGCAAACCCTCCAAAAGATGGTACATCGTTGTCTTGACATTTTCCCATACCCGAATCATATCACCAGCTCATGCCTTGCGTCCTAAAATACATGTAATTTTAAAAAGTCAACATAAAGTTGGCGAGTTCATGTAGTTAATGTTTTCATATAAGAATGTCATTCTTGAAATCCAGTAATGAAATCCGAGTATGTTATTAGAATCATGGCGTTTTAAGGATCTATCAGTGTGTCGCGAGCACCCTGACATATATGTGCCATAAGTAAGTAACCAAACCGAGACAACTTTGACATCATTGGGATCACAAAAGCACTCCGAAGGGTATACCAACCAGGAGTGGAGCGGGTCTCAAACTCAATATATCTACTTCTTTTGCACCTTGGTCACTACGTGATTAATGGTTACTATTGTTATCCTCCTACTTACGCACAAATGACCGTGTTATCAACTAAACCAATAGCTAACATACCGTTTGTTATGACATGTATTTCCCCTCGATAGTTTAAAACAAAACTTTGAAATAATTTGAAAGGAGCGACATGAACTCACTGTTTTGCTTTCCGTAAGTCGTACTAGTAACGGTCGGTGTTCGTACACGCGTGTAACCTACATGTGTATTAAGTTTATTAGACACCTAGGCCTCAATGGACCTTGTACTCGTTGTTCATCTTGAATTCTTGTTATGTATTTCCTTGTTATGATAGAACAACTTTAGTGTTATTGTAGTGTTGGTAGTTTTGCTTTTCGATTAATATTGTTATATATTTCTCAAATATATAAATATATATATATATTGTTATCATTCTTTGATCATGTGTATCTTGACATTGGGCCTAGCCCATGCTTTTATGTCATTGGGCCTATCCCTTGTAACTTATGTCTTTGGGCCTAGCCCATATTTTATATCTTTTTGAGCTTTGTCCATATATATTATTAATTTGGGCCTTGTCCATAAGTATTATGGAATTGGGCCTAGCCCAAATATATTTACAAGAGCTAATTTTAAATAAGTTTACACTTATATCATTTTTAACTTTCCGGACTTTTGGTTTCGATAACAATATATATATATATATATATATATATATATATATATATATATATATATATATTATATATATATATATATATTAAATGTCTAAATATATATTTTAGACTCGTAGTCGGCGTCGTTTATTATGCTTTTTCTTGTCGACGATCGCCCATCGTCGTAATGACTTTTCGTGTCGGCGATTCACCGTTAGTCGTCGACACGCCGATGTATTCGTGAACGTTCATCCATTGTCCGTATTGCTTCATTTGTCCGATTATTGTTTCGACACTTTGTAAGAATATATTTGTTTATGTCACCAACACTTGGTATTATTTTCAAGTGTTTGTATTTTTGTATATGATTGGGTATTTTTATTGTGAATACCCTAAGCTTTTAAATACATACACATACAATACACATATGTATTTATACAAGATTCTTGGTGACAAAATATGTATACATATTTTTGAGTTACTAATCACGTTTAGTCCCGCTAATCACCCCATTAATCATGTCTTAATCGCGATTAGATTTTAGAAAATTTAGCCATAGTTTCCCCTAAACTATGGCGTTTTCCACGTTTCAAAACATATTTAAAACTTGTTTAAGCTCATAATCAAGATCAGCAATCCATCACAAACCTTCCCATTATTTATTTACAACTTTAATATACCATCATCCATGGCTTTTTAGTGGTAAAATTCTTATCAAATCATGATGACATTTCCAATATTTATTAGTACTTTTACATCACCCTTTTTTGTTATATCATTTAATCAAGTTCATCACTTTAAACCTCTTGACTTCTATACTTTTTAAGATGGTTACCACTTAAATAATAATGTTTATTTCTTATAAAAATCCTTCATATGTAGTAAAGTTATCCTCATTTTTACCCTTGTTCATACAAGATCATCCAACTTTTATGCTTTACTTAAAAATATATAACACTATCATGCTAACTAACTACCATATAAACACATAATCAACACAAAATAAACATATTTAGTGTTATTATTATGGTGTGAGTTAGGGTTTTTGGTTTATTTTTTCTTCATTTTCAAGACGATCAACTTGTACATTATTAATCTAGACATAAAAATAGGCTAGATTATGAAAGAATTTGTCTTACAATGGGTGCACAAGTTAGATAATGATTTAAGAAGAAAATAAAGCTCCAAAATGTCTCCAATAGTCCTCCACCCTTTCTAGCTCCTTGAATGACTTTGATAGGGTTTTAAAGTGGATGAAATGTGGTGTTTATGGTGGCTAAGTGGTGGTTATATGGGTGGTGGTGTAGCAGTGAGTTTTAGGGGAAAGGGAAGGATATGTTGCAACTTTTTCTTACATAAAAATGATGAAGATCATCAAGTGATGTTAATATATTTTCACCATTCTTTCAATATCATCATCACATCAACATACCATGCCCTTAATCCACCATTTCAACAAAATCAAGTGGGTGTGTGACCCACTTGAAACCGTCAAAATGAGGGGGGTAAAGTGTAGGATTTTTTTATAACACATGTTAAATAAGTAGATATTTTGGTCATTAGTTTAGTATTGTGATTAGGGGGTTGATCTTGCATCCTTGGCATATCATTAGGGTTTAGGGTGTTATTACAAGGTAATTAATCCACTTGATCCTCCAACATAAGTTTCGGATGACAGAAATGTCGTTAGATTGCTCATCGATGCAATAATCGCTAATAAACGAACTTATTTATTTAGTACCGGAAGCTTTCGTTTTCGACCACCACAATTGTTTTAGTGTCTACTTAGTGCATTGCCGACCTAAAAATATGCATAACTAGTTCGTTAGACGATTATACGATGAGTTAGGATGGCCAAGATGCCTTTCGTTCGATTGTTCGCTCGATATTAGCACTTTTATATTCCGACGTAGAACTTTTTAGAAAAGTTGTGCTTCCGTGACCTCATGTTAGTTGAATGGATTCCGAGTTCCAAATGAGGCTTAACTAGTTCGCTAGATGCATGAATGAGGCTATCGGCCACTAAAATGTTCGTCGTTTCGACAAACGGTCGCTTTCCGGTCGCATTGTGCATTGTTTACCGAATGACCGGAAACGATGTCTTTTGTGCATTCTTGCTATTATCACATTGTTTTAGGATGATTAACATTGTTTTATTAATATTCTTACATCCGGAATCCACCGAATTAGTGTTGCGGACAAACTGACATTTGTCGCCTTTTTGGTCGAACCGGACAATTTTGAAATTTAGGCGTTGTACCGAAAAGTTATGTATTATTGTAATGGTTGGTCTCAATAGTGTATTAATTTATATATGGACTCAGGTATGGCATTAACATGCCGTTATTCCTTGTTCTGATTCGTTTTAGCGGATTTACCGACACAGTTAGTGTCACCGCAATTAGTGCGCCCAACACTTTCTACCAACACTTTTAGGACATTGTTTTTGTTTGTTCCGCGTCGTAGCGGAAACAAGTATATGTTTTGATCAGATTTGCTTGCCCTAATTCTTAGTATACAACATACGACTCAGTTATGAAATCAAACTACGATAATATGCATGAGATTATAGAATAAAATTAGTGATTAAATTGTACGGAATTACCAGTTATTTGCCATTTGTCGCATAATTATGTGGCTTTCTTGATGATTATGGATGATCTTGAATTTGGCATAAACTAGTAAACTTGAATCTTGCAATTTTATGAATAAACAGATTATCTAAACACATGCATGTTTAGATTAGCAAGATTCATTAACAAAAATAGTCATGAACATGATTTTATATTTTAAAGATGATCATACAAGTTATAGATTATTAAATAAAAGTTACGATTCAGAAATTTTGTTAAAAAAGGTGATAACAAAGTTTCCATTTTTAAGAAAGTTTAAAACTATAACAAGTGCATGACATTTTTGTTAAATCACTTTGTATAATATATGTGATTTGATGATGATTTGAGTTAGAAAAATTATTTAAAACATGTTTGTATAAACATGGGAAAGCTTATATTGTAAAGGAAATTATGGCAAACTTTTTATAAAAATTAATCATGAATAAGATGTGATTAAACTAAAGATTTTGTGATTAAAAGTGATTAGGAACTTTAATCTTGTTTAAACAAAAATTTAGGTGAAAAAAAGTTAAGAATATGATTACTTATATTTTCTTAAACTAAAAAGGAGATAAATATATATCTTTTTTAAAAATATATATTTTGAAATCACCTAATATGTGTACATATATTTTGTATAAAAATATGTGTAAATATTCAACTTTTAACAAAATAATATATTTCGGACAATTCGGACAACTTGGACAATTTGGACAAGTTGTACAACTCAGACAAAATAAAGTATATGGTATAAACGAAAGAAACGACAAAGGCGAAACGAATAAAATAGTTGACGCAAACCGAACGGCCAAAACGAACAAATCAACCAATACACTTTATATTTACTAGAATTTATAAAAACCTAACTTATAACTAGTAGTTTTTACAAATAAATTTTTATAACTTATAACATTTACTAGTAAGTATTTTAAAAACTTGGATTAAGCCCAACTTTGTTTGGACTAAGCCCATTTTCATAAAATTATATTGGGCTAAAACTATTTTTATAAAAATATATGGACAAGCCCATTTTTATAAATTAGTTTGGGTTAGGCCCACTTGTATAAAAATCAAACTATTGCGCTAAGCCCACTTTTATAAAATTTACATGGGCTAAGCCCACTTATATAAAATTTATTTTGGGCCAAGCCCACTTTTATAAAGAAATAAATTGGGCTAATCTATTTCTATAAAAACTAACTTTGGGTTAAGCCCACTTTTATAAAACTAAACTTGGGTAATCCAATTTCTATAAACTATTTTGGGCGAGGCTCACATAAATGAAACGAATTGGACTAGGTCCACACATAGTAAGCAAATTAGGCTAGGCCCATATTTAATGAACTTGTAGATTGAATTTTTACAATTAAATTATAGGATAGGTCCATTTACATGTAATCAATCTAGAATATATATATGAAATACATATATATATATATGAATACCAACAAAGAAAAACAAACAATTACAAGTATGAAATTCAAGATAAAATGCTTGTACGAAAAAAAATTGAAAGATAGTCTAAGTGTCTAATAGATTAGAACACTTGTAGGTCGAGAAACGAAAAAGTATCAAGAATCGAATAAAGATTTGCACGGAACGCAAATCTGTGATTTCATGTTTCCCCTTTTATTTTAACGTTTTTATGGTTTTTAAATGTGCGGGGATGTATACATGTTACATTCAGTATAGCTGGGAAATGAAAATATTTAGATGGGAAATGAAAATATTTAGATCACATGTGAATAAGGCTCAAGCATTGGGACCATTAATGAATAACAAGTACCGAGGAACAAGGGGATAGATCTATTGGGTTTGGGCGAGCCCCACTCTATTACGGCAATAATAACAGATCGTATTAGAATGCTTTTGTGTCTAAAACGAGTGTCTCAGACACAATAAATCGTCAAGGGTAGGTTGCCACCTTATTCGGCATACAGATTAGTGTCCTTGCAACACACTAATGATCTTACAAGTTTCATTAATCTATATTAAACGAATTTACTATTTCAAATGTTTTTGATGATTCATTTGATACAAAATTTATAACATGAATTCACCAGATTTTTGTTGACGTCGTTTTCAAAACTAACATGTATTACAGGAAACTAGTGGACGGCCTTTGAGAAAAACATGTTCGTAGGTTGTGAAGTTAAGATGCTATATTTCATCCGGTCTTTAATTATTATCTTTGTAAACTCGTGTTTGAATTTTAAATAATGTTGTTAAACTTGTGGTTTGTTTCAAAACAACAGTTTGTATGTAAATTATGTGTTAAATAAAAAGTATCGACGAACATTTTGTAACGTATTACAATTGTACTTGGTTGAATGCAACGATTGCCGCTCTGGCCACACCTCGCGCATGCTTCTGCTACATCAAAAACCGCAGTGTGACAGCAGCGGAATTACAAACGTAGTGGTGACGGAAGTTGGTGCCCATAAGTATCTTTGTGGATCATGAAATATTTATTTTTGGACATTCAACTTAATTAAAACATAATTAAAGTTTAGAGTTTAAACACAAACCACAACCACAACATAGTTAAGTTGTTTGATCCTTATGGATCTTAATACAAAATTGGTCCCAAAATAGTTTTAAAATTTGTCCAAAGAAATATTTAACAAGACATGCATCAACAACTACAAGATACGCCAAAATCCTGAAGCCCAACTCATGTCCCTGAAGAACACGTTTAAAACAAGTGTCAACACAAAGGAGGGTATGTTCACTTATTCAAATTATAAATAATTTGATTTAAGGAAAACTTTATTATTATGTGTTTACTATAGAACATTCATATAAATTTAACACAGTCAATTTTACTTCCTTTTAAAAATCCGAGGGTCAGTCATCACCAGCATTTTCCGAAAATCTTCGATACAAAACATCTTCCCAAGGTTTATATATTAAATTGAGAGCATCAATTGTTCAGATTCGTAAGTTTGCAAGAAATACGAGCTATATATATTAACAATAAGGATATAATCAACGCTAAACAATAACATAGTATAAATTCATCGCTTGGCTTGACATGGAGCTACCGGTCACAACAGGTGGACAACCCGATAGATCTATCAACAATTCTACGCATACAGGCATTAATGATTAACTAGCTAGATTTCGCGCCAAGTGCTCGCAATGGTCACTTAAGGTGCCAACCTTATGAGCACAATATATATTCTACTAAAAATGATGAATTTAATATTTTGGTTTGTACGAATTTCCGAAGTCCCCACCTAAACGTAAGTCAATATCGATACTTACTATCTTGAGATTGAGCAAATTCATCACAACTTAGATTTAAACATTTTTAAATCTACACGGTCGTTTTACCCCAAACACCGTAATCTTTCCCGTTTCTCCCCGAAACATATATAACCAATCACATTTCCAAAACTATGTTTTTCCTCAAAAACATAACATGTCATTTCCAAAACTATACTTTCCATGAAAATATATTAATAATTTATTTAAAGGCATATTTTACACAAAAACATATAATTATCCAATTAAGGCGTGTCCCCCCCCCCCCCAAAAAAAAAAAACGTTATATAAAACAGTAAAAAGAGGGGTTAGTGACACTCACCTTTGGGTGCATATTTATATTAACGTAATCCCACAAATTGATCTACACGTCCTAATTTATGTAGGAACGATTTAATAACCAATATTCCACAACAACACCTAAGTTTCTCCAATACTTAGAATTTTTCACATAACGATGAGATTTTCTCAAAAGTCTTTATTTTTTATTATGTTGGCGTCTTTATATATAGGGTTCACATATTATATATATATATATATATATATATATATATATATATTAAGATTTTGCGACTTGAACGATTTTATTGGTGACCCTCATTATGTTATATCGGTTATCACACCCATTTATAAGCAATATATCTACGATTTGCATTTTGTAATATATATACATAAACGTGAACACATTATCCATATATCGTAATAAACGTATTTCATCAACTTATAAATTTCATTATTTTTAAAGTATATACACACGAAATAACTCTTCAAGTTAACCTATGTATTATTTTTATGCTCGATAAGTAAGTTATATATTTAACATGGCTTTTAACAAATTACCATTTCAACCGTACAAGTGTACATGCATAGCCTTAACTTCTACTATCATGTCAACACTTAACATAACACCTTACACATGCTCATATTCACATATTATATCATATTACACAAAGTTGACTCTTGAACAATCCATTTTCGTGTACATTGAAATATGTGTATTTTAACGTTTTCAGTAACGTTTTCGGGTGTTAGAGCTCACGTATGACTAGCCAATCACCAAGGATACTTAATATAAGTTAAAATACTTATATTTATATCAAAAATATCATTTTATATTCTATATTCTGATCCAAAATAGTTTTATAAAAATCACTTTAAAAGCCGATTTTTACGTTTTTAACACAGTCTTGTACCGAACTTTACTATAATCATCCCAAATCGTAACGACTTGATATTTTAACATAACACATGTTATTTACTCAATAAAATGGTATTTATACTCATGTTAGTGTAGATTTCATGTAAGTCACATAAATCATGTAATTTCACCCAATTTTCTACTTTTTAAGCTACGTGTACAACATGCAAAGCTATCTAAATTATGACAAATTTTTGTGTTATCATGACACATCCTGTAACATCATTTAAACATTTTTATATACTGATCTCATTCACTTTTGTCATATCATAACAATTCACCCATTTATGATTATTTAACCATCGTGCATGCTTATGTACAAGTACCTAATGCATGGTTTTCATATCATCATCATCCAAGACATAAATGTGTCCTACATATATTTAATTTAATTTCATATTATCCAAGCATTATTCATTAATATATCATTCAACGTATCATGTTCTTACACTTTTAAAAACTAACAAACAAAACTCATATGCATGCATACATATATACATACGACACACACATATATACATATATACTTCCAAAAATTCACTTTTTTATACATTTATCATCCATCAAGTGAACTTTATTCAAAAACCATTTTTGATCATGCATGCATCAATCTTGCAAGAATCGTATCAATCAAGAATCATTCACAAGTCAAAACTCAAACTTTAACACATATATACACACACCTACGGCTATGTATACACATACATATACTTTCATTTTTATTTTGATTAAAAACATTTGTTGTTAGATTTCAAGTATTGTGAAGGTTTCCAAGCTTTTGAGAAACCATCCATCATCATCATCATCAAGAAACAAGAACAAGAACTTGAAAATAAGTTTATACCTTTAAAGAATTTAGTGGTTTTGATGAGATTTTTTATGATGTTAAGCTTGTTCTTCTTGAAAATCACCTTGGAAACTCCCTTGGATCTTCAAACTAACCTGAATCTAGCTTGGAATGGGTTTAATCTTCAAGATTATGTTCAAAATTCAAAAATGGATGTGTGTGGGGGTGGTTTCGGCCGATAATGAGAGAGTATGAGTGATGTTATGTAGTGTTGAGTTACGCAATTGTTGTATGCATATAATTTATAATCATTGTTTGCGATTCCAAGACCTTATACTTGTCATTTTAGAAGAAGAAATCAAAAAGGTGGGCACCCCATGGGGCCGCCACCTACACCCTCTCTCACATATATACATGCATATACATATGCATATATAGAATATATATATAGCTAGGAACAAGTATTTAACTGGCTACCAGGTATTTTATCTCATGTTTTAATCCCGTTTTAAGGCGTTTAAAATTATTTTTATCGTTTTATAAAAATAAACTCGCCATAATATTGCGGAACAATATTTAATTTGCCTAGACTAGCTGCATTGTTTGTATTTTACAGTATACGCGCGGTATTGTGTAGTACGTGCTTAAACTTGCAAAATAGAGTTCTTAAGAATTTTAATTAATTTTTTTCACGGATATGATTAAATATAACATTTCAATCATAACCGAATATTTAACATTAATCGGGCGGTCACCGACGGTCCTTTCGCATTTTGTTCGCTACACGATAAGCGTTTATCGTATTATTGCCAACATAATTTCTAATAAACTTTAAATTTACCAACACATCAAATACAATATATTAACACCAAATTTAATAAAATATTGCCTTTATTTATCCATTACACGTGTCACACTTGTACGGTACAAACTCAAAATAGTCGGGTGTCATAATTGAGGTTTAAAAATAGTGACTCCTGTCAATTGACCCTCATACCCTCATTCTATGAACTCTGTGTAAAGTGGTTGTTTTTTCAAACGAATTATTACCTTATAGGTCATTCAAAGCGGATGTTGTGGATATGGAAGATGGGGATATTTGGACAAGGGTTTCTCCAACTTTTCACATGATAGCATAGGGTTTTTTATTTTAAAGTTGAACTTCAGCATTACCCTAGAATTATCAGAGAGTATCCACATAGATTGGTGCATCAGCAGTGAGAATTGTTTTGTATTTTGATGATCTAAAAACATCAATTATTGAATGAAAGGATTTATTTTTGTCGGTTTTCTCGAAAGTAGGCAGGTAGTTATGCGGGAGTTTGATGTGCAGAGCCATGATCAGAGATGGGATGTGAGGAACAGTGAAGAAGATGATAATAGTAACCACTTTTTGTGAATTTTGAATTCAAGTTGGCAGTAGAAAGCTCTGTTTGGATGGAAGAGGGATATATAAAGGAAAAAAGTGTATGCTGACATGGCATCTATTTAAAAGATCTGATGTCTAACATTTGTCCACGTGGAACCTCTGTTGTGATAATGGATGACACTTGTTTGATAACCTCTGCTTGAGAGCAACAGAGGTTAGGAACAGTGGATATGAAAAGTGGTTGATTCTAGTCTATTAGAGGATAGACATAAAAGGTTATGAACATTGGTGAATGAGAACAGAAGATACCTTTTAATTGTGGATAAGGTTTAGCCAAACAGAGGTTTTAGTAACAGTGGTTTAAAACAGACTTTAAGAATTTATTAAGAAATATTTAATTTTAAAGCTGTTTTTAAGGATGAAATTTTGATTTTCTGAAAACATTTTAATGCTTTTTATTCATGGAAAACAAAAAGTTGCTTTTAATCCATGTTTAGCATACCAATCCTAAAGATCAAGCTTTCAAAGGTGGATGTGTCTAAAGCTTTTGTCAACACATCTCGTAGCTGATCTTTAGTTGGAACATGATGCACAGAAATCAAACCTTTTTCATAGCAATCCCTCGTAAAGTGATGTCTGATGTCAATGTGCTTGGTTGTGGAATGTGAGACTGGATTTTTAATGATGTTTTCAGCTACTTGACTATCTAACATGAGGGTAGTCTTTAAAGCAATTACACCAAAATCCAACAATTGATTTTGAAGCCATAGGAGTTGTGTTGTACAGCTTGCAGCAACAATATGCTGAGCCTCTACTATTGATGTTGAAACTGCATCTTGCTTTTTGCTTTGCCAAGAAACCAAGCAATTGCCTAGAAACTAACATCCTCCTTATGTGGACTTCCTTGTAGCATGGCAACCAGCAAAGTCACTATCTGAATTGTAACATCCGTTGTAAAACGGGTTCCAAAACCCGCTCCGTTTAAAATTCAAAAATTTATTAAATGTTTCGTTAAGTATTATTCATTTTATAAATTGTGTTAGTTAATTTTTATGGTTAATAAATAAATTAGATAGTTAATATATTAAATAAAAATATTACTAATAAATAAAAGTTTTAAAAAATAAAAAAATAAAAAAAAATAAAAGGGTAGTCGGGTTTCGAACCCGGGTCTCCCACATGTGCACACACACAAAACACCACTGCACTACACACACTAAGGTAATATATCTGGAAACAAATTAAATTTATAATAAAACAACATCAAGCCAATCTACAAGTTCGAGATTGACAGCTTTGTAACCATAATCAATCTTCAAACCACCAACTAATCTAGCGTTTAAATGATTGAACGTTGGTTGTAACTGATCTTTGACCAAACAATTGTAACCGAAAACATTGATTAGTTAGTCGAAACCGAAAAGTAATCATTGGATTTAAATTGAAGCTTTCAAAACTGATCTTGAGCCTTATAAATACCGATTTCATCTTAAAGAACACACCACTCTAAATCCTTTCACCCAACTCTTTTCTGTTCAAGTTCTACGTCGCTGGAAAACATCTACATTAGCCGGAAACTCTCATCGGAAAACCGGGATCATTGTTTTGTCGGTAAAAATCCTTTGCTTTATTTTTTAATTAGTTATTACAAGGTTTAAACTGCAATCATGAAACAAAAACATTGAATAATCATACTTCAATTGGGATTCAGTTCTGGATTCTAAGTCGTGAAGAAGATGAGGTTGAATTAAGAGTTTTATATAATTAAAATCATGGTTCTAAAAGGGTTAGACACACAGTCCAGTGGTGGACTGTGTGCAATTATACCGCATTGGTCCCAGGTTCGAGCCATGCATGATCCGGTCTTCTGAGATAAAAAAAACCCATTTTTTTAAGAAACCAAACTAAGTCACTTTTCAGTAAGATAATAAGTATAATATAAATCCTAATATAAATGGGTTAGACACCCAGCCCAGTTGGTTGGGCTAGGTGCAAAGCAGAATGATGGTCACGGGTTCGATGCGAGCATTATGCACATATCCGTGGGTTTTAAATCTTTTTAAATTAAATAATTTCTGAGATACTCTAACTAGTGTATAAGTATAATTAAATCAGGGAATATTTCGGGTTAAACACGTAGCTCAGTTGGTAGAGCTGCGTGCACGTAAGCGGGAGGTCGCGAGTTCGAACCTCACACACGCTGCCAATTTCAAACAATTTAACCGGTCAGAACGCCTGACAGGTCTGACAAGAACATTTTTTATTATTTATTTCATTTATTTTATTTTAATATTATCTCTATTTTCCTTATTATTTTACTTAAAAATAAGGTTTTAAAGCATAAAAATTTGTATTAAATTCACAAAAATAAAATCTAAGCATCTAATAAAAAGCACTAATTGAAAACATTAATTTCTAATAGAACTTATTTATTTATCGAATTATCGCGTCATTATTTTAGGTTAGTTTCCCTTCGTCGATTAAATCCCAAACTCGTGCACATTCGTCTTCGACCAAGGAAACGCAACCACTATGAGTGAATCCTTACAAGTTCCCCTTTTTATTTATGTTTTGAGGTGTATCATGTGTCGTTTCATTTCTTTGGTTTATTCAAACACTTGTGCTATTACCATTATACGATCTAACGTGTGATGTAAATATTACTTGTTGTATTGTGTGCTTATATTTTTGTTAGTTGCGTGCAATCATTCATTTGGCCCATCAGTTCCTCGTGGGGTACGAGTTGAGTATCGGGTGCCTCATTAGATCGACTCTGTTTGATTGAGCCTTGATCTCATTGTTAATCATTTGTCATGCTTGTGTGTGCAGATGATATTATGTAGTTTGTGGCTAGATTTACATATGTGTATACTCATATTTGGGTTTATGCACATTTTTATTTAAATAACCAATATAATTAATCCGTTCAAATGTTTAAATAAGATTCACTCGCCAACTTTTATTGACCCAAAACCCTATTTTTACACATGATACTGGTGGACAGGTTGAAGCAAGGAACACATAAGAAATTACCTTAGAGGAAAAATAAAGAAGTCATGAATGTTGTGTTTAAAACATATTCCGCTTGTATGCTTACGTGGTTGTTGTAATTTATCCTTTTAAATTGGAAATAATAAATATGAAACTTTATAGTAAATGTCATGAGCTTTGATGAAAACCAATCATGCCCCGACTACTATTTCCGTTGCGGGTCAGGTGTGACAGATTGGTATCAGAGCTTTTGACTATATGGATATAGGATAGGTTATTAGACCCTCAGAGCCTATACTATAGTCGATTAGATTTTAATTGCTTATATGGTTACATGCAAACTCATGATGTTTATTTGTTTCATATTTGTTACACACACAAATGCATGCAAGCACTTCCACTATCATTTTGTGTGATACTTAATGAGTTATACATATTGTCAAACATAACATGCTTACATATACATTCATCATGTACGTTTCAATTCTCGCATATTTAAATCATTCTCATATTTCTTATTCAAGATTTTTGATGTTTTGTTTTTCAATCTTATCAAAGTAAGTTCTATGACAAGCATGTAGTAACTGAAGGGTACGAGTACTGATAGTCGAAACGTTCTGTCTAGGTTGGCATTCGTATAAATCCAATATAATGGACTAGTTTGCCTATGTTGGTGCATATTTGTGACAACAGCTTAGATTTGGTCTTTGGATATCTTGTAATTAGTAGAATGATAAACGATTAGTGGGTTTAGTTTTGTAATAGTTAACTAGAAGCATTTGGGTTGAACTAGATACAATATAATACATGGTAGGTGAATTGGGCTTTAAACCCATTAGCAGTCCATATAGGAAACCCTAGCCCATGAGCATAACCTATCTCTATATATAAGGATGTTGTGATTAGGGTTAAGGTTGCTGGTTCTATTGTTCAGTGGCATAGAGAATTGCTTCAGAGAGTTTAGAGAGGGAAGTCTTGAATTGGTTGTAAACACTTTGTGGTCGATAATCAATAGAAGATAGTTTGAAGGAATTCTTTGTGTTCGTGTTCTTGTTATTTCTGTGAAATCTGATCTAGGGGATTCCGCACTCTAGATTAGATAGACGATTCTGTCAAGATCCATAAGGACTAGGGGACCTACAATTGGTATCAGAACATTCGGCTCTTGATTATTTCTTGGTTCAGAATCGTAACAGCAGAACAATTGGGTTTTTGGGCGTTTTTGGCGGCTGTTTCTTGAAGTTTGTGACGGCTGTTTAGGGTTTTGCAGGTATTTCGGATTTTCTGTAGGTATTTCGTATTAACAGCAGGAATTCGGATTGAAGAAAGGCATTCCGGATCAAAAGGAATAGTAATTCGGATTGAAGACTTGAATTTCGGACAAGAATCTGCATTTCGGATCTGGAAAACAGTGCAATTCGGATCAGAAAAGCCATTTCGGATTCTATTTCGGATTGATTTTCAGATCAAAATTGTATTCCGGATTCCATCTCGGATTGGGAACTATTTCGGATTCCATCTAAGATCAGAATAGTCTATTCTGGATTCTATTTCGGATCAAAACAGTGCATTCCGGATTTCATCTCGGATCACTATTCCATATCACCATCCCGGATTAGTAATTCGGATCACTATTCTGGATTTTCATTTCGGATTGTCATTCAGAGTTACCATTTCGGATTTTACACTGTTCCGGGTTACACATAAAAAGGTGGAAACTTAACCAACTGACGTAACCAGAGTTAAGTATTCGGACATAGAAATTGATCCATAGACATTTTGACGAACGATTGGACATTAGACTCGTGTGATTTCAGGACAAAAGAAGCAGGAAAATTCTAAAAATAGTATCGACAATATACATCATTAGAATCGTATCGACGAGACGTCTAACAGTATAATTTGTTAACCACTCATTTCGGACAAGTTTTAACGTTTTTAACGAGCCGTTCGGTAAAAATGTCGAATATGTCAAACTTAAATGAGCTGTTGAGGATGGAGCATGAGGCTGGTACCACAAACAAACCTCCAAAGATGCTGAAGGTTGAGAACTATCTAACATGGAAGGATAGGTTTCAATTCATTATTGAATATCAGGACACACGGATGTAGATCTGTATTCAAGATGGGTACGCTAACCCAACACATGATTTTGAGGGAAGACAGCGTGTTACTGCTTATGTCAACATGTCTGAAGCTGAAAAGAGGATGTATGAATCTGAAAAGAAGGCCTTAGCTGCTATCAAGATGTCGTTACCTGATGGCATCAAACATACATTCAAGCGTTATACGATATCAAAGGAGATGTGGGATGCCCTAGAAAAGAGGTATGAGGGCAATACAGATGTTAAGAAGAATAAGGTTGATCTGCTGAAGAAACAGTTTGCTGTGTTCAAAGGAATGATAAATGAATCCCTAGAAGATATTATCACGAGATATTATTATCTGATGTCAGAAATCGATAATTATGACATAGAGGGATACACGGATGTGGAGATAAACGACAAGTTGTTGGATGCTTTACCTGCAAAGTGGGATATTTACACGTTAATGGTAAAGGGTGAAGCTGATTATGAAAAGGAAGACTTGGAAGAGGTTGTTGGGAAGTTGAGAGCTTATGAGCTCAATATGAAGAAGAAGGAAACGGGTTATGATCAGGTTCAAGATCCGGGGATTTATAAAGGTCTTACACCTTCATCTTCCAACAATGCTTCTAGTGACACGGCAACTGCATTTCTTTCATGTGAGAATGAACAGGTCGTGACTAATTCTGATGGAGAAGTATGTTTTATTGTTGCTTCAGGAGGCTCGTCAGGGGCTAAGAGACAACAATCTAGTGTCACACCCTCAATTTCCACTTGCGGAGTTTTACCGCGAGGCGTGTGAACAAACCAGAATCTGAGACACTAGTAACGTCGAACGACTCTATATGATTTGTTAATACGTTTTCCAAAATCATTTGTTTAACCATTCGTAGTATATTTTAGGTTGTCTTCGTTTGGTTTCAATGTTTAGCGGAAGCATTAGTTTTTAAAGTTGAGCGGAAGCATAAAAATAAAGTAAAGGAACGGGCGCCAACACAAACGCCAAAACTAGAGAAAAACCCAAAACAATGTTTGTAAATGAGACTCGATAAAAGATGTCTTGATCAATGCAAGTGAGTGCACCTAGAGTTCCTAGCGTCCTGAGAAACATGTAAAGAAACAAGTGTCAACATTAAAGAGGAGTGAGTTCACAGGTTTTCATAAATTCGTTTGTTTCCCCCATTATCCCTAACCCAGGATAACGATTTAATTCAATTATTCCCAACCCGGAATAATACTGATAGTTCCATTATTCCTTACCCGGAATAATAATGATGTCCCATTATTCCTAACCTGGAATAATAACGTTGTTGGTTCCATTATCCCTAACCCGGGATAATATTGTTGATTCGTAATTAAGTTCAATGTTAATATATATAGGTAGCTAGCCTAAAGTTATGTCACGTAAGTGTTCGCGATCGAAGCTGACTGTTGTGCCTCCGTGTTGCCAGGCCTATCACTGACCATGGCGAAGTTAGGCCAAATTATTCACCCGTTGACCATACCCGATCGGCTAGCGCGACTAGCTCGGATGGGGCTTGTCGGGCCCAGTAGTACTACTTATAATTTCCCCGCTATCTAAACCCAATACTAACGATCCGAGAGATTGTCGAGGACTTGTGTGATATAGCTGCTTAGTGACCATAACGTACATTAACATTAACTTAGTTACCGAATAGTTTAATGACGTTAATTTCGTATAACGTAAAGAGATAGGGTTGTAGAGTGTATACATGTTTCTCCCCCTGTTGTTTAAAACCGGATAAAATTAGGGGCCGTGAACTCACCTTTAGTTGCTCGGTTAGTGTAACACAGATGTAGCAAATGATGGGACCGCTAATTGCGTCCTAACAAGTCAATTGATTTAGTGTTAGTGTGCGATCACACTGATACAAGTCCTACACATACTAACACACAATGCGGTACATACAATGACAATTCCTAAGACTCAAATCATGCATGCAAGTATCATCATGCCAATATAGTGATCAAAACAAATTATCATGAACACAATCAATCCATACAACACTTTGGTACATACATTCGCAAGTTATCAAGTTTCAGCTTATATACTCATAATTAGGCTGTTTTCAAGGATTTTTATAAAATAGTTCCAACATTCCAAAAATTCCAATAATTTTACAGCAGGTGTCAACTATACTGTAGAATTTTATACAAATTTTTCAAGTCCTAATACTTGACCAATTATTCATAAATATTAATATACTAGGCTGCAGTCAGATTCGTCACTTTCTGACTGCAGTCCACGGAAGAATTTATTTAAAAATCACCGTTCGTCCAATTAACAAAATTCAATGGGAGTTTCCCGGAAATTTCCATATCTAGTTTCTGTACAAATTTCATGATTCGACTCCCTACAGATTATTAGATCCGACTCGATAAACAACTAACAAATTTTCAGAATTTTCACAGCTTCAGTTACTGAACTTAATTGGCCACTTAAAAATATCAAACGACTTCAGAAAAATATGAATCCAGCGCCATTAGAAGCGTTTTTCAAAACTCTACGTTTTAGACTTCAGAAAATCCGTTTTTCAATAAATAATAACCAAGTTACAGCCAGTTGAAGTTGGCTGTAAACACCATTCAGCATCCTGATTCAGCACTTTATCACAATCTAACCCGCTTAAACCATCGATACATTGAACATAAGCGATCAAGAACAGAATTACCAATCATATATCATCATATATATCATACCCATGCAAACCCTAATCATAACATATAGTTTTTATTACACAAAACGCAGCCTAATGTTTCTGGATTCCGCTAATCATCTTAACCGCAACTAGTGTAAATAAATCGGCTAACAACATAACACTACATTCAAACATGATCAAGAGTTTATAATCCTATTATAACTTTGCAAATAATGATAACTCTAACCTTTTACACCGAAGATTAATGAACCGTGAGTGAGATGGGGAGCCGGTGATCAAAGAGGATCGCGACCGAGAAGGAGAATGGCGAGGGGCTGCCGCGATCAAAGGAAGTGCAAGAAGGCTGTTTGCGGTCGAGTGGGAGGGTAGGAAGGGCTGCCGTCGGTTGCTAGGGTTTGTGTGTTTTGTTTGTGAAGCAATGCACATGCATGTATGTGTATATATAGCGCAAGAGGTAAAGGGAAAAGGGATGGGTTTGCGGTTTGGGGTGCTCGCGGCCGCAAGTGGTTCGGGTGGGTTGGTTTGGGTTTTAAAACTTGGTCCTCAAGTTTTGATTAACTACTTGAGTCGCAAGGAAGTGAGGTCTATTCGTTTCCCGGCTCGGTTCGATTCATTTATCTATTTATTATATCTACATTTTTCAACTAAAACAAAACATGAAATCGGAACATCACATAATAACGCACCATATTATAAACGTTTAAGACGTAGCACGTAATTCATCTGACAAGTAACGAAATTATCGTAATTATTTCGAGCGTGCAATTTAAGTCTCCGAATCAATTTAGCGTAGGAACGAATAACCGTGAAGTAGTGCGTTTAAGATATCTGAAAAACCGGGATGTCACATTATCCCCATGTTGAAAGAATTTTCGTCCCAAAAATTGAGTAAACGCGGTTAGAATGCAGCGTACATGTTTAGAGTGCCACGCACAAAGATTTAGTTCGTTAACAATGGTACGCGAAATTACAAGAAATTCCCAGGTTGTCACATCATCCCCATGTTAAAAGAATTTTCGTCCCGAAAATTTAGTTGCTGGTATCGTTAGTTTGCTGCTCAGCTGCAAAGAGGTGTGGGTATTTGCTTTTCATTTGGTCCTCTCTTTCCCATGTGAACTCCGGTCCACGCTTAGAGTCCCAACGGACCTTGACGATTGGAATCTTGCTATGCCTTCGAGTCTTGATCTCACGATCCATGATCTCGATAGGTTGTTCCACAAAGTGCAGTTGTTCATCCACTTGAATCTCATTCAATGGAATGACTAGGGTTTCATCTGATAGATACTTCTTCAGATTTGACACGTGAAAAACGTTGTGAACTCCACTGAGTTCGGCAGGAAGGTCTAATTGATAAGCTACGGTCCAATACGTAGGACGCGGTCGCCTTCAGTAGGACGCGGCCGCCTACTTGAAATTCAGCGGTTTGCGTCGTTGATCAGCGTAGCTTTTCTGTCGATCTCGTGCCGCCGCCATTCGGTTTCTGATTTGTACAATCTTTTCAGTAGCCTCAAGTATCAACTCAGGGCCTGTGAGTTGACTGTCACCGACTTCTGTCCAACAGACCGGTGATCTACATTTACGACCGTATAATGCCTCAAACGGTGCTGCCGATATACTCGTATGGTAACTGTTGTTATACGAGAATTCCACTAAAGGCAGGTGGATTTCCCAACTATTCCCGAAGTCTACTACGCATGCCCTAAGCATGTCTTCCAAGGTCTGTATGGTCCTTTCGCTTTGACCATCAGTCTGAGGGTGATAAGTTGTGCTCATATCTAAGCGTGTGCCCAACGCTTTCTGAAGTGACTGCCAAAAGTTGGACGTGAAGCGAGCATCTCTGTCTGAGATGATGGACCTTGGCACTCCGTGCCGAGAAACTACTTCCTTTATGTAGATGCGAGTCAACTTCTCCATCTTATCTGTTTCTTTAATAGCTAGGAAGTGTGCGGACTTAGTTAAACCATCCACAATCACCCAGATGGTATCACAACCACCCAAAGTTCGCGGGAGTTTAGCGATGAAGTCCATCGAGATCTGATCCCACTTCCACACTGGGATCTCAGGTTGTTGGAGTAGTCCCGATGGCTTTTGATACTCTACCTTGACTTTTGCACAAGTCAAACACTTACTCACGTAGGTGGCTATATCAGCTTTCATGTTGGGCCACCAATACGCAGCTTTAAGGTCTTGATACATCTTATCTGAACCAGGATGGACAGAGTATCGGGATTTGTGAGCTTCGTCCATGACTAGCTTTCTGAGGTCTCCGTAGAGAGGTACCCATATGCGATTCATGAAATACCGGGCTCCATTGGGTTTTACTTCCCAATCACGTTCCATCTTTCCCACCGATTCGGCTTTGATGTTTTCTTCCTTAACTGCTTCTAACTGCGCGTCGCGTATCTGTTCGGGTAACCCCGAATGAATTGTGAACTGTAGTGCTCGTACCCGACGAGGTTTCAAGTGTTCCTTCCTACTTAGGGCATCAGCTACCACGTTAGCTTTACCCGGGTGATACCGAATGGCACATTCATAATCGTTCAAGAGTTCGACCCAGCGACGCTGTCGCATGTTCAATTCCTTCTGATCAAAGATGTGTTGGAGGCTCTTGTGGTCTGTAAAGATTGTGCACTTCGTTCCATAGAGGTAGTGTCTCCAAATCTTAAGTGCAAACACTACTGCTCCCAATTCCAGGTCATGTGTTGTGTAGTTTTTCTCGTGAACCTTCAATTGTCGGGACGCATACGTGATGACCTTATCGTGTTGCATGAGTACGCATCCCAATCCCGAATGGAAGCATCACCATATACTACAAAATCATTTGTCCCTTCCGGCAAGGACAGAATGGGTGCACTGCAAAGTTTCTGTTTCAGCAATTGAAATGCCGCTTCCTGCTTGTCACCCCAAGCATACTTTATGCCTTTCTGGGTGAGGGTAGTAAGCGGTTGCGCGATCTTTGAAAATCCCTCGATGAAGCATCTGTAGTAACCAGCCAAACCCAAAAATTGGCGGATCTCCGTCGGTGTCCTGGGTGCTTCCCAGTTTTTGATAGCTTCAATCTTGGCAGGGTCGACATGGATACCCTTTTCATTTACGATATGCCCGAGGAACTGAACTTCCCGAATCCAGAAATCACACTTTGAAAGCTTGGCATATAGTTTCTCCTGTTGAAGTAATCCCAGCAGTAATCGTAGATGTTCAGCATGTTCTTCTTCACCTTTAGAGTAGATGAGTATGTCATCGATGAACACAATGACAAACTTGTCGAGGTATGGTTTACACACACGGTTCATGAGGTCCATGAACACCGCGGGTGCATTGGTGAGACCGAAGGGCATGACCAAGAACTCATAATGGCCATACCGAGTACGAAATGCCGTCTTAGCGATATCCTCCTCCCTGACGCGTAACTGATGGTAACCGGACCGTAGATCAATCTTGGAGTAGTAGCTTGACCCTTGAAGTTGGTCGAAGAGATCGTCGATGCGAGGTAATGGGTACCGGTTCTTGACAGTAACCTTATTGAGTTCCCGGTAGTCGATGCACATGCGGAAGGTCCCGTCCTTCTTCTTGACAAAAAGGACTGGAGCTCCCCATGGCAAAGCTAAGTCGGATAAATCCTTTTTCTAACAGCTCCTGAAGTTGGGTAGACAGCTCCTGCAGCTCGGCTGGAGCTAGGCGGTATGGGGCCTTGGCGATAGGAGTTGCATGGTTCGCCAATTCAATTTCAAACTCCAATTGTCGATGGGGTGGGAGACCAGGCAACTCCTCTGGGAATACATCGGAAAAATCACGGACGACGGGCATGTCTTCTATACGTTTCTCGTCCTTAGGCTGTTTGGTAACCAGTGCGAGTAAAGCGAAAGAGTTCTTCCTCCGAAGATACTTCTGCGCTTGCATGTAAGAGATGATGTTTGTGACGGCGCCTGCCTTCTCGCCTTGCACCGTCAAGATTTCGTCGTTAGAGAGCGGAATATGGATAGATTTTTCGGAACAGAGAACTTCAGCTCGGACGTCGGATAGCCAGTCCATTCCGACTACCACGTCAAAACTACCCAGGGTAGTTGTCATCAGATCAATTGTAAAGGTGTGACCCGCGAGTTTGAGTTGACAGCCGGATACTATATGGGTCACATCTACAGATTTACCATCGGCTAGTTCTATGATATAAGGGGTCTCTAAGGGTTTAGGCGTGAGATTTAGGTTCTTCTTAAAAGAATCAGATATAAAACTCCTATCCGCACCCGTATCAAAAAGCACAGTAGCAAAATGTTCATTAAGGGGAAACTTACCGGTGACCACGTTCGAGTCGTTTATGGCCTCTCCGCGGCCCAGCGTAAATGCGCGACCTTTGGCACCTCATGTGCCACCATTTCCATTATTGTTGTTGTTATTGTTGTTGTTGTGGTTATTGTGGTTGTGGTTGTTCCCACCATTGTTGTTGTTGTTACGCAGCTGTGGGCAGTCTCTTTTGAAGTAGGCAGTGCTACCACACTAATAGCATCCCCGGTTAACACCCTGCTGCTAACCCTGGGGTTGATTTTGGTTTTGTCGGGACATGATTTCCCCGCGACAATCCTTTGCCGCATATCCCACTTTACGACATCGTTGGCAGCGATTCCCGGCACAAGGGCCGTGATGATGAAGATTACAGCGATTGCACTGCGGCTTTCGACCTACATAGCCGCTTGTGTTTTGGTTGTTGTTGGCAGGCTGATTATTGTGACCCCGGTGGCTGTTGTAATTATTGAACCGTTTCTGGTTCACCTGTTATGGCTGGGATGACGAAGACTGTCGAGCAGACGAGTCTTCAAACTTTCTTTTATTATCAGGGGCAACTTCAGTCGTACCCCGAGTTGGCAACTTCTTTTGTTCCACCGCCTTATCGGTGAGTTTGTGCGCCAACCTGATTGCTTGATGTTCAGTTGCAGGGTTGCTAGCCATTACCATACCCTGAATCTCAGGGACCAGACCCCCAAGGTAAAACTCGAGTCGTTTCTCAACAGTGTTGGCCAGATCGGGACATAGAAATACCAAGTCGTGATGTTTCGCTGTGTATGCTTCGATTTAAGATCCCACCATCTTGAGGTTCCATAATGTTTGCTCCAACTGTTGAACTCTGTCTCGCGGACAGTACTCTTCTTTGATTAGGGCCTTAAACTCGGCCCAGGCCATTGCATTTGCAGCAACAAGTCCACGCGTTTGGACTTGTGCATTCCACCAAGTTAGTGCCCCATCCTCCAATGTTAAGGCAGCATACTTGACCTTGTTGGCCTCCAGACAGTTGCACATTTCAAACACTGATTCGGATTTTTCGATCCAGCGGACCAGTCCTATGGGTCCTTCTGCCCCAGTGAATTTGCTTGGCTTCGCGTCGAGGAACATCTTGTAGGGGTTAAGACCCCCTCCTGCTGACAGAGGACAGGTAGTCAGCGAGGAATTTTACTAACCCAACTATTAGATTTTCCCATGAAAATGTAATAATGGTTACCTGTCGGTTGGTTTTGAACACCCGCTAGAGCTGCATTCACGTGCTCTTGGATCATTGCAGCTAATTCTTCGGGCGTCAGGTTAAGGTTTCGGCGACGTCCAGTTGCCATTTAGATCTTCGTAAGACAACATAAACACACACCGATAAGTCTATATATCCAATATAGTTATCCTATTCCATACTTAAATAATTCCTCAGATTATATCAACCCAAATAAATTAAACATTCAAAAGAAATACTTGATTAAATAAAATTTCAACGTCTTACAAAGTGCCAACCAAATATGAGTTTACTATAAAGTCTCAAGTTTAAACACAAGTAGGAAAATAAATAGACGAAAAGAAAGTAAATAAAATAAGCGAGACGTGTCAGTCTTCTACGTCTCCATCCCCCAAATCGCTATCGTTACCGTCATCCTCCGCGGCATTTCCAGCCTCTACAGCTGGTATTCCTCCGGATCCTCCTCTGGATCCTCCTCTACCGGCACTGGAGGGGCCGGTGCTGGTGCAGGTACTGGTACAGGTGCCTGATTCTGTTCTAGTTCTTGAATTCTCCAGCTAGACTCAAGAACCTATCTTCTAGCCAGTCAGCCCTTAGCTGCTCAGCACGAAGATCTCTGGCTAAAGTGTTACGAGCTATCTTACTCGTATGTTGCTCTTCCTCGAGCGATCCAGTTTTACCTGTCAATTGTCGTATAATCCATCCCTGTGCTAGGATGGTTTCATGCATTCTTTCTAATTGTTCTTGTTGTTTCCATATCATATCTCTAAGTAGGTCGCTCCCTACTTCTACCGAGTTAACCGGTTCGACCGGCACAGCGATGGTCGGGCGTGAGGACGACTCCTCCCCTAGAGCGAGCCTTTTTCTCGCAGCTGAGCGTGTCTCCACGCCATAAGATGGTGAGGGTTCCACCATAGGTGACTTTCCCGGCGCCCTTGGTTGCGAAAGTTTGTCGGATGATGATGATGATGACATTGCCTGTTAGGTTGTGTAGTTAGTTACGAGTTGCATTCATTTCTTATTATGCATTCATATTCTACATAACACAGTTGTGGTACATCACATAACAAGATATAACAGTTCGGTGCAAAACTATGTCTAGTGTCGTGTAATCAGCTATAGTTTAGGTCTACTTTTAATGCAAACCTGGTTCTCTATAGCTAGTGGCTCTGATACCAATCTGTCACACCCTCAATTTCCACTTGCGGAGTTTTACCACGAGGCGTGTGAACAAACCAGAATCTGAGACACTAGTAACGTCGAACGACTCTATATGATTTGTTAATACGTTTTCCAAAATCATTTGTTTAACCATTCGTAGTAAATTTTAGGTTGTCTTCGTTTAGTTTCAATGTTTAGCGGAAGCATTAGTTTTTAAAGTTGAGCGGAAGCATAAAAATAAAGTAAAGGAACGGGCGCCAACACAAACGCCAAAACTAGAGAAAAACCCAAAACAATGTTTGTAAATGAGACTCGATAAAAGATGTCTTGATCAATGCAAGTGAGTGCACCTAGAGCTCCTAGCGTCCTGAGAAACATGTAAAGAAACAAGTGTCAACATTAAAGAAGAGTGAGTTTACAGGTTTTCATAAATTCGTTTGTTCGGTTATAAGTTTGTTTCCCCCGTTATCCCTAACCCGGGATAACGATTTAATTCCATTATTCCCAACCCGGAATAATACTGATAGTTCCATTATTCCTTACCCGGAATAATAATGATGTCCCATTATTCCTAACCTGGAATAATAACGTTGTTGGTTCCATTATCCCTAACCCGGGATAATATTGTTGATTCGTAATTAAGTTCAATGTTAATATATATAGGTAGCTAGCCTAAAGTTATGTCACGTAAGTGTTCGCGATCAAAGCTGACTGTTGTGCCTCCGTGTTGCCAGGCCTATCACTGACCATGGCGAAGTTAGGCCAAATTATTCACCCGTTGACCATACCCGGTCGGCTAGCGCGACTAGCTCGGATGGGGCTTGTCGGGCCCAGTAGTACTACTTATAATTTCCCCGCTATCTAAACCCAATACTAACGATCTGAGAGATTGTCGAGGACTTGTGTGATATAGCTGCTTAGTGACCATAACGTACATTAACATTAACTTAGTTACCGAATAGTTTAATGACGTTAATTTCGTATAACGTAAAGAGATAGGGTAGTAGAGTGTATACATGTTTCTCCCCCTGTTGTTTAAAACCGGATAAAATTAGGGGCCGTGAACTCACCTTTAGTTGCTCGGTTAGTGTAACACAGATGTAGCAAATGATGGGACCGCTAATTGCGTCCTAACAAGTCAATTGATTTAGAGTTAGTGTGCGATCACACTGATACAAGTCCTACACATACTAACACACAATGCGGTACATACAATGACAATTCCTAAGACTCAAATCATGCATGCAAGTATCATCATGCCAATATAGTGATCAAAACAATTTATCATGAACACAATCAATCCATACAACACTTTGGTACATACATTCGCAAGTTATCAAGTTTCAGCTTATATACTCATAATTAGGCTGTTTTCAAGGATTTTTATAAAATAGTTCCAACATTCCAAAAATTCCAATAATTTTACAGCAGGTGTCAACTATACTGTAGAATTTTATACAAATTTTTCAAGTCCTAATACTTTACCAATTATTCATAAATATTAATATACTAGGCTGCAGTCAGATTCGTCACTTTCTGACTGCAGTCCACGGAAGAATTTATTTAAAAATCACCGTTCGTCCAATTTACAAAATTCCAATGGGAGTTTCCCGGAAATTTCCATATCTAGTTTTTGTACAAATTTCATGATTCGACTCCGTACAGATTATTAGATCCGACTCGATAAACAACTAACAAATTTTCAGAATTTTCACAGCTTCAGTTACTGAACTTAATTGGCCACTTAAAAATATCAAACGACTTCAGAAAAATATGAATCCAGCGCCATTAGAAGCGTTTTTCAAAACTCTACGTTTTAGACTTCAGAAAATCCGTTTTTCGATAAATAATAACCAAGTTACAGCCAGTTGAAGTTGGCTGTAAACACCATTCAGCATCCTGATTCAGCACTTTATCACAATCTAACCCGCTTAAACCATCGATATATTGAACATAAGCGATCAAGAACAGAATTACCAATCATATATCATCATATATATCATACCCATGCAAACCCTAATCATAACATATAGTTTTTATTACACAAAACGCAGCCTAATGTTTCTGGATTCCCCTAATCATCTTAACCGCAACTAGTATAAATAAATCGGCTAACAACATAACACTACATTCAAACATGATCAAGAGTTTATAATCCTATTATAACTTTGCAAATAATGATAACTCTAACCTTTTACACCGAATATTAATGAACCGTGAGTGAGATGGGGAGCCGATGATCAAAGAGGATCGCGACCGAGAAGGAGAATGGCGAGGGGCTGCCGCGATCAAAGGAAGTGCAAGAAGGCTGTTTGCGGTCGAGTGGGAGGGTAGGAAGGGCTGCCGTCGGTTGCTAGGGTTTGTGTGTTTTGTTTGTGAAGCAATGCACATGCATGTATGTGTATATATAGCGCAAGGGGTAAAGGGAAAAGGGGTGGGTTTGCGGTTTGGGGTGCTCGCGGCCGCAAGTGGTTCGGGTGGGTTGGTTTGGGTTTTAAAACTTGGTCCTCAAGTTTCGATTAACTACTTGAGTCGCAAGGAAGTGAGGTCTATTCGTTTCGCGGCTCGGTTCTATTCATTTATCTATTTATTATATCTACATTTTTCAACTAAAACAAAACACGAAATCGGAACATCACATAATAACGCACCAACTTATAAACGTTTAAGACGTAGCACGTAATTCATTTGACAAGTACACGAAATTATCGTAATTATTTCGAGCGTGCAATTTAAGTCTCCGAATCAATTTAGCGTAGGAACGAATAACCGTGAAGTAGTGCATTTAAGATATCTGAAAAACCGGGATGTCACATCTAGTAACAGCAGTTCTAAGTCTATGCCTCTGAGTGTCAAAAGTGCTGAAGATCACCTGGCATTGCTTGCTTCTTTTGTTGCTTCTTACGAGAACTATATTCAGGGAAAAATATATGATCCTGCTACGTTTGATGAAGATTATGATCTGATCGACCCTTATGACTTAGAGGAGATAGATTTGCAATGGCAGATGGCCATGATTTCTAGAAGAGTGAAGAGGTTCATGAACAGAATGGGTAGGAAGTTCGTTGGCAAGAGTGTGGGCTTTGAAAAGTCGAAAGTGAAGTGCTACAACTGTCACAACTACGGACCTTTCGCTAGAGAGTGTCAAAGAGCTAAGTCTGAATCTCGTTCTTGTTCATCCTTTCAAGATTCTCCTGGTCATGGTTCAAGCAACAGGAATGCGTCAAACAACACTGGATCAAAGGCCCTGATTCTACTGCTAAAGAGGGTTCTAATGATTGGAGTGTTCATCTGGAGAGTGATGACAACGCCTCACAGGCGTTCATGGCTGAGATAGCTCCTGTTGTTAATGAAGAAGTGAAAGCTGATGCTGAGGGAGAGCAAGAGAAGGTAGCTGAGAAAGCTAATGGAGAATAGAATGCTACAGAGAAAAAGATGGCTGCTGATTTTGATGCTTTCATGGCTGATCTAAGCAAATCAACAGGCGAGCTATGTTCTAACTCTGGTAGTTCTGTTTGTATGAAATGTTGTGAACTGCAAAGTGAGGTTGACACATTAACACAACGAAACCAAAGTTTGACCAATGAGCTCTCGAACTTAAAAGAATAAACTTTTTCATAAAACGAAATGAGTCACTATACTTTAAGAAAATTAAAGGTTATGAAGAAGAAATTAATATTCTAACCTATAAGCTTAATGAAAAACTTCAAGTTATTGACTTAGCTCATGATACGATGAGTGAGAAAACAAAAGAGGTTTCTGAAAAGTGCAAAGAGTTGTCTAAAGCACAACTTAAAATTTGTGAACTTGAAAAGAAATTAAATCAATTTAGAGATTCATCTTTTGTCATGAAACACATGATGAATGGCTTGAAGAAGAGTAATGACAAGACGTGTGTGGGATTCAAAGGTTTAAATGAAGTTCCACCACCACTTGGTCATGACTATTCTTTTTTGCCAGATGAAGAAGAGCTTACAGACTTTGTGTCAACTACACCTGGTAGTTCCACATCAAAGGATGTTGATGTGACTAAAAATGCCAAGAAGGAGAATAATAGAGACACAGTTTTGAAAACAAAAAATGCACACCCTAAGAATCAAAAACATTTTTTTGTTAAAAAGGTTGATTTTGCCAAAGGGAGTGACATGAATGAAGAGGTCCCTGTTATTTCTAAAGAGTCTAATGTGTAGTTTACTAAAAATAAAAACAAAGAAAAATCACCGCCTGATGAATCTAAGCAAGAGGCTTCAATTAAGAAGTCTTCGGCTAGAAAATCATTTTTCAAATGTCATGAAAATGGACATGTAGCTAGCTACTGTCCTAACAAAAAGAGTGAAGCACAGGTAAGTGAGAGGCAGAGAGAAAAATCACCAGAGAAAAGTGGTGATGGTGAGAAGAAGGTTAACTCACCAAAGATATCTGCTACCAGGCAACAGAGTGTTGTTGTTGGTGTAGATAAGGCTGAAAAAGGAACTCACCAAGTTCCTCATTTTCAACGAAATCAAAAAGATTTCAGCCTGCATCTACATCAGGCAGATATGATAGACCTAGAAGTAGTTCACCAAGAATGAATAACTTTCATGGTCAATCAAATAATTTCAGAAGTCAAGGCCAATATCAAAATCGATACCAAAATGTTGGTAGTCGAAATTTTTTTTAATGATGGCTTTAGAAATTATAATCATAAAAATTCATGAAACCAAAATCATAATTTCCAAAGGTCGCAAAGTCCAAACTTGGGTAGGAAACCTCAGGACCACAGACCTAGTGGAAATCAAAAACCATTTCAATCAACAGATCTAAGATCCAAGACTCCTGTTAGGAGTGATGGATACTGGATGGATGTTCCTATAATTGATGAATCTGGAAGACCCAAGACCATTAAGGCTTGGGTCCCCCAATCTAACTAATTTTGTTGGATGGTGCAGGAGCTGCTAAGGAGGATTATCAACTTGTGGTATGTTGATAGTGGCTGCTCCAGGCACATGACGGGGGATGCGAGGTTGTTGACTGAGTTTGAGAATATAGACGGTGGTTATGTGAATTTTGCAGGTGCTAAAGGCGGGCACATTACCGGTCAAGGAAAAGTAACAAACGGGAAGATCACACTGGACAAAGTGAACTATGTTGAGCAGCTGAAGCACAATCTGATGAGCATGTCTCAAGTCTGCGACAAGGGTCACTTAGTCCACTTTACGAAGTCTGAAGTATTGGTGTTGAAACCTAGTTTGGTGATACCGGATGACTGGATAGTGATGAGAGCGCCAAGGAGTAATGACACTTATGTCATGGACATGGGTGCTAAGGATTCTTCCACTATGGTGGCGTGTTTGCTATCAAAAGCATCTGAGGCTGAGTCATTATTGTGGCATAGACGCATGGCCCACATCCACTACAGAAAAATGAACTATATTATTAAAAAGGTTTAGTGGAAGGGGTGCCAGTACAGAGATTTCACGTGGAAGATAAATGTCTTCCATGTCAAAATGAAAAACAACATAAGAAACCTCACAAGTCTAAAACAGTAAATTCCATAGATGCCCCTTATGAATTAATTCATATGGATCTATTCGATCCAGTGAACGTAAGGTAGGTGGAAAGTACTATTGTTTAGTTGTCACAGATGATAACTCACGTTATTCATAGGTTTTCTTTTTAGGTACAAAAGATGAGACAGCGGAGATGCTGATTGATCTTTTTACAAAATTGGAAAATGTCCATGATGCACGGATCAAGAGGATAAGGAGTGATAATGGCACGGAGTTCAAGAATCAAGTTCTGGATCTCTATTGTCTTCACAAGGGAATTGAACATCAATATTCTGCTCCTTATGCACCTCAACAGAATGGAGTCGCTGAGAGGAAGAACAAGATGTTGATTGAAGCCGCAAGGACTATGCTATTATATTCAAAGCTTGCAGTTCTTTTCTAGGGAGAAGCTGTGAACACAGCTCGCTATGTCCTGAACAAAGTTTTGACGGTTAAACAATGAGTCTCAAGTGATCCATACTGTGATCAGTGAAGATGGAGAATGTGACTTCATGCCTAGATCGAGTGTATCGATGACAGATGCTCAAGAAACTTCTTCCAGTGCAGCTCCAGAGGACTCCTATGATAGTGAATCTAAACCTATTCAGGGGAGGATTTCACTAATCCGTTTGCTACTACTAATATTCAGGGGGAGCTTGGATCTAATCTGGGAGATAATCTGGTTGTTGACATTATTGCTACCACACGAGTACACAGAGATCATCCAGTTGAAAACATCATTGGTGATGCTGCTACAGGTGTTCAGACAAGAAGAGGTGTGATCGAAGGTTCCTGTTTTTTACTTCGATTCAGAAGACTGGGTTGATTCATGAATGTTTGTACAGCTGCTTTATTGCCCAAGAGGAGCCGAAGAATGTTCATATGGCTCTAAAAGAAAATTGTTGGGTTGAAGCTATGCAAGAGGAACTAGCTCAGTTCAAGAAATTGAAAGTTTGGGAGCTAGTTGACTTGCCGGTAGGAGAGAAGGAAATAGGAACTAAGTGGGTGTTTAAGTGCAAGAAAGACGATCGAGGGATCGTGATAAGAAATAAGGCTCGGATGGTGGTGAAAGGGTTCAATCAGCAAGAAGGGATTGATTACAATGAAGTGTTTACACCAGTAGCAAGGTTGGAAGCAATTCGTTTGTTCCTAGCTTTTGCTTCATTCAAGGGCTTCAAAGTTTACCAACTTGACGTGAAGAGAGCGTTTCTTTACGGGAAAGTCCAAGAAGTGATGTATGTCTCACAGCCAGACGGGTTTACCGATCCAGACTATCTAGATCGAGTCTATCGATTTGATAAGGCATTGTATGGATTGCATCAGGCACCTAGGGCGTGGTATGAGACATTGTCAGCACATTTGTTAAAACATGGTTTCGAAAGAGGTCAGATTGACAGTACACTTTTCATTAAAAGGAAGAAGGAAGACTTTCTGCTGGTACAGGTATACGTAGATGACATCATTTTTGGGTCATCTGATGAGAACATGTGTCATGAGTTCGAAGAGGTGAGAGTTCGAAGAGGTGATGAAGAGCAAGTTTCAGATGAGTGTGATGGGTGAGCAATCTTACTTTCTGGGTTTACAAGTTGAATAGAAGAAGGATGGGATGTTCATACATCAGACGAAGTATGTGTATGACATTTTGTCTTTTTTCAAGATGGAGGATTGCGCTACTTTCAATACACCTATCTGTGAGAATCACAATCTTGGTCCAGATCATGAGAGTGTGGAAGATGTTGATCCAACTCAATACAGGGCAATGATTGGTTCTCTGATGTGCTTGACTGCTTCAAGACCTGACATCATGTTCGCAGTATATCTTTCTGCCAATATCAAGTGAATCCAAAGGAGTCCCACATGAAAGCGGTGAAGTGGATTCTTCGTTACTTGAAGGGGAAACCTAAAGTTGGGTTATGGTATCCAGCTGGTAGTGATTTGAAGTTTGTTGCTTTTACTGATTCAGATTTTGGAGGATGCAAATCCACAAGGAAGTCTACCACAGGTGGTTGTTAGTTCTTAGGTGGGAGGCTAGTGCCATGGCAATGCAAGAAGCAGTCTTGCGTGTCTACCTCGACGTGTGAAGCTGAATATATTGCTGTGGGTAGCTATTGCGCTCAGGTTCTCTGGATCCAACAGCAGATGCGTGATTACGGTTTGAATTTCACTCGTACTCCTATTATGATAGACAATAATGCCACTATTTCAATCACCAACAATCCCGTAAAACACAGTCGCACAAAACATATTGACATTCGTCATCATTTTATACGGGATTGTGCTGAAAAGAAACTAATTGAACTGCATCGAGTCGACACACTAGATAACCTGGCAGATCTTTACACAAAAGCTTTTGACAGGGCTTGTTTTGAATATTTAGTCGAAATCAACGGGATGAGGAATCCTGAATAACCATTCTTCCATAAAATTAGTTATGTAAATAAATTTACTGCTTTTCAAAAATCAAAAACAAAAAAAAATTAAAAAAAATCAAAAATGAGTTTTCACTATGTGAAAAAGAAGAAATGATAGTACATCAGCAAGTTAGACTGTCACACTAAAATTAAAAGAAAATTGCTTAAGTGTGATAGCATCTTCATCATATGATGTACTAGTAGGCAAAACGCATGAAATAATCAACTTACCTCTGTGATACAAATATAAAAGAACTATGTATGAGTGGGTAACATATCAGTGGCGTATGGTTTTATAACCTTAAATCTTGTGTTGATAGATTGCCAAAATCTGAGGTTTTAGGTCTTTATATTGTTAATTCATCCGGGGTATCAAGGTTGTCCTTCTGCTGCATCCAGATATATGCTGACTTAGGCACAACCAGGATATCTTAAAAGAGCTAAAATGCCAAATCCCAAATATTGAAGAAGCTCTCCTAGAGAGTCATTCAAATGTGCAAATTGCATTAATCGTACCAAAATTTGGTATTTGTCCTAACCCTGGTTGGATATTGGTCTATTTGCTGTATGGAAGTACTAACCTGATCACCAATTATCTAACCTTGTAGTTCATAAGGATGAATTTCGGTATACTCACCTACTACGATGAATTTTTGTGCATACCTTGATCGCGGGGGTATGTCCTGAAGTGGGACACACTAGTATATCAGTATAACTTATCTAAATAGATCACGAGGTAATAGAACTTGAAATGTTCATGTATTTTCTTTAAGTGGATAAATAATACTGGTAATCGTCTTGAACTGCTTCATGAATATTGCATAAAGAATTATCAAATAGTGTGAAAACAGTTTGATGTTGCTGATATGATCTTCTTAACGGTGATACTCACAAAAATAGAGTGTTTATTCTTTTGTTACTTACTTTCAGAAAATATAAAAATCCAAAAATATTTCATTTTCTTGTATATTTGTAATGTACGGGATATTGGTTGTTCATGGAGGAGTTGTTACCGATAGGGGGAGATGGTGTTAGAAGATGAGTTCAAAATTTTAAATCTTGCAGGTTCAGTGTGTTTAAAATTTAGAGTATATGGTTTAAGTTGAGAAGTGCTTAATCTGTGATATAGTTTTACTATCTCTTGAATAATAATAATTTGTTTAACTTATGTTGAAAAATTCTTATGGTTTCTCGAGATGTTTGTTTTATAGTATACAGATTGTAGCAATGTGTTGCTGAGAAGTTTGGTGAAGAGTAGTTTTGTTTGGATGCATGGTAGAACCTCCTTTCTACATTGCAGACAAAGTTGAAGAGTTTGAAGATTGCTATTCAAGTACTAAACTGGAGTTTACTCAATCGCTAACGATTTAGAAGATTTGGTGATTGGATACATCAGCTTAGGGGGAGTCTGTTGTTGACAGGCTGTTAAAGCTGAAGCTATCCAAAGGCCAACGTTTTTCAAAGGTGTTGAAGATTGCAAGAAGACTGAAGACTAAGTTATTTTATGAAGCTATTGTCAAGGGGGAGTTTGTTGGTGCATATTTGTGACAACAGCTTAGATGTGGTCTTTGGATATCTTGTAATTTGTGAAATGATAAACGGTTAGCGGGTTTAGTTTTGTAATAGTTAATTAGAAGTAATTGGGCTAAACCAGACACCATATAGCATATGGTAGGCGAATTAGGCATAGACCCATTAGAAGTCCATATGGTGAAACCCTATCCCAGTTGCATAACCTGTCTCTATATAAAGGGAGGTCGTAATTAGGGTTAAGGTTGCTTGTTCAGTTTATCAGAGAATTAGGTAATTACTTCAGAGAGAGTTGAAAGAGAGAGTCTTGAATTGATTGTAAACACTTATGTTAGATAATCAATAGAAGACCGTTTGAAAGTAATTGTGTTTGTGTTCTTGTTTCTGGGAAATCTGATCTAGGGGATTCCGCACTCTAGATTGGATAGACGATTCTGTGACGATCCACACGGATTAGGGGACCTACACTCATGGCTAAAATCTCTACTGCGTCACTCTCGTCTTCATCAAACTGCATTGAGAAGCAAGTTGCAGGAATTCCCAATGGCGACAAAGTTACAGATAAAGGTTTGAAAAGCATAATCGCTACTTCTGAACCATCAACAGATAAGGGAAAGAAAGAAGATGAGAAGACTGAACCGAAGAAGACAGCCCAAGAAGCAGCTAGTGACATCAAGAATGAGAAAGCTGGAACTTCTGCAGTCGCCATGAAAGCTGAATCTGCAAAAGACAAAGAGGATAAGGATTTGGTAAACAACATACCGTATGAGTTTAAAGCAAAACTATGCTCCCAACCATGTTTGAACGTCGTGGCACATTACAAATCACTCAACCATGACCTGATTAGAGAACAAGAAATGGTTTTGAAATTTATGTAAGAACTGAAAGAAAACGAAGCTACATATCAAAGAAAGTTGAACTCAACTTTGGCTGAGATGCAGACATTAAAAGAATTCTTTTTAGAAAAGATTTTATCATTAATGATCTAACTGAAAGATTAGAAAAATCTCAAAATGAAAATAATAAACTGCAAATCACAATCGATGAATGGAAAATTAGCCAAAAGGCACTAGTTGATATTCAAAACTGCCAACGACCGACATTCATGAAGGATGGGATTGGATATAAAGATAAGCTCAGAAACGAAAGAAAAATCTTTCCTCCTCCACACAGTAAAAACTATGTACCTATGCCATCTTCTCATCCTAATAATGACTTAATTGATAAACAACCACGTGAATGTAGTGGTTGAAAGTCATGACTTAAATTCTGCCTTTAGTGATGAAAATGTTGTGCTTGAATCTCTTGTATTTGTTCCAGAATTAAAGAAAAACAGATTTGGAAAGTTCCTTATAGAGGAAATTCCCGAGTTTGTTCCATCATGTACAGGTACATCAGAGTATGATGAAGAATCAACGCAAGTTAACAACAGTGAAGACTTGAGCACAACAAATCCAGATAATGGTGAGAAAACGTCAAGCGAAGATCAGGAATCTAACGATTCAAGTGAAAATCAAGAATTAGCTTTGTCATCAGATAGCGAGATAAATGAAGATTGCATTAAAGAAGAAAATCATCTTGACAAGAAAGTGAAGAAAGTCAAAAGTTCAAGCCATGCTTCATCATTAGATAATGCTTCAAGCAGCTCTAAACTCTCATCACATACATCATCTTCACACGCGGCATCCACCAAAAGGAAAGGGCAAATTGCAAGATGCTTTTGTTGTGGTCATTTAGGACATACTGCGAAACATTGCAAGAGGAGGAAAAATTTCTAAACCTAAACAAGATCTCATCAAAAGTTTCACCGAGCAATTTAATAACTTTAGAAAATCAGTCAAATGCATAGTTTATTCACCATGTTTTTGGAAAAGAAAAGAAAATATTCTTGTTCAAAATCACAAAAGATTAAACTTGAAACAAGTATGGGTTCCAAAAACTAACTAACTTGTACATATTTTTGTTTGTTGTTGTATAACAGAATAAATTGCACAAATGGCTTCTAACGCTCATAGAATACATTTGACATGGACAGTGGATGCTCAAGGCATATGACCGGATTGAAGGAACTCCAGAAGAACTTTCAAATCATCGATGGCGATTTTGTATCTTTTGCCAGTGAGGAAAGGGGAGGGAAAATTGTTGGAATGGGAGACGTCGTATCAGAAGCACTTACATTGGAGAACAACAATTATGTACTAAAATTGTGTTACAATCTCATGAGCGTATCATAAGTCTGCGACAAAGGAATTTCAGTGCTGTTCAATGACATGGAATGTCAATTTCTCAAGCCCGAATACTCCGATTTCTACAAAAATGATCATGTTCACAGCTCCTCGTCAAAACAACACCTATGTTCTCAATATGAAAAATGCAAAATCCAATGAGCATATGACGTGTCTAATCTCAAAATCATTAGAATCGGAATCACTGCTTTGGCACGGGCGGTTGGGGCATGTGAACTTCAAAAATATGAATAAACTTTCCAAGTTAAATTTAGTCAGAGGTTTAACTATAAAACAATTTCCATTTTCAGAAAAATGTATCGCATGCGCCCAAGGCAAGTAACACAAAAAGGCGCACAAATCTAAAGCAGTGAATATGATATCCTCTCCATTGCAATTCCTGCATATGGATCTTTTCGATCCTATTAGTGTTAAAAGTCAAGCTAAAAGATCTTATTGCTTGGTGACTACATATGATTTCTCCTGATTTTCATGGGTATATTTTCTTGAGGCCAAAAGCGAGACCACCTCCACTCTCAAGAACTTCATTCCCATGATTGAAAATGTGATCAAGCTGAAGATCAAATCAGTCATAAGTGATAATGGACCGGAATTCAAAAATCAAACTTTTATCTCCTTCTGTAAAGAAAAGGGAATACGCCTTCAGTACAGTGCAGCCAGAACTCCTCAACAAAACGGTGTAGTAGAATGGAAGAATAGAATACTCATTGAAGCTGCTTGAACTATGCTCGTAGACTCCAAGCTTCCAATCATCTTCTCGGAAGAAACAGTCAACATAGCATGCTATGTTTTGAATCGAGTTCTCATCATTAAACCTCATGGAAAAACAGCCTATGAACTTCTTTCAAAAGAAAGCCTCTGATAGATTTCTTTAGACCGTTTGGATGCCTGTACACTCCTCAATACTGAAGACAATCTTATCAAGTTTGAAGCAGTTGGTGATGTGTGCTACTTTATGGGTTACTCATCTACTCAAAAGGCATATCGTGTCTACAACAAACGAACCAAGATGGTGCTTTAATATACTATGGCGACTTTCAAGAAGGAAACTCCACCAACACTGGAAATTGTCCAAACTGGTTTTTTGATGTAGATGTTGTTTTCAACACTTTCGACATTGATGAACCACTAACTGAAACCGAACCTGTAGAAACAACCCCAATAGAACCATTGTTTGATCCTTCAAACATTGGCTTCACCCCATTCACACTCGATTCACCCCAGTTTCAGCCGATCCAATCCTTCCTGTTGAAGAAGTTAATGGTGACACTTCGGCTAAGAATGCTTCTGCATATTATACTTCTTCTTCAAAGCCGAATGTGGACGAACCAACCAAAGAAGACGGGCCTCCAATTATCTATATCGACGAAATTTCATCAATCTGCCTCAATAAATTGAGACCCACATCAACGCAGGTTACAAGACAAATAAAAATCAACCCATTGAAAATGTCATTGGTCCTGTGGAAGATGGAGTTCGAACTCGTGGACAAACATATACCATCACCAAAGGATTGTAAGCAGCGTTCTTTTGCTATCAGTGCCAAGTGACATTGAAGAAGCTATTCAAGACTCTAGTTGGGTGCAGGCAATGCACGAAGACTTGTCTCAGTTTCGTAAGCTCAAAGTTTGGGAAGTCACTGATCTACTAGATGGAAAGTGTCCCATTGGCACCAAGTGGGTATTCCGTAACTAAATGGATGATCGTGGTGTAGCCATCAAGAACAAGGCAAGATTGGTAGTTCAAAGTTTTCGACAGGAGGAAGGGACTGATTATGAGGAAGTTTTTGCTCCGGTAGTGCGTTTGGAGGCCATTAGAATATTCTTGGCATATGCTTCGTACAAAAACTTCAAAGTGTTTTAGATGGATGTGAAGATTACATTGATATATGGGAAGGTGAAAGAAGAAGTCTATGTTTGCCAGCCTCCGGGTTATTGAATGAAAGGATTTATTTTTGTCGGTTTTCTCGAAAGTAGGGAGGTAGTTATGCGGGAGTTTGATGTGCAAAGCCATGATCAGAGATGGGATGTGAGGAACAGTGAAGAAGATGATAATAGTAACCACTTTTTGTGAATTTTGAATTCAAGTTGGCAGTAGAAAGCTCTGTTTGGATGGAACAGGGATATATAAAGGGAAAAAGTGTATGCTGACATGGCATCTATTTAAAAGATCTGATGTCTAACATTTTTCCACGTGGAACCTCTGTTGGATGACACTTGTTTGATAACCTCTGCTTGAGAGCAACAGAGGTTAGGAACAGTGGATATGAAAAGTGGTTGATTCTAGTCTATTAGAGGATAGACATAAAAGGTTATGAACATTGGTGAATGAGAACAGAAGATACCTTTTAATTGTGGATAAGGTTTAGCCAAACAGAGGTTTTAGTAACAGTGGTTTAAAACAGACTTTAAGAATTTATTAAGAAATATTTAATTTTAAAGCTGTTTTTAAGGATGAAATTTTGATTTTCTGAAAACATTTTAATACTTTTTATTCATGGAAAACAAAAAGTTGCTTTTAATCCATGTTTAGCATACCAATCCTAAAGATCAAGCTTTCAAAGGTGGATGTGTCTAAAGCTTTTGTCAACACATCTCGTAGCTGATCTTTAGTTGGAACATGATGCACAGAAATCAAACCTTTTTCATAGCAATCCCTCGTAAAGTGATGTCTGATGTCAATGTGCTTGGTTGTGGAATGTGAGACTGGATTTTTAATGATGTTTTCAGCTACTTGACTATCTAACATGAGGGTAGTCTTTAAAGCAATTACACCAAAATCCAACAATTGATTTTGAAGCCATAGGAGTTGTGTTGTACAGCTTGCAGCAACAATATGCTGAGCCTCTACTATTGATGTTGAAACTGCATCTTGCTTTTTGCTTTGCCAAGAAACCAAGCAATTGCCTAGAAACTAACATCCTCCTTATGTGGACTTCCTTGTAGCATGGCAACCAGCAAAGTCACTATCTGAATTGTAACATCCGTTGTAAAATGGGTTCCAAAACCCGCTCCGTTTAAAATTCAAAACTTTATTAAATGTTTCGTTAAGTATTATTCATTTTATAAATTGTGTTAGTTAATTTTTATGGTTAATAAATAAATTAGATAGTTAATATATTAAATAAAAATATTACTAATAAATAAAAGTTTTAAAAAATAAATAAATAAATAAAAATAAAAGGGTAGTCGGGTTTCGAACCCGGGTCTCCCACATGTGCACACACACAAAACACCACTGCACTACACACACTAAGGTAATATATCTGGAAACAAATTAAATTTATAATAAAACAACATCAAGCCAATCTACAAGTTCAAGATTGACAGCTTTGTAACCATAATCAATCTTCAAACCACCAACTAATCTATCGTTTAAATGATTGAACGTTGGTTGTAACTGATCTTTGACCAAACAATTGTAACCGAAAACATTGATTAGTTAGTCAAAACCGAAAAGTAATCATTGGATTTAAATTGAAGCTTTCAAAACTGATCTTGAGCCTTATAAATACCGATTTCATCTTAAAGAACACACCACTCTAAATCCTTTCACCCAACTCTTTTCTGTTCAAGTTCTACGTCGCTGGAAAACATCTACATTAGCCGGAAACTCTCACCGGAAAACCGGGATCATCGTTTTGTCGGTAAAAATCCTTTGCTTTATTTTTTAATTAGTTATTACAAGGTTTAAACTGCAATCGTGATACAAAAACATTGATTAATCATACTTCAATTGGGTTTCAGTTCTGGATTCTAAGTCGTGAAGAAGATGAGGTTGAGTTAAGAGTTTTATATAATTAAAATCATGGTTCTAAACGGGTTAGACACACAGTCCAGTGGTGGACTGTGTGCAATTATACCGCATAGGTCCCAGGTTCGAGCCATGCATGATCCGGTCTTCTGAGATAAAAAAAACCCATTTTTTTAAGAAACCAAACTAAGTCACTTTTCAGTAAGATAATAAGTATAATATAAATCCTAATATAAATGGGTTAGACACCCAGCCCAGTTGGTTGGGCTAGGTGCAAAGCAGAATGATGGTCACGGGTTCGATGCGAGCATTATGCACATATTCGTTGTTTTTAAATCTTTTTAAATTAAATGATTTCTGAAATACCCTAACTAGTGTATAAGTATAATTAAATCAAGGAATATTTCGGGTTAAACACGTAGCTCAGTTGGTAGAGCTGCATGCACGTAAATGGGAGGTCGCGAGTTCGAACCTCACACACGCTGCCAATTTCAAACAATTAAACCGGTCAGACCGCCTGACAGGTCTGACAAGAACATTTTTTATTATTTATTTCATTTATTTAATTTTAATATTATCTCTATTTTCCTTATTATTTTACTTAAAAATAAGGTTTTAAAGCATGAAAATTTGTATTAAATTCACAAAAATAAAATCTAAGCATCTAATAAAAAGCACTAATTGAAAACATTAATTTCTAATAGAACTTATTTATTTATCGAATTATCGCGTCATTATTTTAGGTTAGTTTCCCTTCGTCGGTTAAATCCCAAACTCGTGTACGTTCGTCTTCGACCAAGGAAACGCAACCACTATGAGTGAATCCTTACAAGTTCCCCTTTTTATTTATGTTTTGGGGTGTATCATGTGTCGTTTCATTTCTTTCATTTATTCAAACACTTGTGCTATTACCATTATACGATCTAACGTGTGATGTAAATATTACTTGTTGTATTGTGTGCTTATATTTTTGTTAGTTGCGTGCAATCATTCATTTGGCCCATCAGTTCCTCGTGGGGTACGAGTTGAGTATCAGGTGCCTCATTAGATCGACTCCATTTGATTGAGCCTTGATCTCATTGTTAATCATTTGTCATGCTTGTGTGTGCATTGATTGATATTATGTAGTTTGTGGCTCGATTTACATATGTGTATACTCATATTTGGTTTATGCACATTTTTATTTAAATAACCAATATAATTAATCCGTTCAAATGTTTAAATAAGATTCACTCGCCAACTTTTATTGACCCAAAACCCTATTTTTACACATGATACTGGTGGACAGGTTGAAGCAAGGAACACATAAGAAATTACCTTAGAGGAAAAATAAAGAAGTCATGAATGTTGTGTTTAAAACATATTCTGCTTGTATGCTTACGTGGTTGTTGTAATTTATCCTTTTAAATTGGAAATAATAAATATGAAACTTTATAGTAAATGTCATGAGCTTTGATGAAAACTAATCATGCCCCGACTACTATTTCCGTTGCGGGTCAGGTGTGACAGATTGGTATCAGAGCTTTTGACTATAGGGATATAGGATAGGTTATTAGACCCTCAGAGCCTATACTATAGTCGATTAGATTTTAATTGCTTATATGGTTACATGCAAACTCATGATGTTTATTTGTTTCATATTTGTTACACACACAAATGCATGCAAGCACTTCCACTATCATTTTGTGTGATACTTAATGAGTTATACATATTGTCAAACATAACATGCTTACATATACATTTATCATGTACGTTTCAATTCTGGCATATTTAAATCATTCTCATATTTCCTTATTCAAGATTTTGTGATGTTTTCATTTTTCAATCTTATCAAAGTAAGTTCTATGACAGGCATGTAGTAACTGGAAGGGTACGAGTACTGGTAGTCGAAACGTTCTGTCTAGGTTGGCATTCGTATAAATCCAATATAATGGACTAGTTTGCCTATGTTGGTGCATATTTGTGACAACAGCTTAGATTTGGTCTTTGGATATCTTGTAATTAGTAGAATGATAAACGATTAGTGGTTTAGTTTTGTAATAGTTAATTAGAAGCATTTGGGCTGAACTAGATACAATATAATACATGGTAGGCGAATTGGGCTTTAAACCCATTAGCAGTCCATGTAGGAAACCCTAGCCCATGAGCATAACCTATCTCTATATATAAGGAGGTTGTGATTAGGGTTAAGGTTGCTGGTTCTATTGTTCAGTGGCAGAGAGAATTGCTTCAGAGAGTTTAGAGAGAGAAGTCTTGAATTGGTTGTAAACACTTTGTGTTCGATAATCAATAGAAGACAATTTGAAGGAATTCTTTGTGTTCGTGTTCGTGTTCTTGTTATTTCTGCGAAATCTGATCTAGGGGATTCCGCACTCTAGATTAGATAGACGATTCTGTCAAGATCCATAAGGACTAGGGGACCTACAGCCTACCTGGGGACTAACGATGAGAGTACGAAGGACCTATTAGGCCAAAGCATGCCACACCAAACGTTGTGTGAACTAACCCCACTTTGAGTTGTCACTGTGTCTACACCTGGACACCTTCCGACCTTATACTTTGCAATAATGTTTTATGATTTTCATCCGGGTGGCGCGAGTGTTAAACAAGCCAAAACCAATGTGAACCCTACAAAGCCCAATAGTCATGGGGGCCCACATGACTACCAAGGCCAAGTATGGGGACATATGGGGGCCCAAACATGAGCAAAGCCCAAGACATCCTATGGATGTAACAATTTATTTTCTTCATTTGTTTTGTGAATGTTCATTTCTAAATACGACACATGACACCTATATATCAAACTCATACTCTCGTTACGTATTCCTTGTAGATGTCTTCTAGTCACTCTCGTAGAGGTAGGAGATCCGGAAAATCTCGTGAGCGCATGGCTGCCCAAATTGCTCAACAAATGGCTGCCGTACTTCCCGATATCGTGGTACAAGTCCAACAAGCCCTTACCGCTAATCCCATCAACCCAATCAACCAAGAAGGTCAAAACATTGTCAACCCTTCCCCAAATACCACCAAATGCACTTATAAGCACTTCAACTCATGTGATCCTCCAAAGTACGAAGGTACTGAGGGAGTCACTGCTTTTCTTCGATGGTTCGAGGAAATGGAAAGTACATTCCTCAACTGTGATTGTCCCAATGACCGCAAAGTGCGATATGCTACTGGACGCTTATATGGAGTAGCCCTCACTTGGTGGAATGCTGAGAAGGCAGACGAGGCACCGAGGCCATTGTAGCCCTAACTTGGGAAGAATTGAGAGAGCTTATGACTAGACGATTCTGTCCAAGAAGTGAGATTAAGAAACTAGAGGACAAGTTGTATTCCTTGAAACAAAAAGAGGGAGATCACATAGCCTATAACAAGAGATTCCTTGAGTTGAATCAAATGGTTCCAAATTGTTTCACCCCTCTCTATCGTTTGATAGAGCACTACATTCGGGGTCTTCCTTCGAAGATTCAGGACCCTGTAATGAGTACTACACCTGCAACCTTGGAAGCAGCAATAGAGCTAGCTACAAAGTGCACCGAAAACCACATTAGGAATGGAGATTTCAAGGAATAGAAGAAGAAAGATAAAACACCAACTGAAACCTCAAACTCAACCCAAACCGAATCCCCTTCCCAACTCACTACCAAGAGAAAGCGAGACGGACAAAATTTTGCTGTCACTCAAGGCAATTAACCAGCTTCACAAGCCATACCATTCCAAGCGATCCCAATCACTCAAGTAGCACCCAACTCTGCTTACACATATAAGAAACCTTGCATTGGACCTCACCCTCAATGCAACACCTATTTTTATCATCATCAACCTACCATACCCTGTCGATTGTTTGCTAATTGTGGGCGTTATGGTCATCTAAGTAAAACTTGTCGCATCTCTCAAAACCAAGCTTCACCCCCTACCCAAAACATGATCCAACCCTATCAACAACCTCAACACCCCATAGTTTCATATGTTCGAGCTTGCTTTAATTGTGGTGACCCTACCCATTTTAGAAACACGTGCCGTATATTGGTTAACATCATTAACGCCCAAGCTCAAGCAAACCCAGTTAACCAAGCAAATCCAGCACCCCCACCAGCGAGAGAAAGAGCTTACAACATCAAGGCCAATCCAGTTGAAGTCAATAACGGTGCAAACGAGCAACCTAACTAGCCTTCCATCACCAAGAGACAAGACTTCGCTCCAACCGTCTAGTTCTTAATGTTTTCAATAAATCTCAATCTTTGTATATCCCTGTCTCAATTTGGGAACTTATGTATCCAAAAATTTTAATGTTAATTGATATCATTGTTTTATTTCATGTCTCTACTCATTAATTTAAATTTCATGTCTCACTTTTTCATAGACAGATCACTTCATCATAGCACACGAGAGAGGTACCATCGTCATTCAGTCATGTATTCTTTCAGATTTGAGACTCAAGCTTTGGCTGTCATGTTTGTTTATGTTTTGTAGATTGTAGGACGAGGCACATAGAACTAATCATAACTTACTGACAAAGCCAATGAAAACTTGACAAGATATGGTGGATACGTCGCTGGTACTTCCTATATATAAGTATTGTTCTCAAAGGATCAAAAGCGTTGTCAGGCAGTTATGGGAAGTTTTGTGTAAGTACAGTAAATTTTAATTTGGATAACATCATGGTTGAAGATTTCGTTTTATAATTTTATCTTTTTGACGCATCGATTTTCTCAAAACTTTTATACATGAGGTCATATTCAGTCAATCAACTCTGTGTATCAACGCTTCTCACCTCAGGCATCAAAAAGCGATTCTTGTAGCAGGGTACTCAACCCTTACTAGGAACGTTACCGTCTTAATCAAAATCCAAAACATTATCTGGTTATGTAAACCTTTAATGTCAAATCCAAACCTCACACTCCCTTTTTCTGTTCAAAGATATTCAGATTGTAGTCAGAGTACAAAACGAGAACCTGAGTTTACACAGGAACACGAAGACTCAATACGAGAAAAATACCCGCATATTTTCCAAGTTACACCTACTACCACTTAAATTTCGGGACGAAATTTCTAAAAGTAGGGGATACTGTAACATCCGTTGTAAAACGGGTTCCAAAACCCGCTCCGTTTAAAATTCAAAAATTTATTAAATGTTTGGTTAAGTATTATTCATTTTATAAATTGTGTTAGTTAATTTTTATGGTTAATAAATAAATTAGATAGTTAGTATAGTAAATATATTACTAATAAATAAAAGTTTTAAAAAATAAAAAAATAAATAAAAATAAAAGGGTGGCCGGGTTTCGAACCCGGGTCTCCCACATGTGCACACACACAAAACACCGCTGCACTACACACACTTAGGTAATAAATCTAGAAACAAATTAAATTTATAATAAAACAACATCAAGCCAATCTGCAAGTTCAAGATTGACCGCTTTGTAACCGTAATCAATCTTCAAACCACCAACTAATCTAGCGTTTAAATGATTGAACTTTGGTTGTAACTGATCTTTGACCAAACAATTGTAATCGAAAACATTGATTAGTTAGTCGAAAATGAAAAGTAATCATTGGATTTAAATTGAAGCTTTCAAAACTGATCTTGAGCCTTATAAATACCTATTCCATCTTAAAGAACACACCACTCTAAATCCTTTCACCCAACTCTTTTCTGTTCAAGTTCTACGTCGTCAGAAAACATCTGCATTAGCTGGAAACTCTCGCCGGAAATCCGGGATCATCATTTTGTCAGTAAAAATCCTTTGCTTTATTTTTGTAATTCGTTATTACAAGGTTTAAACTACAATCGTGAAACAAAAACATTGATTAATCATAATTCAATCGGGATTTAGTTCTAGATTCTAAGTCGTGAAGAAGATGAGGTTGAGCTAACAGTTTTATATAATTAAAATCATGGTTCTAAACGGGTTAGACACAAAGTCCAGTGGTGGACTGTGTGCAATTATACCACATAGGTCCCAGGTTCGAACCATGCATGATCTGGTCTTTTGAGATTAAAAAAACCTATTTTTTTAAGAAACCAAACTAAGTCACTTTTCAGTAAGATAATAAGTATAATATAAATCCTAATATAAATGGGTTAGACACCCAGCCCAGTTGGTTGGGCTGGGTGCAAAGCAAAATGATTGTCACGGGTTCGATGCGAGGATTATGCACTGGTTCGTTGGTTTTAAAATCTTTCTAAATTAAATGATTTCTGAAATATCCTAACTATTGTATAAATATAATTAAATCAGGGAATATTTCGGGTTAGACACGTAGCTTAGTTGGTTGAGCTGCGTGCACGTAAACGGGAGGTCGCGAGTTCGAACCTCACACACGCTGCCAATTTCAAACAATTAAACCGGTCAGACCGCCTGACAGGTCTGACAAGAACATTTTTTTATTATTTATTTCATTTATTTTATTTTAGTATTATCTCTATTTTCCTTATTATTTTACTTAAAATAAGGTTTTAAAGCCTAAAAATTGGTATTAAATCCACAAAAATAAAATCTAAGCATCTAATAAAAAGCACTAATTGAAAACATTAAATTATAATAGAACTTATTTATTTATCGAATTATCGTGTTATTATTTTAGGTTAGTTTCCCTTCGTCGGTTAAATCCCAAACTCGTGCATGTTCGTCTTCGACCAAGGAAACGCACCCACTGTGAGTGAATCCTTACAAGTTCCTTGTTTTATTTATGTTTTGGGGTGTATCATGTGTCGTTTCATTTATTTCGTTTATTCAAAACTTGTGCTATTACCATTATATGATCTAACGTGTGATGTAAATATTACTTGTTGTATTGTGTGCTTATATTTTTGTCAGTTGCGTGCAATCATTCATTTGGCCCATCAGTTCCTCGTGGGATACGAGTTGAGCATCAGGTGCCTCATTAGATCGGCTTCGTTTGATTGAGCCTTGATCTCATTGTTCATCATTTGTCATGCTTGTGTGTGCATTGATTGATATTATGTGGTTTGTGGCTAGATTTACATATGCGTATACTAATTTTTGGTTTATGCATATTTTTATTTAAATAACCAATATAATTAATCTGTTCAAATGTTTAAATAAGATTCACTCACCAACTTTTGTCGACACAAAACCCTATTTTTACACATGATACTGGTGGACAGGTTGAAGCAAGGAACACATAGAAAATTGCCTTAGAAGAAAAATAAAGAAGTCATTAATGTTGTGTTTAAAACATATTGTGCTTGTATGCTTACGTGGTTGTTGTAATTTATCCTTTTAAATTGGAAATAATAAATATGAAACTTTATAGTAAATGTCATGAGCTTTGATGAAAACCTAATCATGCCCCGACTACCATTTCCGCTACGGGTCAGGGTGTGACATGAATATCCTGAAAGCTCAATATTTCCATTAGTAGGATACCAGATACCAAGTGTGGGAGCACCTTTTATGTATCTGAATATCCTTTTCACAGCTATAAGTTTGGACTTTCTTGGTGCTGACTGGAATCTGGCACAGACACATGTAGCAAACATAATGTCTGGCCTTGATGCAGTTAGGTACAATAAAGATCCAATCATGCTTCTGTAAACTGTTTGATCAACCAAGTCATTTTTATCATCAATAGTGACCAATTTTGATGTGGCCATGCGTGTACTACATGGTTTACAATCATTCATATCAAATTTGTGTAGGCCCCATAATCCGTATGAATCTTCACATAATCGTCTATCCAGTCTAGAGTGCGAAATCCTCTAGATCAGATTTACACAGAAAACAAGTTTAAACAGGATTGTGATAAAACCAGTCTTCTATTGATTATCCAACACGAATGTTTACTATCAATTTAAGACTCACAAGAAATCTCACAGCCACTCTGTATAGATTTCTCACACCTTACTAACTCTCTACCCTTAGCCAAACCCCTAATGCAAAACATGTATATATACTACATGTCTGCATACTGGGCTTTGAACTGGGCTAGGCCATTCTCCAAGCCCATTACAACTCTAAACAAGCTAAACACAAATGCTAAGCCCAATACAAAATATCCAAAGACTAAAATATTAAACTATTAAGTTGTTGTCACAAAATATACAACAACAAACTCCTACTTGATAATAGCTTCATAGTGTAACTTTGTCTTCAAACATCTTGTGGTTTTGGATAGCTTCAACTACACACGGATTCTGACATTAGCAGACTCCCCCTTAGCTGATGCTTCCATTCTCCAAAACTTTCATTCGTTGTAGATTAGTGAACTAGCATTCTTTGATTAAGCACATATCTCCAAATTCCTCTATATCTCCCTTTGCAAAGTAGTAGAAGGATCCTACCATGCATCTTCACACATTCTGCACTCCATTCTTAATATGTACTTTACTTAATTCTGCACTTCATTTTGATAACTGCATCAATCTGTTTAGAAACACAAGCAAGTATCTCGAAAAACCATTAGTCCTTTTCCACATTAAAGATAAACCAATATTTTATCTTATCATGCAAAAACAACAACTTATTAGTTCAAAATGAGAGGCTTTATAAAAACTTTTTGTATTTTTTATATTTTCAAAAACAAACTAAACAAATTAAAAGAATATATACAATACATCTTTTTTTGTGAGAATCATGTGCAAAAAGATCTTATCAGCCAAATCAAACTGTTTTTACACTGTCAGTTCACTCTTTCTTTCAATTTTCTGAAAAGCAGTTCAAGACGATTACCAGTATTGTTTATCCACGTAAACAAAAACACATGAACATTTCAAGTACCTTTACCTAGTGATACGTCAAGGTAATATTATACTGATGTACTAGTGTGTCCCACTTCAGGACATATCCTCGTGATCAAGGTATGCATAAAGATTCCTCGTAGTAGGTGAGTATACCGAATTCATCCTTTTGATTTACAATGTTAGATACTTGGTGTTCAGGTTAGTACAATCGTACAGTTAGGGTTAAGACAAATACCACAGATTTTGGTACGATTTATGCATTTTCACATTTGAATAACTCTCTAGGAGAGCTTTTTCAATTTCTGGGATTTGGCCTTTTAGCTCTTTTAAGATATCTTGTTGTGCCTAGGTCAGCATATATCTGGATGTAGCAGAAGGACAACCCTGATATCCCCGAATGAAATAACAGTATAGATACCAACGCAAGATTTAAGGTTATAATACCGAATGCCACTGATATGTTACCCACTCATACACAGTTCTTTATGTTTATATCACCTTGGTAAGTTGATTATTTCATGTTTCTTGCCTATTGGTACATCATATGATGAAGCAACTATCATACTTAAGCAAATTAATTTCAGTTTCAGTGTGACAGCCTAACTTGCTGATGTCATCTATTCTTTTCCACACAGTGATAACTCATTTTTGCTTTTATATTTTTTATTTTTTGGACTTTAAAAAATTTTAACTTACTCCAACTAAACTCACGCACTACAAAACTCTTTTTGTCTTAGGGAAATTTCTCCCCCAAAATTTTTGTTTTTATGGAGTAAGTTTTAAAAATAGAAATTTAAACGCAAACAAACTCCCACTTTAACTTGACAAAAAGTTTTTCAATTTCAATAAACATTATCTATCACAGAATTAAATAAATCGTTACCATGTGTAACCTACTTGTAACACCCCAAAAGTATCAAATCATATAAATATACATAACTAGGGGTGTTTAACCTAGTTAACGGTAAGTTGTTAAATAATAAAAATCATGAATTATGGTCCTCTTTATAACAAATTAAACATGAGGGACTAAACTGGCCAAGTAGGTGAAACTTGTTATATTTAGAATCAAAACAAAAACACAACACATACAAGAGTGTGTATGTGTATGTCGATCAAGAGCGGGAGAAAAAGGGGGCAAACCCTTCACTGATCAAAAACCACCAAATTGAAAGGGAAATCGGGCCTCTAACTCTTGCATGAACTTAAATTATTGATCACCGATACTAGGGGATCATAGGGTATGTTCAAAAGTTGATATTTGGTGATTGTTATGAAAATTGGTTAGGTCCATAGATATCTATTCTTACATGGATTGTGGAAATTAGGGTAAATTACATGATGTAAATGAACTTAGGAACAATCCCTAGGTGGAAGTTTATGAATCAATTGTTAATTCTAAGTGTTTGAATGAAATGTAATGTGTATGTAAGTGGGTTTTGGTGAATGTGTAGAACACATAAAGTATAATCAGGAAAATGATGTAATTGAAGTTTGATACATTGGGTTTTATGTGCAAATTGAACATATCAATCATTTTGATGTCATGATATGTGTATACATTGTTAATTGTTAGTTAATAAACTTAACAAAGATAGTATAAAAATATTGTACATAAGGTGTATGATAAAATGCTTAAATGAACGTTTAAATGTTGTTATGTATGACCAAAGTGAATGAGAACATGTGATTAGCAAATTACTAAGTTTTGTTATAAATCGGAAGGCCTTAATAATATCGGGTTGTACAATTTAGGCAACACGAGTGAAGCGTCGGGTAGCCAAGTCGGGACGAACGCTCGGTTGAAGGATAAACTTTAAGGTATGTAGCTTTATGTTTCTTGGAATTTCTGTATTTGATTTGTATTAACCTTTGATTGATTTTTATTAAAGGTTTGAATAATCATTCAAGTGATGGATTTCACTAAAACATTCAAATGGGTCAAACTAAATAAATTATAAAAGTTTGTTGATATAAAAGCGATAGATTTTTCAAAAGGAAAACCAAACGGGTCAATTAAGGATAAGTGCAAACCGGGTAACAGGAGCACTCATTCCGTAAATGTAAGCCCGGGTGACGGGTAATGATTCGATTAAGTACGCAACTCGATAAGAGAAGTGTGAATGTTGAAAGTAATGAACCCGAAAAGGGTAGAAGGGATGTGTGTAATCCCAAATAATATATATAAATGATCTAAGTCTATGCACTTAGATCTCAAAAGGGTCAAATGTTTTAAAAGCAAAACCGCGAATGGAAGCGCGAAGTAAGTAAGATAAGGGCGTCGGGAATGGGTCATCATATATCGATATAGATCTCATCCGTAAGGGTATGGGTTAAATAGTCTTAAGGGGTAGATCGGTAAATAATCCTATTAAATAGTTATGCGTGATTATGTTTCCGATGAAGCATATTGGATATAAACTTTTGTAATAAAAGTAATATAGGAATGAAAACAGGTAATAGTGTTTTACGGAAGTGTCTCTGCAAGTCCCGAGCCGTGTTTTAATGTACAGGACTTGAAACGAGTCAAACGGACAAACAAAACAACACAACAGTAAAACTGGTGCAGCATGTGACGTCGCCGACGCCATGTTTGGCTTTCGCCGATGCGGTATGGGAGTCTGATGTGAAGAAACACGACGTCGCCGACGCGGCTAAATGTCGTCGCCAACGCCAGAAGTTTTCTTTTCTGATTTTGTTATTTTGTTAAATTATTTATGTTGTACTTTCCATTATTAATTATAATACTAATTAATTGCAAATTTCCAGTTTAAGGTAATTGCAAGCACTCTTGGATGATGATCAAGCCAACAACAACAAGGAACCGAACATGATGAAGATTTAGTTTCCGTATCTCTTGTAAACATGTGTTTATAAATAAAAAAATTAAAAAGGGGTGTTTCTCTTACATTATATATTATTAATGTAAATCTTTTGTATAAAATATAATCATAAGGGAAATATAGTATGGGTGTAACACTACTATTCACCTCAGATGCTTTACAGGAATAACCATTGTTGAACACATCAACAGTCCTTCTTGGTCATCCTACACTCACTCAACAACTTAGTTAGACTTGAGAACCAAACCCTACCAGTTTTGGGTTGACCATGAATATCAATATTACTTAATTTTGTCCAATATCCGTCACACCCTACTGGTGTCTTGGATGTCTTCCATGTTGTTGAACAAGATTTATAATTTCCACTAGGTCTTTGATCATGAGAGTTCCAATAAACTCTTGGATTTTTCGACCTTTGAAAATTATTATCTCAAAACCTTCTTCTACCATTATCATAATCTAAACTTTGAAACATTTTTGGATTTTTTTGAACATTTGAATTACTGAAACCCCTATATTCGTTACTTCTTTGAAAATTTCGATTACCGGAAGTCTGGTATCGATTTTGATATCCAAAATTTTAATTTGAAACAATTTGATTGACCATTATAATTACTTGGATTAGGAGAAAAGTTTCTTGGACTATCAAATCTTCCTGATGTTGAAGGTTTATATTGAAATCTCGGTTGATTTGTCTGATAACTTGGTTTTATATTGTTATTTGAACCAACCTGATTCCCATCAATAACCTCAACCTCAGCCTCCACTTTCTTACCCTTTTTAAAAGCACAACAACTAGCCACATGTCCTTTGTTGTGACATTTAAAACAAGATCTTTTCTTAGAAACATTCTTTCTGTTAGATCCCTTTTTAAATGTTTTGACCGTTTTGTCTTCAGTATCCTCATTCACTTTATGAAGTGTACTGTTAGACCCAACCGATTCTTTCAAAGAAACTTGACTATTAGGTATGTCAACTGTTATCAGATCCAGTACAGCTGGTGTAGCAGGCACAAAATCTGTTAGCTCATTTTCGTTTGGTAAAAACGAGTAATCTTGATCCTTAGAAGAGGAAGCTTTACTAAACCCCACTCTCGTTTTATAACTACTCTTTTTCAAACTTTTCTAAATTTGAGTCCTGACTAACGAAGATTTTCCAAATTTGTCTAACTTTCCATGAAGTTCAACAATTTTGGCTTGTGCATCAGCCAATTCTGTGCACTTTTCTGAAAGCTCGTTAACAATTCATTGACTTTGCTTGTCAAACTGTTGATTTCTTGTTCATTTGATTTGATTTATTTAAACAATTTGACTCCCTTTTACTCAAAAGAACATTTGACTCTTTCTGTTTTTCTAATTCATCTAACAGAATTTTGTTTTGCTCTGATAGTCTGTCAACTTTACCTTGTAGTTCAGTGCAATTATGACAAGTATGACTCATAGATTGTAATTGTACTTGTACCTCTGTTGTAAGCTCATCTATATCATCTATGCACACTATAGCTCTTGTGCCCTTGATCTCCATTTTCTCCTTCTCAGCTTCCTTCTTCTCTTCAATCTCAGCAGCTGCTTCTCCAATCTTCATAGCTGCAGTCTCAGCCACACATGAACTTTGTCTTGAAGTACTCTAATAACGTTTTCCTAAAGCTTCCCACAGCTCTAGAGAAGATCCATACCTACTACAAATGTATTTCATTTCAAATGGTAAGGACATCTTTATCGCTGCTAAGGCTTTCTTCTCAGCATCTTACATACGTTTCTCAGAGTCTATCAACTTCTCATGTGAAATCACTAAACTCTCCCATCAATACGACGTTATAGGAGCAATGTACCCATCAATCATATAGCTCCACATCTTAGAATCTTCACTTTGAACAAATGCCTCAAACTTCTACTTCCAATCTATACATTGTTCAGCATTTATTAGCTTTGGCCAGTTATTAACACCCTCACTTATATTGTTCATTCTAACCATATTTAACATGCAGCTTAACAGTTTAAATGGATTTCGGTATACCTGTGTCAAAATCCAAATCTAACCTCTCTTTTGGTCCTTCTTCATGTTTTACCACAACGTACCATTAAAAACGTTCAAAGTTTGTCTGAAAATTATTTTTACCAAATTATATCATTAGACTCGTCTCGACAATATGAATCCAATGATATATAATGTCTGAGACCTTTTTAGGAAGTTTTGTGCCTTTTTTTAATCACACTAGTCTAACCGTGCAGTCGGTTTGTTGGATCAATTTCTGTGTACGAAAATGTTTATTACTGATTATGTCAGCTGGTTAACTTTCCACCTTTTCGAGTTCAACTCGGAACAGTACCCAGTTCGAATCAATAGTCCAAGATGGTAATCCGAATTGCAATCCGAGATGGTATCTAAATTTGTCTGAAATGAGGTATCCGAGATGTAATTCGGAATAGTAATCCGAGATGGTCCAAAATGATCCAAACAGTGGTTATCCGAGATGATAATTTTCCAAGATGATCCGAAATCAATACCAAAGATCCGAGATGCACAGTTTTGATCCGAGATGCTTCCTAGTTTATCCGAGATGCAATTCTGATGATCCGAAATGCAAGACCTCTATCCGAGATGCCTTACTAATGATCCGAAATGCTTGTTGTTTATTTGAAAACAACAGCAAAACCCTAGAACAGCCGTTAAAACATCCAAAAACCCAACTTTTTCTGCAATAACAATTCTGAACCGAGCAAATCAAGAGCCTAATGCTCTTATACCAATTGTAGGTCCCCTAATCCGTATGGATCTTCACAGAATCATCTATCCAATCTAGAATACGGAATCCTCTAGATCAGAATTACACAGAAAATAAGTAGAAACAGGATTATAATACAACTGGTCTTCTATTAATTATCCAACATGAATTTTTACTATCAATTTAAGACACAAGAAATCTCTCAGCTACTCTCTGTAGATTTCTCACACCTTACTAACTCTCTGCCCTTAGCCAAAACCCTAATGCAAAACACGTATATATATATTACATGTCTGCATACTAGGCTTTGGACTGGGCTAGTCCATTCTCCAAGCCCATAACAACTCTAAGCAAGCTAAACACAAATACTAAGCCAAATACAAAATATCCAAAGACTAAACTATTAAGCTGTTGTCACAAAATATGCACCAACAATATGGTTAATAGTTCTTTAACATATTTGCATTGATAAATGATTGTACCATTTTTGCAATTGCTTAATTTGGAGACCAAGGAAGCATTGAAGTTCACCCATGGAACTCATCTCAAACTCTGTTGTCATGAGTTCCCTAAACTCTTCACACATGGCATTGCATGTGGGTCCAAGAATGATGTCATCCACATAAATTTGGACAGGCATCAAATCCTTTCCTCTCCATTTTAAAAACAATGTTTTATCAATTTTACCTCTTGTGAAGCCTATGGATAAGAGAAAGGTGTATAGAGTTTCATACTAGGCTCTAGATGCTTGTTTCAAGCCATATAAAGCTTTTTTTAGCTTGTAAACATGATCTGGATAAAAAAAAGCATCTTCAAAACCAGGGTGTGGGCATACATATACCTCCTCCTTGATCTTACCATAAAGATATGCACATTTGATATCCATTTGATACACTTTATGTTGTGGTTAGCAGCAAAGGCTAAGAACAATCTCAAGGCCTCTAGTCTTCCTACAGGAGCAAATGTTTCATCATAATCAATGCCTTCTTCTTGTTTATAGCCTTGAACCACAAGCCTAGCTTTTTGTTTTTGACAATAATGCCCCTTTCATCTGTTTTGTTCTTGAAGACCCTTTTTGTGCCAATTGGACAGACATCCTGAGGCAATGGTACAAGTTCCCATACTTGTTGTATTTTGAATTGTAGGAGCTCTTCCTGCATGGCCTCTACCCAACAGTTGTCTTTTAATGCCTCTTGGTACTTGACAGGTTGTGTGAGTGATAGAAAGCCAGCAAAAAGACAAATGTTTTGGGATTGACTTCTTGTGAGTACCACTTCATTGATGTTGCCAATAACTTGATCTGGTGGATGATTTTTAAGGTAGATTAGATCTCATTTGTATGGAACAATGGCATTTTGAGGTGAAAGCTACAGATGGGAATCATCTGAGCTAACATCTTTGGGTAATTTTGAAGAGCCAACGTCTGTTTGGAATGGAGGTGGAGGTATAGGTGGTATAGGTGTAAAAGTGGGTTGACTTTTGTTCACAGAAAATGGACTTTTGTCAACAGTGGTTTGACTGGATGAGGCCGCAGAGGTTTGGGGAACAACAATTGCTAGTATAGTGATGGCAGAGTTTTGACACTTGTTTTGAACATCTGTTGCTCTAATTGTGGAAGTGACTTTATATTGTGGGATCACACTGTCATATCCATAGTCTTGATGGGAAGACTATGGTGTACCTGCATGGTTAGTCTTGACAAACACATCTTCAAATGTAAATTTATCTAAGTCAAACAATTCTGTAGATTTGCTGGGATTTTTAAAGAAGAAAGTTCATTGAACTTTACATTCAAAGTCTCTTCTACACACCAAGTCCTTGTGTTAAACACTTTATAGGCCTTGGCAGTAATTGAGTATCCCAGAAAACAACCACAATCTATTTTGGCTGCAAATTTTGAATGAAATCTTTTAGGTTTAAAATGAAGCATGGGCAGCCAATGATTTTGAAATAAAAGATTAGTTGTTTGATCTTGTACAAAGTTTCATAAGTAGTCTTTTGATGTCTGGGGTTAATCAAAACTATCTTTTGCACATAGCAAGCAGTGTTTACAGCCTCTGCCCAAAAAGACAAGGGTAAACCTGAATCTACAAGCGTTGTTCTTGTAGCCTCAATTAGAGTTCTGTTCTTTCTTTCAACCACCCCATTTTGTTTTGGTGTCCTGGGAATGCTATGTTGCTTCACAATTCCTTTAGACATACAGAAGTCATCCAACTCCTTATTTCTAAACTCTGTTCCATTATCACTCCTGAATATTTTTACTGGCAGATCAATTGCTTTTCAACTTTTCTTACAAATTCCTGCAAAATAATTGTAGTCTCATCTTTGGAGTGCAAAAAGTAAGTCCATGTAAACCTTGAAAAATCATCAATTATGACAAGACAATACCTCTTCTTTTTAAGACTCGTGATTTTAACAGGGCCAAACAAGTCCATGTGTAACAAGTAAACACTGACTAGTTTTGGACTCATCAATGGATTTGTATGAACTGTTATGTTGTTTACCTTTTAGACGAGAAACACAATGCTCATCACATGTGAATTGTTTTGGGGGAAGACCTCTTACAAGACCTTGTTTAGAGAGTGTTGTGATAGTTTTGAGATTTGTGTGACTAAGTCTTTTATGCCATAGTTCTGTCTCTTTGTTAGAGGCAACTGAGAACATACAAGCATTAGACATTGGATTATCTTTCAACATATCTACCACATACACATTGCCACTCCTGTGAGCAACAAGTTGCTCTCAGCTATGATTGTTTCAATCTTTTTAACCACCTTTGGCCCAGCAATCCTACAATGCTTCTTAGTGAAGAATGACCTATAGCCTTTGTCATTCATTTGAGACACACTAGAAGATTGAATTTAAGATTGTCAACAAAATTGACATTTTCAAACTTGAGTTTCCCTTCTTAGACTGTCCCTAACCCTAACACCTTGCCTTTTGAATTGTTACCAAAGAATATATCACCCTTCCATGTTCAAGAAAATCTTTGAGAATGGCTCTACATCTTGTCATGTGCCTGGAGCCTCCACTATCTACATACCATAAACTTTCACGGCAAGTAGAAGCTCCCTTCACATTAGTAACAAATTAGTTTTTGGTGAATGTCCAAAGCCAAAACGGCTTTGGATGGGATCACAGACATTCCTGCCTCAAGTCCAGGAGAATGATTATAACCATGAGGATGCTTGTTTACTCTTGGTTTTGAAAGTATTTTATAGATCTCATAACCAGGTGGTACACTCTTATAAGGTGGTTGACCATATACTCTTGGAAATTTGTTTGCAGGTGGTGCATCTTTTACCTGAACCTCTCTAGGAACAGAGGTTATATTCAATTGTTTGGTAACAGATGTTTGGACTAGAACAAAGGTCTGTTTGAGCTTTCATTTTTTAGTACTAGCCTATGGACTCTTAAGTGTTTTAGATTTATACTCATTTTTTCTTAACATCAAAATTTTTTAGATAAACACACTCTTGAGTTTTGTGATTTTTCTTCCCTAAGATAGTATAATGAGGTGCAGCAACAATCACACTTGTCTTGTTTATGTCATATACTTTTAAGAGAAAACAGTCTTTAGTGACATTGTTTTTCTTTTCACGGAAGTCACAAAACAAGTTGGTTATCTTTTCTCTCTTCTTCCCATTTTTAGCCTTTTTATCAACAGATGTTATAACATCTGTTGGAAGGTCTTTTAAGGGAATGATTTTTACTTTAGGTGCTTTCACACCCTCAATGGTTGAGAAATCCATTGGCTTAAATTTTCAAGAATGTCGCTTCATCAGACCATGTTGGTTTGAATTGACATTTTTTCAATTTTCTCAAAAGTTGAGAATCCTTCAGGTCTTTCCAAACAATTTTATTTCCGTTTTGGCTCAGTGACTTTAATTTCTTGACCAGATATGTTTGTTGGAATAATTTCAACCAAACCAGAATAATTTACAGCAGTGTTGAGAAACTTGGTCATTTTTTATGAAACCTATGCTAAATTATGCATTGCTTTTGATATTTTTTCTAACATCAATTCATAACCTTTGTAGGATTCTACCCATTTTTCACAAGTGATCTGGGTAGATTCAAGCTCTATTTTACACTTCTATATTTTTCAATCATAGTTTGGAGTTAATCCTTGGTTATGCTTGATTCATGCTTGAGACTGCTAATTTCACTTTCTTTTTCAAACAATTTTGATTTTAACTCTTTAACAAGTTTTTCAAACTGAATTTCATCATCTAAAATCTTGTTTCTAAAGTTTTCATTCACCTCTTTAATGTTTGCAAAAGCAATAATACATTTGTCAGAACATAAGTCTTTAAGGACTTGAGGTGATACCTTAGCAGCAGCCATCATGGCGTAATCGCATTCTCCTTCACAAACACTGGAATCCTATGGGTCTGACAAAGGATTTACCATTTCTTCACCAATCTTTTTCTTCTGAAACATATGTTTCAACGTTTTCACAAACACATCAATATTATTCACCACTTCCTCAGACTTAACCCCTTCTAATATTGTCTCTAGTGCCATAAAGCAAAAATCATCAAGTTTCTTTTCAAAATTGGCAACTAGGGCCAAATTTTCATCCATTAGTTCCTCAGGTAAGCTACTCCAATCAACAAAGCCTTGTGTAAAGAAGCTCTGTTAACTGTTCTCTGTAGGAGCAGAGGTTTGTGTAGCTTGTGGTGTAGGTTGCACTTGAACCTGTGGAACTAGGGCTTGAACATATTGTATCTGAGGAACAGTGGTTTGGACATAGTGTACTGGAACAGTGGGTGCAAGGTGTGCAAAGTGAGTAGTGTTTTGCATGTATGGAGCAGGGGTATATTAGGAATAATGGATAGTGTTTTCAGTGTTCTGAGGTCTAGGACTTGGATGTGTAACAATAGGGCCCCTTGTTTGGCTCCTGCACTCTCTAGCAAAATGAATTAGTCTATTACACTTGTAACACTTGATTTTAGATTTATCCAACACAACTTTAAACCCCCCATGCAACCCTAGAAATTTTCTACCAGTTCTTTTGTAAAATTTGCTAATTCTCACACTTAGCAAAGCAAGTTGACGTAAGATGTCCATTTCTTTCAAATCAGTGGGATCAAAATGTTGAAGATCATGTAACTCAAAGGATAAGTTGTCAGAAACTTGGTTTCCCCATTTGTTGTAAAAGCATAATTGGGTGAGTAAGAATCAGAGTTAAAACCTCCACCAGATGTTACGTTAATAAAATGATCATAACCCTGATCCTTACTTCCACCGAGGTTTCTTCTTGACCAAAAAGTGTTGTACTACCAAAAGCATAGTCATCAGCAACTTTTCCTGACTCTTGAAGCTTCTTTTTCTAGTTAAGCTCACTCTCAGTAGTCAAGAGCCTACCATGAAGTTGAGTCAAACTCATCTCTTTGAAACCAACAGAGTTTCTAGTTACGAAAGCAATAATGTCCCACTTATCTGGTAATGATCTTAGAAATCATCTACTCAAGGTTGAATTAGGATAATTAACATTTACCAGTTTAAGTTCGCTTATTAGACAACTAAACCTCTCAAACTATTGGGTTAATGATTCTCCTTCCAAAAAGCTTCATATTGTTGGTTTAAAACTTCCCGGTTGTTTTCAATAACTTCCTCTGTACCACCAAATTGTTCCTTCAAAGCATCCCACAACTCCTTAGCACTGTTGCAATTCAACAAACCAGCATAGATATCATTTGGCAAAGCTGTAGCAACAATAATAAATGCTTGTGCATCTAGCTCGATTTTCTGAAAATCTTGCTTAGAGTACTTTTCTAGCTTTTTTGGTACTTCAACTTTTGGGTTTTTAGCACTCGGTACCATCGGAACATGTGGCCCGAAGATAACCGATTTCCAACAACTCGTGTTCTGCTGAGCAAGTATGTGACCTATCCGTCTTACAAGATATTATATTCCGATATGACAAGTATCGGAGGTTTGTACATAGTGCTAGTGTTGTGTAGATCTTGTGAATTTTGAGACATTCTGATTGTTTACAAACATGTTTTTATTTAAACTACTTTAAGCGTAAATATACTTTTACTCTGTTTTCAATACAACAAAAAAATGATCACAATAGTGAGAGCTGATTTGTTTATATCAAATTGATTGTTTAGATCAAATTTGAATGCCCAAGCTACGATACCAATTATTAGGATCTGAGTTTAATTTTTATGAAAGTTTAAGATGAAAATCAATGAAGGATAATGAAACAGAGATGATAAGTGCAGCGGAAATATAAACTTTTAAATCACAACAATGAAGAGAATGTTTTCACCAACATGCTTTTATAAATCATAAGTTTACGTATGAATGAGAATTACAACCCCCCTCCCAGCCTGATCACTCTAATTTGTTCGTACAACAATGCCAAGAAGAAGTGATAAATAGAACAGTACAGGCACTGTTCTATTTATAGTATAAACGAAATCTCTGAGGAATCTAGGCTGATGTCACCTTGACAATGACATCTAACGACCTAACAAACTCTATCATCTGCTAGACCTAAGTACTGTTACATTGATATACAAATAAACTCTAATGAGAAACCTATGTAAAGTCTTATCATCTGTTGAGCTCAGCAGACCTTAGCTTCAACAGTCCTTAATCTTCACAGTAGAGTTTCTCGATAGCAGATTTTTTATTTTGAGTAGAGCTTATCTTCAACTGATCTTGTGAACAGTCTTTGGCTTGAGTAGAGTTTAGAGTTAGCAGATGTTGAGTCATTGCATTCGGAGGAGTAGATCTTCAAAGCACTGTAATTGATGATCAGATATTTATAGACTGTTTTGGCTTTCTAATCATCTGTTCTTTTGTTAGGTCCACTAGAACCAACACTTTATTTACACGAAAACTCTTTTTGTCTTTTTCATATTTTTGTACATTTTCGAATTTTATATGTTTTGTATTTTCCACAATATTTCTCTCGCTAAAATCAAAAACATATTTTTGGATTTTTGTTTTTAAAGAAAGAAATCTAAAAACTAAAAACTTTGACAAACCGATGAGGATCAGGCAGCTCGTCATCCGCCTCGAATTCAAAGTCCTCTAAAATCCCCCCTCATGTCAGATTTTTCAACCCGTTAAGTTTCAAAAGATATCTAAATGTAGCTCTATCAAAAGCTTTGGTGTAAAAATCTGTCTTTTGTTCATTAGTATGGATTTTCTCAATTCTAATCAACTTTTTCTCATAGCAATCACGGATAAAGTAGTGTCAAATTTCAATATGTTTAGTTTCAGAGTGTAGAACCGGGTTTTTAGTTATGTTTATAGTAGCCTCATTATCTACATATATGGGCGTATCAAGAAACTACAATCCATAGTCTCTCATCTGTTGTTGTATCCACAAGATCTGGGAACAACAACTTTAAGCTAAAACTTATTCTGCTTCTCAAGTAGAGAGAGGAACCGTGGTTTGCTTCTTGCATTGCCACGTTACTAATCATGTGCCAAAGAACTGGCAACCAGTAGTTGTTGATTTAGCATTAAGCGACAGCATCCGAAATCAGAATTTGAATATCCAACGAGGTTGAAATCATCGTTTTGCGGATACCACAAGTTGATGCTTGGGCAACCCTTCAAATATCGAAGAATCCGCTTGGCGATCAGCATGTGAGACACTCGTGGACTTGATTGATATCGGGCGCAGAGGCATGTAGGATACATGATATCTGGCCTAGATATTATGAGATATATTAAAGATCTAATCACTGATCGATATAAGGTCGCGTCAATCTTCACTCCTTTCTCATCTGTTCCGATGTCATGATTTAGTGCCAATGGGGTAGATAATGTGATGTTCCCGACATATCAAATTTTTCCAATACATCGTACACATACTTTATCTAATGGATGAAGATTCCATCACGTAACTGATCGACCTGAAGTCCCAATAAGAACTTCATCTCTCCCACTGAACTCATTTCAAATTTCTTTTGTATGAATTTCTCGTAGTCTTTACACAACTCGTCGTTTGTCGAACCAAAGATTATAACATCCACATAGATTTGTACTATAATTAGATGTCCATCCGTTTCTCGTGAAAAGAGGGTACTATCTACTATTCCTCTGGTGAAACCATTCTCTAGAAGATGTTGAGAAAGCGTCTCGTACCAGGCTCTCGGGGCCTGGTGCAAACCGTATAATGCTTTATCAAGTAGGTAAACCTTCTCTTTGTGTATTGGATTCACAAACCCAGGTGGCTGTCCAACGTACACCTCCACTTTTACCTTTCCGTATAGGATTGCAGACTGCACATCTAATTAGTACACCTTGAAACCTTTCCATGACGCAAACGCTAGGAAAATGCAGATAGCTTCTAATCATGCGACAAGAGCATAGACCTCTGTATAATGAATGCCCTCTTGCTGGTAAAAACCTTGGACTATGAGTGTGACAACCGGCACTTTCCGGTCATAATTAAGCGCTTAACGACAACATTTACGTGTTTTGATTCTAACTAAACGCATTACAACATAACACGATGTTCGGGTTCAAAAAAATGGGCTTCAGAGACGTATTGGGCTTAAAACGCGATAACGGGCCTCGGGCCCAACCCACCTAATCAAAACCCTAAGTATTTAAGTTCATCTTCTCGCTCATTTCCCTCACAATAAACCCTAGCCCCCCTGCCTCTCTTCTCCCTCCCGCCTAAATCCAGTCGCCGGACTCCGGCGATAGTTCCGGCCGGTACCGGTTGTTCTTCCGGCGACACACACCACCTGACACCCCTATTCTTCCGGCGACACCACCTGCGACATCCCTTGTAACCCCCCCCCCTAAACACACACAGCCGCATATGATATACACGCACACACACAGACAGATCTGGCAAGAGGGAGAGTAGCGGCGGCTGTGATTGTTGTTCGGTTCGGGTGTTAGTACCGGCGGTCCCTTCTCCGGTCACCCCTCCAACACACAAGCAGGCCACACCACACCGGCAAACCCCTGCTCGATTTTTTTCTCCGGTAGCCGCACACGCACAACCTCATACATATATATACAGAAGTGGGAGAGATGTGAGGAGAGAGAGAGAACGGTCGAGAGGGAAAAGGGCGACGGTAGGAGTCGACGCGGAAGCAGCCGCCGCGTCGCAACAGAAACGCCGCAGGCGGTGGCAACCGGCGGCAAATGGATTCCAAAAGGCGGCGGTGGTGGTAATCGACACTGGCTACGGTTCGAGTTCGGGTCTTGTTCGGGTGGAGTTCAGCTTAGGATTAACTCGAGTCAGTTTCGGGTTATGTCTCGGTTTGGTTACGGTTCAACTTGGTCCAAACCGGTGGGTCAACTTCGGTCAACACCGAGTCGACTCAGTCAACGGTCAGGTCGACTCAGTCAACAACAGTCAACGGGTTTCCGGTTCAGATTAGATATTTCAATTTCGTTTCGATTTGAGTTTATTTCGATTCCGTTTAAAAGATCTAACTGCTTGTTTCAGGTACAGTGTTCAGTACGGTTCGGTCAACAAAAGTCAACGTAGTCAACGGGTCAAACTCGGTTAACACGAGTCAACCCAGTCAAACCCGGTCAACGGGTCAACCCACGACTCGGTAAAATTAATTACGACGCGAAAATTTAATTATATTAGTTTATAATTACTATTAATATTTAATTATCACGAAACCGAGCTCGACCCGACCCCTTAACAATTCGATATCGCCAAAACATTTAATAAATAACAATCGATCCGACAAAAATATTCGCGAAAAATTATTCGTTAAAAATCAAACCGACGACGTTAAATATATAAATTGGAAATATTAATCGGCGAAAACTTAATATTTGAAAACGACGAAAAAGATTATATATTGTTTGATTTGGTACATTGCAGGTTGTGTTTTGATAATAAATCGACAAATGATATTGTCGGGATCGTCCAAAAACAGAGGAAACTCTGCCCAATTTTTGTAAAATCCGTAAAACGAAACGCGTTACAATTCAAAGATAAAACGTCCGATTTCAAAACGGTTATTATAAAATAATATAGGTATATATTTATTTGACGACGATATAAAAACCTTCAAAACTCGAGCCGACAACCTTTCCACGAACGCGATTTTAAGATAACGAACGTATGGCAAACGACTACAAGATAAACGATAATTATTTATGTTTAATTCAAACGCCGAATTCGGAAACTAGATTTCAAACATCGATAAATTATTCGAACAAGGTTACAAAAAAAATATGCATATCGTTTATATTTAATTCGAAATGCCACTATTTCCGAAACGCTTATACGAAGCGCTTAGTATTTCAAACGACAAATTCGTAAATCGTATTACAAGGAAATTATATATATTCAAATGTCGTAGCATTGAATACTTTTATAAAATAAATATAGTATTATTTATTTCAAACGTTGACGACATGAACACGTACGAATACTTTCGAATGATATTATAACAATAGTATATTGTTTATATTCGATTCAAACGTCTTGCGCGAATACGAAATGTGTTATTTATACGGATATATAGACAAGTATATATACAACATGTATTGTGAAAACTACGAAGTAGTTACGAATTCATGAAATATAGTTATGTTTAGATGTAAACATATATTTCAGGTCGTTTGAAAACTAAGACAATTCTAAGAAAACCATAGGTTGGTTAACCGAGTTAAGTCAATAACAATTTCATAGAATCGTGTGAGTAACGATTCGGTAGAGCTCGGTATCACGTAGTATAGCTACGTCATTCTTAGAAACCTACAAGTTATTCCGTTTTAGGAATACACTAGATTGCATGCTAGCGAGTCAACTTGTGGAGACAACACTATGGAAATAACATTTAAGCTAGCTTTGCACTGGAATTATCCAGGTGAGTTCATAACCCCCACTCTTTACCGTTTTACATTTTTATAAATGTTTTCGGGGGTGGAAAGACATGCAAGTTTTGCAAAAGAACACAACGTTTCGATAAACGAAAATCATTATATTTCTAAGCCACGTTACAAAAGATTTCAATGAACACAAATGGTTTATGAAAGGTTTATACTAAACTTACCAATTTTCACAGCTATACAAAGCTTTTCGAAACATGCATGAGTTTTATGACTAGTGACGGGATTGTCATAGTCACAACCAGGGGGCGGGGCCCCAACTTTACAAAGAAAACATGGGCTCGGCCCAATTACAAGAAAACATGGGCTCGGCCTAAAGACAAAAGAACATGGGCTAGGCCCAAAATCACAAAAGAACATGGGCTAGGCCCAATAACACAGATTTATAACAATTGGTATGTAGCTATGGGATGAGATTATAACAAGATCACTGTGCGTAAGTAGGGAAATAACAATAGTACCCATTAATCACGTAGTGACCAAGGTGCAAAAGGTATAGATCTATCGAGTTTGAGACACGCTCCACTCCTGGTATGATAACAGGTTAGGAGTGCTTTTGTGATCCCAAAATGTCAAAGATGTCTCGGTTTGGTTACTTACTTATGGCACATAGGTCGGTGTATTAGCTACACACCGATTAATCCTTAGATTCCACAGGAAAACTACATACTACGATTTAAATACCGGTTCACAAAGATAACAGAAAACATTTTATCACCTGTTTATAAACATAACAGTTATATGCATGGATTTGCAAACAACATGGAAAACATTTCAACACTGTTATACAAACATGACATTTTAAATGCTTTGCGATACTATGATCCCACAAACCGGTTTCTCAAATGCAAGACTTTCAAATGTTTTATGACTCATTTGAAACAAAAACAGACAAACTATGAGCTCGCCAACTTTATGTTGATTTTTCGCATGTTCTTTCTCAGGTTACAATTTCAAGTATGGCATGGTTGGAATAGTGGAACCCATGGGGATTCGAGTAGTTAGCGGGCGTTAAGTTACTAGAAACCTTAGCCATCGCGTCTGCTTCCGTTGTGCGATGAAGATGCCATTCGGTTCACGCCCCGGCTCTGATGCGAAAGGATAACATGGGGGTGTGACAATGAGTCGAGCTTTATTGCGAATAACGACTCCTCTATCATCACGTTTACACTTGAAGACCCACTTTGTGCTTATGGAGTTGCGGTTATCCTGTAGGTCGACAAGCTTCTAGACTCCAAGTTTTTCAAACTGTTGCAGCTCTTCCTACATTGCGTTCATCCAACTTTCTTCAGTAAGCGCGTCATTATGCAATTTAGGCTCAACCTGTGAAATAAAACAACTATATGAGCATGCTTCTTGAATAGGTGCAACTTTAGTATAAAAACAGCTAAGATCCTTATTGATCTGATTTCTCATTTTTACTCTAGTGTGCAACTCTACAATAATGTTCTCCGATGGGTGGTATGACAACGTTCTCAACACAACTTCATTAGAGACACTCACTTCATTCTCAAGATTCATAATATTCTGCTCAGCAACTAGATTACTCGTGGATGCTTTATTCTGATTGCTTGGACCAGCAGATTGATTAGGTAAACTTGTGATCTGCTCTGAACCTTCATTGGAACTAGATCCTCCATTATCAGAAGTTGGCTCACCTAACAATCAGAATCGTCTGATTGATCAAAAGTAGGTGATGGATTGGTCACATCTGGTTCGACTACGGGTTCTTGTTGTGTGTTGCTCGGACCTGCTTCAGAATCGTTTGTGCCAACATGTGATTGTGAAATCACCATTGGTCTCGAAACTTGTTCTTGAGCAAACAATTGTTGTTGTTGATATAACAACACAAGTTCCTCATCAGTATGTTCATTTGACAGTTCAAAAGAATTCCACAAACTCTCATAGTTAAACAACCAAGGATCACCAGGCTTCTGTGTTCGCGATGTGTATCTCTGACAGTTAACATGTTGAGCTAGAATAACCTGGTTTATGCTAGGAAGATAGACTCTTCTCAAAGGACTAGCATATCCCACAAAAAACCCCTCTAGAGACTTAGCTCCGAATTTACCATCCGGGTCAATAACTGTGCACGGAGATCCAAACGGTTGTAAAACTCCAAATTTAGTTTTTGCTGATTAAGCAACTCAAAGCATGTCTTCTTATGAGCCTTGACTGTTAATACTCGATTAAGCATGTAACAAGCAAAGGCAACCGCTTCGCTCCAAAAGCTGACAGGCAATTTAGAATCTACGAGCATTGTGAGTGTTGTTTCAATAAGAGTTCGATTCTTTCGTTCAGCTATCCATTCTGTTGCAGAGTATAAGGCGCGCTGAATTCATGAAGTATTCCTTTGTCGTTTCAAAACCCCATCATTTTGTTGTTTTTTATTCAGTACCATTGTCGTTAAAGTAACCTTCTTATCGTTAGATGGTATAAATTCTTCAACTTTCTGAAAAGAATCATCAACCTTTCACACGTCTCATCTTTGCTTTCTAGAAATAGAATCCATGAAAATCTTGAAGAGTTGTCAGTCACAACAAGGCAATATAGATCACCAGATATACTTTTGACGTTAACTGGCCCAAACAAATCCATATGTAACCTCTCTAGTGGCAGATTGATAGAGTTCAGAAGTTTTCATAGATGAAATTTCTTGTGTTGCTTGCCCTTTTTATAGCTGATACAATCATCATTCAAGTGGAAAATCTTAAGATTCATACCCTCCACCAGATTGTTATGCACCAGGTAATTCATCTTTCGTAAATGAATATGTCCAGTCTTTCAATGCCATAAGATCGATTCTTTTCTGTAGCCTTTGATACAAAACATTATGCCGATTTTGTAGTAGTGGATGCAACGCTCATGTCAAGGACATAGAGATCTTTTACTCGTGGAGCACGCATGAGGAACCACTCCTCGGTAATTTTGAATCCCGGCTTAAGAATGAGGCACTCTTTATCCATAAAATGAGTTGTAAACTTTTTATCGCAAATCTGGGAGATACTTAGCAAGTTATCTCTAACTCGGCTATGTAGTTGACTTTGTTGAAAGAAACCACGCCGTTTGTTAGTATTCCCTCACCAATTATCCTTCCTCCATGAGTACTCGCAAACCCTATGTAGCCTCCTCTGATTGATTTAACATCATATAACAAGGCTAGCATCCCTATCATGTGTCGAGAAGCTCCACTGTCCGTTATCCACTTGGAAATTATTACCTCGAGAGCCCCTGCACATACAATTAAGAAATTATTTAAACAGTGATACCCAAGCCTTCTCGATCTTGGGTGGGTTTGGGATACCAAACTTTAGTACACTAACACTCTTAACATTGATTTCAACAACTTGTTCGACCTTTGACTCAGTCTTTTTATCGATATTGGTTGCAACAGTTGTTTTAACTACCTCAGAAGATGGTTTAGTTTTGATCACCCAAGTTTGTTGTTTAGAAATTGCCTTTTTAGAGTAAAATTTTGAATCTTTTTTATCTTTCTTGATCGATGATTCACCAGTTTCTTTGTTTAAAACCTTAGTCGTTACAGGTGTTTCATTGTTATTAGATTTAGTTTTTCTTTTCAAGATCTGTGTTGGAACAAACTTAGGGATTTGTTGTTCACATCTTCTGATGACTTTTTAGCATAGTAAACAGGTTTAGAATTGGGACATGGTCTTGCAATATGTCCGACTTCGATACACTTGAAGCATGTCCTGCTGTTAGTGACAGAGGATTTCTGAACCTGCTCACGACGCTTCTTTTCAGCATAGAACTCGTCATTCAATTGTTCCTTTGCCAAACTCTCTTTCTCGCTTTCCAAGCTTGTTCTAAAAACAAGGTTTACATTCTTTTGAAAATTTAGTTTTCGAAATCTATCATTCTGCTTCTTTACATACCCCAACCCTTTTCTTTTGTTCTTAGGACAATTTTTACCTTTGTGATTGTTTTTATAAGAACATTTGGTTTAGAGTAGTAAGTTGCATTCAAATTTTCAAGCATTGAAAAACTCATTTGAATCATTTTAAACACTTGTTCAACCTTTTCAAGATTCACATTCTAAATTCGAAATTGTTGATCAGAATATAGTTTGTCCGATCCTTTCATTTGTAAGCAACCAAATTAGGATCATCATCCGAACTAGATTCTGATTTTCCAAGATAGTTCTTATGAAAACTTTCTTCATTTCAGAAGGTGAACTTGAACTGGTTTTCTCCAAATTTGACTCAGCACTCTCACATTTTGTGCTTTCACTCTCACTTTCTAAAACCTTTTCAACCACATTTTTACCACATCAGATTCACAGTTATTTTCTAATTTAGTGTATGTTACATCAATGTTCTCAGGCAGCTCGTTCTTTTTAGTTTTCAGTTTTAAATTGAACGTCCTTTCCACCCTAGATGGTTTTTTTCTGGAATAGCTTTCCCACATGGGTGGTGGAACTCGATTCTAACAGACACTGTTCTTACCATTCTTATCATCTTCTTCCTTCTCAATTTTCAGAAGAATATGATCAATGACATATGAACTGGTGGAATAACTAATAAATAACTTGTTAACCCGTTCTGTTTCGATTCTCATTTTCTCTAATTCACTTTTTAGCTTGGCAATCGTATTCAGATGGATATTTATGGCCATTTGCTTATCCATAACGGTTACCTTGAGCATCGAAAGTGTGGCAATGTCTTCCTTATTAGCTTCTTCATATTGTCTAATAGTTCTGCTTAATTTGTCATACGCTTCTTTAATTTCTTTATAATCACTAGACAAATTATCAGAAAGTTTTTTCAATTATTTGTATTTTTTATCTTTCTCAAAACACTCATTGCAAGGCTCTACGCACTTCTTGCAAGGTTTTTCAATTTCAACGATTTGAACTTTAACCACTTCCTTTACCAACTCCTTGATAGACCCTTCCACTAACTCGACTTTATCCTCCTAGACTTCTTCAGAGACTACCTCTTTCAGATTAGCCATCATAGCTTTGTTGGCTATCTCAGTTAAGTTCTCGACAATCATCTCTTTGTTAACATCTATTAGTTCAACAACTTCATATTTTGGCTCTTCCTCACAGCTTGCTTTGTAGCTTGGTTCGAAATAACCTACAATAGTTGGAAACATTTTAGGTGGAATTAAATGTCTAAAAGCACTGTGTAAAAGATTTTCTTCCTTATTCTTCAATTATAACTTCATCAAAGATTACGTCAGAACATTCTTCTTCAGGTTCGGGTTCTTCTAGTATCTCTACCAACAACGCGAGACTTTCATTCTTCGAGATGTATTTGTTCCGGTTGAACCCTTCATCCTCTTGAGCAACCACTAAGGCTTTATCTTTCGAACTTAATAAACCATCTTCAATTTGAACAATCCTTGAAGTTGTTTGAGATTGCGGTCGATGATATATAGCCTTCTTATAGTAATCATCTGCAAATGGATTCTAACTGCCATTCATTTCTTGGTTTGGACATTCCCTTTTGAAATGCCCCTTCTCCCGGCATTTGAAACAAGTAACCTTTGATTTATCAAAGCCAAATTTACCATCGAGTCCTCCCAAACTGCTTCTACCTGTGATCTCCAGAAAGCGTTCAGCCCTTCGAAAGATTGATGCCATGCCCACTTTATATCTATCAATTTCAATTCTTCAGCTGATCGTAGTCTTCTTTCATCATATCTGGGTTCCCAATCTTTCCGGCCACCAGACTTTCATATGATTCTAGCACGGATGCAAGAAACACAATGTGTTACTTAGTAGTGTGTTCGTTGAAATCTTGAGCATTCTCTAGATTCACAGCAATGTTGCATTATAGAATTCTCTGGTTAGAATTGGCTTGAGTGCTTTGGCTGCTCTGAAAACTGTTCCATCTTTGTGAAGATTGCGGTGTTTGAGGAGAATTAGGTTCGTATGATGGAAATGACTGAAAACCTCCAGATTGGTTCGAAAACGGACTTGAAGAATTATTTGCACTGAAAGCTGTCTGTATCTTTGGACTTTGAGTGTTTGCTACAAAACTGCCTTTGTAATACAAGTTTACGTCTTGCTAAATATGTGATCCTTTGGTTTTCGCCATTTTCTGCATCTCCAACTCATGACCTTCCAACTTCTCGATAAATCTTGACAAATTGGTAGTTCTGTATTCCGGGCTGTTTTTCAAGATCGTGAGATAAGTAGACCATTCACCTTCGGGTAGTGCATCAGTAAGTTTGTCTACCAACTCTTCATTATCTTTCTGTATGCCCAACTGTTTCATCTCGACCACAAGATGGCAATATCTCTCGATCAGTTGTTTCATGCTCTCACCTTTCAGTAGATTGAAAATATCAAACTTTTTTCTTTAGCAATGCCTTTTTACTCTTTATCATCTGAGTACTCCCTGGAATTTCACTCTCAACGCATTCCAAAGTGATTGAGCATCACCGTCGTGTTGCAAAAGACACAAAATATCTTCTTAAATAGCTTGTTGAAGAATATTCAACATTTTCTTTTCGTTCACAAACTTTTCCTTCTCTGTTGTTGTAAACTGCGTCACTGTCTTTTCTAGTCCATTTTCGCCAGTTGGTGTAGCCTATTTTTCCTCAACTGCATACCAACAATTTAGATAATTCCCTTGTACCCAATTTACAAATCTTTCACTCCAACCATTATAGTCTTCTAAGCACATTAGCTTTGGGGGGTTTTGTCATAGTCCCCGTCTCATTTTCACGGTTTATATTTTGAGCTACTACCGTCATCGTAGCTGCTGATGTTGCAAATGCATTGAAGAATTCGTTCACCATTTTTCCAAAAAACTTGTTTCTTACGAAGTGGACTCTTGTACGAAGTGATCACAAAAACAATTAAAGTTCACTTCGTGCGAAGTAAGATTACCAAATTGAGATTTGTCTTCGTGCTAAGGTAAATTCTAAACTTTTCAAGAATTTCCTCTTCCATGCGAAGTGAGTTTCCTCTTCTTGCGAAGTGAGTTCCTCTTCGTGCGAAGTGGCTTTTAGATCGTGCAATGGTAAAGTTTAAATTTTCACGTTTTTTGCCATTTTTATCATGATTCTAGTTGAATTAAGGTCTGATTTTTTCAAGGGTTTATTATTAGTCAATTTTAAACAGTCCAGGAAAAATTCAGTCCATTATGTCCGTCCAAAGTTAGGGAAATGATAAAAAGAAGAAAAATGAGTAAAAGAAGTAAAATCTCGATCAAAGTCTTCAAATCAGGCCATCCGTAGCTCTGATACCACTTGTAGGATCTCTTATCCAATAAGCATAGGCACTAATCTGTTTAACCTAGTTTATATGTGCGGAACTCATATTAACAAGTGACAAGATCAAGATTTACTTTTCAAACAGTTCATCTCATTAATATTGATTAACGTTTACAATCGAGAGAACACTTCAACAAAGCTTCGTCGTCCAGTCAACAAAACAACATTAAAGACTCAAGACCCAACACACCTATATATATAGACTTGCCTCTTCGTGCGAGGGTAGAGTCTCTTCGCACGAAGTGATTTCACTTCGTGCGAAATGAACTAGGTTACCTTCGTACGAAGTGAATCTTCACTTCGTGCGAAGTGAACTAGGTTACCTTCGTACGAAGTTACTTCACTTTGTGCAAAGTGAACCATATACATATACAAATCAAATCTAAAATTTTTGTCCTACTAAATACACAGACATGACCCTAAGTCGTAGACGATAAACATATTCTATCAACATTTTTTGACACGTGTTGTGCCTCTTCATTACTATTTTCCTATTTCTCTCTCCTATTAAATATAATAATATTAAACGTAAGTTTAACAAAATCTATTTATCTCTTCTCTTTTTGTTTTGATAATCTGAAATTTAATATAATAGTTGATTTCTTATACAGATAAAAACAATTCTTATAAAATACAACCACAAACTTTTAAACGTTTTATGTTGATATTGTTAACTGTTAATCTATATTAAAATCAATGGAGTACCATCTAAATAATATATATATATATATATATATATATTATTAAATGTTAATATATATTAAAATCAATGGAGTACCATCAAATAAGATATAAATATATATAGTGATAAAAGTTCCGATAATAATAAACTTAAAAGTTTTTTATGAATAATAAAATTTATAGAAATAATAAACATATTCAAAATATAATAAAAGTATGCGGTTATTATTCGATAGCTATCTTGGTGTAATACACGTTTTATTCAATTCGAGCAATACATGAGTTTTTATAAAATACATAACTTTTTTGTTATTAATTAAATATATATAACATTACATTTACTCAAACCGTGTAATACACGGGATTCTTGTAATATAAAAATAAATTATATAATAAACTATTCACAATATCACTTAAATATATATATATATATACATATATATATATACTTTATAATAAAGTAAATTAATTGGGGACACATCACATGGAAATCATTAAAACCATCTAGAATTCCATTTTCCTGCCTAAATTCCTTTGGTTTCATAATCAATCCTAAATCATCCTTTAATATACTAAGTAAATAGCACGTTAAAGTTCACTTTTTAACTATTTTATAACTCCGTGTATAAATTTACATTTATTCAACCTATGTAATATACGGGTTCTAACCTAGTACATATATATACATACTTAATACATATGACATACTTATAGATCCATACATATACACATATATACATGTTTCATTGTAGGACCATAAACCATTAAAATCATGTTGCTTGAGCCCGAGTAGTCCCCACAAGAGACCTCAAGATCATTTAGAACGCAACATAAATAAGACCAAGAAGCCTAACGATGACAAAATCCAAATCATCCTCGACAATAAGGAGTCCATAGAGATAGAGAAATAAGACGAATGAAATCAAACATAGAAGTGAACGAATTTTGTTACATCCCTCCAAGGAAAAGAGTCAAAAGACATGATTATTTAAAGTACACAAGGAAAAAAGGGGACGTGCATATACTTATGCTTCACATGCAGATTATTACATTCTAGTATGCTCTTGTGCACGAGTGGCTCAACTCAATGTTAGGAGCAGGCATAGCATTGTGCTCAGTTTTGAGAGACACTTGTGTTGGTTAGAGAAGACCATACAACATTCTTTGAAACAAATGCCCTATGATGAAGCTTGCAAACTTTGTGATGAACGCTATTTCATAGATTTATCTAAGTTAAACTTGTGAGTCCAAAATCCACCAAATGAGTGATTTTAGAAATTCTCATGGTTTTTTTTATTTAATTATCTGTTGAGTATATTCAGGTATCTTTGTTGTTATATAACTATCACTTGTCACCTTGTCTAACCAGTCGAAAATAAATGCTCAATCAAAGCTTGGAATTTTATTTTACCTTGTGAATTTCATATGGTTTAAACTATGCATTTATGTTTCACATGCTATTAAATTGTTTTCCTTACAAAAGGGTGATAGCATTTAGACATCCCCAAAATTAGCTAGACACCCCCTTATAGATGCGTATAGGGTTTACACACGTCGTATAGGGTTTCAATGCACTAAATGCATGACCTATACGGTACGTATAGCCCTATATGTGTTGTATAGGTACGATGTACGAGGTTTTTAAGGAATATTACTAACTTTGTAGGGTACAGTCTGTAAAAGTAATCTTATACGACGCGTATAAGGCCATACACGTCGGATAGGATTCTGGTTGTTGAAGCATTAAACCCTATACGACGCGTATAGCCCTATACGCGTCGTATAGGTCCAGAAATTTGTTATAAAGCCAAGCATACATGGACCATTTGATTCAAATGAAATTCACAGACAAAACAATCCGAACAAGCCGTTCTTATCACGTGTCTTCTTGGGACATTAGTTATGTTTTGGCGAAGATTCAAACCAGTCATACGTCTCCGAAAGCGTTTTAGACCCGACATTGAATAAGGTGAGGAGGATGTTGTATCCGTGGTTTGTTGTAATGACAGGAGAGTGTTGCCTGATATGAACCAAGTAAAAAATCTATATAAGATGTGATGCCGTTTTGGTTACCAATGTCTCACCATTAAGTTGTTTCACGAATTCATAGATGAAGTTGAACCATCTTATGTAGCACAAAGCTATCCAATATGCATACGAGACTTACCATTCACATGTGGAAGAACAACACAAGAATGAGTACGAGGAAGGTGCTAAGCACTTTGAGGAAGGTGACAACAACAAGAACATTCCTGTCACTTACGTGTTATTCGATATATATAATGTTTATTACCTGGAAATATGATATGCGTCAACTGCAACATATAAATTGTATCAAATGCAGTATAAAATCAACCCCTTTTTAGTACTAATGTTGGGAAAAGAGCATTTCTTTGTATACTTTTGATTTTCAGGATTAAAAAAGCTTAAATGTACAAAAGAAACAAATTAACAACAAAATCCAGCATAAGTACAGAAGACGGGAAGACAACACACTATACCAGCCCTCCGAGCTTCACCCCAAGACTAAAAACAACGAATCAGAAGTCTGGCACGGGGACGTGCCTAGTCGACATGGCCTCGTGCCCCTTCAAGATTTCATATTAGAATAAGATAAATAGAAGCAGACAAGAGACACGTGGTCGTGTCCCCTTAGGCACGGGTCGTGGTCAACTTCCAGATTTGCATATCTGGGATAGTACAACAAGTACAATGGACATGGGGCCGTGTCGTTGACATACGGGGTGGTGTAGCAGACTGATCTGACATACAAATTAAATGAAGACAGGGAAGAAGGAAGGCACGGGGCCGTGTGAAGGGTCTGTTCACAACTATAAATAGGGGTGCTTGGTTTTATTCCAACTCATGCCTTGGCAAACCACTTCTCTCACACCTGCTACCACTCCACCACCACACTACTACATTCATCCATCACCCATCTTAGAGTGTGTGTAGTAGTCTCGGGATCCAAGATTGATCGTAAGAGTTTTTGTCAATCAAAGGCCATGCTTGGTTAATTTTTTACATCACTTGGTGAAGACAAGTTATTTATATATTACTCTTGATTTCCTGGCTTTGGTTAACTTTTTAATTGAATATGAATTAATGACTTTAGTAACTAGTTTTTTATATTGAAAGTGAACTGTATTCAATCATTTCTTCATGTTTCGTTGATTCACTCATTCGTATCTTTACGGTCTATATAATGCGCGTTAACTGCCTGGAAGAGGGTTAGAAGGGTGATACGGGTAAAGTTCTTGCCTCGTTTAGTGTATAGATCCTGCGAGTACTTGGTTCAAGCTTATTAGGACTTCCTTTGAGACAGATAGCATCAAATTGGGGAAAGTAAGAACAGCTTGAATCCCTTATAAATAAACTACTATTAAAACTTTAACCCGGCCATGCGGGACTGTATCCCTGTTGACTCGGACTAATATGGCTGAGGGTAGCGTTGCCTCCAAAAGAGGGGCATTCCATATTTTGCATTAATAACTTACTTAATTATCTTCCAATATCCGGCCTTGCAGGACTGTACCTCTGTTGACTCAGACCAATATGGCTTAGGGTAGCGTTGCCTCCAAAAGAGCGACATGCCACTTTAACTAAGATAATCTCTTAAAAACCCAAAGCATGGAAACCATCAAAAGACACATAAATAAATAATGAGTCAGAACCAAGTGATTCCATCTTATCTATTTGTTTCTTTCATTACTTAGTTTACTTCTTTATGTTTATTTATTAAAAACATTTTCCCAATTTTTACTAGATTAGACGTCAACGACATTCCGGTATTAAAAGCTCTTATGGTCTTGGATGACCTCGGTATCTTGCCATCACTATACTACGCCAACGATGGGTGCACTTGCCTTAGCGTGTTGTAGAGAGTGATAGTTACATATCGTGTTTTTATAAATTTAAAGCTTGAATAAATGAGTGAAAAGTACTTAAAATATATCTAAAAATTAATACACACCCTCGCTCATATCATAATACATCAATGAAGATTGTGTAGTTGATTGTCTAGGAACATACATTAGGTGAATTTCTCAAGGGTTAGGGTTTCACAATCCGTAATGATTTCTGCAGGTCAGTGGGCGTTTGTTGCAAATCAAAATCAGACTATTCAAAACCTATAGATAAGTGAGAATGAGATAGGAAACAGCAACCGTCCTCCTAAGCTTTTTCGTCTGAACGATTATTCTGTTTCGGCTAGTAGATTCAAAACACACGTTCTAGGACTTTATACTAACTTGTGGCCTTGCTTCATTACTCCTTTTACCCAAGCACTTAAAGAAGCTGGATCAAAATTAATTACACTGTCCCGACTTTCAGAGAACGATAAGAAAGCTTACGATCTTGAGAAGAAAACGTTTGCGATTCTCACACATGCATTAACAAAAGATATCTTGCATCAATTTAGTTTTTTGTACAACCACGAAAACCTTGTGGGATACTTTACAAGTGAGAGGCGAAGGAAATGCATAAACGAGAAAGATCAGACATGATCTTCTGAAGAAAGAATTTGAAGCTTCTATGTGTGTGGAGAATGAATCTCTAGGAGAAATGGCTACAAGATTTCACCATCTTCTCAGTGAGATATTCTATTTTCATGTAGCTGCTACTCATCGAAATAGTTAAGATTCATACATAATACGCCCCGTAACTCATTTCCTAGCTCAAGATATGCTCATTTGAAGTTCAGCTTATTCTTTGTCGCACTGTTTTGCTTAGTTTTGCCTCGTTCTTCATGTTTTCATCCAAATTCTTCATGAACACCATCTAACCCTACAAATTTACAGTATAAATGAATAAATACCATAATCTTATATAATCCACAATATATACTTGTTAAATGCATATATAAATCATGTTACTCTATGAGCATCAGGAAACCTTGTATAACGAACTCACATAAAATTCATTAAACAACATTGTTGGATTTATAGTAACTGGGTCAATACCAATAGATAATAAAGCTCTATCACATTCAACAACATATAGATCGAGGCAACTACATTCAATTTTTAGTTTCACCATGTCCACAAAGCTTAACTTGTTAGCCTACAAAACTCCATTGACGTTGCCTATTTAAAATCCCAAAAAAAGCAACTCGCATCTATTTGTCTATGAACTGTATTCATACAAGGAAGACTAAGGTTTAATAAGATTTAACGCTAATTCAACAATCAATTTCTTACATATAAAAGCTTATAAGAGTTCCATCTACGTTGCCAATAGCTAAATGTTTGGAAAAAATGGGTCCAAATCGAGTTCCCCCAATCTTATATTTAAGTTGTTTTTATTGTCATTCTTCTACATAGTTTTTTGTACTGCTCTTTAGGAATAACAATATTAAAGTCTTCTAATTCCATATCGATTGTTAAACATAAGATGTCTGCTTGTTACATCTCCCATGCCTGCCATCAAAAGTCAAATCAGAAATCCCAAAATCATAAATGTACGATTGAATATTACCTGTGATGGTGGGTTGTTGACAGTGATTCTGATTTCTCTTTGAATAGATATCACATACGACGTTTAAGCTTGGGACACTGAAGATCCATCAAACACCATTTTGGCTCTTGGCACACCCCGAATTTCCAACCAAACACCGGTGGGCCCGGGTGGGGAATATCGTGACGTAAGTTGATATCATCATAGTCAATTAACACAGCACAGCGAAAGTGTTGGAGTTTAAATTACTATTACAAACCAAATGTTCAAATAACGAAAATAATATACAGACGGCTTGTAATGAAAGATCCACAGGCGGATCGTAAAATATACAAAAAAATGTGTAAGAGACTTTAGGGCAGATCTAAGGATTTGCAAGATCCTCTTATATCACTACCAAGCAGCTTCCAGCCTGTTTCGTATTATACCTGCAACTTAGTCTTTTGAAAATACGTCAGCTTTCGCTGGTAAATACAATTAACTAACTCGTTTTGAAAACATTTCAAAAATTGATTTAAGTGCACAAGGCACGAAAAATCTTTTATAACTTGGGAAAGTTATGCTTATACCATTGTTAACAGATTCACATGTTTGTCAATACATATGGGCACAGTTCAGAGACCGAGACATGATTAACTGACATACCACTTATGAACCCACGAAGGAGTTATCCTCAACTTGTAGGTAAAAATATTTTAGCATTCGCATCTGTCGGGTGTATGCCTACACCCCGTGCTTTGGTCGTGGCCATTAGTAACTTAAATGAGCCGAGGATATCTAGGACACGGTCGTTAACCCCCAATGTTTAAGTTATCAAACAAAACTGATCAAAACGGAATATGCGGATTTACTAGCCTCAATCCGGAATTCGATTGATCCCATTATCGACCAAGCGGTAATAATTTACCGTAACCCAAGCCCGTATAGGGAAAATAAGTCAGGAGTATTTACCTGAGCTAGCACTTGATTTAAATGCAAGTTTATATTAGCTCAGCCGTTTAATAAATTAGATAAGTGCAGATAGCATTTACTGGAAGGCTTTAGTCTGGAATATGGCATAAGCTAACCAATTAGAATGCTAACGGTCTTATTTAAGTCACAGACTTAGACCGACTAGCTTAAAGGATCAAAACTGTACAATACGCTAGATTAAACGATGACCGGATAGAATGTAGTTTAAACCCAACAAGTACTTAAGACTCGTATGTCATGGGTAAACAATTAACATTCTGGAATTTGAGACTAAAAAAGATAAGGTTAAACCCGCTTCGGTTAAATTTCGTAAACTTGTTACATATACTTAACCGTACGCATATAAGCGATATCGGGTAACCGGATGAGTCATGAACAAGTTCTATATGTCATTATACTTTAAATAAGTTGTAATATCAGTAGTATACCAACTTATATGCCCGTTAAGGTTTTAGAATGAAATTATGCCTCATAAGGGCGTTTTGATAATTATATATCGTATAAAAGGAACTTGAATATCTTTTGATGTTATGATCATAAGTATTTTGGAAAATATTTAATTTATGGTATATTATCAGTAAGAAGTCATACATAAGTGTGGTTTATGGTTTAGGACCAAACTATGCATGAAAAGGGCATTTTGGTCTTTTAAAAACATAAATTACGATATTGTGTTAAAACTTAGTTTATGATCAAAAGAATAACATCATAACATGTTAATTATATAACATATTAGTAGGTAATTCATTTGTAAGTTCGTTATTGATTAAAACCTTGTTTTATGTAAAAGGGCATTTTAGTCAAAGTTTGACATTTAACGGAACTTGTGCATAAACTCAGATTATGATTATGATCATGTCACATAACCTCAGAGGGTTATGCTACATTATATTACAATCATAATGCAACCTTAGATCAGTAGCTAACTAATCTATATCGGGTCAGAATTGAAAGTTAAAGAAGAAGTCAAACTTTGCGACTTTCGGTTGTGAACCGACCCTAGAACTGAAATTGACGAGTCGAACATGTTCTCACATGTTCTAATAGTTGTTACCAACTTGTTTAAGTGTTAAAACATGTTTTATAACATATATAAACTCAAATTATAATTTCAAAATCTGGCATATTTGACTTTTTAATAATAAAACTTTGACCCAACAATTGGTCTAGTAAACGTGATCTTTATGAGGTGCCCTTTATAGGGATTAACACATACCTTATTATGATCACTTAGCCATGTTCGTTATGAATAATGACTGGACCATAATGGTCTTAGCCGAAAGTCAAAGCGTCTTCCGTAAACGCTTGACTTTTAGCTATAAAAAGCCTATAAACGAAAATGCAAGAGAAAGGAACACTTACAAGTGATTCTTGGATGAAATAGAACTAAGTTGGATGTTCCTTTCAGTTAGGAACTTCTAGAGGAGGGAGATAGAGTGATTTATGAGAAGGTGCAAGTTCAAGTGAAGAACCAATGCTCCTATTTATAGTTGGAGAGCTTGAAGGAGGTGATGCCAGGTGTTAGAGGGTGTCTACAAGTATCCTAAAACGTGGCATAGCAGTTTGGAAACTCATGGTTTCGAATTGAATGGGTTTTGGCAGCTTGTGTGGCTGCCAAGCAAAACTTTCTGCAGCAGAGGTCCTCTGGTGGCCCGCGAGAGACCATGCCTTGTCCCTCGCGGCCCGCGAGCAGCCTGTAGAATCTTTCAAAATTTGCCACATTTAGCCCCTCAACTTATTAAACTTCTAAAACAACTTTATAAGCATAATTAGCCCTATGTAGCTAATATTTGGCGTACCCGGGAGTATGCCCGGACATTGTCAAGCTCTCGGTTCGTTAAAAGGTCACTCAAAGGTATAAATTAACATGTTGACACTTTTAACCCCTTCATCATCCAACTTTTACATATTTACACAAATAATCCCTCTCGTCCAATAAGTGTCTCATATGAGAGTTAAGACTTCGTAAAGGATCACCCAGAGGCTTAGTTTGAGAATGTTGACACCTTTAGTCCTTATTAGACTTAATATAAAATTAATGACACGTGTTGCTATATTATTGGACACGATTTTACGAGGTGTTACAGTTCTTCCAACGTCTAATTGGAACTCAACCTTTCTTCTGGAACATTAAATTGAAATTCAATTTGTTATAGAAGCGAATATCGGTGTGATAGTGCTTAACCGAATACCACCAAACAAAATAGGAAAACTAACCTGAATTGTAGAAACAATTAATCTGCAATAATAAAACACGGATGCAAAGCACAACACATAACTTGTGAACGATTGGTGTCGAGGGGATTGGAGTGTCGTTTTGGATTCACCGGCGGCATCTTAAAATTTCAGCGTCTTAATATTTTGCCAAATACCATTTTTGCCTTCCTCAAATGTTTTATATAATAACTAGTGGGGAACTTGCGTGTTGCGGCGGAGTCGACAATACGCGGCGGAAACATGATGTGCATCAGGCAATCATATGGTTATTCATGAACATACATTGATTGAGTTGAATTATCACAAAGTAATAAACTTAAATAAAGGGAAAAGTTAAAACAATATAGGTAAGTTGACAATTTTAGTTGTTTACAAATCTATGAAGAATAACTTAAAGTAGTTACCCTCTTTCCCCAATTTTAGTTATAAAAACAACACAAACAATAATTTCAGAGTGCACAAAATCACAAACGCAAACTCAAATTTAATTTGATAACCTACACATAAACAACAAATTCCCAAAAATTCTGTTGTTTTGAATCCATGAATCTCCGAGATGGAACAACAACCAAGTTGGTAATTCGAATTCAGTTGATAAATTCATCTAAGTTGATATAGAACCCAATTCAACATTATAACCTATAATTATGTAGTTGATATAGACGTTTTTATGTTTTATCTAAGTTGATATAGACGTTACAGCAACCAAGTTGATATAGACTAATACCAAAATGGTACTTCATATCGCATCCATTCATCCTTCAAAGTGAAGCTAGGGTTTATCTATCTAACAACTCATATTTAAAGTCCCTACTGCTTGATTGCATTATTGTTTAATGGGGCAAATTAGGATGTGTAATTAGGTTCTATATCAACAACTATTTATCTATATTGATAAATCATTATAACTTTTTTCATACGCATATCCCATACGGTCATTTGAATTCAGGGGCTAACCTAAGATGATCTCTAATTGTGTGTTGAACCTGTGATCCAACGTGTAAATATCGATTAACACTCAACCCTAACGAACACCAAATCAAGCAGGTTATAACTGATTGTACAATACAACATTAGCATCGAGCTATGATGAAACAAATTTAAAACCTACGATGCGACGAACCTGAAAAACGGGGCACCAAGGCTGCTCCATTCAAAACGCACTCTCAGTCATAACGAGAAAAGTTATCGAGTTTACAATAAAATAAAACGAGTTTACAAAGTTATACATAAAAAAAAATAAAATAAAACAGAGCCTATAAAGTTGTAAACTTATCAAACCATCAATTAAGAATCAAGTTTTAAGCTAAGCACTATAGAAATTTTATAAAAAAAGAAGATTTAATTAAAATATTATTGTGAATATTTGTCTATAGATAATAAAATAAAACGTAGTTTACAAAGTTATAAACTTCTAAAACTTTTAGTTAAAAATCAAGTTTATAAGCATTTTAACGAGACTATATGTAAACTATTATATATTATATTTTACATTTTGTAAGAATTTTATATGTTATATTATACATTTTATAAAAAGATAACAAAAATAAATTATATGAATAAATAACAAAGACAAAAGATTTAATTAAAGTAGTATCATTAATTTATACTTCTAAAATAATAAATCTTCATATTTGATATCAATATATTTATTTTAGCTTATTAAATAAGGGTAAATAAGGAAGTATTCCATGCCACACTTGTACCCTTTTCTACAACACTTGCAACGTGCATTTTAAAATTGATTGAAATTACATCTCTATCGAAAAGTAATAGATACATATATAATTAAATTTTAAACTACGCAATTTCAAGGAATACTACTTAATTTCAAGGAATTAAATTAAATAAGAGGTTATGTCAATACGTATGAAACAACATGACTTGTTACCGCAAGCGGATACCAAAAGTAGGGGCGAGCAAAATCAAGAACCAAAAGAACCGACTCTACCTGATACCCAATTTTAAATAAAAAATAAACCCGAATCTGGTAGCTACTTAGAATACAAGGTATCAGTTCCTCTATAATTCGGGTTTCTCGGTTTTCCCTTAGAAACCCGACCCGACTTTTCCATGTTCACAGAACCATAGGTTCTAATTTTACTCCATGATTTACAAAGGCGGCCAATTTACACATGGTTCAGATCAATTTATGCTTCCATTTCAGTTACACATATCAAATTATACCAGATTCATTACATTTCAATCTATAATCAAGATTTCACACTTCACAATGGGTGGATTATATAACTGAGAAGGTATGTGTATTGTGTAGAAACTAACAATTTCCATAGATTTGGTACAAAACAATGTTTGTTTATTTCGATTAGATCATAGCTAATCATAATTTAGTATATTGATCATGTGACCATGTGAAGTTTATTTCAATTAGATCATAGCTAATCACAAACTAGTATATTAATCGCAGATTCAATGAAGATGGTAAGCTAATCAATGGTTATGAATGTTTCAATGCTGATTGTTGGTTAATCATTAGCCATAACTGTTTAATTAGGTTAAAGATGGTTGATAGGCCTAACCCAATATGTATTTGGGTGTGCAAATCGGTCCAACATAGTATTTCTTGGGTTAATTATGTTCAAAGATCCAGAACCGATCCGAACCTGATTCCAGTAAAAAACAAAAACCGAAACAATACCCGATATTTATCAATTCGGGTTGTTTTGGTATATTATCAGTTTGGTTTTCAAGTATTTTTCAGTCCGACCCTAAATATGCTCGCTCACCCCTAACCAAAACGACTTTTGGTTACGGGTACCAAAGTATTAGATAACCCTTTTATCTTTTTAATCGGAAAAAAAAGTGTGGTGAATGAGCAGATAGATATTTGTAAACCCTAAAATCATCATCATCGCCTCGCCTCTTGTTGTGTTACACGCAGAGAGCATTCATTAGCCAATGGCGTCTCTTGCTTATTCTTCCGGGAAGCTCGCTCCGACCAACAACTTTCGCTCTTCAATCCCTGCCAAAAACACCTTAATTGTGAGCTATGCACCTCTTTTACGCTTTACATTGGTTACTTAGTTTTTAGGGATATATATCTGAATATTTGTGTTCATTGAAGTGGACTGTGGCCGTAAAAATCAATTAAATTAACTTATTAATCACCGGATTGGATCAATAAGTAAAACTTTTTAGATAGTTCAAAGATTTTGGCTGACTTATTTCACTGCGTTTATCATGTCCGACATTTAATCCCGATTACAATTAATCATTGGCGGATTTTTACAACACAAGTGGACATGTATCTTTGAATTCACTTTAACGAATAAAGTTTGCATATAGATTGGAGATAATAATTGATAAAGAAATGGAAGTGTTGAGCTCTGCACTAATTATGATATCTTGGTGACAGAGTTGCAGGGTAAATTACAAGGAGAACGGGAGGCCGAATGCCGAAATGCTCGTTAGCGAGCAAGAAGCTATGCCTAACTTTTTCACTTCAAATCAGTTTGAGAGAATGCCAGATAGAAAGGATAAGAAACGACTTCGGATTTTTTCAGGCACTGCCAATCCTTTATTATCTGAGGTACAATTTGGCCAATGATCGATACTTTGAATATGTTTTTGTGTTGCTGTTAAATAGAGTATTTGACAGGAAGTTGCATGCTATATGGGCCTAGAACTTGGAAAGATTGACATAAAACGTTTTGCTGATGGAGAGATATATGTCCAGTTGCGCGAGAGTGTTAGAGGGTGCGATGTATATCTTGTGCAGCCAACATGTCCTCCTGCAAATGAAAATCTTATGGAGCTTCTAATCATGATAGATGCTTGTCGCAGAGCATCTGCTAAAACTATCACTGCCGTTATTCCCTACTTTGGATATGCTAGGGCTGATCGCAAGGTAGCTTAATATTTCCAGATTATTACTGCTCAAACTTATGGTTGTTAAACACGTAACTTGCTCGTTTCAGACTCAAGGACGAGAATCTATTGCAGCTAAACTTGTTGCAAATCTGATAACCGAAGCAGGAGCAGATCGAGTTCTTGCTTGTGATCTTCATTCTGGGCAATCGATGGGTTATTTTGACATTCCAGTTGATCATGTTCATGGTCAGGTAATGGATTTGATAGTTTTTACAAACTTAAGTTGCACAACTTATCGAGTCATATCTATGATTCTATTCAGGCTTTCTTGATCTCATTACTGTTTGATTAAAAAGTTTAACTTGCTGATATTTATTCTACTTTACTATATATTTTTTTTTCTTTTGCATTATTAGCCCGTGATACTTGATTACCTTGCTAGCAAGACAATCAAAACTGATGATTTAGTAGTGGTGTCCCCGGATGTTGGTGGAGTTGCTAGAGCACGAGCTTTTGCTAAAAAGTTGTCTGATGCGCCATTGGCCATTGTTGATAAGCGGCGTCATGGGCACAATGTAGCTGAAGTAAGAAGTTTAGATGTAGGAAAGAATTATATTCTCCCTGTTGATGTTTCTGCTGAATTATTACCCTTTTCAGGTAATGAATTTGATCGGTGATGTGAAAGGTAAAGTAGCAGTTATGGTGGATGACATGATCGATACTGCTGGTGAGATTTACTTTCTTCTTCTTCTTCTTTTCTTCTTCCTCTTGTATCTCTTTATATGGTGATTAATATGTTGATTTTGTGTTTATAGGTACTATTGCCAAAGGAGCAGACCTGTTGCATCGTGAAGGAGCAAGGGAAGTTTATGCATGCAGCACACATGCTGTTTTCAGGTAACTCACACATCTTTCACCTCATACTTTGTCTCTTCCATATGAAAAAGAATGGTTTAAGTTAAGTTGATATGTTTTACGGCAGTCCACCAGCAATTGAACGGTTGTCAAGTGGTCTATTTCAAGAGGTGATTATCACGAATACTATTCCGGTGTCGGAAAAGAACTATTTCCCACAGCTGACTGTCTTATCGGTAGCAAACCTACTTGGCGAGAGCATCTGGCGTGTGCATGATGATTACCCTGTAAGTATTGTTTTACAATTATATGCTTTTTTCTAGAGCTGTAAAGATGGGCACCTAATTGGTTAGGTTGAGCTGACCCACAATACTACTTTGTTTGTACTTTTAAATTTTTTGTTAGCAGTTCATTCATCTATCATTTACAATAATAAAACTGATGATAATTAGGGGTGTAAATTTCTGACACGACACGCATAATTGCATAATTCACGGTTTGTGGGTTAGTCTAAACGGGTTCGGGTCAGTTTTGGGTGGTGTTTGGGTTGATTTACTGGTTCGTGGGTTGATGGTTTGGTTACTCAAAAGAATTTTAAATGACTTAAATTGTTTGGGTAGTTTATGCCAAATATTTTGTACACATTTGTGTTTTAGGTTGTAAATTTGTTTTTTAGAGTATTAATATGCTCTAAAGGTAAAAAAATCCGGGTAAACGGGTCTTGTTCATGTCAATCCGCGAATACTCGTGTTGAGTTTGGCGTCATGTGTATGGCACTACTTTTGGGTTCGTGTTAAAATTCTGGTTTTGATCCATTTAGCACTCGCAAAGTAAGTTCAACAAGTTGCTAATTCGTGTCAATATCGTGTTTTATGCAGGGTGGTTTTGAACACTTCTCTGGTCTGGGCATCGATTAAGATTTTGTGTAGTTAACACGTCATCTCAGTTATCGTCTTTTGTACAAATATTAACCCTATGCAGAATCAAACTTTGTATAAAGGCCTACATTGTCAATCTAAACAAGCTTTGGTATACAAAGACTTTGAAGCAGCTAGAGGACCTGAAACACTTGTTCTGCAAGTGTTTCTCCATAAAATGTAGCATCGCGTGTGGACATCTGTCGAAAACAACCTATCAAATGTGATTTCCACTGATAGTCTACAAGACTTGTTTCAAATGCAGAAAATATAATTATTGAATCCTATTAAATAATCCATAATTATTAAAAGACTATCGTCAAGATATATTTTGTGACATGTTCCCTATTAATGAACATTTGAGGATTTTTAGGAACTAATGCTATGATTGATGCTGAATAATAGACAAAATTTTGATGTTAGAGAAGTGGGTTTTAGTTGACATTGATCGTTGTATTTGTAAGAGTGATTTGGTGACCATCTTAATAACCACAACATCAGTTTTGAGTAGTCCTATAGCCAATTATCAACATGTGTCACAACGGTCACCAAGGGTTATACAGGTAGCCACTAATGATATGTTTTGTAATCATTCGATGGTTCACATGCTCACTATGTTCTTCTAAATAAAGATTTGAGGATTCATAAATGAATATCTAAACCAGTTGCACATAAAAGTTCGGGGCAATGCCATGGTTGATGGGTGGATCAATCGAAGTGCTCCAGATCAAATTTTGCTTAGGCTCAAAACGACAAACGACAAGAATGTTCCATGGTTGATAAGCCATGCTTCAACCGTCCCATAGCCAGACAATCATATAAGAGCTGTGTTAGTGGTAATAAAGTTTTGTATGTAATCAAATTATGAAATCGATGATAGGGTACCGATGAGAACACAGTTCATGGTTAACTCTGTGAATGTTAATACATAGTATATGTACATCATATAGGTTCTGAAATGAAATTTAACTATCTGCTGAACAAAGTCTATACTAATGGTACAAACCGATTTATTGCTTATGTTTTAGATACTTATCCTAATTGGCACAAAATAGAAGACAATAACTTGCAAAAAATCAACACTTATAAACAATACCATATAGCTTGTGAACCACTGATATTACATGATCATCAAACAAGCTGTCGAATTTAACACCACAAGTCTTTGTACGAACAACGATAATTCTGCAGTATGGTCGAACATAATAACCCTCTCAACATCTCTAGAGGATGAAAACACATGGACAAAAATGAACTTTTATTGTTTTACACCATCTAGATCTCAAATATCCGGGAAACAAATATCTGATTACCTTAATTACAGAAATCGTCTTCCAAATCTCCATTCGTGGCATATTAAGAATATGAATTCGGTTATCTGCACAAGATATTTGAAAAACCACAGGTACGACATAGTTCAAAGCTAAAGGAAGAAAAGATAACTACAAAAAGTCATCTTTACTCACGAAAAGATAAAAGAGTCTGCAGAACTGATGAAACAAAGAAACAGGCCAAAATATGGGTAGCAATCTATGCTTTCTGGTGTCTAGTTGCCATAATACAAGAACTCCTTGCCCAATGCCCACCAATAATTTATAGAATAGAGTTTCATTTGAATTATAGTACAATATAATGTATAAGATAAACGTGAAGTTATCTATTTTCCCTTACCCGGATACAAAAAGGCTTAGTATGACAAAAAAGACAAGACTTTGACTTATGAAGAATAAACGTCACTAACACTCAGATACACCTTAAACAAACTTCATTTTCTATATTACTACTAGCAAATGCCTTATCACCCAAACCTCTCCAAAGTATAATTCTCCCATTTACATGTCCGAATCCTGTGCTTTAGATTAAAAGCTTGAATTAATCGTATGTTTCTTCACCATCTTTATTATTGTATATCTGGCTTAATTGTGAAATCTTATTATCGGTTCTTTCTTAATCAACGTTTGGATGTTTTGACCTGCTATGTGTAATATCACTATGTATGTGTATGTGTAAATTACAGTGTAATCGGGTTCCTCATGTGTAATATCCTAGTTTACTTCTGATCAGCTTTTTCATGGCAGCCTTATCAAAGTTCAATATGTGTAATCGGGTGTATATTTGAATGTTTCTATAATCAGTGTAATCGGTTTCCAACATGGTGATTAGTTAGCTACTATAACTTGTGTATGTACGAGAATGATATGGGCGGTTATGATCAACTCGTTGTAAGTTTGCCTGCTCCTAGAAAAACAAAAATATAGTGATGTACCATGATTTTGGATTTCAGATTCCTACTTTTAATTTGTTCATTGGCTAAACACCTTACGTGGAGCAGTTGACAACTTTGACCGTGTCTTACTTGTTAGTCTATTTTCGTTTTCCTTTTAACTACAACTACCTATTCATCAAATTGTGCTTTTCAGGTATGTGATTTGTGGTTGTGGCATTATGGATCATTTGTGATGGACACTATTGTGGATTTTGTAGTATAATTTGCTTGATCTTATCCGGCTACATGTTTATATTTTTGCTCTGATGCTTTATCTTATGCGCGTATATCAGACACACTTTGGGTAGATCTTTGCTACAATATGCTTGCTTGTCCAGAACATTATGGTGAAGCTCAAGTTCGTGCAGGTGTACATTTGACACTGGAAATAATTCTGGATCAAATGCCTTAAACACGATCTAGATTGGGAGAAATTGTCAGAGGCGAACCACCAGATGTGATTTCGAGTGACGTTGTGAGTCTAGCGAATCAGTTAAGTTGTTATATACTTGTTCTATATATGATGGTGGTTTAAAGTTTGTTTGCAGCCAATCTTATATTGCTAAATTCATGGAGAACATGCTCCTATTGCATCAGGGTGGCGATAAAGAAAAATACTTTGTTAACTCATTTTTACACAAGTAGAGGACATTTTATGTGGGCTTGATGTGAGTCAGTGTTTAAAAAATATTAAGTGTAAAGATTAGTAGGTGAGCAAATATAAACAACTATTGATTATTAATATAATGTATTGATTTATTTTTTATGGGTAAGAAAGGATAGGATGAAATGAAATAGTAATTGTAACAAATGAATACAAACCTGAAGGATATGGTCCCAAATCTTGCGCCGACCAAATGAGTTAACCTCGGGTCGTGCGCGAAACCATACTCAAGATACACCATAACGATGACTTCTAAAACCTTGTGCCGACTCCATAGATGTTTATTGAGCCGCGCGCGAGATCAAGACTAACACAAGGTCAATTCTTACACTTAGTCTTTCAGAAAATAAACCTATTTCCTTTGACCTTGCGCCGACTACACAGATGTTTCCTCGAGTCGCGCGAAGGGAAGAAGTGAAGGGCAATACTAAACAAGTACAAAAGGTACAAGTGGCAGAGTTGTGGGCCAATAGGCGCTCAACAGGCTGTATAGGATCATGTTGCACGATGATTAATCGTGCAGGGGACAAGAAATATGCAAGGACACATACGTGGCACCAATCACCTTGCGCCGACCACTGCCACACGATCTCCACCCAACTGTTGATGACAGACCAGATAACAAGAACAACTGTCAGGCCACGTGTACCATCCACCTTGCGCCAACTACCCTCTCGCGTGGAATCACCAACGGTCGGGGCCGAGTAGGACGGATATTCCTTGTTGTCAACCTCAGGCCCAAGGCCCATCAGCCCATCTCTGTCACAACCCCCCAACCGATGGCGGAATCATCGGGGCGGACGAAGTAGATTGCTCGAGACTTCATAACGTAAGTTTGTGACAAGTATTTAAACCACAAATTTTCATTTCATTTCTAAAATTTCAAGTACATAGTTTGAAACCAAATTATAACATCAAAATGGAAAGTACAACAATGAAATCAAAGTACAAGTACAACATAAACTTAAGTTAAAAGTGGGTTTCTAGTTCATCCTACTAGATTCCATGCATCATCTTAATCAGCATCGTCAACCTGCAACATATATTAAAGTACAGTTCAACACACAAGGCATTGGCGAGCATACAAGTTTGAATACTAAGTAAATAAAAGTTTAAACTATTCACATGTCATAACCATTTACTAAGCTAACATACAGTACTAGCAATGCGACTACACTTGTCAACCCTAAGTTTACCGCTAGCGTAATCTAATCATAACAATGACTAGATCGTTTTGATTACTTAACATGACCTCACGAATACGGGTGGTGCGTTAATCTTGTAGCGCTATACATGTTAAGGGGGCTTGTACACAGTTAATGACGTAGTATAAAGCATTCGATTCTAGCATATAAGTTTGCATGTATTCGTATTAAGCATGTATAAACGGATGTTTGTTTGTGATTTATGCATAAAGTATTGTGATTTCAGTGAGTTGGCATAGCATATAAATTGCACCCCAAAAGTGTAAAAGGGGGGGAGTCGAGTATGCTCATAGTTTTGCAAGCTTCATAGTATTCCGAGAGCTGATAAGTTAAGTAATGCAGACCGAAGTTACCCTACATCAGGGAAACAAAGGTGTGTGAATAGAATGTGTTTGGCAAAGGATTCAGATTTGGATTCGGAAGATACGGAAAGAAAACGTAGATTACTCCACTTCGTGCGAAGTGGGCTGACCACTTCGTGCGAAGTGACTTGCACTTCGTACGAAGTGACTGTTCACTTCGTGCGGAGTGACAGTTCTAGAATGTTTTTAGCTCGTTTTACACCCATTGCGGCAATGATTACTGTGAACGAGAATTCTGGCAACAAGGCAGAACAGTCTAGGACCATAACACTTAATCAGAATGCGATTAATATTATGTCAAGACTAGTTTATTAAGAAAAAATGATAGATTTGTATAGTTTATGTCCGTTTAGTCAAGTTTGTCATAGATGTCAAGAAAGGAGGTATGAAACCTCGTTATATGATTCACCATAGCACTAAGTTTATTAACACAGTTAGTTGATAAACCTGGCTAGTCATGAATATGCAGAAATTAAATCTACAAAATGTTCAAGTTAGTGTGGAACTTTATTCGGGTAGCCAAAGCTCCCAAGGTTATGCAGAAATTAAATCTACAAAATGTTCAAGTTAGTGTGGAACTTTATTCGGGTTGCCAAAGCTCCCAAGGTTCTCACACTTTCTGAAACACAAGTCCAATTCTAGTGACGATGATGAACTTGGTCATCTCTACACTTGGTACAAAAGAAAAAGGGAATAGAAAGTAAAAGAAGGAGTAGAAGAAATGACAAGTATTAGTGAGTTGAACTCACTTAGAGGATTCTGATATTAATTTTCCAGAGAATCAGAGGTTTTAGAGTGAGAGTGTGAAGATTCGAAAAAATGGAAGTGGTGAAGTGTGTCTGTATTTATAGGAAAAAGATGTTGCCAGCTCCACTTCGTGCCGAGTGTACTCCACTTCGTGCGAAATGTATTCAACTCACACGAGTGGGTTAGTTTGGGGCAGTTTTCACATATTTTAGCCGATTTTCGACCATTTCAGGCATAAAGTTATATGTATGGGTAATGCACATATAATAAGTATGATTTGCATGTATGTATTTGAATGATTGATTGCAAGTATAATAAGTATAAAACATAGGTATTTCATTATAATCAACGTCTCGGATTACCAAGTTGGGAAGAAAGAATACAAATAAGACACGAATACGAGTTCCATAAATAGAGATACAATTACGCTTTCTAAATAAGAAAAGTATAAGGATGCGAGGTGTACAATCTCCTTCACAAATCACCCCGGCTATAAATAGAGGACTTCACCTCTAGGTTTAGGGATCGCTCTCTTACTCTCTCACTTAATACACAAACTATTATCCTCAAAAACCAAAAATTGTTCTCACTCTGGAGGGTGGTTACAAGGAGAACCCCCCCTATTCTCCTCCTTGTAACGAGCTTACGATGTGGTGTTGGTTTTGCAGGATCTTTGTAGCTAATTGGACGAGACGAAAGAAGATTAACCTTTATTTGTCGAGGCATAACCACAAACTAATCATTAGATTAGTTTGGTGTTTCTTCATTGGTGCCCACCGTGGGGCTCAAACCCACTCCTCTGTCTAAGACACCTAAGGAGGTTCTTAGGATAGAGAACCATAATTTTAAAGCCCCGCCCCAGATAAAAACAAAAAAGGTCAAGACCCGAACCTGTATTGTGATTTTCACAAAGATACTAGCCACTTGAGTAATGATTGCATCCGCCTATGCGTTGAAATTTAGAAGGCCCTTAAGAGCGGGAAAATCAGTCACTTGGTAAAGAATGTGCGCAAAGAAACGCGACAGATACAAAGAACTGATGAAGGGGGGCAGAAGACGGTCCGACGTCTGGAAACTCATATGGTCTATGGGGGACCTCGACAGAATGCAGAAAGCAAAGGCAAGCGTCCGCTTGATGAGTCATGGCGCGAACAATAGGTAATTTTCCCAATGGTCCGCGGGGGTCCCCGCACCACACGCTCTGTTGTGTCCACTGTCATCCTAGGCCATTATGAGACAGATTACATGTTTATCGATCTCGAAAGCATAGCCGACATCATCTTCGAACAATGTTTCAACCAATTCGATCCCGAATATAAAGGGCACTTAAAGCCGGTGGACTATCCCCTATCAGGGTTTTGCAATGAAACAGTGTTTCCACTTGGTCAGATTTCCTTCCTGATCAGTTGACAGACTGAAAACACTCAAGAGCGACAGAGGTTAATTTCATGGTAATGCCATCAAACTCAAGATATGATGTATTGATTGGTAGAGAGAACCAGGGTCAGTTAAGCATGGTGACGTCCACCCCACACTCTGCAATCGGGTTCCCAACGGAAACTGGGGTGGCGATCATATATGCAAAGAACGAAGTGATGGCAACCGAGGAAGCGCGCCCAAAGGAAGTAAGCAAACCTTCTCCGCACACAGAGCTGGAGAAATGTGTTTTAAACAGAAAATACCCAGAGCAAACAATAACCGTCAAACTCGCAATGTCTAAGAACATTCGAACTTTCCTAAAGCAGCTACTCTTCAAAAACATTGATATTTTCACCTGGCCACCATCTGACATAACAGGTGTCCCGCGCGACATAACAGAATATTGCTTGAACATGTTCCCGTCAATAGAGCCGATAGGTCAAAGGAAGCGAAGCCTTGGTTCTACAAAGACCAAAGCAATGAATGAGCAAGTTTCTGAGTTGTTAGCAGTCAGCATTCTTTAAGAATTCCGATACCAAACGTGGGTAGCGAACCCAGTTATGGTCGAGAAGGCAAATGGAGGGTGGCGCATGTGCGTCGACTATAAAGACCTCAACAAAGCCTTTCCTAAAGATTGTTATTCCTTTTCGGAGATAGACAAAAAAATTGATTATCTCATGCCATTTCGGTGGAAATGCTTTCTAGATTTCTACAAGGGTTACCATCAAGTGAAGATGGCATTGCAAGATGAAGATAAAACTGCTTTCCACACGGAAATGGGTATCTTTTGTTACATAAAGATGCTTTTCGGCTTATGTAATGTAGGGACCACATACCAATGCCTAATGGATCAGACTTTCGGAGATGATATAGGAAAGAATGTCGAAGTGTATATTGATGATCTGGTGATTATGAGCCCAGAGGAAGACCAGATGTTGAAAGACATAGAGAAAACCTTCAAATCACTGCGCAACGTTAACAAGAAGCTCAACCCGAGCAAGGGTTCGTTCGGAATGGAGGAGGGTAAGTTTTTGGGGTTTATGGTAACAAAGGGTGGTTTTAAGGTAAATCAAGAGAAAGTTCAGGCCATAGAGCACTTTCCTTCATCCAAGACGATCAAGGAAATGCAACGACTGGCCGGCCGCCTGGCCGCGCTAAACCGATTCCTGTCTAATTACGCTGCAAAGTCTTTTCCCTTTATAAGCACCTTGCGCAATTGCGTCAAAAAGAACGAGTTTAGATGGACAACTGAAGTAGAAACTGTCTTCAAATAAATGAAGGAGTGCCTGATCCAACTCCCGATGTTGACTGCACCGCGCCAGGAAGAGCCACTCATACTGTACTTGTCAGCTTCAGACAAAGTAGTCGGCGTAGTGTTACTGGTAGAAAGTGAGCGGGTTCAAACTCCAATTTATTATGTCAGCATGATGCTCACCGATCCAGGAACTCGATACTCAATTATGGAAAAGCTTGTGCTCGCTTTAGTCCACGTGCTAAGAAGGTTGCGCAGGTACTATAATGGCCATGTGATCAACCTTTTAACCAACAATCACATTGACACAATTCTCAAGAAGCCGGAAATCTCAGGGAGATTAGCAAAGTGGGCTATCGAGTTGGGTGGTCATAACATCGTATATCGGTCGTGCCCAGAAATCAAGGGGCAAATCTTGATAGACTTTGCAACGAAGGTCCCCGAAGTTAGAATTCCTGAGTGTGGAGCAATCGAAACCCCTATGCAAGGAATGCCATACAAACTTTGGTTGTTGTTTACAGATGGAGCATCCAACAAAGACGGCGCAGGCGTAGGTTTAAGATTAGTCAGTTTGGAGAAGCAAGAGTTCACATATGTTATCCAGCTGGACTTCAAGAATACGAGCAATGAAGCAGAATACGAAGCCTTTCTGCCTGGCTTGCGTTTGGCAATCAAGATGGGGGCTAGAAACTTACAAGCACACGTTGATTCACTACTTGTCGCTGGACATATTAACGGCTTGTATGATGTAAAGGGTGAAACTATGGCGCTTTATCTCGACCAAGCCAAAGAGCTGATCCAGGGCTTCCAATCATTCAAAGTCATTCACATCAATCACAGTGAAAATAAACAAGCAGACGCGCTGGGTAAACTAGCTTCAACAACTTTTCAGCACCTAGCTAAGGATGTCTGAATCGAGGTTCTCAAAAATCCCTCCGTACCAAGCCAAAGAGCTGATCCAGAGCTTCCAATCATTCAAAGTCGTTCACATCAATCGCAGCGAAAATAAACAAGCAAACGCACTAAGTAAACTAGCTTCAACAGCTCTTCAGTACCTAGATAAAGATGTCCAAATCGAGGTTCTCAAAAATCCCTCCGTACCGCTGCGCCAGGTAAATGTCATTGAGATAGGATCACCATCCTGGATGACGCCTATCATTCAAAACTTGCAAGCGGGGATCCTCCCCGAGAACAAAGCGGAAGTGCAAAAGATCCAACACAAAGCCTTGTTTTATCAGATGGATGACGGAATTCTCTATCGGAGGTCTTACCTAGGTCCGCTATTGCGCTGTGTGGACCCGCAAGATGCCAACTACCTGATTCATGAGATTCACGAAGTTATCTGCGGAATCCATGCAGGACCACGTATGGTGGTCACTAAGATCATGAACGTTGGATACTATTGGCCCGGCATGCATCTGGATGTCATAAAAGAGTTGTGCAAATGTGCTCTTGTCAGCGCCATGCGCCGAAGACAATGAGGCCTAAGAATGATTTGATCCCAGTGTCCACGGCATGGTCGTTTCAACAATGGGGAATTGATATGGTAGGTCCTTTCCTAGAAGCTCCAGGGGTGGTAAAGTTTATAATTGTGGCAGTTAATTACCTCACGAAATGGGTAGAAGCGAAGGCGCTTGCATCAACCTCTGCAATGATTGTGCGCAAGTTTATTTGGGAGCACATCATTTGGCGATTTGGCCATCCATTGCACATCGTGACTGACAATGGTACCAAATTTGCTTATGAAGATCTTCACAACTAGATGCAAGAGCTACAAATTGAGCACACTTTCTCCTCCGTCGTGCATCCACAGGGCAATGGTGAGGTGGAAAGTTTTAAACAAGGCATTGTGGAGGTAATCAAGGCCCGGCTGGGCACAAAGCATAGATGGTGGGTCGATGAGCTTCCCAGCATACTATGGGCTCATCGCAGCATGCCCAAGACCAGTAACTGCAAGACCCCTTTCAGCCTAGTCTATGGCTCGGAAGCGGTCGTCCCGGCTAATTTCGGCCTCCCTTCACCTCGCTTGACGAAAGTCAACGCGATTGACAACGAAGCGGAGCGTCGACTTGACTTGGACTACTTGAAGACAGCGCGAGAACGCGACCATAAAAGAAGCCAAGTATAACTCCAAACTTGAGAAGTACTATAATGCGAGGGTGCGCATTTGTACTTTCAATCCAGGCAAATATGTTTTCCGGGACAACGAAGCCTCCAATGTTGAATGCCCAGAGAAACTTGCACCTAAGTGGGAAGGTTCTTACCTTATCCACGAGGTCCTGGGAAAGGGCGCGTACAAGCTGGGCACGTTGGATGACCATATCGTTCCCCGAACATGGAATGCACAACAGTTATGGAAATGCTATATGTAAAGCAACCTTTTTGTAAGCGACGCGGAGAGCCTGACAAGTTTATCAATATAAAGTGTTGTTTACAATACTTTTTCATGTTGACTTCTTTATTTAATACAAGTTACAAATGCATGTAAAACTTTTAGTTCATGCAAAAACATTAAAGTAAATTGCGAGCTCATGAACTAAGCTGGGCATGTAAAACCCAAGATTCCCGTAAAATGAGCGCGGAATCGGGATACGATGTTCAAACATGAGCCGCACTTTCATTTATTCGCGCTACCTAGACAAAGTTCCCACCACAACATAATAGTTGCAGCTTAAATTTTGTATGCCAAGGTAAGTAGATTAACAAAAGTGCGACCACGCATCGGTTACAACTATTAAGTGTTTAAACACTACATATAAGTCCACCAAGGCATGAAAGCCTGCTACAAAAATCTAAAAAACGAAAGTACAATCTTTTCACTCTGCGCCATCACCACCATCAACTTCATTCTCTGACTCAGAGAGCTCCACCATCTCTGGCATCTCGAATAGAGCCTTTAAGCGCATCACGTAGTCGTCATGTTGCAAGGCATTAGTTACCAAATCCATAATTTGTAAGGAAAGGGTGTTGTAGGCTTCTTGTTTCGCAGCATAGACAGTTTCAGCCTCCGCACTAACCGAACAGTGGCTACTATCACATGATGTCTGCATCGCCTCTTGCACATGGTAGGCACACTCTTCGTACCCCTAGTAGTGACCAACCTAGCGCGCCGCCACGTTTTGATCAAACTCCATAAAATTTAGCACTGCATTAGCCACATATTCAAGATAGAAGATGGTTAGAGATACACTTAGCTAAATTAAAAGAAAGGAACAGTCGATAACTTACATGAGGGATGCCATTCTCTTGCAACCACACAGAGTTATTAACCAAAGGCTCAAAAACCGCCTGAGTTTTGGCGTAATTCTCCTACGCCAAATTCAAGGCCGCTTGTGAAATCTTACGCGCCTCCTCAACAGGTTCAGCCTTACCCTTCTCCGCTTCTAAGTCAATCTCAAGAGATTCACTTTTCTCTTGTGACTCGCGAAAGCAATGCTTAAGCTCAATAATCTCAACATCCCTGCCAGCCATGTCCCTATCCTTTGAGACGAGTTGTCTTTTCATTTCTTCCTGCTCAAGTAATTGGGAAGTTAGTCGTTGAATTTCATTTTCTTGTCGAAGACATGTAGCATGAGTACGAACCTGATCACTTTCCGCATGCTCGCGGCTCATCTTTGCACTCTCATATTTTTCCTCAAGATCAGACCTTGCTTTATCCAGTTCTTCATTCCGAGCGGTAAGGTCAGCAACAGTCTTGGAAGATGCTTTTACCTGCGCCTTCAAGTTATTTCTCATTCCGCGCAACAAACGTCTCCTTGTTATCTCTTTCGTAGGCTTCGCGCCATTTCTTGCACTCTTCAGCAAGCATATCCTTGTTCGCTTGCAATTTCTTCTTGAGGCCCAGAAGACCCCACTCTTCACTGTCCTTATCAGCCTCGAACTGTGCTTGTTTAGCAGCCAACTCCTCCTTAGCCTTCTCAAATCTTTTAGCATCAGCAGCCAATCGACCTCTATACGCTTCGACCTCAGCACGCTCCCTGTACATTGTGCGCCATTCTCATGTAATTTGATTGCTGGTGGATAGCTAATTGGCCTGCACAACAACGTGGGATTGATAGATTTGTTCATGTGGAAGTTTACTTCAGCAGGAGGGAAGACTCCCATGAACAATTCCCGACATGTGGGGAACTTGGTAAGCGTATCGCCTTATTTTAACTTCCATATAGGGGTATGGATCTGGTCGACGCGACTCTCATCGTATGATCGAAAATAGTGGTCGCTCAACGTATCCTCTGGCCAGACCAGCGAGGGTTCTTTGTGTCTGACGTTAAAAGAACCAACACCCTCACCCCCCCCCCCCCGCGCCAGAACCAACAACATTATGCGGCGCTGCGCCCTTACCATCGCCTGGTTTAGCCAAACCAGCAACAACCTTCTCAGGAGCCTTCTTAGAGCCCTTAAACACCTCCTTAGCAGGTTCCTCAATGGCTTTTTTTAACTTTTTCAACCTCCTTCTCCGCCTCTTTCATACGCTCTTCAACAACCTTCTCGATCTCCTTTTCAACCTCAACGACTTTCTCCATAGTCTTGAGCAGCTCGCTGGCCAAAATTATACCCTAAGTAAGAGGGATAGTAGCAGATGTAGGAGCATCCATGCGCGGCTCGACAATCTTCTCGTCGGTAACCTCAAAATACCCTCCACCCTTTTTGTTGCGCCATCAGAAGGAGGCGGATGTACTTGTGGCCGAAATTGGAATGGATAAATTTGAATTTAGGCATCACCTTCTTCGATTCTGAATAATACGTATAGGATCAGCAAGTTAAGCAAAACATCCAATAAAGTTAACAAAATAGAAGACAAGTAAAGCTTACCAGGGGAGATCGCCGACATCAAAGAACTGAGATTCGCTTTCTTCCCAATAACTGGCTTGCTGAATGCAACCTTTTTAGGAGAGGGCACAACCTTCACACCTGATTCACTACACGACCTCTTGGAAGCATTCTTTCTTGTCAACTCAGGGATCGGGATCTTCCACATGAATCGAACTGGGGGTCGTGCCAGACAACTGTTCCTTGGAGCTCGCGCTCCCTGAGCTCCTCGCACCAGCAGTTCCACAAGTTTTCCCTTAACCACCTATAAAGTGCAATGCTTCCATCGAATCAACAAAAAGTACATAATGATCTAAGATACGTTGTTGAGAGCGAGTCGTACCTTTGCGCAACATAACATCAGAAGTGGCTGTAGTCGACTCTGTCTTCACATGGCGTGCACCCTCAACGACGGTAACCTTCTTCTTTTTTACTTTGCCTTTTAGGCTTCTAGTCTTCGGGATACACCCGAGATTGCCCAAACTACCTGCAAACGTAGAAGGATGGATGTTTAATCCATGATCTAAAGAGGCAATAGACTCCCCACTTGAAAGCAAGACAACATCTTCCCCAGCAGGAGTTATAGCCCGACAAGGCCTAGGGTTCAATGTATGCGCACCTTCGGTTGCTGTAGGGGGCTCAGCAAAAGATCCAGCTAGTGGATACATGAAGTTCCCTTGGATCTGGTTATACTAAAGGTCTTCATCTGGGTGTAAGGGCCTTACACTCATAACCCCCACATGCGCGACAAATGCCCGATGGTAGAGCGGGACCTTTGCAGAAATAAGTTATGAAAATGTCACGAACTGTGGATACAACAGTGAAAGAAATAACATAGGAAAAAGATTACCTCAGCCTTCTTGAAGAGGCACGGGGACACTCGTGCTAGTAAGTGGCCATTTGTCACTCAGACCCGCGGCCACCAGAACTTGCTCTCCAAACACCTGGTTAGGCAACGATTGAAGTTTTACATACCAGGCAGCACCCTTGGGTATCTTCAGATCTTCCTTCGGAATGGTCACAAGGTCACTGAATTCCATGGCAACTGGAATCACCTCCTCTTGTATTTAAAAAAACTTGCACTTCCAGTCATGGAAGCTTTTCGGAGGGTTGATGAGCAACTTTTTGGACCCGCGGGTAGCAACAGAATGAAACCCAAGGTAGAATTGGAGTTGGTAGAAGGCACGGAAGTTATCTATGGTTGGTTCCTCGTCCTAGGAGCGCAGACAGAACTCGAAATGTCAAGGCCTAACCATCCCCAAGGAGCTAAGCTGCAGCACATGAATATGGTAGTATGATAGCAGGGTTCCAAAGAATTGGGTGGCGGGTAGTCGAAAGTTACCCTCGCCAAATAAATCGGCAAACAAGCTGAGGTACCCTAGCGGTTCATCGGGGGCAGTTTGGCCTTTGACCGGTAAGCGCGCTTCCCATTCGACAGTGAACTGGTGGCCCCGTACCACCTGTTCGAAGGAATCCTCCTCCCACTTCAATGGCGGCATACTTCCACCAACTTCAACGTCGGGATTTTCTATACGATCAGACATATCGATCTAGGACGATAGTCTAGAAATCTGGAAAAAGAAATCTGGAGGAACTTTAAGAAAACTTGAAGATCTACAAAGATTCTTGATGATTTCTTGAAAACTCGAAAGAACAGGTTGAAGATTTGTGAGAAAAGGAGAGAGAAACCAAGAAACGGTAATGAACTGTCGACTCCCCTTCTCTATTTATACACATTGCAATGAATGCGATTGGTAAACGTGCCGAACAAGTAGGGCGCATCTCCAATAGCAGGATGACACGTCAGGCGGCGTGGACCTCACTCGCTTGACACCAGACGAAACGACATGCTGACAGAGTGACGCCATGTCGCCTACTGTGTCAGCAGTCCCATCAAACGTCGCTTTCGCCACCAACCTATCAGCAAGTGCTCTTTTTCAAATTTCAAGATTCTCCCGCCCAAATTTCAGAGATAACTTCAAGTAAGCTACATAGCTACGCCGTTTAGGTCTTATCCCAACACACTCGCCAACTTCTCTATCACACTTGGTAAAGGCTCTCAAATACAACATTACAACGCAGACACTTAGCTTTTATTTCTAGTCTAGAGCTCCAACCACTTACTTCGCGCATGGAAGCAACACTTGATTGGAGGGACTTGAATGGGTATGGTCCCAAATCCTACGCCGACCAAATGAGTTAACCTAACGTCGCACGCTAAACCATACCCAAGATACACCATAACGATGACTTCTAAAACCTTGCGCCGACTACACAGATGTTTCCACGAGTCGCGCTAAAGGAAGAAGTGCAGAGCAACACCAAACAAGTACAAGAGGTACAAGTGGCAGAGATGTGGGCCAATATGCGCTCAACAGGCTGTATTGGATCATGTTGCACAATGATCAAACGTGCAGGGTGCAGGGGACAAGAAGTGCACAAGGACACATACGTCGCACCAATCAGATTGCGCCAACCACTACCACGTGATCTCCACCCAACTGCTGATGACAGACCAGACAACAAGGACAACTGTCAGGACACGTGTATCCATTAACCTTTTGCGCCAGCTACCCCCTCGCCTGGAGTCACTAACGGTCATGGCCGAGGAAGCAAAACAGATATTCCTTGTTGTCAACCTCAGGCCCAAGGCCCATCAGCCCACCTCCTTCTCAAATCACTCCGGCTATAAATAGAGGACTTCACCTCCAAATTTAGGGATCGCTCTCTTACTCTCTCACTTAATACACACACTGTTATCCTCAAAAACGATACTTATTCTCACGCCGGAGGGTGGTTATAAGGAGAACCCCCTATTCTCCTCCTTGTAACGAGCTTACAGTGTGGTGCTAGTTTTGCAGGATCTTTGTAGCTATTTGGATGAGACGAAAGAAGATTAACCTTTATTTGTCGAAACACAAAACACAAACTAATCATTATATTAGTTTGATGTTTCTTCAAAACCCATTTCTTGCATTAACTTATAAGCATGTAACTTTAGTTGTATTACTAAGATAAAAATGTGATTTCAATTTATGTCCTAGTTTGTATTTGGCCTCATCGTGTTCTTGTTAAATTAACATTGTATTGGAAAAACAATCATAGGTTTCAATTTCAGATTTTTGTTTTATTAAATGTGATTTTAGCTGCATTAGTTATAAAAAGAAGATTTTAGTTGAAGTTATAAATAAAGATGTGATATTAGTTTTTATATCGTATGGTTTGTATTTTGTCTCGTAAAGTTCGTGCTACATTGATGTTGTATTCGGAATACACAAGGCTAGGCTTCTATACTACACATCGGTATATTTCATCTTTGAAGTATCAAGATATTAAGATCCTTAGGCTCAAAAGAAGAAGAGTGGTGTGTTTATATATACATATATATATATAGAGAGAGAGAGAGAGTAGGGTTCATACGAGAACCACCTTTATTGCGAGAACCAATGTAAACACAAAAAATACCTAAAACATGTAAAAAACACACAAACGTTTTTTTAATATTTTTTTAAATCGCTATATTTTGTTTCCAAAAAAATTTTTGAGTAACAATTATCGATGCACATGTGCATATGTATCATTTCTTGGAAAAATTTCGTAATACATTACCAGTAGTAGACAAATGCACTTTCATTTACACTACCATCCGTAATACACTGCTTTTTACAATACCAATATTAAAAATGCACATGTGCATCATTATGTATAACAATTGTATAACATGTTTTGATACAAAAAGTTTGTGATTTTGAATGATGAAGTAGGCCTATATACATGGTTTTTGGTTATTTATATCTAGTGGTTGATGGTTTGGTTATATTTCTCACTTTATGATATAATATGTTATTTGGATGGTAAAAAAGGTGTTGATGTACATGTCATAAAGTGAAATATTGGTAATGGTATTGTATTATGAATGGTAAGAGGTAATGGTATTATATTATGGATTGTAGGAGGTAATGGTAGTATATTATGGATTATATAATAGATGAAAGAGAAAGTGTATTCAAAATAGTGTACCAAATCACTTTATATCATGTTCATACATATAGATGCACATGTGCATTTTTAAATTGTTAATGTAAAAAGTAGTGTATTATGGATAGTTGTGTAAATGAAAGTGTAATTGTCTAATATTGGTAATATATTACGGAATTTGTCAAAGAAATGATACATATGTACATTTTTTAGTTACAAAATATAAAGATTTTTTTTAAATATCAAAAAATTGTGTGTTTTTTAGATTCTTTTAGGTATTTTGGTTGTGTTCACATTAGTTCTCGCAATAAAAGGTGGTTCCTAACGGATCATTCTCATATATATATATATATATATATATATATATATATATATTTAAACAGGTTTTTGAATAGCAGTGAGATAGAAAAGCCTGAATTAGCGTAAATCATGTAATCAAGCACAAAATCATTACATGATCCTCTCAACATTTCTACTGGACAAAAATAAACTTCTACACAATTTAGATCTCAAATATCAAGGAAGCAAATATCTTCCTACTGGAATTATTAAACAAACACAGAAATTGTATTCTAAATCTCCATTCATGGCATATTCAAAATATAATATTCAAAATATAGCATAGTTAAAAGCAAAAGGAAGAAAAGAGAACTAGAAAGAATCATCTTATTAATGGAAGACACTTTATTATGGTTAGACTACTTCAAATGCAACACTTTAAAGGAGTTCATGTGTTATACAAGCTAGATACTAGAGAGCATAGATTGTTACCCATAATAAAAGGGCCCGTTCCTTCGTTTTATCAAGTTTATCTTTATTTCCTTAACTCGAATACAAACAAGCTTCATTTGCATTGATATTATATTCGGAATCGCAAGCCTAAGCTTCTATATTTGTTTTCTTTCTTGTTAAATATTATTTCAGTTTGTCTCTTGTCCCTGATGAGGTAGTCCTTTTTGTTTTACCATCACAAAAATTGATCCATGCAAAGCAACAACAGGTGATATAAAACAAAGAGGCGAGAGTCCGAGATATGTCCAAAAAATTTGTTCTTGCATAATCGATTTTGGTGACAACTGGGATATGCACTTGCCTTTGATCGAATTCTTGTACAATAACAGTTATCACGCGAGTATTCAAATGGCACCTTTCGAGGCATTGTATGGTCGTAAGTTCCGATCGCCTTTTTGTTGGCACGAGATCGGGGAAGTTCAAATCACCTAACCCGAGCTTATAAAAGAAACGACGGACAAGATATTGGAGATTCGAAACAACTTGCTTAAGGCCAGGAGCCGACAAAAGAGTTGCGCGGATAAGCGACCGCAAACCTTTGGAACGTTGGTGACTTTGTACTTCTCAAGGTATCCCCTTGGAAGGTTGTAGTTCGTTTTGATAAGAAGGGAAAACTCACTCCTTGCTATGTAGGTCCTTTCAAGATTCTCGAAAGGATTGGAAGGGTAGCGAATCGACAGGACCTACCTCAAGAGCTCAACAATGTCCATCCTACATTTCACGTCTAGAACTTGAAGAAATGTCTAGTTGAAAAAGGACTTCAAGTCCCACTCGAAGACCTTCAAATCAACGGAACTCTACACTTCATGGAGAAACCTATCGAGATCATGGATCGAGGCACCAAGAAATTAAGGCGTAGGCGAGTTCCTATCGTGAAGGTTCAATGGGAAGGAAAACGTCGCAGTGAGTTTACTTGGGAACTCGAAAGGATATGAAGACTAAGTACCCATATCTGTTCGTTACACCTTCCGGGACAAAAATTTTTAAAGGAGGGGAGACTGTAACGCCTCGTTTTTCGTAGCTTTTTCGTTTTTAGAAAGATTGTATCGTATTTCTATTTTTGAAAACTCATTTCCTTGTAACCATATTTTGTTTCAAACCATTGTAAATCCGAGACTTCAATCATAATGAAATGAATCTTTTATATGAAATACACATTATTTATGCATTGTTTATTGTTAAGGACTGATAGAAAATACTGATGACAACCACTGTTATACAAGAACTGATTGAAAACACTAATGACAACCACAGTTGGTCTTCAGTAGAGCTTTGCCTTGGCAGCCTTCAGCTTTAGACTTCAGCAAAGCTTAGCTATAGCAGACCTTGGACATCTAGTCTTCAGCAGAGCTTTGCTTGGGCAGATGTTACATTACCACTAGGATCAAAGGTTGTAGTATATTTTGGCTTTCTATCATCTATTCTTTTGTAGGGTTCAATTCCAACAATGTCCCCCCTTAGAACAGATGATGCCAAAACAAAAACGTTGATGCATACATGATTCCCATAAGCATAAGATTAACTTGTAAACAATCATTGTGAATTCATAATTCGTAAGCATTCCGTACATTCACACACTTTACTGTTCGATGACGAGACTTATGCATAATTGACACTTTGTTATACATTATACTACTTGTTTAATCTTTACAATACTTCTTCTATTATTACAACACAAAACCTATGTTTACATACTTGTTTAACACATGTTTTCATGCTCCCTTTGTATATTTGACCTCTTTTTACATGTTGGTATTTGTTAAATAACATGTACCACCTGAATATACAACAAATATACACCTTATAATGTTCAAAAATATATATATATATATACATACAGGCTGGACAAATTGCAATCGCAGCCTTTGGGCTGGGTTTACTTGTCTTGTTTCAAGGTTAATTACCCACTAATCATATTCAAAGCCTAACCCATTGAAACCCTAATATCTTCCCTACATAATGAGCACTTCTCTATCCTTTATCCCACTTTTACAACCCTCTAACACTTTCAAAACCCACTCAAACTCAGCTGAGTTTTTCAGCAACACCTCAGAAAGTTCCAGTCATTAAAAATGAGTTTTAACTCACTTCTCCTTCTAATTTCTTCTTGTTATTTCTTCTACAACACTTGGATAACCTCTAGGAAAGGTTTTCACAAGTTTTCTTGGGCATCTAAGGTGAAATCTCACCATTTTTGAGGTCCAAAGTGCCTATAACTTTCTGCTTGTTTTTATCTTTTTCAACTTCATTATTTTCATGTTTTTCTGAATTTTTCTTCCCCTACAATGTTTTTAATGCCTCTAGGATGTTACCATAGGTATTCCATGGAAAACCAAGGTGGAACAATACCACTTTTAAGGCTAAAACTTTCTGTTTTGGAAAACGAACTTGTAAACTATATTTAAACATACTTTTCTAAACAAACTTGCGCGACTTGTGCCCCTAATCAAGTCCATTGTTAGGGAGCTAAGCCAAGGTTGATTCATACAAATTAGGAGGTGAAAAATTCCTCTAAACTTTCTGATTTTGTAAGGGTTCTAACCCACAAGTGTTGAAACCATCCAAGCTTGACAAGGCTTGTGTTTTTGGTGAAGGTGTGATTACTTGGAAGCCTTGGCTATCCTACTTTCAATCCACCACCTCACTTGATGATTTTTAGGTGACCACTAAATTATGTTAAACCTTCACTTGGGTAACAAGGCTATGACACGTCCCCAAACGTTACCATGTTCGGGATGCACGCATCTAGCTTGCTTACTTGGTCGATGCATAGTTTAGTGAAGTATTTCTTTCGTTTCATTCATGACCATCCGAATCGTGCATGTGATGGTTTGTGTATTGGTGAATCATATAACGAGGTTTAATGGATGTTCTTCATCCTACCTCCATTCATGTCTTCTATGATAATCTATGACATATATGATGAACTTAATATATATTATATAATTTATACGTAAATAGACTTATACATAACCAAACTTTCTACAATGATCATATGGTTACTTGTCCAAACATTAGGTTATATTATCTAAGACTTAAACCCCTCGTTATGATTCTAATGGGCACTTAACCCATGAAATCACAACAACCCATACGGGATATATAGTGTCAAAAACGAGTGTTTAAGGCTAGATAATTACTTTCTCGAATACATACTTTTACATACTTTAATTCCGAATCCTAAACCTCCGTTATTATCCCAATACTTACACACCTACGTATCCTCATGTAGGATAACTCTGTGTTCCATCCATCAAACTCTCCAACTCTTCACGGGATTACCAAAGGAAGTTTTGCAAAACTGTGAGTACACTTGAAAGCCCCTTTTTCGCTTTACACTTCTGGGTGCAATACGTTTAACCTATCGAAATACACGCAAACACACTTATACTTTATGTATACACAAACAATCCATTATACATGTCACACCCTTGGTCGTCGCGGAAGCGCAAATGTGTGACTATGAGGTAATCATTGCATCCAATCAAGTAAACAAGTATAAATCAACAATGATGCCATACTGATATTAATTTGCAATCCAACATTTACAAGTTGCCAAAAGTAAATTTCATAGATTTCACTGGTTTTACATTTTTCATCAAAAGTATAGTTTGAAATAGATTACACAAAAATAAAATATTGTTTTTATCGTAAATGCATGATGAGGTTTTGACTCCTATATACCCATACGAGGTCGGGATTTAAAAGGAAAATCCTCCAAAAGGTGGCATTCATTGTCATGGCATTCCCATTTTTACTAAAGTGTTTCACCGGCTCAAGTCTTGCATCCTGAAATACATGTAATTTTAAAAGGTCAACAAAATTGGCGAGTTCATGTAGTTAATGTTTTCTTATAAAATGTCATCCTTGTAATCTAGTAATGGAATCTTACTATGTTATTAGCATTCATGGAGTTTAAGGATCTATCAGTGTGTCGCAAGCACCCTGACATATGAGCCATAAGTAAGCAACCAAACCAAGACAACTTTGACATCATTGGATCACAAAAGCTGTTGATGCACTTTTGTGTCTGTCGCTTGTTCTTAGTTACGTCAGTAATTGTGTCTGTACAGTTTGGTCATGTCGAGTAAATCAAGATATCCTCCTATCTTGATTTAGTACGACGTTTAGTTTGTCTGTGTTGTAAAATAGTTGCATGTGTGCATACTGTTAAGTCTTGTGTACGACATTTTTGTTAGGAAGTTCTCCGAAGAATACTTCTTCGTGCGAGTGAAAGGTGCTTCGTACGAGCAAGTTGCTTGCTCGTATGAGTCATTATCTTGTTCGTACGAGTCGGTTATATGATCGTACGATTGGCCCTTTCAACAAGCATTTTGCTTATTCGTATGAACCAGTTTCTATTTGTATGAGCCATAGGTTGTTCGTACGAGTAACCATTGCTGAATGTTCTTCGTGACTTATAGTAGTTCGTAGGACCAGTAACATTCTTCGTACTGTTACCGGGTGTTGGTACTATATAAACAGACATGCACTTCTTAGTTCAGGGGGACACTAGAGAGAGACACTGAGGCACAAAAGAGAGAGCACGGGGAGAATATCCTGAGTTTGTATGAACATTGTTTGTATGTGTTTGTACTAGCTCTCTTCTTTTAATCAAGATAGTGAATCTTTGGTTATCTTGTGTTTGTTACTTTGCTTTGGTTTGCATACTTACGTGGATTCCGCACTCGTATGTGTGTTAGATAAACAAGGAAGTAGGTTATCTTGATCCTCCAAGTGGACCTATAAGTGGTATCAGAGCTTTGGCTCTCTTTCTTGTTTATAAACCAAGCTTAGTGTTGTGTTTGAGCAAGTTGTGAGGGTTCCTGGAAGTGTTCTTGAACTTCTAACAAGAAACTTTAAGTTTTTAAAAGATAACTAGCTTAAAACTTAGGTAAAACTTGTTGTATCCAGAAAATTTTCATAAAAACCTTGTTAGAATACATGGAGACATGTTAGGATACGTTTTTCTTAAAATTTTATATCAAATGTCAGTTGGACATATTTTCCGGTGAAGCTCTTGCCGGAAAATTCACCAGAATATTCCTTTAGGGTTGACCAAATCTTGAGACTTGATTGTTTTGACTGAAAAGCTGATGTTGGAATGTTTTTGTGTTTAACCAAAACTGTGTAGACAGCTGACAACTTTCTAAGAAACTCAGAAACAAGTTTCTGTTACAAAAGGAAATTTTTCACCAACCAACCCTGCAAAAAGATTTCTCTCTGTGAAAAACCAAAGCATCAGCGAAAGACCTCCGTGCGAATAACCCATCCGCACGAAGAACAAGATTGTTCGTGCGAAAGTACCAACTGACTCGCATGAAGAACCTTGTTCGCACGAAGCATCAGTTGCTCGCACGAAAGACAGTGGTTCGTACGAACAACCTAGTTCGTACGAAGAACTATAATTCGCACGACTCACCTGTTCATACGAAGAACTTAGTTTTTTGTGTCCTTCAGGTTATTTGTGATAGTTTTTCGTGAGAACTAATATCTTAAGATCTTTGAAATTGTGAATCTTTACAAGAAAATTTTTATTTCAAGATTAACCCTTAAATTTTTTTAAAAAATTCTTAAAAAGCAAATTTTTATAAACAAACAAACAAATGGGTACAAATCCTTGGGATTGGGGGTGTAGTTCAAGCACAAACCAAGACTCACCACAATCTAGCTCCGCAACCTCATGGGTTAAATCGTTGATGCCTCAGCAGACGGCCATGATTACCGCTAATCAATGGGCATGCATGGCAAATCAAAATCAAAGCATTCATACTCTTCTTATTAGCGAGAGTGAGACAAGAAGTAATAACCGTCCACCAAAGTTGAACCATATGAACAATTATCCTTCATGGAAAAGTCGTTTCCATACATATGTTCTTGGTCAGAATACAGAATTATGGACATGTTTTACTACACCGTATAAAGAATCTCTCAAGAAGCAGGATCAAATCTCACCTCTTTAGACAACTTAGATGAAAAATGATAAAAAGGCTTATGATTTAGAAAAGAAGGCGTTCGTTATCCTTACACAAGCACTTCATAAGGACATTTATCATCAATTCGTGTACTGTACCACCACAAAAAAATTTGTGGGATACTTTGGAAGCAAGAGGGGAAGGAAATGCTACAACAAGAAAAATACGACATGATCTGCTGAAGAAAGAGTTTGAAGGTTTTTTGTTCATGGAAAATGAAACACTAAGCGATATGACAACCCGTTTCTATCATCTGCTTAGTGAAATGTATTCATACAAAGTAATTGCATCTCCACAAGAGATTGTAATGCGTTTCGCTAATGCCTTACCACCAAAATGGAGTCAATTCATTGACTTGCTAAAGCACACAGGGGTTTTGGATGTAATCAGTATTTATGAATTTGTTCAGAAGCTGGAGAACAAAAATGAAGAAGAAATTCGAAAAGCAAAAAGAGTTCTGTTCCAAAAAATCCTAAAATGTATTTTGGAGGTATTAACACAGGTGTTAGTACACCTCAACAACCAAAACTTCAAACAGCGTTTGTGTCAAATGTTAATCCCTTTCTACCACAACCAGTTTAAACAGATCAAACTGCTGGTTCAAGTACTCAAACCTATGGTCAAATATTTGATCCCCTTTCTACCACAACCACAAGTTGTTACACCTAAAGTTCCACAACAAGCTTATCAACAAGCTTTCTATGGTAACAATTTTCAACCTGCAAATCCTAATACCGTTAGACTTGATACGTCACATCTTTCCAAGGTCAGTGTAGAAGTTGCTCGGGAACACATGGAACTTCTGAACACCATGGTTAGTGCATACCGTGGATTAGTCGCTGGTCAAATTGAAAATATCAATTTGACTAATGAAGACTATCAACAAATAGACAGAGATGGAGTTGATGGATATTAAATGGGCATTTGCTAGTGCGGTTAGAAGAGCAAAGGACTACATGAGCAGAACTGGAGAACAAGTTTAGGAAGCAAGAAAGACACAAAGTATGGATTTGATAAAGATGATGTTACTTGCTTTAACTATGGTGAAAAAGGTCACTTCAAGCGTGAATGTACTCGACCTAGCAAGCAAGGAAATCACAACCCTTTCGAAATCAATCAGGTCATCCAACACAACTCAAGTTAACAATGAACAAAGTATAGTAGCTGTTAACAACCCAAAAAACTCCAACCAGACTGGGCCTTCAAACAACACACAGAGCATTAGTTATTCAAGCAGATGAAGGATGTGATTGGTCAGTTCAGTTGGGAAGTGAAAATCATGGAGGCACTGCGTGTTATGCCAAGATAATCAATCAGATCAAACATGTTCACAGTATTGACACTTCTGATGATGATGATGATAGTTCTGGGTATAATGGGAGTTCTGACGAGGAAAGCTCGAGTGTAGGTGGTTATGGATCTGATTCAGATGTCAGGAAAAGGATTGATACTAAGGTCAATGAGTTGCTGAAAGAAGCAGAGAAGTTGAAAAGTCAAAAGGCTGGTTTGATAAGGAAAGTAGAAGTTACATCAAAGGAAATGGAGAAAATATTTGTCAACAATGCATCCTTTTCTCATCATACTGCTTTCATGGCTAATGTTGCAGGTTCAACAAGTCAAGTAAAATCTAACTCTCTTAAGATATGTAATGACTGTGCTGACTCAAAAACAAAATTTATAACAGTTAACAGTCACAATCAAAGCCTAGTAGTTGAACTGTCAAAATGGAAAGAGGCTAATCTGGCTTTAACTTGAAATGAAAAAGAATTCAAATTTGTAATTGAAACTCTTAAGAAAAGCGTATCTGAGTTAACAAAAACAGTTTTGAACAAGCTGTTGGGCCCCAGGCTAAAAGGTTTACACATTAGTGTTGCATTTTGGGCTAAGGGTGAAGGAATGGGCTTCCTAGAGCCTTATGGGACTAGGGTTGTAATTAGTGGGTTTTGAGATTAGTATAAATACAAGTATTTGAGTTAGGGTTTAGGTGGCTTGTCAGTTTGTTATTAAGATATCTTGTATCAGACACCATTCGGCTTGTCAGTTTGTTATTCAGATATCTTGTATCTTTATTTCCGCAATCGATTAGGTGTTGTGATATCGTGTACAGATCCGAATCAAGGACTTACAATTGGTATCAGAGCTTGTTGTTCGACATAGGCTCTCGGTGTCACAGACTGAAGAAGAACTGCTCAGATCTCGAAGAACTGTTGCTGTTAGTCATCTTGGAATATCACGGTTGAAGATCTATTGAAGATTGCTGCTGCTTTCTCATCTCAGACTGCTACTGTTCCAAGAAAACCGAAGGAGATGCAAGCAATTCAGATCCGGAATCGTCAAAGATCCCGAAGATCCCGAAGAACACGAAGGAGATCATCCATCTCGGATTAATTCCGGACAATTGTTCATCGGCCTTCTTAACAACCTTATCCGGATTACTCGCATTCCGGATAAGGATTACTGTTTAAATTAACTTGTGTTTATCTGTTGCATGAATTTCAGAATATTGTTGATTTCGGATAAGGGTTCTTATTTCGTATCAGACTCTCATTGCGGATCAAGCCTCCATTCTGGATATGTTTTCCTATTTCGGATACTTCTTATCTCGGATTGGCATTCATCTCGGATCTCTTGCAACTCGGATCATTCTCTATTTCGGATTTCATCTCCATTCCAGATTGACTTTTCATCTCGGATCAAGAAAGCATTTCGGAATCATTCAAGTTACTGTTGCTTTGTCTCTGATAGCTTTTCAGATTACTGTTTCGGATTCTCATTTCGAACCATTATCTCAGACTCATTAAGGACTGTTCATAATCAGAAATTAAAATTAACTTAAATTTTACTTGGTAAAATTTTAAAAAATGAACAGTTACATGACAGCTCAGGATCTGACAAATGCCACCTTAGCAGCTTTGAAGTCACAGACGCTGGCTCTTCATCAAGAGCTAAACCAAGTCATTGGCACTTCTATAAAGGTACCCCGTCTGCTATATGGTGACGAATATTATGAATGGAAGTTCAGGTTTGAGCAATACTGCAAGGCTAAAGAGTCAGGGGGTTTGGAGATGTATCATGAATGGTCCTCGAACCATAGTTTATAGCACTGCTGAAGATCCAGACACAAAGATCCCCAAACCTAGTCATTTGTGGACTCCGGAAGACGTGAAGATAATCGAAGAAGATGAGAAAGCCTCGGCTGTTCTAACAATGGCACTTGGACTAAACATCTCTATAGCTGTCAGAAATTGCAAGACAGCTAAGGAGGTGTGGAGCGAACTACAGAATCTCTATGAGGGAAACGCTGATATGATAGCAAGTTGGGTTAATCAGCTGAATCAACAGTTCAGCTCATTTAACCACATATATGGAGAAACCATTGAGAATCAAATTCAAAGATACGTGAAGCTTGTCTCTCAGATGATTTCAGCTGAAATCTCTCTTACAAATAGTGCTATGCATAGACAACTTTTGAACTCTTTGCCCAAGAGCTGGGATGCTGATGTGGGCATGATCAAGAAGACAAAAAATATGAACGATGTCACCCTTACGAAAATGATTGCAACTATCAAGTCACGTGAGATAGACAATAAACAGAGGGACATCAATCATCAAAGCAATCTGATGACAGGTAGTATTATAGGGCATAACGCGGCATTGATGTCTCAGAATCTTGTTTACAGCTCTCTGCAAGGAAGCTCACACACACCGGGTAGCTCTAACTTGGTGTACAGTCCTCTCACCTCTGCACAGAAGACTCAGTATGTTTATGGTCTTCAATCTCAGACTCCTACGATGATCTCTGTAGCATAGGTTCAGACACAATATCATGCCCAGTATCCTAACATGGTTTATAGTCCTTCCATTCCTGCAACAGCTCAACAAGGCGGCATTCCTCAATCTGTTGTTCCCGCACCTGCTCCTGCTCCTGCTGTGTCAAATTCTGCTTTTATCACAAAAGAGAATGAGGAGAAATTTGCCATAGCTGCTTCAATGATTAACAATTTAAATGTGCCCAACTGAAGTAGATCAGATCATGGAGGAGGATTTGGACGAGATTGATGTGTCCTGGAATCTTGCGATGGTTGTTTTCCGTGTCAACAAATTTAAGAAGAAGTATGGGAGGCAACCATTGTCGAATCTGAAGACTGGGCTAACGAAAGATAAGCTCAGGTGTTATAGATGTCATGAGCCAGGGCACTTCGCACGGGAATGCAAGAAGATGCCATATGGATATGTCTCATCCAGAGTGGCAGATATTAAGAACAGTGACAGACAGTTCGTGCCCGTCTCCCCTTCAAAGTCTCCTTCAAGTCCCTCGAGCAGCTCTAGTGGGAAATCAACAGCCTTGGTGACACAGTAGCACGAAGGGTTCAACTGGGTAGATGCTGCAGCTCAGATGGAGACTCTGAATCTTTCCAAGAACAATAATCATTGCATGATGGCGCAGACAGCTGAGACACCTGATCACTCAGAAACCATTTTAAATCGCATTCTCTGTTCAGATAGATTTCGTTTTAAATTATCACAAATGCGCGCCCATAATTCTACTCTTGTAGCTGAATATCAACAAGCTGCATCGAGAACATCACCCTTAAACATAAGAACAAGCTTCTTATGGAAAAGGTCGAAGCACAGAAACAAGACATAGCTCAGCTAAAGCTTGACTTGAACCAACAGCAATGTTAGGTATACGACTATAAGCTAAAATTAGCTGAAAAGGACGTAGAACTTCAAGCAGCTTTAGCCAAGCTAAATTCCTTGACAGGAAAGTTTCAAGAAAACCAATTAAATATTAAACTATTTGAAACTTCCAGCAAGATGGTCAAGGAGAACACGTAGATCTGTGGCAAAACTAGAAAATGAAGAAAATATGATGTATGGTAAACCCTCGGATTACTTTTCAAAACCATGGAAGCTCTATTACCCAAAGTTTTCTAAGCTAGCTGAACTCGAGAAGGACATTGGTTTTTCTCTTCCACACCATTTCGCAAGAATCTGGTGACACCCCCTCTTGTAGTTCAGATGGTTTGGAGAAAATGGCGCCTAAAGAAGAGGCAGCGACACCCCTTAAAGAATCAAAGCAAGAAAATCCTCCTGAAACTGACACATGAACACTACTAACGCTTCTACTTCATGTGCAGAAGAAATATTAGTTGAGTATATTACATATGGTGATAAAGAAGAATGTCTGAATTCAAATTTGGACAATTCAGCTGCTGATTATGATTTTTATAAACCTGCTTTTGACATTTTGAATTTTTTTCTTGCTGAACAATCTAAATTCTCGGACAATGTTGGCTGTGTTGATAACTTAGACGTTTTTAATTCTGATTGTTCATCTGATGTTGATGTTGTGATTCTGATAATGCATGTGATAACTCTTGTGATAAAAACATTACTTTTGCTACAGGTACAGCATCGACAGATGATTCGGTTTCCTCAATTCCCACTGAAGAGACTGAAAGTTCTTCTGACGAAGCAGACTTCTGTTGATACTATTCCTAGGGTTGACAATGAGGTATTCAACCAACCAACTGACTCTGTGATGAGTGATGTTGGCAAAGTACCAGAAGAATCGCGCGAATCAGATTCTTCGAAACAAAGATCGATTGACTGATTCTGAAATGACAGAAAATGAGCAATTTTCCTCTGCTGATTCAGATAAAACTTTTGAAACTAAATCTGAATCGGAATCTCAAACTTTAGAGATTTCTTTTGTTACTATCGATCAAAGCTCATCTTCTAACAGTTCAAAAAAGGATGACCTTGCTGAATCACCCGTTTCTTCTGAAGAATCCGCCAAGCAAAATGATTTGAAATATGATAAAAAGAAACGGAGAACATGTAGATCCAAAAAGAAGAAAACCAAACAGGCACCTCAGCCTACTGAAAAGGCTGCTGCTAATTCAGTTCTTCATTCTAAGAAATTGACTCAGCAGTCTCAAACTGAATATGTTAAGCCACCAGCTGAACAAGAATCAGTTAAAATTTTGCCTAAGTCTACCAAATCCAAACTATCTAATTCAAATCATAAAACTTACAAGTGTGCTGATGGTTGTGAGCAGGTTACAGCCAAGACTAAGACCTTGCGCCAGCCGTCAGTACCAGCAAGCAAGAAACTGACAAACAAGCTGCCTAGAATTTCCCAATCTAAACGGACTGTCTTCTTCCAGAAGAGGCAGACCTATTTCAACTGCGGTTTTCCCGGGCATATTGTACGAAACTGTCAAAATGCATTTATGCCTTTCAACGCCATATCTTTGAAAAATCAGAGATCTATGTCTAATCGCCTACATCAGGCTCGATTTGCTCCGGCTAAGCCATCTGATCAAGACTGGAACATGGCCAAGAGACAAAATCAGATTTCTCTAAGACCTTCAGGTTCTCTGAATCCTTCTAGCACTCCGAAAGTTGTGCAGAAGTCTGACTCGCTAACCTGGAGGCCTAAGATCTTGACCAAGGCCCAGTCTTCTGTCCCAAAATTGGATACATCAAAAGCATCACCGATCTCATCCTTAACTAATTTAATTTTTCGTGAGGTCACTTATGTTGATGCAAATGGAACACCCAGATGGTCAATGGCCTGGGTTGTAGCTTCTAACTAAACCTGTTGAAATGTGCAGGAACAGCTTTAGAGGACTCTCGTTAGACTTTGGTATGTCGACAGTGGTTGTTCCAGGCACATGACAGGAGACATTTCACAGTTGAATGACATTCAGTTTTTAGATGGCGGGTTTGTCTCCTTCGCAGGTGGTGAAACGGGAAAGATAACGATGAGAGGAACAGTGTGCAATGGAGCTCTCAGCTTCAAGAACGTGAACTATGTCCCAAAATTGAAGCACATCCTCTTGAGTGTGTCTAAGCTTTGTGATAATCATTTAGATGTGCTCTTTACAAAGAAAGGTTGCTATGTGTTGAACCAGGCCTCATTATTCCTGATGAATGGATTCTTCTCAAAGCTGAACGCAAAGGAAATGCTTACGTCATCGACATGAACAAGGCCCCAAGTGGACAAGCTTACCCGTTTGTTCTCGTCGACCGCTGAGCACGATGCAATGTTGTGGCACAGCCGACTAGGACACATCAACATGAAGAATCTCAACCGACTTGCAAAAGGTGGTTTAGTCAGAGATCTGCCTGTTCGGGATTTTATACAAATTGAAAAGTGTGAATCATGTGCTCATGGGAAATAACATCGAAAGCCACACAAGTCAAAACCTTCACCCTCAATGTCAAAAGTCTTGGAATTGCTTCATATGGATCTTTTTGGTCTGACCGATATTCTGAGCACTGGCGGGAAGGCATACTGTCTGGTTATCATTGATGACTACTCCCGCTTTACTTGGGTATTCTTTCTGGCACACAAGAGTGAAACAGCTGAGTTAGTCAAATAGTCTATCATCCTAAAAGAAAACATGTTAGACATCACAGTGAAGGCTATTCGATGTGATAACGGAACAGAGTTCTAGAACACCATTTTGAATTCTTTTTGTTCCTCCAAGGGAATTGATCGACAGTTTAGTGTTGCTAGAACTCCTCAACAGAATGGGGTTGCTGAACGCAGAAACCGCACACTCATTGAAGCAGCACGTACTATGTTGGTCGAATCAGAACTACCTCTTATTTTCTAGGCAGAAGCAGTCAATATCGCTTGCTACATTTAGAATCATGCCCTGATCAACAAAGGCACATGCAAACGTCGTATGAAGTGGTTGAAGGTCACAAACCTTCGGTCAAGCATTTCCGCAAATTCGGATGCCCCTGTGTTCTCCTACTCATGGATGCTAAGGGAAAATTAGAATCACGTGGAGATCCATGCATCTTCGTCGGCTACTCTAAGAACACTTCTTATCGTGTCTACAACAAGATCAAGAAAATGGTGTTGAAACCTACAATGTGGGTTGGCTGGATGAGAATCCCAAGGACGCACGAATTGGTCCCAACTGGCTCTATGATTATCCCTCTTTGTTTAAATCTGTTGATGTATCTTCTGATATGAATGCAGGTACAGGCACAAGTTTTTAACCCTCACCGATGCCTATCTTGACTGAGGATGATGAAGATGCTGAACAGCTGCAAGAATCTTTCAAACAGCTAAGTGCGGATCCACCTGGATTCAATAACGCTGTGTCTACATCTCCACTAGCATCACCGAATTAGCAAACTGTTTCTGAACAGACCACTCAGACGGGTTCCCCTGAAGTTGAGGCTCCAAACTCAGAAACTTATGTGGCAAATAAAGGAGCTACAACTCCTGATGTCTTAGGCTCATCTATGTTTCCTGAGTGTACACCACCAGACTGTTCTATTGATTCATCAGTCAACATTCCCACTGGTGCAACTAATGAGGGGGAGCCATCTGAAGTCGCATCGTAGAGCTTTACAAACTTGCAATCAGATCTCCATGTTCCTGCTACGCCTATACCACAATGTCTACAGCGCAATCATCTGATTGAAAATGTTATTGGTCCTGTTAGTGCTGGTGTTCAGACCCGCAGTCAATCAGGAGATATCAATACATGTCTTTACTCTTGTTTTATCTCACAAATTGAACCTAAAAGTATTGATGTCGCCTTGCAGGAACCAGGCTGGGTTGATGCTATGCATGAAGAACTCAATCAGTTTGAGAAATTTGGGGTATGGTAATTGGTGAAGCTTCCTCGTGGCAAACGTGCTCTTGGAACTCGTTGGGTATTTCGCAACAAACAGGATGATACTGGTGTGACTGTGCGGAACAAAGCTCGATTGGTTGTTCAAGGCTTTCGCCAGATCGAGGGGTTGGATTACGATGAAGTTTATGCACAGGTGGCTAGACTGGAAGCCATTTGCATTTTCTTGGCATATGCATCATACATGGACTTCACAGTTTATCAAATGGATGCCAGGACTACATTTCTTTACGGCACGGTGAAAGAGGAGATATACGTGGCGCGACCACCAGGTTTCACTGATTCTGACAAGCCAGACTATGCATACAAGTTGGACAAAGCTCTGTATGGGTTGCATCAAGCGCCTCGTGCGTGGTACGCAACCCTAACAGAGCATCTGCTTGCTCATGGATATACCCGGGGAACCATTAATCAAACTTTGTTCATCAAACGTGTTGACAAGGACATCCTTCTTGTTCAAATTTACGTAGATGATATTATTTTTGGTTTTATGAATGATGGGTTGTGTCGAAAATTTTTGAAGAGGTCATGAAGAAGAAATTCGAGATGAGTTCATTTGGGGAGATGACTATGTTTTTCGGTCTTCAAGTTCGTCAGAGCTCACAAGGAATTTTGATTCATCAAGGAAAATATGTCAATGACGTTCTTGCCAAATTCAAGCTCACAGATTCAAAGCCTATGGCTTCGCCTATCGCTGAACTGCCCCTGTTGAATGAAGACGCAGAAGGAACGCCTGTAATCCAACCATGCACCAGTCTATGATCGGTTCACTCGTGTATCTCACGGCAAGTCGGCCAAACATCATGTTTGCCGTTTGCCAGTGTGCTCGATACCAGGCTACTCCTAAACTCTCTCATTTACATGTTGTTAAAAGAATTTTTAGGTACCTCAAAGGGGCACCATCACTAGGGCTCTGGTATCCTAAAAATTCTGAATTTGAACTGTATGCTTGCTCTGACAGTAATCTTGGAGGTACCGACAGGGATATGCGATTAACTTCAGCTGGATGCCAATTCTTGGGAGATAGATTGATCTCTTGGCAATGCAAGAAGCAGCAGACGGTCTCGCTTTCTACAGCGGAAGCGGAATATGTCGCAGCATCGGCTTGCTGCTCCCAGGTTTTATGGATGCAACACCAGCTTGCGGATTATGGTTTGACTTATCTAAACACAACAATTTATTGTGATAATGATGCCGCTATCCAAATTGTCAAAAACCCTGTTTTTCACTCCAAAACCAAGTACATAAACATCAAAATTCATTTTATTCGTGATTGCTATGAAAGGGGTCTCGTTAAACTTGAGCAAATCTACACCGATGGAAATGTTGCGGATTTGTTCACAAAACCCGTTAGCAACACACGTTTTCAAGTGCTTGTGGATCTTTTCTCAAAATGATCCGGTTTTCTACCTGAGCATCCTTTATCTTTTCACTTTGGTTTGTTTTCAATTTTTATTTTTTCCTATCTATTTTCTATTTGCCTCATAAATTTTTTCATATATATGCACAAATTTAGGGGGAGAAAAATCAAAAAAATACAAAAACATTTGAAAAATTAGAAAAACACAAAAACATAAAAAAATTCAGGAAATAGTTTCAAACAGTTTTGCAATGATTGGGAAATGAAATGATTTCTCGTGATAAAGAATTTGGCTAACACATGTAAGGTGTTGTAGCTGGAAAGACTTGGATCGAAAGCGATATGTTGATAGGCTTAGAGCTTAAACGGATATTATAAGCTAAATGATAAAAACCTAAAGAATTATATATCCAGTGGGTCACACACTATCGGCATATGATAATATGATCTTAAATCCTACGTTGATAGATAGCCAACGTCTAAAGTTTCGGGTCTTTATGTTGTTGAGTCATCTGGGGGATATCTTGGTTGTCCTTCTGTTGCATCCAGATTACATGCAGACCTAGGGACAATAAGGATATCCTTAAAATAGCCAAAATAGAAGGGCTAAAACCTTAAAAGAAAGGAAATCTCATCACAAGAAAATCCCATGTGCTTGAAAAGTTAAACATACCATATAAGGAATTTGCCAAACCCTCGTCAGATATTATTGGTCACTTTGCTATACGAAAGTACTAACCTGTTCACCAATAGTTTGATGTTGTAAAAGATAAAGGATGATCTCAGTATACTCACCTGCTACAATAAATTGTTATGCTTACCTTGATCGCGGGGGTATATCATGGAATGGGACACACGGGTGTCATAGTATAACATTACCTTAAGCATATCATAAAGCAAAAAGTAGAAGGTTGAGCGCTAGGTTTAAATGGACAAATATATTGGCCATCGCTTAGACCAGTCTGACCAAGCTCACACTGAAAAGTGTTCCTTAGTATGCCTGAAATCGATTTGATCCCATAGCAAAACTGTGTATATGTTGTATTGATTTTGTTTAAATGCTTTGTTTATTTCTGTATATTTTGTAAAATCTGTTTGGTTGCTCGCTTAGTTAAACTATTGATTTTTGTGTTAGATGATCTATGTCAAGGGGTATTGGACTGGCCTACTGAGTTTTGGAATTAGGTTTAATCCAATAGAATTTTTAAAAATTTTGAAATTGAACATTCTTGGGCCCATTATGGTACTGTTCCGGATTGGGCCTTTTGACCCATTTCGGATTGGCCCATTAACTGAATTGGGACCCTCCTCCTTTGACCGTTTCAGACTGGTTACTGTTCCGGATTAGGCCAAATAACTTTGACCAAGCCCATTCCGGATTGTATCCGAATTGGAAACCGGATGATGTTTAGTTGGATCTGGATTGACTTGGGCCCAAATTCTCAGGCCCAAGCCCATTCCGGAATAGTATACCAGAATATCATTGTTACTTTTCGGATCATTCTCTAAAAAATTTTCTTTCGAAATACTCTAATCATCATCCGAATTAGATTTTCTTCACATTCATCCGAGTAACATCAGAATTAGATATAAAGTGCTTATTAATCATCAAAATTAAATGCTAATCTTCATGTAATTAAGCATTTCGGATGGTATCTCGGATAAGATTTCAACAAATTGTGCATTCCGGACTTTATCTCGGATGAGTATTCAACCGAAATGGATGTACTCGGATTCAATTTCGGATGGCATTCATCTGAGATGATAAGGGGTTCATCCGGATTCCTGTTTGAACCCTTTTGATTCCGGATCTCAGTGTTTGAACTCTCCGAAATGGTTTTTAACCTTCCGGATTGAGTGTTGAACCTTAAAACTGAACCTTTAAAATGAACCTTCAATTGAACCTTGAACCTGTCAAATTCACTAATGACCTTTTCTTGACCTGCTTATTGATTTGTCAATCAGTTCTGAACTAATGGGTTTTTGACCTCTTAGTTTTGAAATTGGTTAGTTAACTTATGTTAGCTTGGATATCTTGTTTGATTAGTAAATGTTTTGCTGAGTATGGTTTAATCTGCTGTTCTTCTGACAGAAATGGCTGAAGAGGCTTTTGATGTTGTTTTATTGGTTGAAGAGTAGTTCCATAACCAGGCAGGTTATCTGTCAGATCCTCCAGCGGAGTTTTTCCAAGAGTTCAGGTCTATGATGGTGGGTCTGAATTGTAACATTTGTATAAATCGGGTCTCCAAAACCCGCTCCGTTTTGTAATCAAATACCAAGTTACGAAATTTCATTAAGTATTTATGAGTATTTTGAGTTTAAACGTTACATAATTAATATATAAACTAAACTATAAAAATTATATTTGATAAAAAGTCAAAATAAAATAAATAAAAAATAGTTGGAGCTGACCGGACTCGAACCCGGGTCAACTGCCTCCAACGATTTAACTTCCCGTCTCCAAACCACTCCGCCACCAGTTGTTTTCTGTTGGTATATGAAAACAATTAAATTTTATACGCAAACTCGGTTTAACGGTTATTGATATCTGAATAACGGAAAATCGGTAAGCCAAATCGTCAAATCAGTTTTCGTTCGTTTAGTTAACTTATAACCGACGCATATCGGTTTCTAATTAAAGTTCAGATTTAATGAACTTCGAATTTTGGGTTTTGAAACCGAAAGACATTCAAGTTTCAAATAATTCTGTTTCCAATCATTTATACGATTCAGAACTGTCTCAAATACACTCCAATTCCTTTTCGTCGCGTTTTCAAGTCTTTTGAGCTCAAGAAAGCTGTCGCCGGAATTTTCTGAAATTCTCGCCGGAAAACCGTGTTCAACATAAATCAGTAAGAATTTCCTCTCTTGCTGTTTCAATCTATTGTTGGGACCCTACTAACATTATTCCGTCACTCAAAGTCAGTCATAGAAGACTTTGCTGGATTTCTGGTTTCGCCGGAGAAATTCTGGGATTTGCCGGAACCACGCTAGTTGACGGTAAACATATTCAATCGTGCTAATAATTCATGTACTCTGGTTCAATTTCAAATCTAATTCTTTAATTCTGTTGATTAGCCCTCTCAGCCGAAGTTTCAAAAACGGAGTTGCCTGTTCTCGCCGGACTTCCTGAAGAAGACGACCTGTCCGGTATTTCTTGTTCCCAAACTGTTCGGTTTGTTCATTCAAACTAGTAGGCATGATATTTAAGTAGTAGAGCCATGAATCAGTTGTCTGAGTAAAAACCAGTAATCATAACGAAGAAGACGAATTTAAAAACGGGATAAGAATAATTAAAACTCGGATAATTAACGGGTTAGACACACAGTCCAGCGGTGGACTGTGTGCAAAGTTTATATACGAGTCCCGAGTTCGATCCTTACTACACACACACTGCGTAATAACATTCCCTTTTTATTCATAAAACTAACCGGGTTAGATTGAGTAGTTGTTAAGTATAATATAATTCAAGAATATAACCGGGTTAGACACACAGTCCAGCGGTGGACTGTGTGCAACACAAACTGCACGTCACGCGATCGAGTCCCGTCCCAAACACCGGTTCAATGAGAATAAAACGTTTTGTAAAATAAAGGAATTTTCGGTAAATTCGAATAAGTGTATTAATATAATTAAAACTAGATTTCTAACGGGTTAGTCACGTAGCTCAGTTGGTAGAGCTACGTGCGCGTGAACGGAAGGTCACAGGTTCGAATCCCGCTCGGCGCAAGAATTACCACTGACCGAACCGGTCAACGGTCAACGGTCAACGGTCAACGGTCAAACAGTAAAAAATATATTTTTTTTAAAATAATTATTTGTTTTATTTAAATTAAAAATCAATTAAAAATACTTAAAAATAACATTTTTAAGGATAGAAAATAGCCATAAACTCACAAAAATATATCTAAAAATCCCATTAAAAATCTTTAATAAAATCCATCCATTTAATATATTTTTTTTTCCTATTATTATTTAGGTCAGTGATTCCTCGTTAACTCGTTTCGTCTAAATCGTGCGCATCTCACCAATTCAAATCCAACGCACCCAATGTGAGTGAACCCTTCAAATTCCCCGTTTTAATCACATTATTGGGGTGTATCATGTGTCTTATTCATTTACTCATTATAACTAAGTTATTGTGCATATATCATATCATGACATGTGTGTTAGTTATTGCTGCTCAGTAGTTAGAATTGTTTGCAAGTTATTATTTCAGTACATGCAATTGCTGAGGCCGTAGCTCCCCATTCCTCGAGGTTGAGTTTGATCCCCATTTTATTATGCGGTTGATCAGGGCGTGCCCGCACGATCGGCTCCGTTTGATTGAGCCTTGATCGGTTATTTACATTTTAAGTTCATGCAATACGCTCGGCTCCGTTTGATTGAGCCTTGAGCACACAGTTCAATTTACATTTTCAGTTCATGCAATACGATCGGCTCCGTTTGATTGAGCCTTGATCTCACAGTTCATTTATGTTAATTATCATATGATGTTGGTATGATCATGTATGTTATCAATTGTTAATGTATGTTATAATTGTAACCGATGTTGCCATTGCTTGATTTCATACATATGCTCTTTTATGATTATGCACAATATTTTATTGATAAACTAACCAGAAAATCATTATTAAATGTTTATCTATAAGGTTCACTCGCCAACTTATGTTGACCCAAAAACCTCCCATTTTACACATGATACAGGTGAACCAGCAGCAGCTAGGAACACGTAGGACCTGGATTAGAAGAAATAAAATGATTTAGTGTTTGGATTATTATGTTTGGTTATTTTCCTTTGTAATGAATGAACATGTTTGAAGGTTTGAGAAATGTAACTTTGACTTCATTTAATTATGAAACATAATAGTAAATGTCATGTGCTTTGGTGATAACCCAATTATGCCCCGACTCTTATTTCCGCTGCGGGTCGGGGTGTGACAGATTGGTATCAGAGCCATGACTATAGGGATATAGGATAGGTTATTAGACCTTTAGAGCCTATACTATAGTCGATTAGAAACTTATAGGAGTTTTGTGTGTTATATGCCAAATTTCATGATGTTTATATGCTTATGTTAAAATGTTACATTTGATATTGTTCAAGCATGTTCATAAGTATGTATTATCAAATAATGCTCATCATGAAATCGTATGATCATAACATATCACATCCATGCAAGCACACACCACATCATGATTGATTCTACAACGATTTTCGTGTTTTCAAATCTCATCAAAGTGAGTTCTCATGACGGGCATGTAGTAACTGGAAGGGTACTAGTACCGGTAGTCGGAACGTCCTGTCTAGGCTGGCATTCGTATAAATCCAAAATAAAGGACCAGTTTGCCTACCTGGGGACCAACGATGAGAGTACGAAATACCTATTAGGCCAAAGCATGCTATACCAAACGTCGTGAGAGCTAATCCCACTTTGAGTTGTCATTGTGTCTACACCTGGACACGTTCCGACCAAACATCTCATGAACATATTTTGTGGTTAGCATTCGGGGGATGCGAGTGTTAAATTGCCAATACTAATGTGAATCCTACCAAACCAATAGCCATGGGGGCCCACATGACTATATAGGTGAAGGTATGGGGGACATTTGAGGCCCAACATGAGCGAACCCAAGACATCTTTCGGATGTAGTTGCATTATTGATATTTATGTTATTTTCATTTTTTTTTTAAGACACATGACACCTAAAATATACCATAAACTCACAATCTTCTCATTTTATGATCCTGTAGATGTCGTATAGATCGCATCGAAGGAGTAGGAAATCGGAAAAGTCTCAGGAACGATTGGCCACTCATATCGCCAACCAAATGGCCACGATATTACCTGACATTGTAGTACAAGTACAACAAGCTCTTGCTGCAAATCCTACTAACCCTCCTCAACAACAGGACCAGATCATCAACGACCCTCCTACCAGCAAATGCACCTACAAACATTTTAAGTCTTGCGATCCCCCAAAATTCGAAGGGACTGAGGGAGTCACTGCTCTCCAGCGTTGGTTCGAGGAGATGGAAAACGTTTTCTTAAACTGCGATTGTCCTGAGGATCGCAAAGTTCGTTATGCCACCGGGAGACTACTTGGGGTAGCTCTCACTTGGTGGAATACCGAGAAGGGAAAGAGGGGAACGGAAGATGCGATGTCCTTAACTTGGGAGGAGTTAAGGGAAATCATGACTAGGCGATTTTGTCCTAGGAGTGAGATTAAGAAATTGGAAGATGAATTTCATGCCCTGAAACAAAAAGATGGTGATCACTCTACTTACAACAAACGGTTCTTGGAGTTGAACCAGATGGTACCAAACTTATTCACTCCAACCTACCGTCTGATCGAACATTACATTCGAGGACTTCCCTCGAAAATCCAGGATTCGGTCCTCAGCGTTTCACCGGTAACACTAGAAGCTGCCATGGAATTGGCGACAGAACTGACCGAAAAACCGAATTCGTAATGGGAAGTTCAAGGAGGAAAAGAAGAAAACCCCTGCTGAGGGACAAACCTCAAACCACCACACTCCTTCCTCCAAATTTGCTAACAAGAGGAAGCGTAACAACAGGAACTTTGCAGTCACCCACACCAACACCCCTGTTCCTGCTGCACCCATCACTCAAGCCACTCCTCCACCCGCGCCATACAAAAGACCATACACAGGACCACTACCAAAATGTAACCGTTGTCAGTATCACCACTCCCCTGACTATCCTTGCCAGTACTGTATCAGCTGCGGTCGAGCTGGACACCTTGTACAACACTGCCGCGCACCTCAGCGAACAAACCGCCACCCACCTATAACCCAAACCCACCAACAATTTATGGGTCAAGCCCAACAACAACAACCATTTCCACCCACTCAACATTTAGCCCAAACATACTATCAACCCAACTATCCTATGGGTCAACCTATGCGGGCATGTTTCAACTGTGGAGATCCAAGTCATTTCAGGAACACATGTCCAAGACTAGTCAATATTATTCATGCTCAGGCCCAAGCCAACCCAGTGAACCAAGCAAATCAAGCTCCTCCACCTGCTAGAGGAAGGGCTTTCAATATTAACGCAAACCAGGCCAGAGCTGACGGCAATGTGGTCAACGGTACGTTTCTTATAAATGGTAGATATGCCTCTATGTTATTTGATACTGGTGCGGATAGAAGTTTCGTGTCATTAGAGTTTGAACCTATCTTAAGTAAAAATCGAGATAAGCTCGCGGAATCCATAACAGTGGAAGTTGCAGATGGAAAACCAGTTTCGTTAAACTCTATTTTACGCAACTGTACGCTCACCCTAAATGACCACGATTTCTCGGTCGATCTTATTCCTATGAAGCTGGGAAGTTTCGACATCATAGTCGGAATGGATTGGCTCAGTCAGCATAATGCGGAAGTTGTATGTCGTGAGAAATTTATTCGTATTCCTCTTTCAAACGGTCAGACTCTTCGAATTATTGGAGAAACCTCGGCGAAAGGACTCAACTTAATGTCTTGTCATCAAGCTCAGAAATACCTTCGCAAGAATTATGTCGCGTTTTTAGCCCATATCATCAAGAAGGGGACCGCAGAAAAGAAACTTGTAGATATTCCTGTTGTAAAAGATTTTCCACAAGTTTTTCCTGACGACATCTCAGGACTTCCTCCAATCAGAGATGTCGAGTTTCGTATCGATCTTATACCTGGTGCTACGCCAGTGGCAAAATCTCCATATAGGTTAGCCCCCTCTGAAATGCAAGAGCTAGCCAGTCAATTGCAAGAGTTGACTGACAAGGGATTTATACGCCCCAGCTCATCGCCTTGGGGTGCACCTGTACTTTTCGTAAAGAAGAAGGATGGATCTTTTCGCATGTGCATCGATTATAGAGAGCTCAACAAGTTAACTATCAAAAATCGATATCCTTTACCTCGTATAGATGATCTTCTTGACCAGCTACAAGGTGCCAGTTGCTTTTCGAAAATCGACCTTCGATCGGGCTATCATCAGCTTAGGGTGCATGAAGAAGACGTCCCTAAAACTGCTTTTCGAACTCGATATGGTCACTATGAATTCATGGTTATGCCGTTTGGATTAACCAACGCACCAGCTGTTTTCATGGACCTAATGAATAGAGTCTGCAAACCTTACCTTGATCGATTTGTTATTGTGTTCATTGACGATATTCTTATCTATTCAAAATCCAAAGCTGATCATGAGCGTCATCTGCGACTTGTTCTTACACTTCTAGAAAAGGAAAAGCTTTATGCCAAGTTCTCTAAATGTGAATTCTGGTTAAAAGAGGTGCAATTTCTTGGGCATGTAGTCAATGACAAAGGAATACATGTGGACCCATCAAAGATCAAAGCAGTTCAAGAATGGCAAGCTCCACGTACGCCAACTGAAGTAAGGTCTTTTCTTGGACTTGCTGGTTACTATCGTCGATTCATTTCAAACTTCTCTCGCATTGCGGTGCCACTCACGGCTTTAACCCATAAAGGGAAACCATTTGTATGGGGGCCCAAGCAAGAAGAAGCTTTTCAAACCCTCAAGCGAAGACTTTGTGATGCACCAATCCTCACTCTTCCTGAAGGTTGTGATGATTTTGTAGTCTATTGCGACGCGTCAGGGCAAGGATTGGGATGCGTTCTCATGCAAAGAGGAAAAGTCATAGCTTATGCCTCAAGGCAACTCAAGACTCACGAAAAGAACTACACCACTCATGACCTTGAACTTGGAGCCGTTGTATTCGCTCTTAAGATATGGAGACATTATCTTTATGGTACGAAGTGTGAAATATACACTGACCACAAGAGTCTTCAACATATCTTCAGTCAGAAAGAGTTAAATATGAGGCAACGAAGATGGGTCGAACTTCTAAATGATTACGACTGTGAAATCAAATATCACCCTGGTAAAGCAAATGTGGTGGCTGATGCACTTAGTCGAAAGGGTTATGCGAACTCCATTCATATTCTATGTTCACAAATTATAACCAAAATTAAGGATCAAATTCGTGAAGCTCAACACGTCTCAATAACAGAGGAAGATGTACAAAAGGAGATGTCCTGTGGAGCCGAGCAAAAGCTGGAAACTAAATCTGATGGTATTTTATATTACTTAGATCGTATATGGATTCCTAACCATGTCAATCTTCGTGAAGCACTCATGCATGAAGCCCATAAGTCGCGATATTCTATACACCCAGGAGCCGATAAGATGTATCAAGACCTACGGTACACCTATTGGTGGCCTGGAATGAAGAAAGATGTTGCTGTTTTTGTTTCCAAGTGTCTCACTTGTTCTAAAGTAAAGGCTGAACACCAAAGACCCTCAGGACTTCTGATCCAACCAGAAATACCTGTCTGGAAGTGGGAAAATATAACCATGGATTTTATTACCGGGTTACCTCGCACTTCTAGTGGGTATGATACTATATGGGTGATTATAGACCGACTCACAAAATCAGCTCACTTTATTCCTATTCGGGAAGATTTCAAGAACGAAAAGCTTGCTCGTATTTATATCAGCGAAATTGTCAGCCGTCATGGAGTTCCATTAAGTATTATTTCTGATCGTGATGGTCGTTTCACCTCACGAACATGGCAGGCAGTACAATCTTTGTTTATTTCTGTATATTTTGTAAAATCTGTTTGGTTGCTCGCTTAGTTAAACTATTGATTTTTGTGTTAGATGATCTATGTCAAGGGGTATTGGACTGGCCCTACTGAGTTTTGGAATTAGGTTTAATCCAATAGAATTTTTAAAATTTTGAAATTGAAATTCTTGGGCCCATTATGGTACGTGTTCCGGATTGGGCCTTTTGACCCATTTCGGATTGGCCCATTAACTGAATTGGGACCCTCCTCCTTTGACCGTTTCAGACTGGTTACGTGTTCCGGATTAGGCCAAATAACTTTGACCAAGCCCATTCCGGATTGTATCCGAATTGGAAACCGGATGATGTTTAGTTGGATCTGGATTTGACTTGGGCCCAAATTCTCAGGCCCAAGCCCATTCCGGAATAGTATACCAGAATATCATTGTTACTTTTCGGATCATTCTCTAAAAAATTTTCTTTCGAAATACTCTAATCATCATCCGAATTAGATTTTCTTCACATTCATCCGAGTAACATCAGAATTAGATATAAGTGCTTATTAATCATCAAAATTAAATGCTAATCTTCATGTAATTAAGCATTTCGGATGGTATCTCGGATAAGATTTCAACAAATTGTGCATTCCGGACTTTATCTCGGATGAGTACTTCAACCGAAATGGATGTACCGGATTCAATTTCGGATGGCATTCATCTGAGATGATAAGGGGTTCATCCGGATTCCTGTTTGAACCCTTTTGATTCCGGATCTCAGTGTTTGAACTCTCCGAAATGGTTTTTAACCTTCCGGATTGAGTGTTGAACCTTAAAACTGAACCTTTAAAATGAACCTTCAATTGAACCTTGAACCTGTCAAATTCACTAATGACCTTTTCTTGACCTGCTTATTGATTTGTCAATCAGTTCTGAACTAATGGGTTTTTGACCTCTTAGTTTTGAAATTGGTTAGTTAACTTATGTTAGCTTGGATATCTTGTTTGATTAGTAAATGTTTTGCTGAGTATGGTTTAATCTGCTGTTCTTCTGACAGAAATGGCTGAAGAGGCTTTTGATGTTGTTTTATTGGTTGAAGAGTAGTTCCATAACCAGGCAGGTTATCTGTCAGATCCTCCAGCGGAGTTTTTCCAAGAGTTCAGGTCTATGATGGTGGGTCTGAATTGTAACATTTGTATAAATCGGGTCTCCAAAACCCGCTCCGTTTTGTAATCAAATACCAAGTTACGAAATTTCATTAAGTATTTATGAGTATTTTGAGTTTAAACGTTACATAATTAATATATAAACTAAACTATAAAAATTATATTTGATAAAAAGTCAAAATAAAATAAATAAAAAATAGTTGGAGCTGACCGGACTCGAACCCGGGTCAACTGCCTCCAACGATTTAACTTCCCGTCTCCAAACCACTCCGCCACCAGTTGTTTTCTGTTGGTATATGAAAACAATTAAATTTTATACGCAAACTCGGTTTAACGGTTTATTGATATCTGAATAACGGAAAATCGGTAAGCCAAATCGTCAAATCAGTTTTCGTTCGTTTAGTTAACTTATAACCGACGCATATCGGTTTCTAATTAAAGTTCAGATTTAATGAACTTCGAATTTTGGGTTTTGAAACCGAAAGACATTCAAGTTTCAAATAATTCTGTTTCCAATCATTTATACGATTCAGAACTGTCTCAAATACACTCCAATTCCTTTTCGTCGCGTTTTCAAGTCTTTTGAGCTCAAGAAAGCTGTCGCCGGAATTTTCTGAAATTCTCGCCGGAAAACCGTGTTCAACATAAATCAGTAAGAATTTCCTCTCTTGCTGTTTCAATCTATTGTTGGGACCCTACTAACATTATTCCGTCACTCAAAGTCAGTCATAGAAGACTTTGCTGGATTTCTGGTTTCGCCGGAGAAATTCTGGGATTTGCCGGAACCACGCTAGTTGACGGTAAACATATTCAATCGTGCTAATAATTCATGTACTCTGGTTCAATTTCAAATCTAATTCTTTAATTCTGTTGATTAGCCCTCTCAGCCGAAGTTTCAAAACGGAGTTGCCTGTTCTCGCCGGACTTCCTGAAGAAGACGACCTGTCCGGTATTTCTTGTTCCCAAACTGTTCGGTTTGTTCATTCAAACTAGTAGGCATGATATTTAAGTAGTAGAGCCATGAATCAGTTGTCTGAGTAAAAACCAGTAATCATAACGAAGAAGACGAATTTAAAAACGGGATAAGAATAATTAAAACTCGGATAATTAACGGGTTAGACACACAGTCCAGCGGTGGACTGTGTGCAAAGTTTATATACGAGTCCCGAGTTCGATCCTTACTACACACACACTGCGTAATAACATTCCCTTTTTATTCATAAAACTAACCGGGTTAGATTGAGTAGTTGTTAAGTATAATATAATTCAAGAATATAACCGGGTTAGACACACAGTCCAGCGGTGGACTGTGTGCAACACAAACTGCACGTCACGCGATCGAGTCCCGTCCCAAACACCGGTTCAATGAGAATAAAACGTTTTGTAAAATAAAGGAATTTTCGGTAAATTCGAATAAGTGTATTAATATAATTAAAACTAGATTTCTAACGGGTTAGTCACGTAGCTCAGTTGGTAGAGCTACGTGCGCGTGAACGGAAGGTCACAGGTTCGAATCCCGCTCGGCGCAAGAATTACCACTGACCGAACCGGTCAACGGTCAACGGTCAACGGTCAACGGTCAAACAGTAAAAAATATATTTTTTTTTAAAATAATTATTTGTTTTATTTAAATTAAAAATCAATTAAAAATACTTAAAAATAACATTTTTAAGGATAGAAAATAGCCATAAACTCACAAAAATATATCTAAAAATCCCATTAAAAATCTTTAATAAAATCCATCCATTTAATATATTTTTTTTCCTATTATTATTTAGGTCAGTGATTCCTCGTTAACTCGTTTCGTCTAAATCGTGCGCATCTCACCAATTCAAATCCAACGCACCCAATGTGAGTGAACCCTTCAAATTCCCCGTTTTAATCACATTATTGGGGTGTATCATGTGTCTTATTCATTTACTCATTATAACTAAGTTATTGTGCATATATCATATCATGACATGTGTGTTAGTTATTGCTGCTCAGTAGTTAGAATTGTTTGCAAGTTATTATTTCAGTACATGCAATTGCTGAGGCCGTAGCTCCCCATTCCTCGAGGTTGAGTTTGATCCCCATTTTATTATGCGGTTGATCAGGGCGTGCCCGCACGATCGGCTCCGTTTGATTGAGCCTTGATCGGTTATTTACATTTTAAGTTCATGCAATACGCTCGGCTCCGTTTGATTGAGCCTTGAGCACACAGTTCAATTTACATTTTCAGTTCATGCAATACGATCGGCTCCGTTTGATTGAGCCTTGATCTCACAGTTCATTTATGTTAATTATCATATGATGTTGGTATGATCATGTATGTTATCAATTGTTAATGTATGTTATAATTGTAACCGATGTTGCCATTGCTTGATTTCATACATAGCTCTTTTATGATTATGCACAATATTTTATTGATAAACTAACCAGAAAATCATTATTAAATGTTTATCTATAAGGTTCACTCGCCAACTTATGTTGACCCAAAAACCTCCCATTTTACACATGATACAGGTGAACCAGCAGCAGCTAGGAACACGTAGGACCTGGATTAGAAGAAATAAAATGATTTAGTGTTTGGATTATTATGTTTGGTTATTTTCCTTTGTAATGAATGAACATGTTTGAAGGTTTGAGAAATGTAACTTTGACTTCATTTAATTATGAAACATAATAGTAAATGTCATGTGCTTTGGTGATAACCCAATTATGCCCCGACTCTTATTTTCCGCTGCGGGTCGGGGTGTGACAGATTGGTATCAGAGCCATGACTATAGGGATATAGGATAGGTTATTAGACCTTTAGAGCCTATACTATAGTCGATTAGAAACTTATAGGAGTTTTGTGTGTTATATGCCAAATTTCATGATGTTTATATGCTTATGTTAAAATGTTACATTTGATATTGTTCAAGCATGTTCATAAGTATGTATTATCAAATAATGCTCATCATGAAATCGTATGATCATAACATATCACATCCATGCAAGCACACACCACATCATGATTGATTCTACAACGATTTTCGTGTTTTCAAATCTCATCAAAGTGAGTTCTCATGACGGGCATGTAGTAACTGGAAGGGTACTAGTACCGGTAGTCGGAACGTCCTGTCTAGGCTGGCATTCGTATAAATCCAAAATAAAGGACCAGTTTGCCTACCTGGGGACCAACGATGAGAGTACGAAATACCTATTAGGCCAAAGCATGCTATACCAAACGTCGTGAGAGCTAATCCCACTTTGAGTTGTCATTGTGTCTACACCTGGACACGTTCCGACCAAACATCTCATGAACATATTTTGTGGTTAGCATTCGGGGATGCGAGTGTTAAATTGCCAATACTAATGTGAATCCTACCAAACCAATAGCCATGGGGGCCCACATGACTATATAGGTGAAGGTATGGGGGACATTTGAGGCCCAACATGAGCGAACCCAAGACATCTTTCGGATGTAGTTGCATTATTGATATTTATGTTATTTTCATTTTTTTTTAAGACACATGACACCTAAAAATATACCATAAACTCACAATCTTCTCATTTTATGATCCTGTAGATGTCGTATAGATCGCATCGAAGGAGTAGGAAATCGGAAAAGTCTCAGGAACGATTGGCCACTCATATCGCCAACCAAATGGCCACGATATTACCTGACATTGTAGTACAAGTACAACAAGCTCTTGCTGCAAATCCTACTAACCCTCCTCAACAACAGGACCAGATCATCAACGACCCTCCTACCAGCAAATGCACCTACAAACATTTTAAGTCTTGCGATCCCCCAAAATTCGAAGGGACTGAGGGAGTCACTGCTCTCCAGCGTTGGTTCGAGGAGATGGAAAACGTTTTCTTAAACTGCGATTGTCCTGAGGATCGCAAAGTTCGTTATGCCACCGGGAGACTACTTGGGTAGCTCTCACTTGGTGGAATACCGAGAAGGGAAAGAGGGGAACGGAAGATGCGATGTCCTTAACTTGGGAGGAGTTAAGGGAAATCATGACTAGGCGATTTTGTCCTAGGAGTGAGATTAAGAAATTGGAAGATGAATTTCATGCCCTGAAACAAAAAGATGGTGATCACTCTACTTACAACAAACGGTTCTTGGAGTTGAACCAGATGGTACCAAACTTATTCACTCCAACCTACCGTCTGATCGAACATTACATTCGAGGACTTCCCTCGAAAATCCAGGATCGGTCCTCAGCGTTTCACCGGTAACACTAGAAGCGCCATGGAATTGGCGACAGAACTGACCGAAAAACCGAATTCGTAATGGGAAGTTCAAGGAGGAAAAGAAGAAAACCCCTGCTGAGGGACAAACCTCAAACCACCACACTCCTTCCTCCAAATTTGCTAACAAGAGGAAGCGTAACAACAGGAACTTTGCAGTCACCCACACCAACACCCCTGTTCCTGCTTGCACCCATCACTCAAGCCACTCCTCCACCCGCGCCATACAAAAGACCATACACAGGACCACTACCAAAATGTAACCGTTGTCAGTATCACCACTCCCCTGACTATCCTTGCCAGTACTGTATCAGCTGCGGTCGAGCTGGACACCTTGTACAACACTGCCGCGCACCTCAGCGAACAAACCGCCACCCACCTATAACCCAAACCCACCAACAATTTATGGGTCAAGCCCAACAACAACAACCATTTCCACCCACTCAACATTTAGCCCAAACATACTATCAACCCAACTATCCTATGGGTCAACCTATGCGGGCATGTTTCAACTGTGGAGATCCAAGTCATTTCAGAACACATGTCCAAGACTAGTCAATATTATTCATGCTCAGGCCCAAGCCAACCCAGTGAACCAAGCAAATCAAGCTCCTCCACCTGCTAGAGGAAGGGCTTTCAATATTAACGCAAACCAGGCCAGAGCTGACGGCAATGTGGTCAACGGTACGTTTCTTATAAATGGTAGATATGCCTCTATGTTATTTGATACTGGTGCGGATAGAAGTTTCGTGTCATTAGAGTTTGAACCTATCTTAAGTAAAAATCGAGATAAGCTCGCGGAATCCATAACAGTGGAAGTTGCAGATGGAAAACCAGTTTCGTTAAACTCTATTTTACGCAACTGTACGCTCACCCTAAATGACCACGATTTCTCGGTCGATCTTATTCCTATGAAGCTGGGAAGTTTCGACATCATAGTCGGAATGGATTGGCTCAGTCAGCATAATGCGGAAGTTGTATGTCGTGAGAAATTTATTCGTATTCCTCTTTCAAACGGTCAGACTCTTCGAATTATTGGAGAAACCTCGGCGAAAGGACTCAACTTAATGTCTTGTCATCAAGCTCAGAAATACCTTCGCAAGAATTATGTCGCGTTTTTAGCCCATATCATCAAGAAGGGGACCGCAGAAAAGAAACTTGTAGATATTCCTGTTGTAAAAGATTTTCCACAAGTTTTTCCTGACGACATCTCAGGACTTCCTCCAATCAGAGATGTCGAGTTTCGTATCGATCTTATACCTGGTGCTACGCCAGTGGCAAAATCTCCATATAGGTTAGCCCCCTCTGAAATGCAAGAGCTAGCCAGTCAATTGCAAGAGTTGACTGACAAGGGATTTATACGCCCCAGCTCATCGCCTTGGGGTGCACCTGTACTTTTCGTAAAGAAGAAGGATGGATCTTTTCGCATGTGCATCGATTATAGAGAGCTCAACAAGTTAACTATCAAAAATCGATATCCCTTTACCTCGTATAGATGATCTTCTTGACCAGCTACAAGGTGCCAGTTGCTTTTTCGAAAATCGACCTTCGATCGGGCTATCATCAGCTTAGGGTGCATGAAGAAGACGTCCCTAAAACTGCTTTTCGAACTCGATATGGTCACTATGAATTCATGGTTATGCCGTTTGGATTAACCAACGCACCAGCTGTTTTCATGGACCTAATGAATAGAGTCTGCAAACCTTACCTTGATCGATTTGTTATTGTGTTCATTGACGATATTCTTATCTATTCAAAATCCAAAGCTGATCATGAGCGTCATCTGCGACTTGTTCTTACACTTCTAGAAAAGGAAAAGCTTTATGCCAAGTTCTCTAAATGTGAATTCTGGTTAAAAGAGGTGCAATTTCTTGGGCATGTAGTCAATGACAAAGGAATACATGTGGACCCATCAAAGATCAAAGCAGTTCAAGAATGGCAAGCTCCACGTACGCCAACTGAAGTAAGGTCTTTTCTTGGACTTGCTGGTTACTATCGTCGATTCATTTCAAACTTCTCTCGCATTGCGGTGCCACTCACGGCTTTAACCCATAAAGGGAAACCATTTGTATGGGGGCCCAAGCAAGAAGAAGCTTTTCAAACCCTCAAGCGAAGACTTTGTGATGCACCAATCCTCACTCTTCCTGAAGGTTGTGATGATTTTGTAGTCTATTGCGACGCGTCAGGGCAAGGATTGGGATGCGTTCTCATGCAAAGAGGAAAAGTCATAGCTTATGCCTCAAGGCAACTCAAGACTCACGAAAAGAACTACACCACTCATGACCTTGAACTTGGAGCCGTTGTATTCGCTCTTAAGATATGGAGACATTATCTTTATGGTACGAAGTGTGAAATATACACTGACCACAAGAGTCTTCAACATATCTTCAGTCAGAAAGAGTTAAATATGAGGCAACGAAGATGGGTCGAACTTCTAAATGATTACGACTGTGAAATCAAATATCACCCTGGTAAAGCAAATGTGGTGGCTGATGCACTTAGTCGAAAGGGTTATGCGAACTCCATTCATATTCTATGTTCACAAATTATAACCAAAATTAAGGATCAAATTCGTGAAGCTCAACACGTCTCAATAACAGAGGAAGATGTACAAAAGGAGATGTCCTGTGGAGCCGAGCAAAAGCTGGAAACTAAATCTGATGGTATTTTATATTACTTAGATCGTATATGGATTCCTAACCATGTCAATCTTCGTGAAGCACTCATGCATGAAGCCCATAAGTCGCGATTATTCTATACACCCAGGAGCCGATAAGATGTATCAAGACCTACGGTACACCTATTGGTGGCCTGGAATGAAGAAAGATGTTGCTGTTTTTGTTTCCAAGTGTCTCACTTGTTCTAAAGTAAAGGCTGAACACCAAAGACCCTCAGGACTTCTGATCCAAACCAGAAATACCTGTCTGGAAGTGGGAAAATATAACCATGGATTTTATTACCGGTTACCTCGCACTTCTAGTGGGTATGATACTATATGGGTGATTATAGACCGACTCACAAAATCAGCTCACTTTATTCCTATTCGGGAAGATTTCAAGAACGAAAAGCTTGCTCGTATTTATATCAGCGAAATTGTCAGCCGTCATGGAGTTCCATTAAGTATTATTTCTGATCGTGATGGTCGTTTCACCTCACGAACATGGCAGGCAGTACAATCAGGCTTATTTGATGTTGTTTTTATTGGTTGCAGAGGGTAGTTCCATACCAGGCAGGTTATCTTGTCAGGATGCCTCCAGCGGAGTTTTCCAAAGAGTTCTAGGTTATGTCATGGTGGGTCTGAATTTGTAACATTTGTATAAATGGGTCTCCAAAAACCCCGCTTAAGTTTCTGTAATCTAATACCAAGTTACGGAATATTTGTCATTAAGTATTTATGCAGTATTTTGAAGTTTTAAAGTTTACATAAATCTAATATTATAAAAATAAACTATAAAAATTAATATTGATAAAAAGTTCAAAAATAAATTATAATAAAAAAATTGTTGGAGCCTGGACCGGACTCGAAACCGCGGTCACGAGTCAACTGACTCCATAGATGTTAACTTGCCCGTCTCCAAAACATCCGCCAACCAGTTGTTTTCTGTTGGTATATCGAATAAACAATTTAAATTTTATACGCAAACTCGGTTTTTTAAACGGGTTATTGATATGCTGAATAACGGAATAAATCGGTTACCGTGAGTAAGTGCCAAATCGTAAAATCAGTTTATCGCTTCGTTTAGTATTAAACTTATAACCGACGCATATCGGTTTCTAATTAAAGTTCAGATTTTTGAACTTCCGAATTTTGCGGTTTTGAATATCCGGATTAGACATTCAAGTTTCAAAATAATTCTGTTGTCCAAATCACTTTATACGATTCCAGGAACTGTCTCAAATAACTTCCAATTCCTTTTCGTCGGTTTTCAATTCTTTTGAGGCTCAAGAAAGACTGTCGGAGGAATTTTCTGATAATCTCGCCGGAAAAAACGGTGTTCAACATAAAATCAGTAAGAGATTTCCCTCCTCTCTGCTAGTTTTCAATCTATTTGTTTGGGAACCGCTACTTAACATTATATTCCGTCATCAAAAGTCAGTCAATACGAAGACTTTGCATCGGATTTCTGGTTTCGCCGTCCAGTATTGAGAAATTCTGGATTTGCCGAACCAAGATAGTTGGTACGGTATACATTATTCAATCGTAATATTTGCTAATAATTCATGTACTCTGGTTCAATTTTCAATATAATGCTTTAATTCTGTTGATTAGCCCTCTCAGGGGACGAAAGTTTCAACAAACGGGAGTTGCCTGTTCTCGCCGGACATCCATGAAGAAGAGAGAACCTGTCGGATTATTTCTTGTTACCAAACTGTTCGGTTTGTTCTTTCAAACTAGTAGGGCTATGTTATTTAAGTCAGTAGGCCTATGAATCAGTTGTCATGTGTAAAAAAAAACCGAAGTTAATTCATCAACGATGAAGGAACGAAATTTAAAAAAGGATAAGAATAATTAACACTAGGATAATTACGCGGTTAGACACACAGTCCAGCGGTGGATAGTGTGCAAAGTTTATATCTCGAGTCCCGATGTTCGATCCTTCCTACACACAACTGCTAATTAACATTCCTTTTTTTCGTATTCATAAAAAACTAACCGGGGTTAGATTGTAGTAGTTGTTATGTATAATATAATTCAAGGGATATAAACCGGGTTTAGACACACGTCCAGAGGTTTGGATGTGTGAGCAAACACAAATGCAACGTTCACTGCGATCGAGGGATTCCGCAGTCCCAAACACCGGGTATCAATTGGAGAATAAAGTTTTGTAAATAAGGTCATTTTCTACGGTAAATATCGAATAGGTGTATTAATATAATTAAAAAACGAGATTTTTTAGGGTTATGGGTCAGTAGCTCAGTTGGTAGAGCTCCGAGTGCGCAAGTGTGAACGGTAAGGTCACAGGTTCGAGAATCCCGCTAGGCGCCAAAGAATTTACCACTGACCGAAACCGTGGTCCATAGGTTCAACGGTCACGACAGTGTCATACGGTCAAATGTAAAAAAAATATATTTTTTTTAAATAATTATTTTTTTTTATTTTAAATTAAAAATCAATTAAATAATACTTGAGAAAATTAAGCATTTTGTGAGGATCTAGGAGATAATAGCCATAAATAGCTCCACAAAAATATTATATCTTATAAAAAGTCCGATTAAATAATCTGTTAGATAATAATATCCGATGCCAGTAGTTAATATATTTTTTTTTTCCATATTATTATTATAGGTTCAGTGATTCTCTCGTTAACGTCGTTCGTCTAGAATCGTTGCGCATTTCTCGTGCCCAGATCAAATCCAATGCACCCAAGTGAGTTAACCCCCTAAATTCCCCGTTTTAATCACATTATTGGGGTGTATCATGTGTCTTATTCATTTACTCATTATAACTAAGTTATTGTGCATATATCATATCATGACATGTGTGTTAGTTATTGCTGCTAATAGTTAGAATTGTTTGCAAGTTATTATTTCAGTACATGCAATTGCTGAGGCCGTAGCTCCCCATTCCTCGGGGTTGAGTTTGACCCCCTTTTTTTATTATGGGGTTTTGATCAGGAGGGTGCCCGCAAGATCGGCTCCGTTTGGGATTTGAGCCTTGATCGGGTTATTTACATTTTAAGTTCATGCAATACGCTCGGCTCCGTTTGATTGGGGCCTTGAGCACACAGTTCAATTTACATTTCAGTTCATGCAATACGATCGGCCTCCGTTTGATTGAGCCTTGATCCACAGTTCATTTATGTTAATTATCATATGATGTTGGTATGATCATGTATGTTATCAATTGTTAATGTATGTTTATAATTGTAACCGATGTTGCCATTGCTTGATTTCATACATATGCTCTTTTATGATTATGCACAATATTTTATTGATAAACTAACCAGAAAATCATTTATTAAATGTTATCTATAAGGTTTCAACTCGCCAACTTATGTTGACCCAAAAAACCTCCCATTTTACACATGATACAGGTGAACCACAGCAGCTAGGAACACGTAGGACCTGGATTAGAAGAAATAAAATGATTTAGTTTTGGATTATATGTTTGGTTATTTTTCCTTTGTAATGAATGAACATGTTTGAAGGTTTGAGAAATGTAACTTTGACTTCATTTAATTATGAAACATAATAGTAAATGTCATGTGCTTTGGTGATAACCCAATTATGCCCCGACTCTTATTTCCGCTGCGGGTCGGGGTGTGACAGATTGGTATCAGAGCCATGACTATAGGGATATAGGATAGGTTATTAGACCTTTAGAGCCATATACTATAGTCGATTAGAAACTTATAGGAGTTTTGTGTGTTATATGCCAAATTTCATGATGTTTATATGCTTATGTTAAAATGTTACATTTGATATTGTTCAAGCATGTCATAAGTATGTATTATCAAATAATGCTCATCATGAAATCGTATGATCATAAACATATCACATCCATGCAAGCACACACCACATCATGATTGATTCTACAACGATTTTCGTGTTTTCAAATCTCATCAAAGTGAGTTCTCATGACGGCATGTAGTAACTGGAAGGGTACTAGTACCGGTAGTCGGAACGTCCTGTCTAGGCTGGCATTCGTATAAAATCCAAAATAAAGGACCAGTTTGCCTACCTGGGACCAACGATGAGAGTACGAAAATACCTATTAGGCCAAAGCATGCTATACCAAACGTCGTGAGAGCTAATCCCACTTTGAGTTGTCATTGTGTCTACACCTGGACAACGTTCCGACCAAACATCTCATGAACATATTTTGTGGTTAGCATTCGGGGGATGCGAGTGTTAAATTGCCAATACTAATGTGAATCCTACCAAACAATAGCCATGGGGGCCCACATGACTATATAGGTGAAGGTATGGGGGACATTTGAGGCCCAACATGAGCGAACCCAAGACATCTTTCGAGTGTAGTTGCATTATTGATATTTATGTTATTTTCATTTTTTTTTAAGACACATGACACCTAAAATATACCATAAACCTCACAATCTCTCATTTTATGATCCTGTAGATGTCGTATAGATCGCATCGAAGGAGTAGAAATCGAAAAGTCTCAGGAACGATTGGCCACTCATATCGCCAACCAAATGGCCACGATATTACCTGACATTGTAGTACAAGTACAACAAGCTATTGCTGCAAATCCTAACTAACCCTCCTCAACAACAGGACCAGATCATCAACGACCCTCCTACCAGCAAATGCACCTACAAACATTTTAATCTTGCGATCCCCCAAAATTCGAAGGGACTGAGGGAGTCCACTGCTCTCCAGCGTTGGTTCGAGGAGATGGAAAACGTTTTCTTAAACCTGCGATTGTCCTGAGGATCGCAAAGTTCGTTATGCCACCGGGAGACTACTTGGGGTAGCTCTCACTGGTGGAATACCGAGAAGGGAAAGAGGGAACGGAAGAATGCGATGTCCTTAACTTGGGAGGAGTTAAGGGAAATCATGACTAGGCGATTTTGTCCTAGAGTGAGATTAAGAAATTGGAAGATGAATTTCATGCCCTGAAACAAAAAGATGGTGATCAACTCTACTTACAACAAACGGTTCTTTGGAGTTGAACCAGATGGTACCAAACTTATTCACTCCAACCTACCGTCTGATCGAACATTACATTCGAGGACTTCCCTCGAAAAATCCAGGATTCGGTCCTCAGCGTTTTCACCGTAACACTAGAAGCTGCCATGGAATGGCGACAGAAACTGACCGAAAACCGAATTCGTAATGGGAAGTTCAAGAGAGGAAAAGAAGAAAACCCCTGCTAGGGACAAACCTCAAACCACCACACTCCTTCCTCCAAATTTCTAACAAGAGGAAGCGTAACAACAGGAACTTTGCAGTCACCCCACAACAACACCCCTGTCTCTGCTGCAACCCATCACTCAAGCCCTCTCCTCCACCCGCGCCATACAAAAGACCATACACAGACCACTTACCAAAATGTAACCGTTGTCAGTATCAACCACTCCCCTGACTATCCTTGCCAGTACTGTATCAGCTGCGGTCGAGCTGGACACCTTGTACAACACTGCCGCGCACCTCAGCGAACAAACCGCCACCACACCTATAACCCAAACCCACCAACAATTTATGGGTCAAGCCCAACAACAACAACCATTTCCACCACTCAACATTTAGCCCAAACATACTATCAACCCAACTATCCTATGGGTCAACCTATGGGCATGTTTCAACTGTGGAGATCCAAGTCATTTCAGGAACACATGTCCAAGACTAGTCAATATTATTCATGCTCAGGCCCAAGCCAACCCAGTGAACCAAGCAAATCAAGCTCCTCCACCTGCTAGAGGAAGGGCTTTCAATATTAACGCAAACCAGGCCAGAGCTGACGGCAATGTGGTCAACGGTACGTTTCTTATAAATGGTAGATATGCCTCTATGTTATTTGATACTGTGCGGATAGAAGTTTCGTGTCATTAGAGTTTGAACCTATCTTAAGTAAAAATCGAGATAAGCTCGCGGAATCCATAACAGTGGAAGTTGCAGATGGAAAACCAGTTTCGTTAAACTCTATTTTACGCAACTGTACGCTCACCCTAAATGACCACGATTTCTCGGTCGATCTTATTCCTATGAAGCTGGGAAGTTTCGACATCATAGTCGGAATGGATTGGCTCAGTCAGCATAATGCGGAAGTTGTATGTCGTGAGAAATTTATTCGTATTCCTCTTTCAAACGGTCAGACTCTTCGAATTATTGGAGAAACCTCGGCGAAAGGACTCAACTTAATGTCTTGTCATCAAGCTCAGAAATACCTTCGCAAGAATTATGTCGCGTTTTTAGCCCATATCATCAAGAAGGGGACCGCAGAAAAGAAACTTGTAGATATTCCTGTTGTAAAAGATTTTCCACAAGTTTTTCCTGACGACATCTCAGGACTTCCTCCAATCAGAGATGTCGAGTTTCGTATCGATCTTATACCTGGTGCTACGCCAGTGGCAAAATCTCCATATAGGTTAGCCCCCTCTGAAATGCAAGAGCTAGCCAGTCAATTGCAAGAGTTGACTGACAAGGGATTTATACGCCCCAGCTCATCGCCTTGGGGTGCACCTGTACTTTTCGTAAAGAAGAAGATGGATCTTTTCGCATGTGCATCGATTATAGAGAGCTCAACAAGTTAACTATCAAAAATCGATATCCTTTACCTCGTATAGATGATCTTCTTGACCAGCTACAAGGTGCCAGTTGCTTTTCGAAAATCGACCTTCGATCGGGCTATCATCAGCTTAGGGTGCATGAAGAAGACGTCCCTAAAACTGCTTTTCGAACTCGATATGGTCACTATGAATTCATGGTTATGCCGTTTGGATTAACCAACGCACCAGCTGTTTTCATGGACCTAATGAATAGAGTCTGCAAACCTTACCTTGATCGATTTGTTATTGTGTTCATTGACGATATTCTTATCTATTCAAAATCCAAAGCTGATCATGAGCGTCATCTGCGACTTGTTCTTACACTTCTAGAAAAGGAAAAGCTTTATGCCAAGTTCTCTAAATGTGAATTCTGGTTAAAAGAGGTGCAATTTCTTGGGCATGTAGTCAATGACAAAGGAATACATGTGGACCCATCAAAGATCAAAGCAGTTCAAGAATGGCAAGCTCCACGTACGCCAACTGAAGTAAGGTCTTTTCTTGGACTTGCTGGTTACTATCGTCGATTCATTTCAAACTTCTCTCGCATTGCGGTGCCACTCACGGCTTTAACCCATAAAGGGAAACCATTTGTATGGGGGCCCAAGCAAGAAGAAGCTTTTCAAACCCTCAAGCGAAGACTTTGTGATGCACCAATCCTCACTCTTCCTGAAGGTTGTGATGATTTTGTAGTCTATTGCGACGCGTCAGGCAAGGATTGGGATGCGTTCTCATGCAAAGAGGAAAAGTCATAGCTTATGCCTCAAGGCAACTCAAGACTCACGAAAAGAACTACACCACTCATGACCTTGAACTTGGAGCCGTTGTATTCGCTCTTAAGATATGGAGACATTATCTTTATGGTACGAAGTGTGAAATATACACTGACCACAAGAGTCTTCAACATATCTTCAGTCAGAAAGAGTTAAATATGAGCAACGAAGATGGGTCGAACTTCTAAATGATTACGACTGTGAAATCAAATATCACCCTGGTAAAGCAAATGTGGTGGCTGATGCACTTAGTCGAAAGGGTTATGCGAACTCCATTCATATTCTATGTTCACAAATTATAACCAAAATTAAGGATCAAATTCGTGAAGCTCAACACGTCTCAATAACAGAGGAAGATGTACAAAAGGAGATGTCCTGTGGAGCCGAGCAAAAGCTGGAAACTAAATCTGATGGTATTTTATATTACTTAGATCGTATATGGATTCCTAACCATGTCAATCTTCGTGAAGCACTCATGCATGAAGCCCATAAGTCGCGATATTCTATACACCCAGGAGCCGATAAGATGTATCAAGACCTACGGTACACCTATTGGTGGCCTGGAATGAAGAAAGATGTTGCTGTTTTTGTTTCCAAGTGTCTCACTTGTTCTAAAGTAAAGGCTGAACACCAAAGACCCTCAGGACTTCTGATCCAACCAGAAATACCTGTCTGGAAGTGGGAAAATATAACCATGGATTTTATTACCGGGTTACCTCGCACTTCTAGTGGGTATGATACTATATGGGTGATTATAGACCGACTCACAAAATCAGCTCACTTTATTCCTATTCGGGAAGATTTCAAGAACGAAAAGCTTGCTCGTATTTATATCAGCGAAATTGTCAGCCGTCATGGAGTTCCATTAAGTATTATTTCTGATCGTGATGGTCGTTTCACCTCACGAACATGGCAGGCAGTACAATCCGCTATGGGCACTCGACTAGATCTCAGTACCGCCTATCATCCCCAAACTGATGGACAGTCTGAGCGAACCATTCAAACCCTTGAGGACATGCTAAGAGCATGTGTCATAGACTTCAAGGGAAATTGGGACGCCCACCTACCGTTAGTCGAATTTTCGTACAACAACAGTTATCACTCTAGCATCGGCATGGCACCTTTTGAAGCTTTATATGGTCGAAAGTGTCGATCTCCTGTTTGTTGGCACGAAATTGGGGAAGCTCAAATTACTGGTCCGGAATTAATCCAAGAAACAACAGATAAGATTCATCAAATTCGAAACAATCTTCTAGCGGCTCAAAGTCGTCAAAAGAGTTACGCAGATAAACGTCGGAAGCCCTTGGAGTTTAGCGTGGGTGATCATGTGCTTTTAAAAGTATCACCGTGGAAGGGAGTAGTTCGTTTTGGTCAGAAGGGAAAGCTAGCACCACGTTACGTAGGACCTTTCAAGATACTCGAAAGAGTAGGTCCTGTAGCTTACAAGCTTGATCTACCGGAAGAACTCGACAGAATTCATCCCACATTCCACGTGTCGAACTTGAAGAAATGCCTCGCTGATGAGAATCTTCATATTCCACTGGAGGATATTCAGATTGATGAATCCATGCATTTTATCGAAAGGCCAGTAGAGATTATGGACTATGGAGAAAAGCGTCTACGTCGAAGTCGCATTCCTATTGTTAGGGTACGCTGGGAGTCGAAACGGGGACCTGAGTTTACTTGGGAACGTGAAGACTCAATGCGTGAAAAATACCCTCATCTTTTCCCTACTACTTCAACTGTTTGAATTTCGGGACGAAATTCCTAAAAGTAGGGGATACTGTAACATTTGTATAAATCGGGTCTCCAAAACCCGCTCCGTTTTGTAATCAAATACCAAGTTACGAAATTTCATTAAGTATTTATGAGTATTTTGAGTTTAAACGTTACATAATTAATATATAAACTAAACTATAAAAATTATATTTGATAAAAAGTCAAAATAAAATAAATAAAAAATAGTTGGAGCTGACCGGACTCGAACCCGGGTCAACTGCCTCCAACGATTTAACTTCCCGTCTCCAAACCACTCCGCCACCAGTTGTTTTCTGTTGGTATATGAAAACAATTAAATTTTATACGCAAACTCGGTTTAACGGTTATTGATATCTGAATAACGGAAAATCGGTAAGCCAAATCGTCAAATCAGTTTTCGTTCGTTTAGTTAACTTATAACCGACGCATATCGGTTTCTAATTAAAGTTCAGATTTAATGAACTTCGAATTTTGGGTTTTGAAACCGAAAGACATTCAAGTTTCAAATAATTCTGTTTCCAATCATTTATACGATTCAGAACTGTCTCAAATACACTCCAATTCCTTTTCGTCGCGTTTTCAAGTCTTTTGAGCTCAAGAAAGCTGTCGCCGGAATTTTCTGAAATTCTCGCCGGAAAACCGTGTTCAACATAAATCAGTAAGAATTTCCTCTCTTGCTGTTTCAATCTATTGTTGGGACCCTACTAACATTATTCCGTCACTCAAAGTCAGTCATAGAAGACTTTGCTGGATTTCTGGTTTCGCCGGAGAAATTCTGGGATTTGCCGGAACCACGCTAGTTGACGGTAAACATATTCAATCGTGCTAATAATTCATGTACTCTGGTTCAATTTCAAATCTAATTCTTTAATTCTGTTGATTAGCCCTCTCAGCCGAAGTTTCAAAAACGGAGTTGCCTGTTCTCGCCGGACTTCCTGAAGAAGACGACCTGTCCGGTATTTCTTGTTCCCAAACTGTTCGGTTTGTTCATTCAAACTAGTAGGCATGATATTTAAGTAGTAGAGCCATGAATCAGTTGTCTGAGTAAAAACCAGTAATCATAACGAAGAAGACGAATTTAAAAACGGGATAAGAATAATTAAAACTCGGATAATTAACGGGTTAGACACACAGTCCAGCGGTGGACTGTGTGCAAAGTTTATATACGAGTCCCGAGTTCGATCCTTACTACACACACACTGCGTAATAACATTCCCTTTTTATTCATAAAACTAACCGGGTTAGATTGAGTAGTTGTTAAGTATAATATAATTCAAGAATATAACCGGGTTAGACACACAGTCCAGCGGTGGACTGTGTGCAACACAAACTGCACGTCACGCGATCGAGTCCCGTCCCAAACACCGGTTCAATGAGAATAAAACGTTTTGTAAAATAAAGGAATTTTCGGTAAATTCGAATAAGTGTATTAATATAATTAAAACTAGATTTCTAACGGGTTAGTCACGTAGCTCAGTTGGTAGAGCTACGTGCGCGTGAACGGAAGGTCACAGGTTCGAATCCCGCTCGGCGCAAGAATTACCACTGACCGAACCGGTCAACGGTCAACGGTCAACGGTCAAACAGTAAAAAATATATTTTTTTTAAAATAATTATTTGTTTTATTTAAATTAAAAATCAATTAAAAATACTTAAAAATAACATTTTTAAGGATAGAAAATAGCCATAAACTCACAAAAATATATCTAAAAATCCCATTAAAAATCTTTAATAAAATCCATCCATTTAATATATTTTTTTTTCCTATTATTATTTAGGTCAGTGATTCCTCGTTAACTCGTTTCGTCTAAATCGTGCGCATCTCACCAATTCAAATCCAACGCACCCAATGTGAGTGAACCCTTCAAATTCCCCGTTTTAATCACATTATTGGGGTGTATCATGTGTCTTATTCATTTACTCATTATAACTAAGTTATTGTGCATATATCATATCATGACATGTGTGTTAGTTATTGCTGCTCAGTAGTTAGAATTGTTTGCAAGTTATTATTTCAGTACATGCAATTGCTGAGGCCGTAGCTCCCCATTCCTCGAGGTTGAGTTTGATCCCCATTTTATTATGCGGTTGATCAGGGCGTGCCCGCACGATCGGCTCCGTTTGATTGAGCCTTGATCGGTTATTTACATTTTAAGTTCATGCAATACGCTCGGCTCCGTTTGATTGAGCCTTGAGCACACAGTTCAATTTACATTTTCAGTTCATGCAATACGATCGGCTCCGTTTGATTGAGCCTTGATCTCACAGTTCATTTATGTTAATTATCATATGATGTTGGTATGATCATGTATGTTATCAATTGTTAATGTATGTTATAATTGTAACCGATGTTGCCATTGCTTGATTTCATACATATGCTCTTTTATGATTATGCACAATATTTTATTGATAAACTAACCAGAAAATCATTATTAAATGTTTATCTATAAGGTTCACTCGCCAACTTATGTTGACCCAAAAACCTCCATTTTACACATGATACAGGTGAACCAGCAGCAGCTAGGAACACGTAGGACCTGGATTAGAAGAAATAAAATGATTTAGTGTTTGGATTATTATGTTTGGTTATTTTCCTTTGTAATGAATGAACATGTTTGAAGGTTTGAGAAATGTAACTTTGACTTCATTTAATTATGAAACATAATAGTAAATGTCATGTGCTTTGGTGATAACCCAATTATGCCCCGACTCTTATTTCCGCTGCGGGTCGGGGTGTGACATGAATGACTGTAGGATCGCGTATGCACTCCGAGCGATTCTTGTTATCTATCGTGATTTAGTGCACATGTTTTGGAAGCGGGCGAGATTTCATTTGTGGGGTGCTGACGGGAAGCCTTATATTTGTTCATCTATTCAGGGGAAGGAGATTTTCATGAAGGAAGCATGTATTCGGGATGTGTTGAAGTTTACAGACGTAGCAAGTGATTCGACATTATATGCTAAGGAGAAGTTGATGCCGGTATTGACATAGATGAGTTATGAGGGAACATATCCACCGTTGTTGAAGAAGATGTTCCCAGCATACTAGAGATTTTTAGTTCACATATTTATGCAGTGTGTACCGGAGAACAAGGGCAGGTTAGATCAGCCGAACCAGACGTAGACTTCAGCGATAGTATCTTTGGTGATGGAATGGAAACATAACTTTTCTGGTTATATTTTTGAGAATATGAAGAAGATTGTTGAGCAGTCAAAGAAGAAGATGTTTTTGTTGGATCCTCGATTTGTGCAGCTGATTCTGGATGCCCGTTATTCTGATTTAGCTAAGGATGCTTCTGATACGAACTTGCTGAATATGAAGCCCATGGGTCCAACTATTTTTGGCACGATGAAGAAGAACAGATCGACATCGAAGACAGTTTTTGTTAGACGTATACCATTGAAGAAGTTTGGGAAGTTTTCTGAGGTGATTGGTCAGGATATTCCAGCACATATGCCGATAAATGCTATGGTGGCTGAAGAACATCACATACTAGTGGTGGAGAAAGAGATTGAGGTTGAAGATTTAGTTACTGATGAGGATACTGATGCTGAAGAAGCTCTTTGGAGTCTATTACAGAATCTGAAGTTCATCCGATTCCAGAGTTACAAGAGCTTACTATTGAAAACTTAGCAGCTCTTATTGCACATCTAAAGGAGATTCAGGAGCAGCAAGTGAGTCCTCCTCTCATGTTGTCGAATTCTGATATCCCAGTTGCTGAAGCTGATGCAGCTGAAGATATTGAAGAAGAGGAAGAACCATTATTGAAGAAGCGACGAACAAAAGCAACCGAAGAACCCATTCACACAAAAGTCCAGATACAAACCGAAGCTCGTATTGATGATACTACTGAAGAACCAATCACTATTACATCCTCGGTCACTGTATCTTTGACCAATATTTTCACTGTTGAGCCTGTTACAGCTGAAGAACCGACAGTTTCTTTTGTTGCCACTCAGTCTATTGTCGTGTCCATTCCAGCTGAATCTGTACTCTAGATGATGGATTTTGGTGGTGGTAGTGGTAGTTCTGCAGGTGCTGGAGGCTCGGGGGCAGGGGGTAGTGGTTCTGGTGGTGGTCAGGATGAAGATATTGAGTATTTGAAGCAATCTGAAAAGAGAGCATTCGAATTAAGCGCGATTGATAGTGATGAGGAAGATGTTGATGTAGTCAATCTGAAGAAGAGAGTGGTAGTACTGGAGCAGGAGGTTATTCTTAAGGATGCACAGATAGTTTCTCTACAGACTCGGTTAGACGCTCGTGATCAGACAATAGACCAACTTCAGGGTGACGTTTCGTTATTGATGACTATGGTTTTTAATCTAGAAGGCAAAGTTGGAGAATAAGTTTAGGCGTGAGTTTTCTAATCCAGTTGATGATCCTATGAATGTTGAACATCGTCATCAAGCTGCAGAAAAGAGAGAAGCTGACAGAATAGTAGCTGAACAGCTCGCAGCCGATCGTCAGGCTGGTTTAGAAGATTATCTGAACGCTCTAAAGAGGAAGGTTATTGGTACGAGTCAAAGAAGGCAAACTGCTCCAAAGAAGAAACAAATGGTTTTGATGAAGAACGTCGATGTAAATCCGATGGACGAGAACTTTCAGTTGAAGGATCCTACTAATTAGTCTGATAGATTTGTCATGGAACTTGGATCGAGCTATTACAGTAAGGTTGGGAATAAGTCAAGTGTGCTGAGGTGGACTTATGATCATGTTAAGAAGATGTGGCTGATTGTTCGACAGGACGGTACACACGAATATTACTCCAAGGAGTCCCAGTATGAGACATGGACGAAAGTGGCTTTGACTGATCTTCTCAGGGCTCCGTATACCGATGCTGATACGACTGAGCGTGGTCCAGGATGGAGATTTTTTAAGAGCAAGAGGTGAAGAATGGTTTCAAAACAATGAAGACAGCTGAACCATATCTACGAGCAACTAAAGGTGTTAGGGATGCGAGAACTGGCAGAAGATTTAAGTCTGTGATGTGGCCTCCGACTGATAGGGAACTAGTTGTACCAGTTGCTCCAACATTTCCCAGAGGTATTTTGAAGAATTTTAAATTTCGGATGTATGATCCAAAGGTCGGGAAGGTGGCGATTGTGACTAAGCAGAAAGCCTTTCGTGTGAACGATGTGGTTGATTTAGTGAGCTTTCACGATGAAGACTTGCAGGTTCTAGCAGCGAATCAGATTCAAACCGCAGAGTTGTATGAGGCGTCTGCTAAAGATTGGACAGCGGCGGTTGCAAGGATTATAGCTGGCAGGATGGGAGTTGATGCACTACCAAAGGATTAGTCGCCTAATGTTGTAAATCTATGTAGAGATTGTTGGGCCCCTAGCTAAAAGGTTTACACACTAGTGTTGCATTTTGGGCTAAGGGTGAAGGAATGGGCTTCCTAGAGCCTTATGGGCCTAGGGTTGTAATTAGTGAGTTTTGAGATTAGTATAAATACAAGTATTTGGGTTAGGGTTTAGGTGGCTTGTCAGTTTGTTATTTAGATATCTTGTATCAGACACCATTCGGTGTATGCAAGTTGATTAATCAGAGATTGTTCTTGTTCTGTTCATCTAATCTTTATTTTCGCAATCGATTAGGTTTTGTGATACCGTGTACAGATCTAAATCAGGGACTTACACAAGCAAACAGGTATTAATAACTACATTAATATCCTTGAAGAAACAAAAAAAGAGTTAGCCATTGCAAAATGTGAATATGATGCAATCAAGCTAAAATTGGAGAGTTACTCTAACTCCCGATATGTGCTTGATCATATCATTGACGTTCAAAAACTTAAGGGAGATGTCAAATGCATTGGGTATAAATTGTGTCCACCCCCATTGAAATACAATTATACCAAATTGCCTGATGAAGAGGAAATGCCACGTTTTGAACCATCTGTACCTCTAAATCCGAAGAGTTTGCAGTAGGGTTAGGGATTTAAGCTGGACAGTTCCTCAGATGAATCCAGAAAAACAGAGAACCCTTCATCAGTTATTGATCAGAATCCATCTATAATAGAGGAAGATGATTCATCAGATGATGAGTCAGACAAGATCGATCAAGATCAATATCTTGATGAAAAGAAAGGGGTAGAAATTTCTGCTACTCCCGATGTACAATATGTTGCAAATCAAGGGAATGATCCTATCGAATTTGTTAAGACAACTGTGTCTACTTTTGAAAACGACAATGTGTTGTATACGTTGATTGGTGATAAGAAAATCTACTCAAACAAGAACTTTCCGATCAAAAATGTAAATCCAACTTCAATTGATCAAGTTTTTGAAAACTCAACAAACAATTTTTTGGGAAAGAATAAACCAATCAAACCACAACCATTAATCGCTTCTAAAAATAGACACCAAGAAAAGCAAGTAAAAAACCTAAGGTGTCACAACCAAAGGTTGAAGCTAAAAGCGCTCGCAGCAAGAAAAAGTGGAAGAATGTTAACTTTGGGGGCTTAACTGGTCTGATAAGATCAAGACTTTTGAAAACATGTCAAATATTGATTTTGTAAATAAAGTCAAGATTTTAAAACGTAATAGCAAAAACAATTATATTCAACATACAAATGGGTGTGAAAATGGACCAAGTACCTCAAGGCCTACAAGTTCAACATCAAGTCATCAAATGGTATCTCCTAAATTTGTTGAAAGGAGAACATGTTTTAAGTGTGGGGAGTTTGGCCACGTAATCAAAAACTGTACCACCCCAGCAAAACCCAAGTTTGTTGAAAAAGCCCCTCATGAAGCAAATTGCCAACGTCGATCTGTGTCACCTAAACAAGACAAACGTGTTGTTAAGGAACAAGAAGAAAAACAATGACGTAAACAAGTTAAAATAATTGAGAAGGCATTAAAACCGGATGTTTTAGAAAAGAAACCAAGTTCGTCAAGATCATTAAAACCAGAAATGTATAAATCTATAAATAATAGTCAATCTAGAAAACATCAACAATCTTAGAAACCTAAAACCGGTAATGTTTCAGGAGGAGGCACAAAGTTTCCAAATCATCAAGAAATAGAAATCAGATTTCTTGATGATAAGGGTCGACCCAAGACCACTAAGGCTTGGGTCCCCATCTCAAACTGATCGGGTAATGCAATGTGCAGGGTGTTCTAGGAGGAACTGTGAATAATCATTTGGATTGTTGACAGTGGAGCATCACGGCACATGATAGGCGACTGAAGGCTCCTTTATGATGTAAAAAGCATTAGGGGAGGTTATGTTGCTTTTGCTGGAGATAAGGGCGGTTACATCACTGGAGAAGGAATGGTTTCCAATGGTGTGGTAATTTTGACAAGATCAATTATGTTCGTCAAACTGATCACAATCTTCTGAGTGTTTCTCAAATTTGCGACAAGAAGTTCATGGTTCATTTTGATGATGCCGGCTGTTATATGCTGAAGCCTGGTTTCCAGATTCCCAAAGAATGGATTCTCTTGTCGGCTCCAAGAATAAATGACTTGTATATTCTTAACATCAGCCAAGCGATTACTACGTCTGCACAAGTTACATGTTTTATCTCGAAAGCCACTGAAAAGGAATCAATTTTTTGGCATAGACGAATGTGACACATTCACTTGAGGAAACTGAACTATTTTGTGAAAAATAATCTTGTGAATAGTGTACCAGTAAAGAATTTTCATCTACAAGACGTCTGTGTTTCGTACCAAAAGGGAAAGCAAGCTCGAAAGTCTCATCCTGTGAAGAAAATAAACACTGTGAATATGCCTCTGGAACGTCTTCATATGGACCTTTTTGGACCGATGAAACACAAGACTACCTTTTGCGATGCATATTGTTTAGTTGTTACTGATGACTATTCAAGATTTTCATGGGTGAATATGATGGCACACAAGAGTGAAGTTCCTAAAATCCTCAAGAATCTCCTCACGCTACTTGAAAATTTGTACAATTTGAAGATAAGGAGAATCAGAAGCGACAATGGCACCGAATTCAAGAACCATGTTATGGATGAGTTCTGTTCATCTATATGCATTTTACATGAATACAGTTCTCGTTACACTCCACAAAAAAATGGTGTCGCTGAGAGGAAAAATAAAACTCTTATCGAAACTGCAAGAACTATGTTAGTAGAGTCAGAACTTCCTATTCAGTTTTGGGGGGAGGCTGTGGCTACTGCTTGCTATACAATGAATAGAGTTCTTACGATGAAAAGGCATGGGAGAACATGTTTCAAATTGTTACATAAAAGGAAACCGGATGTGTCTTTCTTAGAACCTTTTGGAGCTCCATGCACTATGATTGGTCCACATGGTAAATTCGGTCCAAAGGCTATCGAAGGTTTCTTTTTTGGATATGCTACTCCAAATTTCAGAGTGTGGAATTTATCAACGAAAACGATTGAGGAATAGGGTGAAGTTAAGGTTCAAAGATACACTGAATCAGTAAGAGCTCCGGGTGCTCCTTGGATGTTTGACTACGATGGACTATTTGACTCCTTCAATCTGCCAACTTTGGATGATGCATCTGCAGCTGCTCAAATGCTACTGGAAAGTGATACTGCAGTTGACTCGTCATTAGTACGACCAATTATTGTTAACCCTCAAGTCTCTACTTCGGTTAACAATCTTGTTCAGAATGAGGAGTTTGAAGATGCTGCTAATTATAATGTTTCGTCAGAAGATGATGAGTTCCATGATGCAAATGAACCTACTTCTGCTCTGGTTCCTGGATTTTCTGATGTCACGTCAAATATGCAAAATCAAGGGACGACTTAAGGTCATGCTTCTACATCTCCGTCGATTCCAACCATCGAATTAGTTGTTGATCTGAATATAAAAAATTTGGGTATAAATTCTCAAGTTCCCGATGTTCCTGAAACTCGAATTCATAATACCCATCCTCAGTAGAATATATAGGAGATGTCCAGAGTGGAGTGTAGACACGTAATCAGCTAAGAAACAACCAGAATGTTGGTTTGTATACAGCTATTAGAGAATCTGGGGAACATAATGATTGGTCTTTTGCCTGCTACGTTTGCCAAGTAGAGCCGAAATCTTGGAAGGAGGCAATGAAAGAAGACTCATGGGTTGAAGCAATGCAAGAGGAACTTCAGCAGTTTCAGAAGTTGGGCGTGTGGAAATTGGTGGACAGGCCCGACAACTACAAGAAGATTGGTACTAGATGGGTTACAAGTGTAAGAAGGATGACCGAGGTGTTGTTGTGAGAAACAAAGCAAGATTGGTTGTCTAGGGCTTTAATCAGGTAGAAGGCATTAATTATAATGAGGTTTATGCACCGGTAGCATGTCTTGAGGCCATAAGAATTTTCTTGGCTTATGCATCCTATAAGAAGTTTACAATTTAATAAATGGATGTGAAGAGTGCATTTCTTCATGGTGTGGTTGAAGAAGAAGTATATGTTGAGCAACCGCCTTGTTTTGAAGATCCAATTCATCCTGACAAATTTTGGCTTCTCAACAAGGCATTATATGGTCTTCATCAAGCTCCACAGGCTTGGTATGAAACGTTGTCTTCCTATCTTCTCAAGAATGGTTTTCGACAAGGATTGATCGACTGTACTCTCTTCATCAAAGAAAAGAATGAGGATTTATTGCTGGTACAATTATATATATAGATGATATTATTTTTGTAACATCCGTCGAAAAACGGGTTTTCAAAACCCGCTTCGTTTAGTAATCGAATAGTCAGTTACAATTTTCGTTGCTTATTTAATGTTTTTTTTTAATTTTAAACAATACATAATTAATAAATATATTAGAATTTATAAACTATAATTAATAAACAATAAGATCGGTCGAAGAAAAAAATAAATGCCGCTGCCGGGTTTCGAACCCGGGTCAGCCGGAAGAAACAAACAAACACTTAACCACTCCGCCACTTGACTCGTTTGTGTAATCAATTAATCAAATAAAATTTAAGTTCCACCGTGAATTCATCTGTTTGCGTCAAGAACTGAAACCGCTCATCGGCATTCAAATATCCAGAAACCTTTGGTGTGGTCGCGAGTTTCTGAGTATAACCGATGATTCAATGCTAGTTACAACCCACGTTCTAATCAATTCAATCTTCAATGCTTCGATTCATATGATTGTTGAGATTGAAACCGAAATGAAATTTACTTTCAATTTACACTGATAATACCATCGCCTCATATCTCGGAAACACTCGCAGAACCCTCAATTTCATTTTTCACTCTAACTTCTGTTCGTCGGAATCACTATCTGCTATCGCCGGACTTTCACCGGAAAACCGGGACTTACTCTAAATCGGTAAATTTCTCGACTTTTTCATTTTCAACCCTTTATTAGACGTATACTAACTTCAATCCTTCAACTAGAATCAGTTCCAGACGACGTTGCCGGAAATTCTGCACTCGCCGGAAAATCTCTGGAAATTCTGAAATCACACTGTAAATTGGTACAATCATCTAACCCCCCTGATATCTCTTGTTTAGTCACTTAATTTCGCAACTAATTGATCAAAACCGTTAATTGATCCGATCAGACGGAATTCACAAAACAGAACCGACGACCTTTGCCGGAGTTCTGAGAAAAACATCTTTTTTTTGGTACATTCATTTGCAAAACCCTCCTTTCCATTACATTTCAATCATTTATATGTTAGACGAACGATTTAAGCAAGAACAGTCGGACATCTTTGTCTGTGTCGTTATAAATGAAGAAGACGAAGGCGATATGTGTATAAGTTTAATTAAAACCGAATATTATACCGGGTTAGACACATAGTCCAGTGGTGGACTGTGTGCAAATTTAATATCATGGTCCCGAGTTCGAGTCCTAACACGCTGCCAGGTTCTTACAAATTTCCAACCATTTTTAATACTGATATATATTAAGGCGCAGATAGTAAATAAATGTAATTAAAATCGCATATCATTCGGGTTAGTCACACAGCCCAGTTGGTCGGGTTGTGTGCAATACAAGGCTATTGACGCGGGTTCGAGTCCAGGCCCTCACACCGGTTCAATGATTTAAAAACCTTTTTAAATTAAATAGAATTCTGAATAATCTAAATAGTATATAAGTATAATTAAAATCGTAAATATTTCGGGTTAGACACGTAGCTCAGTTGGTAGAGCTGCGTGCACGCGTACGAGAGGTCTCGGGTTCGAGCCTCACTCAGCGCACACATTAGTCACAGTCCGACCGGTCAACGTCCCGGTCAACGGTCAACGGACCGGTCAACGGTCAAAAAGTCAAAAATTTTTAATTCTTTTTATTTATTTATTTAATTTAAAAATCAATTAAAATACTTAAAAATAATGTTTTAAAATTAGAAAATGTCCTTAAACTCACAAAAATAAATCTAGAAATCCATTTACTTACCGAACTATTTCGTTATTATTTTTAGGTTAGTTTTCCTCGTCAATCCAATTCCAAAAAAACTCATGCGCGTCCAACATCATCAAACGAACGCACCCAATGTGAGTGAATCTCTACCAATTCCCCGTTTTAATCACATTTTGGGGTGTATCATGTGTCGCTTATTATTTATTACATTAAAACACTTGTGCATCCATCATATCCATGATCAAATGTGTATCCAATATGTATCAATTGTTTGTGTGGTTAATGTTTAGATTAAATTTATCAATTCCAGTACATACTTCATCATAGGCTCGTCTGTTCCCCATTACCTATGAGCAGAACGTGGCGTTGCCAACATACGATCGGCTCTGTTTGATTGAGCCTTGATCTCACATACATCATCATGGGCTCGCATGTTCACCATTACCTATGAGCGGAACGTGACGTTGCCAACATACGATCGGCTCCGTTTGATTGAGCCTTGATCTCATAATACATTATCATTCATGTCATATACTCAAGCAAGGTGGTTTGTGATTGTTTATTCATTTACGTTTGCTCACATATGATTATTGTACAATTTTTCCATATTAAATACAACAAGAAATCAATAACAAATGTTTTAACAAGGTTCACTCGCCAACTTTTGTTGACCCAAAATTCCCCATTTTTACACATGATACAGGTGATCCAGTTGAAGCAAGAAACATATAGGACGGCCTAGAAGAATAAATCAGTTTAGGCTTTGGATTGTTTTACTTAGTTTCTTTTTCCTTGTAATTGTATGAACTTTTTTTGAATATTGAAGTTGTAATTTGAATTTAATAAATATGAAACATTTTAGTAAACATCATGAGCTTTGGTGATAACCCAATTATGCCCCGACTCTTATTCTGCTGCGGGTCGGGGTGTGACAGATTGGTATCAGAGCGATGACTATAGGGATATAGGATAGGTTATTAGACCCTTAGAGCCTATACTATAGTTGATTAGAATTTTAAATTTGTTTTTATGTGTTACATACAAAATTCATGATGTTTATATGCTTTATGTTTATTGTTACATTCAATGTTATGCAAGCATGTTCATAAGTACATATTATTATACAATGCTCATCATGAATCATATCCTCATAACATATCATATCCATGAGAGCACACACCACACAATTCTTATGATTTTTGCAACGATTTTTTTTTTTTTGTGTGTATTTTCAAATCACATCAAAGTGAGTTCTCATGACGGGCATGTAGTAACTGTAAGGGTACAAGTACCGGTAGTCGGAACGTCCTGTCTAGGCTTGGCATTCGTATAAATCCAAAATAAAGGACCAGTTTGCCTACCTGGGGACTAACGATGAGAGTACGAAGGACCTATTAGGCTAAAGCATGCCATACCAAACGTCGTGTGAGCTAACCCCACTTTGAGTTGTCATAGTGTCTACACCTGGACACCCTCCTACCATACATCTCGCAATCATATTTCATGGTTTTCATTCGGGTGATGCGAGTGTTAAACCGCCAACACCAATGTGAATCCTACTAAGCCAATAGTCATGGGGGCACACATGACTATACAGGCGATGGTATGGGGACATTGGAGGCCCAAACATGAGCAAACCCAAGACATCCTATGGATGTAGTTGCATTATTGATAATTATGTTATTTTTATTCATTTGACGACACATGACACATAAAAAGACTCCTTAAACTCACAATCTTCTTATGTATGTTCCTGTAGATGTCGGCTAGGCAGCAACGTGGGGGTAGAAAGTCAGGAAGGTCAAACGAACGCTTGGCCACCCAAATCGCAAAACAAATGGCTGCGGTGCTTCCTGACATCGTAATTCAAGTCCAACAAGCTCTCGCCACAAATCCCATCAACCCTCCCAATCAAGAAGACCAGAACGTCGACAACCCTCCCTCCAAAAAGTGCTCTTACAAACACTTCAAGTCTTGCGATCCCCCGAAATATGAAGGGACCGAAGGTGTCACTGCTCTCCTCCACTGGTTTGTGGAAATGGAAAACACTTTCCTCAATTGCGATTGTCCCGAGGATCGCAAGGTACGTTACGCAACCGGGAGACTGTTTGGAGTAGCTCTTACCTGGTGGAATACAGAAAAAGGTAAGAGAGGAATCGAAGATGCAATGGCCTTAACATGGGAGGAGTTAAGGGAAATCATGACGAGACGCTTCTGTTCCAAGAAGCGAGATCAAAAAGTTAGAGGATGAATTCCACTCGTTAAAGCAAAAGGAAGGAGATCATACTTCCTACAACAAAAGGTTTCTATAGTTGAACCAAATGATCCCCAACTTGTTCACCCCAGTATACCGCTTAGTCGAACACTATATTCGAGGCCTCCCCTCGAAAATTCAAGACTCAATTCTAAGCACTTCGCCTGCAACACTTGAAGCTGCTATGGAACTAGCTACCGAGCTTACCGAGAATCGCATCCGAAACGGCAAATATAAGGATGAGAAAAAGAAAGCCCCCATTGAGGGCCAAACTTCAAACCATTCCACCTCTTCCTCAAATTTGCTAGAAAGAGGAAACGAAACAGCAGAAACTTTGTTGTCACACAAACAAACCTCCCTATTACTGCTGCACCCATCACCCAAGTTGCCCCCTCATCTGCACCATATAAAAAGCCATACTCCGGCCCATACCCAAAATGCAACCGTTGCCAATACCATCACTTTCCTGATCATCCCTACCAACATTGCACCAGCTGTGGCCGCGCAGGTCACACCATCCAAACCTGTCGCACACTTCAGCGAACGAACCGCAATCAGCCCTCAACCCAAACCCACCATCAGATAGTGGGTCAAGCCCAACAACCTTTACTCCTACCACCTGCCCAACATGTAGCCCAATCCTACTACCAACCCAACTAACCCATGATGCAACCTATGCGGGCTTGTTACAACTGTGGAGACCCGAACCACTTCAGGAACACCTGTCCACGCTTGGTGAACATCATCCATGCCCAAGCTCAAGCAAATCCAGTAAACCAGGCTAACCAAGCTCCTCCACCTGCTAGGGGAAGAGCTTTCAACATCAACACCAATCAAGCTAGGGCTGACAACAACGTGGTTAACGGTACGTTTCTCATCAATGGTAGTTATGCATCCATGTTATTTGATACTGGCGCGGATAAGAGTTTTGTGTCCTTAGAATTTGAACCCATCCTCAACCAAACTCGTGATAAACTCATGGAATCCATAACGGTAGAAGTTGCTGACGGAAAACCGGTCTCATTAAACTCTATTATACGCAATTGTACTCCCACCCTAAACGATCATGATTTTCCAGTTGACCTCATTCCTATGAAGTTCGGAAGTTTCACATTATAATTGGTATGGACTGGCTCAGCCAACATCATGCTGAAGTTGTATGCCGCGAAAAGTTTATTCGCATTCCTCTTACAAACGGTCAGACTCTACGAATATTTGGAGAAAGCCCTTCGAAAGGACTCAAATTAATGTCCTGTCTTCAAGCCCGAAAATATCTCCGCAAGAATTATGTCGCATTCCTAACTCACGTCATCAAAAAGGGAACCAAGGAGAAGAAACTCGAAGACATCCCAGTAGTAAAAGATTTTCCGCAAGTTTTTTCCTGACGACATTTCAGGACTTCCTCCCGTGAGAGAAGCCGAATTCCGCATTGATCTTATACCTGGAGCTACACCAATCGCAAAATCTCCTTACATGTTAGCCCCATCAGAAATGCAAGAGCTGGCCAGTCAACTGCAAGAGCTGACTGACAAAGGATTCATACGTCCTAGCTCATCGCCATGGGGTACACCTGTTCTGTTTGTGAAGAAGAAAGATGGAACGTTTCACATGTGTATCGACTACAGAGAACTCAACAAGTTAACGGTCAAGAACCGCTACCCATTACCTCGCATCGATGACCTTCTAGACCAACTTCAAGGCGCCAGCTGTTTTTCAAAAATCGACCTTGGTTCTGGTTATCATCAACTCAGAGTACATGAAGAAGACGTCCCAAAGACCGCCTTCCGAACTCGTTATGGTCATTATGCATTCATGGTCATGCCATTTGGGTTGACCAACGCCCCAGCTGTTTTCATGGATCTAATGAACAGAGTCTGCAAACCCTATCTCCACCGTTTTGTCATAGTCTTCATTGACGACATCCTCATCTACTCAAAGTCTAAGTCTGATCATGAATGACACCTTCGACTCATCCTTACACTCTTAAGGACGGAAAAGCTGTACGCTAAGTTTTCGAAATGTGAATTCTGGTTAAGGGAAGTACAATTCCTTGGACACGTCGTCAATGACAAGGGAATTCATGTTGATCCCTCAAAAATCAAGGCAGTACAGGAATGGCAAGCGCCACGAACCCCTACCGAAGTAAGATCATTTCTTGGTTTGGCTGGTTACTATCGCCGTTTCATTGCAAATTTCTCCCGTATTGCTGTACCACTCACGGCTTTGACTCATAAAGGAAAGCCCTTCATATGGGGACCCAAACAAGAAGAAGCCTTCCAAACTCTAAAGCAAAAACTCTGTGACGCACCTATTCTCACACTTCCTAAAGGTTGTGATGACTTCGTGGTTTATTGCGACGCGTCAGGGCAGGGACTAGGCTGTGTACTGATGCAAAGAGGAAAAGTGATAGCTTTTGCTTCTAGACAACTCAAAATTCCATGAGAAGAACTACACCACCCACGACCTAGAACTTGGAGCCGTTGTGTTCGCTCTCAAGATATGGAGACATTATCTCCACGGTACCAAGTGTGAAATATACGCTGACCACAAGAGTCTCCAACATATCTTTAACCAAAAGGAGTTGAATATGAGGCAACGAAGATGGGTCGAACTTCTTAACGACTACGACTGTGAAATTCGGTATCATCCTGGCAAGGCAAACGTGGTGGCCGATGCGCTCAGTCAAAAAGGTTATGTGAACTCCATTCGTCTTCTATGTTCGCAAATCATAACCGGCATCAAAGATCGAATCCGAGAAGCTCAACATGTTTCAGTAACAGAAAACGACGTACGCAATGAGCTGTCTTGTGGATCTGAACTTAAGATCGAAACTAAATCCGACGGTATTCTATACTATCTAAATCGCATATGGATTCCCGATCATGATAACCTTCGTGATTTCCTTATGAATGAGGCGGACAAAACACGGTACTCTGTACACCCAGGAGCTGGCAAGATGTATCAAGACCTTCGATACACCTACTGGTGGCCTGGCATGAAAAAGGATATTGCTGTTTTTGTTTCCAAGTGCCTTACATGTTCCAAAGTAAAAGCTGAGCATCAAAGACCCTCAGGACTTCTAGTCCAACCCGAAATACCTGTATGGAAGTGGGAAAACATAACTATGGATTTCATTACCGGGTTACCTCGCACCTCCAGTGGGTATGACACTATATGGGTAATCATTGACCGTCTTACAAAATCAGCTCACTTCATTCCGATTCGCGAGGACTTCAAGAACGAGAAGTTAGCTCGTATCTACATTAGCGAGATCGTAAGCCGTCATGGTGTACCTTTAAGCATCATTTCAGATCGTGATGGTCGTTTCACTTCACGAACATGGCAAGCCGTACAAGCCGCTTTGGGTACACGATTAGACCTCAGTACCTCTTTTCATCCACAAACTGATGGACAATCTGAACGCACCATCCAAACTCTTGAAGACATGCTTCGAGCATGTGTCATAGACTTCAAAGGGAATTGGGACGCTCATCTACCATTAGTTGAATTTTCGTACAACAACAGCTATCATTCAAGTATCGGCATGGCACCTTTCGAAGCTTTATATGGTCGTAAGTGCCGATCACCAATATGTTGGCACGAAATTGGAGAAGCACAAATCACCGGTCCAGAATTAATTCAAGAAACAACAGACAAGATCCATCAAATTCGAAACAATCTTCTAGCGGCACAAAGTCGTCAAAAGAGTTATGCAGACAAACGACGAAAGCCCTTGGAGTTTAACATTGGTGACCAAGTACTTTTAAAAGTATCACCGTGGAAGGGAGTGGTTCGTTTTGGCCAGAAGGGCAAGCTAGCACCACGCTACATAGGACCTTTCAAGATACTCGAAAGAGTAGGACCTGTAGCATACAAGCTTGACCTACCGGAAGAGCTCAACAGAATTCATCCCACATTCCACGTATCAAACTTGAAGAAGTGCCTCGCCGATGAAAATCTCCATATTCCTCTAGAAGACATTCAAGTCGATGAATCTATGCATTTCATTGAAAGACCAGTAGAAATTATGGACTTCGGAGAAAAACGTTTAAGACGGAGTCGTATTCCAATTGTTAGGGTATGCTGGGAGTCGAAACGAGGACCTGAGTTTACTTGGGAACGTGAAGACTCAATGCGCGAAAAAATACCCGCATCTTTTTCCTGTTACCACTACTATTTAAATTTCGGGACGAAGTTTCTAAAAGTAGGGGATACTGTAACATCCGTCGAAAAACGGGTTTTCAAAACCCGCTTCGTTTATTAATCGAATAGTCAGTTACAATTTTCGTTGCTTATTTAATGTTTCTTTTAATTTTAAACAATACATAATTAATAAATATATTAGAATTTATAAACTATATTTAATAAACAATAAGATCGGTCGAAGAAAAAAATAAATGCCGCTGCCGGGTTTCGAACCCGGGTCAGCCGGAAGAAACAAACAAACACTTAACCACTCCGCCACTTGACTCGTTTGTGTAATCAATGAATCAAATAAAATTTAAGTTCCACCGTGAATTCATCTGTTTGCGTCAAGAACTGAAACCGCTCATCGCATTCAAATATCCAGAAACCTTTGGTGTGGTCGCGAGTTTCTGAGTATAACCGATGATTCAATGCTAGTTACAACCCACGTTCTAATCAATTCAATCTTCAATGCTTCGATTCATATGATTGTTGAGATTGAAACCGAAATGAAATTTACTTTCAATTTACACTGATAATACCATCGCCTCATATCTCGGAAACACTCGCAGAACCCTCAATTTCATTTTTCACTCTAACTTCTGTTCGTCGGAATCACTATCTGCTATCGCCGGACTTTCACCGGAAAACCGGGACTTACTCTAAATCGGTAAATTTCTCGACTTTTTCGTTTTCAACCCTTTATTAGACGTATACTAACTTCAATCCTTCAACCAGAATCGGTTCCAGACGACGTTGCCGGAAATTCTGCACTCGCCGGAAAATCTCTGGAAATTCTGAAATTGTCACACCCCGACCCGTAGCGGAAATAAGAGTCGGGGCATAATTGGGTTATCACCAAAGCACATGACATTTACTATTATGTTTCATAATTAATAAAGTCAAAGTTACATTTTCAAACATCCAAACATGTTCATTCAATACAAAGGAAATAAACAAACAAAACAATCCTAATACTAAATCGTTTTATTCTTCTAATCCAGGTCCTATGTGTTCCTAGCTGCTGCTGGTTCACCTGTATCATGTGTAAAATAGGAGTTTTTGGGTCAACATAAGTTGGCGAGTGAACCTTATTAGATAAACATTTGATAATGATTTTATGGTTAGTTTATCAATGAAATATTGTGCATAATCATAAAAGAGCAAATGTAAGTAATCAAGCATTGGCAAATAGCAGTTACAATTATAACATACAATAACACTTGATAGCATACATGAATATACCAATATCATACGATAACTAACATAAATGAACTGTGCGATCAAGGCTCAATCAAACGGAGCCGATCGTATTGCATGAACTGGAAATGTAAAATGAACTGTGCGATCAAGGCTCAATCAAACGGAGCCGATCGTATTGCATGTACTGAAAATGTAAAATGAACTGTGCGATCAAGGCTCAATCAAACGGAGCCGATCGTATGCGGGCACGCCAGGTTCAACCGCATAATAAAATGGGGAACAAGCTCAAACCTCATAAATGGGGAGCGGCGGCCTCGGCAATTGCATGTACTGAAATAATAAATTGCATCCAATAATAACTACTTAACAGCAACAAACTAATTACACATGTCAAGATATGATGTATGCACAATAGTTTAGTTATAATATGTATATAAACAAAGACACATGATACACCCCAAAAACGTGATTAAAACGGGGAACTTGAAAGGTTCACTCACATTGGGTGCGTTGAATTGGAGATGGTGAGATGCGCATGATTTAGATGAGCGGATCGACGAGGAATACTAACCTAAATAATAATGGAAAAATATATTAGATGGATGGATTTTATTAAGGATTTTAATGAAATTTTTATATATATTTTTGTGAGTTTATGGCTATTTTCTATCTTTAAAAATGTTATTTTTAAGTATTTTTAATTGATTTTTAAATTAAATTAAATAAATAAAAATATAAAAAAAATATTATTTTTTTTAAGTGTTGACCGTTGACCGTTGACCGGTTCGGTCAGCGGATAAATTCTGCGCCGGGTGGGATTTGAACCGGCGACCTTCCGTTCGCGTGCACGCAGCTCTACCAACTGAGCTACATGTCTAACCCGTTATAAACTCGTTTTTAATTATATTTATACACTTGTTTGAATTAACCGAAAATTCCTTCATTTGCAAAAACGTTTTAATTCAATTGGACCGCTGCTCGAGACGAGATTCGAACGCGCGACGTGAAGTTCATGATGCACACAGTCCACCGCTGGACTGTGTGTCTAACCCGGTTATATTCTTGGTTTTTATTATACTTAACAACTATCTGTTTTAACCCGGTTTAGTTCTTGATCAAAAAGGCAGGTTATTACACAAGGCGTGCGTGTAGCAAGGATCGAACTCGGGACGTGTGTGTGAAATTTGCACACAGTCCACCGCTGGACTGTGTGTCTAACCCGTTTAAAATACCGTTTTTAATTAATCTTATGTTCTGTTATAACTTCATCTTCTTCGCCGATTTACACAGACAGCATAATTCGACTGGTTATGATTGATTTGTGATTTATAAAGTTCTCAGACATTAACAGTAATTCAAAAGTAGAGAATGGGGAGAGTTTAAGGAAAAGAATATACCGATTGATGTTATCACAGAAATCCGGCGGAGGTTCGTCGGTACTGGAAATAAACTCCGGCTGTTGAAACCAATTAACAGCGTTGATCGATTATTCATGAAGTTGAGTCACTTAAACAAGGTTTAAAAGAAGTTTAGGATATCATACCAGTTCACAGTGTGATTCCGGCAGTCTCAGAAATTTTCCGGCGAAGATAAGATTTTCGATAAACGTTGACTAGGATCGATTCTGATGATGGAGTTGTGTTAGAGACTGATTAATCACATGTTTTAAACAGAAAGAGTCGGAGGAATTACCGTGAGAATGTGAGTCCCGGTTTTCCGGTGACTTGCAGAAATTTTCCGGCGAACTGATTCAGAAGATCTTATGGTTCAAAAATGCGACGAAAATGAAATTGAGTATTGTTGTGATAGTTCTGAATCGTGAGAATGATCTGGAGCTTGAATTAAATCAGAACCTTGATGAACTTTCGGTTTCAAAAACCGAAAATGATGAGACTTAAAGTTCAATCAATTTTAACTTGATTGGAAACCGTCACACATCGGTTATAACTGAAATTGTGAGGTAAACAATCGATTTGACGATTGGTTTGCCGATTACCGGTTTTCAGATGGCATCATCGGTTAAATTGAGTTTGTGTATAAGTTCCATTTGTTTTCCTAGAGTTAACAGAAAACACTTTGTGGCGGAGTGGTTTAGGGAAGGAATGTTAAGTTGTTTAAAGCCTTGGCTGACCCGGGTTCGAGTCCCGGCAGCTTCAAATATTTTTTATTTGTTTTATTTTAACCTTTTATCTAATATAATTTTTATAGTTTAGTTTATTTATTAATTATGTATCGTTTTAACTCAAAATAATCATAAATAATTAACGCAACTTTTATAACTTGGTACAAGATTACAAAACGGAGCGGGTTTTGGAGACCCGATTTTTACAAATGTTACAGTATCCCCTACTTTTAGGAATTTCGTCCCGAAATTTAAATAGTTGAAGTAGTAGGAAAAAGATGCGGGTATTTTTCACGCATTTAGTCTTCACGTTCCCAAGTAAACTCAGGTCCCCGTTTCGACTCCCAGCGTACCCTAACAATTGGAATGCGACTTCGTCGAAGTCGCTTTTCTCCGTAGTCCATGATCTCCACTGGTCTTTCAATAAAATGCATGGATTCATCAATCTGAATATCTTCCAGCGGAATATCGAGATTCTCATCAGCGAGGCACTTCTTCAAGTTCGACACGTGGAATGTGGGATGAATCCTGTCGAGTTCTTCCGGTAGGTCAAGCTTGTATGCTACAGGACCTACTCTTTCGAGTATCTTGTAAGGTCCTACATAACGTGGTGCTAGCTTTCCCTTTTGACCAAAACGAACTACTCCCTTCCACGGTGATACTTTTAAAAGCACATGATCACCAATGTTAAACTCCAAGGGCTTCCGTCGTTTATCTGCATAACTCTTTTGACGACTTTGAGCTGCCAGAAGATTGTTTTGGATTTGATGAATCTTGTCTGTGGTTTCTTGGATCAATTCTGGACCAGTAATTTGTGCTTCCCCAATTTCGTGCCAACAAACAGGAGATCGGCATTTTCGACCATATAAGGCTTCAAAAGGTGCCATGCCGATGCTCGAATGATAGCTGTTGTTGTACGAAAATTCAACTAACGGTAGGTGGGCGTCCCAATTTCCCTTGAAGTCTATGACACATGCTCTAAGCATATCCTCAAGAGTTTGAATGGTGCGCTCAGACTGTCCATCAGTTTGAGGATGATAGGCGGTACTGAGATCTAATCGAGTGCCCATAGCGGATTGTACTGCTTGCCATGTTCGTGAGGTGAAACGACCATCACGATCAGAAATAATACTTAATGGTACCCCATGTCGGCATACGATTTCGTTGATATAAATACGAGCAAGCTTTTCGTTCTTGAAATCTTCTCGAATAGGAATAAAGTGAGCTGATTTTGTAAGTCGGTCTATAATCACCCATATAGTGTCATACCCACCAGAAGTGCAAGGTAACCCTGTAATGAAATCCATGGTTATATTTTCCCACTTCCATACAGGTATTTCCGGTTGGACTAGAAGTCCTGAGGGTCTTTGGTGTTCAGCCTTCACCTTAGAACATGTGAGACACTTGGAAACAAAAACGGCAATATCTTTCTTCATTCCAGGCCACCAATAGGTGTATCGTAGGTCTTGATACATCTTATCGGCTCCTGGGTGTATAGAATATCGCGTTTTGTGAGCTTCATTCATGAGAGTTTCCCAAAGATTGTTGTGGTTAGGAATCCAGATACGATTTAGGTAATACAGAATACCGTCTGATTTAGTTTCAAGATTTAGCTCGGCTCCACAGGACATCTCTTTTCGTACATCTTCTTCTGTTATCGAAACGTGTTGAGCTTCTCGAATTTGATCTTTAATATCGGTTATAATTTGCGAACATTGAAGATGAATGGAGTTCGCATAACCCTTTCGACTAAGTGCATCAGCCACCACATTTGCTTTACCAGGGTGGTATCTAATTTCACAGTCGTAATCATTTAGGAGTTCGACCCATCTTCGTTGCCTCATATTTAACTCTTTTTGATTGAAGATATGTTGAAGACTCTTGTGGTCAGTGTATATTTCACACTTAGTACCATAGAGATAATGTCTCCATATCTTAAGAGCGAATACAACAGCTCCAAGTTCTAGGTCATGAGTGGTGTAGTTCTTTTCATGTGTCTTGAGTTGCCTCGAGGCATAAGCTATGACTTTTCCTCTTTGCATGAGAACGCAGCCTAATCCTTGCCCTGACGCGTCGCAATAGACTACAAAATCATCACAACCTTCAGGAAAAGTGAGGATTGGTGCATCACAAAGTTTTTGTTTAAGAGTTTGAAAAGCTTCTTCTTGCTTGGGTCCCCATACGAATGGTTTTTCCTTATGGGTTAAAGCCGTGAGTGGCACAGCAATGCGAGAGAAGTTTGAAATGAACCGACGATAATAGCCAGCTAGTCCAAGAAAAGACCTTACTTCAGTTGGTGTACGTGGAGCTTGCCATTCTTGAACTGATTTGATCTTTGAAGGGTCAACATGTATTCCTTTATCATTGACTACATGCCCGAGAAATTGCACCTCTTTTAACCAGAATTCACATTTAGAGAACTTGGCATAAAGCTTTTCCTTTTCTAGAAGTGCAAGAACGAGTCGAAGATGACGCTCATGATCAGCTTTAGATTTTGAATAAATAAGAATATCGTCGATGAAAACTATAACAAATCGATCAAGGTAAGGTTTGCAGACTCTGTTCATTAGGTCCATGAAGACAGCTGGTGCGTTGGTTAATCCAAACGGCATAACCATGAATTCATAGTGGCCATAACGAGTTTGAAAAGCAGTCTTAGGGACGTCTTCTTCATGCACTCTAAGCTGATGATAGCCAGATCAAAGATCGATTTTCGAAAAGCAGCTGGCACCTTGCAGTTGGTCAAGAAGATCATCTATGCGAGGTAAAGGATATCGATTTTTGATGGTTAACTTGTTGAGCTCTCTGTAGTCGATGCACATACGAAAAGATCCATCTTTCTTCTTTACAAAAAGGACAGGTGCACCCCAAGGCGATGAGCTGGGACGTATGAATCCCTTGTCAGTCAACTCTTGCAATTGACTGGCTAGCTCTTGCATTTCAGAGGGGGCTAACCTATATGGAGATTTTGCAACTGGTGTAGCACCAGGTATAAGATCAATACGGAATTCGACATCTCTGATTGGAGGAAGTCCTGAAATGTCGTCAGGAAAAACTTGTGAAAAATCTTTTACTACAGGAATATCTTCAAGTTTCTTCTCTGTGGTCCCCTTCTTGATGATATGGGCTAAGAACGCGACATAATTCTTGCGAAGGTATTTTTGAGCTTGAAGACAAGACATTAAGTTGAGCCCTTTCGACGAGGTTTCTCCAATGATTCGAAGAGTCTGACCGTTTGAAAGAGGAATACGAATAAATTTTTCACGACATACAACTTCCGCATGATGTTGACTGAGCCAATCCATACCGATTATGATGTCGAAACTTCCCAGCTTCATAGGAATAAGGTCGACTGAGAAATCGTGGTCGTTTAAGGTGAGTGTACAGTTGCGTAAAATAGAGTCTAATGAAACTGGTTTTCCGTCCGCAACTTCCACCGTTATGGATTCCGCGAGCTTATCCCGATTTTTGCTTAAGATAGGCTCAAATTCTAATGACACGAAACTTCTATCCGCACCAGTATCAAATAACATAGAGGCATATCTACCATTTATAAGAAACGTACCGTTGACCACATTGCCGTCAGCTCTGGCCTGGTTCGCGTTAATATTGAAAGCTCTTCCTCTTGCAGGTGGAGGAGCTTGGTTCGCTTGATTCACAGGGTTGGCTTGGGCCTGAGCATGAATAATATTAACCAGTCTTGGACATGTGTTTCTGAAATGACTTGGGTCGCCGCAATTGAAACAAGCCCGCATAGGTTGGCCCATAGGGTAATTGGGTTGATAGTATGTTTGGGCTAAATGTTGGGTGGGTGGAAATGGTAGTTGTTGTTGTGCTTGACCCATTAACTGTTGGTGGGTTTGGGTTAAAGGTTGGTGGCGGTTTGTTCGTTGAGGCATGCGGCAGTTTTGAACAGTATGTCCTGCGTGACAGCAGCCGGTGCAGTATTGGCAAGGATGATCAGGGGAGTGGTGATACTGACAACGGTTACATTTTGGTAATGGGCCTGTGTAGGGTCTTCTGTATGGCGCGTGTGAAGGAGTGACTTGAGTGATGGGTGCAGCAGGAATAGGGGTGTTGGTTTGGGTGACTGCAAAATTCCTGGTGTTACGCTTCCTCTTGTTAGCAAACTTAGAGGAAGGAATGGGGTGGTTTGAGGTTTGTCCCTCAGCAGGGGCTTTCTTCTTCTCTTCTTTGAACTTCCCATTGCGGATTCGGTTTTCGGTCAGTTCAGTTGCCAACTCCATGGCAGCTTCGAGTGTTACCGGTGAAACGCTGAGAACCGAATCTTGAATTTTCGAGGGAAGTCCTCGAATATAATGTTCGATCAGACGATAGGTTGGAGTAAATAAATTTGGAACCATCTGGTTCAACTCCAAAAACCTCTTGTTGTACGTAGAGTGATCACCCTCCTTTTGCCTTAGAGCATGAAATTCATCCTCCAACTTCTTAATTTCACTTCTAGGACAGAAACGCCTAGTCATGATTTCCCTTAACTCCTCCCAAGTTAAGGCCATCGCATCTTCAGTTCCCCTCTTTCCTTTCTCAGTATTCCACCAAGTGAGAGCTACACCAAGTAGTCTCCCGGTGGCGTAACGAACCTTGCGATCCTCAGGACAATCGCAGTTTAAGAAAACGTTTTCCATCTCCTCGAACCAATGTAGGAGAGCAGTGACTCCCTCAGTCCCTTCGAATTTTGGAGGATCACAGGACTTAAACTGTTTGTAAGAACACTTGATGGTAGGAGGGTTGTCGATGTTCTGGTCCTGTTGTTGAGGAGGGTTAGTAGGATTTGTAGCAAGGGCTTGTTGTACTTGTACCACGATGTCAGGCAATATCGTGGCCATTTGTTTCGCGATATGTGTGGCCAAACGTTCCTGAGTCTTTCCCGATCTTTTACCCCTTCGATGCTGTCTAGATGACATCTACAGGATCATAAAATGAGAAGATTGTGAGTTTATGGTGTCTTTTTAGGTGTCATGTGTCTTTAAGAAAATGAAAATAACATAAATATCAATAATGCAACTAGATCCATAGGACGTCTTAGGTTCGCTCATGTTGGGCCTCAAATGTCCCCCATACCTTCACCTACATAGTCATGTGGGCCCCCATGGCTATTGGCTTGGTAGGATTCACATTAGTATTGGCAATTTAACACTCGCATCCCCCGAATACAAACCACAAAATATGTTCATGAGATGTTTGGTCGGAACGTGTCCAGGTGTAGACACAATGACAACTCAAAGTGGGATTAGTTCGCACGACGTTTGGTATAGCATGCTTTGGCCTAATAAGTACTTCGTACTCTCATCGTTAGTCCCCAGGTAGGCAAACTGGTCCTTTATTTTGGATTTATACGAATGCCAGCCTAGACAGGACATTCCGACTACCGGTACTAGTACCCTTCCAGTTACTACATGCCCGTCATGAGAACTCACTTTGATGAGATTTGAAAACACGAAAATCATTGTAAAATCAATCATGATGTGGTGTGTGCTTTCATGGATGTGATATGTTATGAGCATACGATTTCATGATAGGCATTATTTGATAATACATACTTATGAACATGCTTGCACAATATCAAATGTAACATTTAACATAAAACATATAAACATCATGAAATTTGGCATATAACACACAAAATTCTTATAAGTTTCTAATCGACTATAGTATAGGCTCTAAGGGTCTAATAACCTATCCTATATCCCTATAGTCATGGCTCTGATACCAATCTGTCACACCCCGACCCGCAGCGGAAATAAGAGTCGGGGCATAATTGGGTTATCACCAAAGCACATGACATTTACTATTATGTTTCATAATTAATAAAGTCAAAGTTACATTTTCAAACATCCAAACATGTTCATTCAATACAAAGGAAATAAACAAACATAACAATCCCAATACTAAATCGTTTTATTCTTCTAATCTAGGTCCTATGTGTTCCTAGCTGCTGCTGGTTCACCTGTATCATGTGTAAAATGGGAGTTTTTGGGTCAACATAAGTTGGCGAGTGAACCTTATTAGATAAACATTTGATAATGATTTTATGGTTAGTTTATCAATGAAATATTGTGCATAATCATAAAAGAGCAAATGTAAGTAATCAAGCATTGGCAAATAGCAGTTACAATTATAACATACAATAACACTTGATAGCATACATGAATATACCAATATCATACGATAACTAACATAAATGAACTGTGCGATCAAGGCTCAATCAAACGGAGCCGATCGTATTGCATGAACTGGAAATGTAAAATGAACCGGTTTGGTCAGCGGATAAATTCTGCGCCGGGTGGGATTCGAACCGGCGACCTTCCGTTCGCGTGCACGCAGCTCTACCAACTGAGCTACGTGTCTAACCCGTTATAAACTCGTTTTTAATTATATTTATACACTTGTTTGAATTAACCGAAAATTCTTTCATTTGCAAAAACGTTTTAATTCAATTGGACCGGTGCTCGAGACGAGATTCGAACGCGCGACGTGAAGTTCATGATGCACACAGTCCACCGCTGGACTGTGTGTCTAACCCGGTTATATTCTTGGTTTTTATTATACTTAACAACTATCTGTTTTAACCCGGTTTAGTTCTTGATCAAAAAGGCAGGTTATTACACAAGGCGTGCGTGTAGCAAGGATCGAACTCGGGACGTGTGTGTGAAATTTGCACACAGTCCACCGCTGGACTATGTGTCTAACCCGTTTAAATTACCGTTTTTAATTAATCTTATGTTCTGTTATAACTTCATCTTCTTCGCCGATTTACACAGACAGCATAATTCGACTGGTTATGATTGATTTATGATTTATAAAGTTCTCAGACATTAACAGTAATTCAAAAGTAGAGAATGGGGAGAGTTTAAGGAAAAGAATATACCGATTGATGTTATCACAGAAATCCGGCGGAGGTTCGTCGGTACTGGAAATAAACTCCGGCTGTTGAAACCAATTAACAGCGTTGATCGATTATTCATGAAGTTGAGTCACTTAAACAAGGTTTAAAAGAAGTTTAGGATATCATACCAGTTCACAGTGTGATTCCGGCAGTCTCAGAAATTTTCCGGCGAAGATAAGATTTTCGATAAACGTTGACTAGGATCGATTCTGATGATGGAGTTGTGTTAGAGACTGATTAATCACATGTTTTAAACAGAAAGAGTCGGAGGAATTACCGTGAGAATGTGAGTCCCGGTTTTCCGGTGACTTGCAGAAATTTTCCGGCGAACTGATTCAGAAGATCTTATGGTTCAAAAATGCGACGAAAATGAAATTGAGTATTGTTGTGATAGTTCTGAATCGTGAGAATGATCTGGAGCTTGAATTAAATCAGAACCTTGATGAACTTTCGGTTTCAAAAACCGAAAATGATGAAACTTAAAGTTCAATCAATTTTAACTTGATTGGAAACCGTCACACATCGGTTATAACTGAAATTGTGAGGTAAACAATCGATTTGACGATTGGTTTGCCGATTACCGGTTTTCAGATGGCATCATCGGTTAAATTGAGTTTGTGTATAAGTTCCATTTGTTTTCCTAGAGTTAACAGAAAACACTTTGTGGCGGAGTGTTTAGGGAAGGAATGTTAAGTTGTTTAAAGCCTTGGCTGACCCGGGTTCGAGTCCCGGCAGCTTCAAATATTTTTTATTTGTTTTATTTTAACTTTTTATCAAATATAATTTTTATAGTTTAGTTTATTTATTAATTATGTATCGTTTTAACTCAAAATAATCATAAATAATTAACGCAACTTTTATAACTTGGTACAAGATTACAAAACGGAGCGGGTTTTGGAGACCCGATTTTTACAAATGTTACAGAAATCACACTGTAAATCGGTACAATCATCTAACCCCCCTGATATCTCTTGTTTAGTCACTTAATTTCGCAACTAATTGATCAAAACCGTTAATTAATCCGATCAGACGGAATTCACAAAACAGAGCCGACGACCTTTGCCGGAGTTCTGAGAAAAACAACTTTTTTTTGGTACATTCATTTCCAAAACCCTCCTTATCCATTACATTTCAATCATTTATATGTTAGACAAACGATTTAAGCAAGAACAGTCGGACATCTTTGTCTGTGTCGTTATAAATGAAGAAGACGAAGGCGATATGTGTATAAGTTTAATTAAAACCGAATATTATACCGGTTAGACACACAGTCCAGTGGTGGACTGTGTGCAAATTTAATATCATGGTCCCGAGTTCGAGTCCTAACACACTGCCCGGTTCTTACAAATTTCCAACCATTTTTAATACTGATATATATTAAGGCGCAGATAGTAAATAAATGTAATTAAAATCGAATATCATTCGGGTTAGTCACACAGCCCAGTTGGTCGGGTTGTGTGCAATAAAAGGCTATGGACGCGGGTTCGAGTCCAGGCCCTCACACCGGTTCAATGATTTAAAAACCTTTTTAAATTAAATAGAATTCTGAATAATCTAAATAGTATATAAGTATAATTAAAATCGTAAATATTTCGGGTTAGACACGAGCTCAGTTGGTAGAGCTGCGTGCACGCGCACGAGAGGTCTCGGGTTCGAGCCTCACTCAGCGCACACATTAGTCACAGTCCGACCGGTCAACGTCCCGGTCAACGGTCAACGGACCGGTCAACGGTCGAAAAGTCAAAAATTTTTAATTCTTTTTATTTATTTATTTAATTTAAAAATCAATTAAAAATACTTAAAAATAATGTTTTAATATTAGAAAATGTCCTTAAACTCACAAAAATAAATCTAGAAATCCATTTACTTACCGAACTATTTCGTTATTATTTTTAGGTTAGTTTTCCTCGTCAATCCAATTCCAAAAAAACTCGTGCGCGTCCAACATCATCAAACGAACGCACCCAATGTGAGTGAATCTCTACCAATTCCCCGTTTTAATCACATTTTGGGGTGTATCATGTGTCGCTTATTATTTATTACATTAAAACACTTGTGCATCCATCATATCCATGATCAAATGTGTATCCAATATGTATCAATTGTTTGCGTGGTTAATGTTTAGATTAAATTTATCATTTCCAGTACATACTTCATCATAGGCTCGTCTGTTCCCCATTACCTATGAGCGGAACGTGGCGTTGCCAACATACGATCGGCTCCGTTTGATTGAGCCTTGATCTCACATACATCATCATAGGCTCGCATGTTCACCATTACCTATGAGCGGAACGTGACGTTGCCAACATACGATCGGCTCCGTTTGATTGAGCCTTGATCTCACAATACATTATCATTCATGTCATATACTCAAGCAAGGTGGTTTGTGATTGTTTATTCATTTACGTTTGCTCACATATGATTATTGCACAATTTTTCCATATTAAATACAACAAGAAATCAATAACAAATGTTTTTAACAAGGTTCACTCGCCAACTTTTGTTGACCCAAAATTCCCCATTTTTACACATGATACAGGTGATCCAGTTGAAGCAAGAAACATATAGGACGGTCTAGAAGAATAAATCAGTTTAGGCTTTGGATTGTTTTACTTAGTTTCTTTTTCCTTGTAATTGTATGAACTTGTTTTGAATATTGAAGTTGTAATTTGAATTTAATAAATATGAAACATTTTAGTAAACATCATGAGCTTTGGTGATAACCCAATTATGCCCCGACTCTTATTCCGCTGCGGGTCGGGGTGTGACAATTTTTGGGTCTACAAACGAGAAAATGTGCAAAGAATTCGAGCAGGTGATGCAAGAGAAGTTCGAGATGAGCGCCATGGGAGAAATGACTTTCTTTTTAGGTTTGCAGGTTCATCAATCTAAAGAAGGGATCTTCATTCATCAAACCAAGTATGTTGGGGATATTCTCAAACGATTTCAAATGGAAGACTCAAAGCCTTTAGGAACTCCATTAGCTCAAAATCATGGGATTACACCTGATGGAATGGATGAACATGTGGAACCATCTCTTTGTCATGCTATGATCGGATCTCTTATGTATCTTACTGCTTCAAGACCTGATATAAGTCCAAAAGTTTCTCATTTGATGGCTGTGAAAGAATCTTTCGTTATTTGAAGGGTCGCCCGGACACTGGTCTCTGGTACCCTATTGATGATAAGTTTGATTTGACAGCATTCAGTGATTCTGATCATGGCGGCTGCAAGATCGATGCAAAGTCAACATCAGTAGGATGTCAGTTCGGGAAATCGCCTAGTCACCTGGCAGTGCAAAAAGCAGACTTGTGTAGCTACTTCAACTTGTGAGGCTGAGTATATTTCGGCTTCTAGTTGCTGCTCTTAGGTTTTATGGATCCAACAACAAATGCGTGACTACGGTTTTGAATTTCTAACTACTCCTATTTATGTTGGTAACGAAGCTGCTTTACAGATCACTCGTAATCCTGTACAGCATTCAAAAACCAAACACATTGAGATTAAGTATCATTTCATACGAGATTGTTATGAAAAGAAACTTATCAATGTTGTTAAAGTCCACACCGATCACCAACGTGCCGACCTTTTACAAAAGCTTTTGATAAATCACGTTTTGATTATCTTCTATTGGTCAATGGCATCAAGGTGAAACCCGAGTAAATCACCCTTGGTTAATCGTTTTCGTAAATATTTTCTTCAAAACCAAAAAACACAAAAAGATTTTTCATTTTCTTTTCTTTTTACATTTTAGGGGGAGAAAATTTCAAGAAAATACAAAAACATAAGAAAATACAAAAACATAAGAAAATGCAAAATTTCAAAAAATATGTCTTTTATTTAGTTATGTCTTTATTTATTTACTTTCTGCATACAAAAACATAAGAAAATACAAAAACATAAGAAAATGCAAAATTTCAAAAATTTCAAAAAATTTTAGAAAATTTCAAAAACAATAGAAAAACCACAAATCAAAAATGAGTTTTATGGAAAGATAAGAGAAGATGATTATACACCGGTGATCTATCAAAAAAACGGTCAAAAACATAAAACAAAATTGATAAGTAGCTTTTCTAATGATGTATCGGTAGGCTCACAATCAGATTAAAATATGCAGGTTGATATAAACATAACAGACTGAAAGCCAGGTGGGAACCATTCATTGGCATATGGTCTTGATACTGAAATTTTGTTTGATAGTATGCCGAGGTTCTGTGATATGCGGTCTTTATGCTTACTTGTCATCTAGGTATCAAGGTTGAATCTTTTACCGAAAAATAACGGGGACGCAAGTCTAGAACTTCCATGATACCATACATATGTGTAAATACTGCATACGACCATCAATAAGTGATAAAAATATCACATTCATCCAACAATAAGTGATAATACATCACAGCTTTATGCGGGAGCTAAGTTCGTCTCTTTGTCGGTACGATGGTACTAACCTGTTCACAGACTTACTCTTGTGCCATGCATGGTGGTGCAAGTGGTGTAAGTACTACAGGTGGTGATAAAGATAAACAACTGGATCAAGAATTGGATTCTAATGACAATCCACTTGAACCTTGGTATGAACGCTATGTTGATGAGCATGGGGTTAGCCAGATTAGAAAGATTCCAACAGATCCAGATGCTGACTATGTTCCATCCAAGGCTGATACTGAACGAGCTCGCAAAAAGAAACTTGCAGTTTGTAGAAAGAAACAGAGCAAAAAGTCTATAGAAACCTTATCAGCTCAACCTGAAATCACACAACCTACAACCATGCAACAAAAAAAACGTACTAAAACCAATTGAAGAAACTCAGTCTGCCTTCACATCGGAGGAGGCTGAAACTCTAATATCAGAACCCACTACAACCTCTGAACCACAACCTGCAGCTACCACAGCAGCTGAAACACCTTCAGTTAAGACTACTCCAGTTCAGCAATAACCCACTACTTCTTCAGTTCAACAATCCTCGTTCGTAATTCATCAACAAAGTACAAAACAAAGCAGCCGGTTATTCTCTGAAATGGAACAGGATGAGAAAGTGGATTTTCTGTTCTCTCAGCTACAAGCTGCGGCAACTCAGATTAACAAGCACTCAGAGTTTATGTCTTCAAATCGGAATACAGTTATTAAGCAACAGTTGGAGATAAATTCTTTGAATGAATCTGTTGGAAAATAGGTTACTGAGATTGCGCTGTTAAGAAAGGAGAATGAGCGGTTGAGGGTTGCGGATACTGCAGGGGCAGCTCAGCTACAACAAATGAGAGCGACTGATAACGCTCATGGGATTGAATTGAATAGGCTAAAAGAACGTAGTGCGGCTGTACAAAACGAAGCGGTCGGTTATTCTCTGAAATGGAACAGGATGAGAAAGTGAATTTTCTGTTCTCGCAGCTACAAGGTGCGACAACTCAGATTAACAAGCACTCAGAGTTTATGTCTTCAAATCGGAATACAGTTATTAAGCAACAGTTGGAGATAAATTGTTTGAAGGAATCTGTTGGAAAACAGGTTACTGAGAGTGCGCAGTTAAGAAAGGAGAATGAGCGGTGGAGGGCTGCAGATACTGCAAGGGCAGCTCAGCTACAACAAATGAGAGCGGTTGATAATGCTCATGGGATTGAATTGAATAGGCTAAAAGAACGTAGTGCGGCTGTACAACGATCTGCCGAAACTTTAACTGCTAAACATGACGACTTGAGAGAATGGTATCATTTTCGTAATTCTACACTGGTTGAAGGCTTTAATGGTATTAAAGTCGTATTTGAAATGAGCAGAAAGCGGGTGAACATTCTATGGAATGAAAGATGCAAAGCACAGGAGATCTAGCGTAAACGTGATCTCGATAGTGAAGACCCTGGTAATCCTAGTGCTTCAGCTTCATCCGCACAACCAAAAGTTCCTGCTGCAACTCAAGTGGTAAAGTCTAATGCACAGCAGATCGTGACCGATCTAGTTGCCTCTGGTGGTACTCAAGAGGAAACAGGAAAGGTTTGATGTTTTTGGATAATGTTGAAGACTTTGATTCTGAGTCAACGTTGGTTGAAAGTGTTCATTGAATGTGGGTGCACAGTCCATTAGAAATGAAGACCAAAGACCAAGCAACAGCCAAGGGGGAGTTTGTTAATGCACTTTTGTGTCTGTCCCTTGTTCTTAGTTACATAATAATTGTACGATCTTTTTTATTGTGTCTGTACAGTTTGGTCGTGTTGACCAAATCAAGATATCCTCCTATCTTTATTTAGTACGACGTTTAGTTTGTCTGTGTTGTAAAACAGTCGCATGTGTGCATACTGTTAAGTCTTGTGTACGGCATGTTTGTTAGGAAGTTCTTCAAATAATACTTCTTCGTGCGAGTGAAAGGTGCTTTGTACGAGAAAGTTGCTTGCTCGTACGAGTCATTATCTTGTTCGTACGAGTCAGTTATATGATCGTATGAGTGGCCCTTTCAACAAGATTTTTTCTTATTCGTACGAACCAGTTTCTATTTGTACGAGCCATAGGTTGTTTGTACGAGCAACCATTGCTGAATTTACTTCGTGCTTATAGTAGTTCGTATGACCAGCAACATTCTTTGTACTGTTACTTGGTGTTGGTACTATATAAACAGACATGCACTTCACAGTTCAGGGGGACACTAGAGAGAGGCACTGAGGCACAAGAGAGAGAGCACATAGAGAATATCCTAAGTCTGTATGAACATTGTTTGTATGTGTTTGTACTAGCTCTCTTCTTTTAATCAAGATAGTGAATCTTTGGTTATCTTGTGTTTGTTACTTTACTTTGGTTTGCATACTTACGTGGATTCCGCACTCGTATGTGTGTTAGAAAACAAGGAAGTAGGTTATCTTGATCCTCCAAGTGGACCTACAAAAGCACTCCTAAAGGTTTACCAACTAGGAGTGGAGCGAGCCTCAAACTCAATAGATCTATATCTTTTGCATCTTGATCACTAAGTGATTAATGGTTACTATTGTCATCATCCTACTTACGCACATTGATTGTGTTATCATCTAAACCCATAGCTAACATACTGTTTGTTATGACATGTATTCCTCCTAGATGGTTTTAAAACAAAACTTTTGAAAGGAGGGACATGAACTCACAGTTTTGCGTTCTGTAAGTCGTACTTATCGAATTCGGGTGTCCGTACACATGTGTAACCTACATGTGTATTAACTTCATTAGACACCTAAGTCTCGTTGGACCTCGTACCAGTTGCTCATCTTGAATTCTTGTTGTGTATATTTATCACATTAGAACAACTTTAATATTAGTATAGTGTTGGTAGTTCATTTATTCGATTAATAGTTTTTATACATGTATTTCTCAAATATATATATTGCCATTCTTAGATCGTGTGTGAACGGACGTCGCCCTTCACATGTCCTCGTGCCTTGCACACGTGTCATTGGGCCTAGCCCATGTCTTCATATGATTGGGCCTAGCCCATGAAATTTATGTCATTGGTCCTAGCCCATGTCTTATGTGATTGGGCCTAGCCCATTTAATTTATATCATTGGGCCTAGCCCATGTCTTTATGTGATCGGGCCTAGCCCTTGTAATTTATGTCATTGGGCCTAGCCCATGTCTTTATGTGATCGGGCCTAGCCCATGTAATTTATGTGTTTGGGCCTAGCCCATAAAATTATATGTTTGGGCCTAGCCCATGTTATTATATGTTTTATGTAGTTGGGCCTTGCCCATGTCTTTTATATAATGGGCCTAGCCCAACTTAATTTTCATGAGTCCAAATGCTTATAATCATCACTTACTAATTTTACTAAGTATAGACTTTTAAGTATGTTTATATATTTTAATAAAATCACTTAGTAATTTTTATACATCTTAACTTTCCAGATTTTGTCATTGATAAATACATATATTCGTTAAGTTTTAAAATATATCATTTTTAGAAGTGTCGTCGTTGTCGTTTAATATATATATTTTCGCTTCGAAAATCGCCCAACGTCGTAGTAGCTCTTCGTGTTGGCGATTTGTTCGTTGATCGACGACACGACGGTGTATTGTGTAAATTCGACCATTGTCCGCATTACTTTGTTCGTCCGATTAATGTTTCAAACGTATTGTAAAATTGTATGTGTTCATGTTATTTACACTTGGTAATTCTTCAAATGTTTGAGGTGTTTGTATAAGTTGGGTATTTTGTGGTGTATACCTTACACTTTCTAGATACATACACATACATACACATGTATTTACACATAAACTTTTGGTGACAATATATATATATATATATACACTTGGTAAACTCTTGGAAGGTTAGGGTTTAACCCTTGTCATTAAAACTTCATTAATGGCAGTTTAGGTCACTAATCGCGTTTAGTCCCGTTAATTATTCTTTATAAAAAATTATATTTTTAGAAAATTTCGTCAAAGTTTCCCCTAAACTATGTTTTCCACATTTCAAAAACGTATTTAAATCGTGTTTAAACCCATAATCAAGATCAATATTCAACTCAAGTTAACATATCACTTTTGTATGCTTCATTTATAAACTCTTTCATCCTCATTTCCATGATCCATTGTAAACATATATTTAACTACTTTACTTAAAAATAATGAGATCTCACATAAAACATTTAAGACACCATTTTTGTTATCTCTTTAAATCAAGATTTCCACTTTAAACACTTTCTTTACTACACTTTTTAAGATGATCATAACTTAAATCATGGTGTTTATTCTTTATAAAAGTCACACATATGTAACAAATCATTTTTAAGTTGTAGTAATCTTCATAGATCATGAGGTTGATGAACTTTTTTAGATTTAAACATCACCATGTTTAAATCATCATATATATTTTTATTCATACAAGATCATCCACTTAAACATCTTACTTTAACATAATCATGCTAACTAGTTAACACTAATACACATAATCAACTCATAATAAACTATATTTAGTAGATTATTAAGGTGAGATTAGGGTTTTTAAGTTGGATTTTTCTTTACTTTCAAGATGATCAACAAGTACTTTCATAAACCATGTATCTTAAGAAGCTTTAATATGGTGAAAGATTATCTTACAAAGTTGCACAAGATTAAGTAAGATTAAGAAGAAAATGAAGCTCCAATGATCCCTTATGCTTGCAACCACCTTAGATGATCTTGTGGGGGCTTTAAAGTGTGTATAAAGTGGTGTTTAATGGTGGAAAAGTGGTGGTTTGTGGTGGTGGATTGTAGCCGTGGGGGAGAGAGAGACCAAGGGGTTTCTTCTTTGATTTTTTGAAGTGAAAATGATGTAGAAGAATGGTGAAATTATAGGTGAAATCATGCAATCTTTTCAAGTCAAAGTAAATTCCATACAACATGCTTAATATCACAACAAATCAAGCAAGTGGTGGGTCTAGTGGCACCTACCATAGTACTGAACTAGAGAGGGGGATTAAGTGTAATATTTTTTCTTGCAGCATTAGTGAGTAATTAGGGTTTAGGGTATTAATCAATATTAATTAGTCCTCTTGACTAATCGGTATTAGTTTTGGATGGCAAAAACACCACTAGTTCGGTCATCGGCACGATATCGATTAGTATACGAACGTTATTGTTTCATACCGGAAGCTTTGATTTTCGACCACCATAAGTCCCATGGCGTTTATTTAGGGCACTTCCGACCTAAAAATATGATTAACTAGTTCACTAGTTGAGTATATGTTGAGTTTGGATGGCCGAAACGCTTTCCGTTTAATTATTCGCTTGATATCGGCACTTATAGATTTTGCCGTCGAACCTTTCCGGGAGTTGTGTTTCCGTGACCTCAAGATAGTTGAAGGGATTTCGGAACCCAAATGAAGCTTAACTAGCTCTCTAGATTAATTTATGAGGCTATCGGCCATTGAAATCTTTGTCGGTTCGACAATCAGTCGCTTTCAACTCAAGTTGTGCACTGCTTGTCGTACGACCGGAAATGATGTATTTTACGTATTTCTGCTATTCTCGTATTATTTTAGGGCGTTTATCAATGTTCTGTTATAATTCTGGAATTCGAAAAATACCGAATTATTGTTGCGGACGAACTGAAATTGTCACCTTTTCAGTCAAATCGGACAATTTTGTAACTTAGGCATTGTACTGGAAAGTTATGTATTATTGCAAGATATGTTCCCACATTAGTGTTTTCATGTATACATGGACTCATTTATGGCATTAGCATGTCGTTATTCATTGTTCTATTACGTTTGTGAGGTTTCGCTAACATGAACAGTGCAACAGCGAAAAGTGCGCCCAACACTTTCTACCAACACTTTTAGGGCATAGTTTGATTTATTTCACGTTGTAACAGAAACAGGACATGTTATGATCTGATTTACTTGTCCTAATACTTGTGATATGACATACGACTCAGTTACGAAATCAAATTACGATAAAATGCATGAGATTATGTACTAAAAATAGTGATTAGATTGTACGGAATTACCGGTTATTTGCCATTTGTCACAATACATGCTTCAATACATGATACTTGATTTGTATACTTGGAACATTCTTATGTGATTTGCTTGTCATTAGCTTCGTACGAGCCTCCCCTTAACATGTATAGCGCTATAGGAGTAACGCACCGCCCGTATTCTTGTGGCCATGTTACGTCTTTGATTCTTGCAATAATCAGAGGGTTGACTTGTAAAATTGCATGCCTTGGTACATTAATCTAGTTAACTATTTTTGCCGTGTGGATTCGTTTAAAACCTTTTTCATACTTATGCTATATTAAACTAGTGTACTCGCCAATGCCTTGTGTGTTGAACTATACTTTTAAACATGTTGCAGGTTGATGATGTTGACATTGACAAAATCTAGTAGGGACAACTTAGAAACGCATCTAGAATTACTAAATTTTATCACTATATTATTATTTAGTTTTGGTTATACTTTGAGGTTTCCAATTGTTGTACTTTGAATTCTTGTGATGTACTTGATAATTTTATTTATGAATGAAATTGGTTTGAATTAAATATTGTCATAATAGTATTATAAAGTCTCGAGCAATCTTGTTCGTCTCACTCCGATGTTTCCGCCGTCGGTTGGGGTGTGACAGATTGGTATCAGAGCCATAACTATAATGAATTAGGTAGAATTGCCATGTTCGACCTAGTCTATAGTTTAAGTGACCAACTTGACCATTCTTGATTCTTGCGTAATATGTTATTCTCCCTACCTTGCTTCGTTCTATTTCTTTAATCTCAATTATACAACATGTCTTTCCTATGACATTTACACAATACACACGTAGAAGACATGAAGACACTCATATTACAAATGAGACGATCTCACCAAAATAGGGGTGAAACCCGCACTTTGGTGATCACTCTCAATCCGCGTATTCAATTTTTACACGAAATTACACCATCAAGCTAGGAGTGAAATCCAAATCTTGATGGAAAATTTCCATTTCATACTCTAGTGGACCCTTACCAACGAGTCGGAATTTGCTCCTCGTTTGGTAAGTACCAACCACGTTTAAGGAATGAAATTATCAAGTTAGGAGTGATATCGACATCTTGATAGCTAGTTCCACTCTACGATTTTCAATCCACCAAAGTCTCAAATTTCCAATCAATTAGGAACATGTAGTAACTGGAAGGGTAAAGTACCATTAACCGCTCCTCGGTGAGACTATTTTATCTATTAGGCCAAAGTATGTCTCCCTAATTCGAAGGGACTTGCGATTCACTTTGGAATAGTCAAAGTTTCTCAACCCGAAACACTCCAATATTTTATCAAGCCTCTCTTTTATGTTACCTCAATTTCTATGTAATTTAGTACTTGTTATCTTGTTCATTTTAAAACCGATGCACAATTCGCACGTCCCCCGCAATCAAAAACATTAATAATTCTCGTCAACCAATTAAAATTATACTCCTTTACACATTTATACGTGTTTGTGCTTATAAAGTACTTGTTATGCTTATGCCACCTATATGAACTCATACGTGTTATGTGATACTTACATGCTCAAACATGAAAAAACAAACATGACTTTTATAACCACATTATGATCAAGACTCATCTTTTCCTCTATTTCAATCACCTAGATGTCTACTTCGCAAAACTCAAACTAAAGGAAGAAATCGAAGTCAAACTCTGACTCGATGTCCAAGAAGGATTGTATGAAATTTATGGCAAAACAAATGGCCAAGATCATCCCTGACATCGTCAGCGAAATCCAACCTCCACCAAACACCGAATCACCCATGGCTCTGTCGACTCCAAGGTGGAAACGCCTAAGTCGATGTTTACTTTCAAGCAATTCTGTTCTTTTAACCCCCTACCCTTCACTGGTGAAGGGGATGCCACTAAATTGCTTCAATGGTTTGATGCTATTGAAGTAACATTCCTTCAAAGTGGATGTCCTTACCACCTGCGTACGATTAACGCAACGGGCATTTTCCTATCAAGAGCCCTTGACTGGTGGATCTCCGAGCGTAACATTCGTGGGAACGAAGCCGCACATGCCCTCCCTTGGGCTGATCTCCAGAAGTTGATGAGAGACGAGTTTTGTCCTCCACACAAGCTTCAGAAACTCGAGAAAGAGTTCTTGAATCTGAGGCAGGTGGGGAACGACAACGTTGGTCTCATAGCTCACTTTAAACAACTGAGTGCATTATGCCCTAGCCAAGTTGACACCCTTGACAAGGCTATCACAAAGTACATTCGATACCTACCCCCCAAGTGTAAGACATGCCAATACCATCATCCTGCCTATACACCATGCCGCCTATGCACGAAATGCAATAGGTTTGGGCATTTTGCCAACCAATGTCATAGTGCTCGAAAGCCACTAGCCAACCAGAACCAACCCGTCTCAATAATTAGAAACCCCGCACCAAACCAAGCCCAACCTCAAACAGCCGCTGGTCAAGCCTGTTTTAAGTACGGTGATCCTAATCACCTCACTAAGGTCTGCCCATAATGCATGAACAACAACCAGCAACAGCAGCAACAAGCGCGTGGTAGAGCCTTCGTCATCACTACATCTCAGGCTGAGAATGCCAATGACGTCATCAATGGTATGTTTCTCGTTAACAATGTCTATGATTCGTGTTTATTTGATACTGGCGCGGATAAAAGTTTTGCATCCGTTGAATTCGAACCTTTGTTAAAGTGTAGACATTCTAAGTTGCCCAAACCATTCGTAGTCAAAGTCGCTAACGGTAAGACCGTCGCTGTCGATTCTGTTCTTTCTAAGTGTTCCTGAAAACTTAACGATCATAGGTTTCCAATCGACCTCCTAACCATGCAAATGGGTAGCTTCGACATCATAATAGGCATGGATTGGCTTAGGTGAGTTCGTGCTGAGGTCGTTTGTTCTGAAAAGTTCATTCGTCTTTCTCTTCCGAACGATGATTCTTTACAAGTCTATGGCAAGAAACCTTCGAAGGGCCTTAAGCTCATGTCATGTATCCAAGCAAACAAGTACTTACGCAAGGAGTACTTCGCCTTTCTTGCCCACGTGGTGGAAAATAAGGATAAGGGTCCAAGTGTGAGTGATATTCCTGTTGTTTGCGATTTTCCTGATGTCTTCCCTGAGGATCTACCTTGACCTCCTCCCCCCCGTTTGGTTGACTTTCACATCGATCTCATTCTAGGCGCAACTTCTGTTGCGAAGTCTCCATACTGTTTCGCACCCTCCAAAATGCAAGAGCTATCGAGCCAACTTCAAGAATTACTTGATAAAGTGTTTATACGCCCTAGTACTTCTCCTTGGGGCGCTCCCGTTCTGTTCGTCAAAAATAAAGATGGATCCTTTAGGATGTGCATTGACTATCGTGAGCTCAACGAGCTTACAGTCAAAAACCGATATCCTCTTCCTCGCATCAATGATCTCTTCGATCAACTACAAGGCGCGACGTGTTTTTCAAAGATCAATCTCCTTTCTGGTTATTACTAACTTCGAGTCCTCGAAGAAGATATACCCAAAACCGCATTCCGTACACGTCATGGACACTACAGGTTCGTGGTCATGCCTTTTGGTTTGACCAACGCATCTTCGGTTTTCATGGACTTGATGAACCGCCGTGCAAGCCTTATCTCGACCGTTTCGTGATCGTCTTCATCGACAATATCCTCATCTACTCCAAGACACAAGAAGAGCATGAGTGACACCTACATCTTATCCTCCAACTCATGCGCACAGAGCGTCTTTACGCCAAATTCTCCAAGTGTGAATTTTGGTTAAAAGAAGTTCAGTTTCTCAGGCATGTTGTGAACGATAAAGGCATACACGTGGATCCCACCAAAATCGAAGCTTTCAAGAACTGGATTGCACCAAAGTCTCCATCTGAAATTCGTTCGTTCCTAGGATTAGCGGGTTACTATCGTCGCTTCATTTGAACTTTTCCAAGATCGTCGTACCTCTCACTTCCCTGACCCAAAAAGATAAACTTTTTGTTTGGGGTTCCGAACAAGAGGTCACTTTCCAAACGCTCAAGGACATGCTTTGTCATGCTCCTATCTTAGCTCTTCCCGATGGTAATGACGATTTCGGCGTGTATTGTGACACTTCAAACCAAGGTCTTGGTTGCGTTCTCATGCAACGAGACAATGTTATCGCTTACGCATCAAGAAAACTCAAGATTCATGAGAAGAACTACACTACGCACGATCTTGAACTTGGTGCAGTTGTTTTTGCATTGAAGATATGGCGACACTACCTTTACAGTACTAAGTGTGTGGTCTTCACCGACCATAAGAGCCTTCAGCACATCTTCAATCAAAAGGAAGACAACATGCGTCAACGTCGTTGGGTGGAGTTGTTAAACGACTACGACTGCGAGATTCGCTACCATCCTGTTAAGGCGAATGTCGTGGCCGATGCTCTTAGTCGTAAAACTCATGTGAAAGGTATTCGTTGTTTTCAAGCTTTGAATAACCTTCACGAACTCATTTGTGACGCTCAGTACTCGTGTGTTAATGAGAATACCTTGTACAATGAGATGAAGTGTGGTGCTGAAGATCAACTCGTATCCAAACTCGATGGCATCCTTTACAATCTCGATTGTGTCTGGATTCTGAACCGTGACAACTTTCGTGACTTCATGATGCGAGAAGCTCACAAATCCCGATATTCTATTCATCACGGGGCTGACAAGATGTACCAAGAACTTCGTATGTCTTATTGGTGGCCCGGAATGAAGAAAGATATCGCCTCCTACGTTTCGAAATGCCTTACTTGTTCCAAGGTAAAGGCCGAACATCAACGAGCTTACTCGAACAACCGAAAATCCTTGTCTGGAAATGGGAGAGCACAGCTATAGATTTCATCAATATATTCTCTCGTACTTCGTCTGGTCATGATTGTATTTGGGTAATCATTGACCGTTTGACCAAATCCGCTCACTTCCTCCCCATACGTGAAGACTACAAAGTCGAGAAATTGGCTCGTATCTACACGGATGAAATCATTTGTCGTCATGGTATCCCCAAGACATCATCTTGAACCATGATGGTCGGTTCACCTCCCGTCTTTGGCAAACGTTTCAATCCGCTCTTGGTACTCACTTCAATGTTAGTACTGTTTTCCATCCTTAGTCTGACGGTCAAGCGAGCGTACTATCCAAACTCTAGAGAATTTGCTTCGTTCTTGCGTAACCGATTTTGGTGGCAACTGGGATATGCACTTGCCTATGATTGAATTCTCGTACAATAACAGTTATCACGCGAGTATTCAAATGGCACCTTTCGAGGCATTGTATGGTCGTAAGTGCCGATCGCCAATTTGTTGTCATGAGATCAGGGAAGCTCAAATCACTGGTCCCGAGCTTATACTAGAAATGACGGACAAGATCTTGTAGATTCGAGACAACTTGCTCAAGGCCAGGAGTCGACAAAAGAGTTACGCGGATAAGCGACGCAAACCTTTGGAATTCAATGTTGGTGGCTTTGTACTTCTCAAGGTATCCCCTTGGAAGGGTGTAGTTCGTTTTGGTAAGAAGGGAAAACTCGCTCCTCGCTATGTCGGTCCTTTCAAGATTCTCGAAAGGATTGGAAAGGTAGCATATGGACTGGACCTACCTCAAGAGCTCAACAATGTCCATCCTACATTTCACATCTCGAACTTGAAGAAATGTCTAGCTGAAGAAGGACTCCAAGTCCCACTCGAAGACCTTCAAATCAACGAGACTCTACACTTCGTGGAGAAACCTGTCGATATCATGGATCGAGGAACTAAGCAATTAAGGCGTAGTCAAGTTCCTATCATGAAGGTTCGATGGGAAGGAAAACATGGCGCTGAGTTTACTTGGGAACTCGAAAGCGATATGAAGACTAAGTACCTGCATCTGTTTGTTACACCTTCCTAAATTTCGAGATGAAATTTCTAAAGGAGGGGAGAATGTAACGCCTCGTTTTTGGCAGCTTTTCCGTTTTTAGAAAGATTGTATCGTATTTCTATTTTCGAAAACTCATTTCCTTGTAACAATATTTCAAACCATTGTAAATCCGAGACTTCGATCATAATGAAATGAATCTTTTATATGAAATACACATCGTTTATGCATTGTTTATTGTTAAGGACTGATAGAAAACACTGATGACAACCACTATTGCTAGGCTAACCACTGCTATACAAGGACTGATAGAAAACACTGATGACAACCACTACTAAGCTAACCACTGCTATATCCAGGACTGATAGAAAACACTGATAACAACCACTGCTAAGCTAACCACTGCTATACCAAGACTGATAGAATATACTGATGACAACCACTGTTGGTCTTTAGTAGAGCTTTGCTTTGGCAGAGCTTCAGCTTTAGACTTCAGCAGAGTTTAGACTTCAGCAGAGTTAGACTTCAGCAGAGTTTAGACTTCAGTAGAGCTTAGCTATAGCAGACCTTGGACATTTAGTCTTCAGAAGAGCTTTGCTTGGGTAGATGTTACATTATCACTAGGATCAAAGGTTGTAGTATATTTTGGCTTTCGATCATCTATTCTTTTGTAGGGTTCAATTCCAACAATCTCCCCCTAGAACAGATGATGCCAAAACAAAAACATTGATGCATACGTGATTCCCATAAGCATAAGATTAACTTGTAAACAAGCATTGTGAATTCATAATTCGTGAGCATTCCGTACATTCACACACTTTACTATTTGATGACGAGACTTATGCATAATTGACACTTCGTTATACATTATACATACTTGTTTAATCCTTACAATACTTCTTTTATTATTACAACACAAAACCTATGTTTACATACTTGTTTAACACATGTTGTCATGTTCCCTTTGCATATTAGACCTCATTTTACATGTTGGTCATTTGTTAAATAACACGTACCACCTGAATATACAACAAATATACACCTTATAATGTTCAAAAGTATATATATATATATATATATAGACATGCGGGCTGGACAGATTCCAGTCGCAGCCTTTGGGCCGGGTTTACTTGTCTTGTTTCAAGGTTAATTACCCACTAATCATATTCAAAGCCCAACCCATTGAAACCCTAATTCCTTCCCTACATAATGAGAACTTCACCATCCTTTAACCCACTTTTACAACCCTCTAACACTCTCAAAACCCACTCAAACTCGGCTGAGTTTTTCAGCAACACCTCAGAAAGTTCCAGTCGTTAAAAGTGAGTTTTAACTCACTTCTCCTTCTAATTTCTTATTGTTATTTCTTCTACAACACTTAGATAACCTCTAGGACAGGTTTTCACAAGTTTTCTTGGGCATCTAAGGTGAAATCTCACCATTTTTGAGGTCCAAAGTGCCTATAACTTTTTGCTTGTTTTTATCTTTTTACAACTTTATTATTTTCATGTTTTTCTGCATTTTTCTTCCCCTACAATGTTTGTAATGCCTCTAGGGATGTTACCAAAGGTATTCCATGGAAAACCAAGGTGGAACAATACTACTTTTAAGGCTAAAACTTTCTGTTTTGGAAGATGAACTTATAAACTGTATTTAAACATACTTTTCTAAACAAACTTGCGCTACCTGTGCCCCTATTCAAGTCCATTGTTAGGTAGCTAAGCCAAGGTTGTTTCATACAAATTAGGAGGTGAAAAATTCCTCTAAACTTTCTGATTTTGTAAGGGTTCTAACCCACAAGTGTTGAAACCATCCAAGCTTGAGAAGGCTTGTGTTTTTGGTGAAGGTGTTATTACTTGGAAGCCTTGGCTATCCTACTTTCAATCCACCACCTCACTTGATGATTTCTAGGTAACCAATAAATTATGTTCAACCTTCACTTGAGTAACAAGGCTATGACACGTCCCCAAACGTTACCATGTTCAGGATGCGCACATCTAGCTTGCTTACATGGTCGATGCATAGTTTAGTGAAGTATTTCTTTCGTTTCATTCATGACCATCCGAATCGTGCATGTGACGGTTTGTGTATTAGTGAATCATATAACGAGGTTTAATGGATGCTTATCATCCTACCTCCATGCATGACTTCTATAATAATCTATGACATATATGATGAACTTAATATATATTATATAATATATATGTAAATAGACTTATACATAACCAAACTTTCGACAATGATCATATGGTTACTTGTCCTAACATTAGGTTTTATTATCTAAGACTTGAACCCCTCGCTACGATTCTAATGGGCACTTAACCCATGAAATCACAACAACCCATACGGGATATATATATTGTCAAAAACGAGTGTTTAAGGCTAGATAATAACTTTCTCGAATACATACTTTTACATACTTTAATTCTGAATCCTAAACCTCCGATATTATCCAAATACTTACACACCTACGTATCCTCATGTAGGATAACTCAGTGTTCCATCCATCAAACTCTCCAACTCTGCTTGGGATTACCAAAGGAAGCTTTGCAAAACTGTGAGTACACTTGAAAGCCCCTTTTTCGCTTTACACTTTTGGGTGCAATATGTTTAACCTATCAAAATACACGCAAACACACTTATACTTTATGCAATCACAAACAATCCATTATACATGCTTCAATACATGATACTTGATTTGTATTCTTGGAACATTCTTATGTGATTTGCTTGTCATTAACTTCCTACGAGCCTCCCCTTAACATGTATAGCGCTATAGGAGTAATGCACCAACCGTATTCTTATGGTCATGTTAAGTCTTTAATTCTTTCGGTAATCAGAGGATTGACTTGTAAAATTGCATGCCTTGATACATTAATCTAGTTAACTATTTTTGCCATGTGGATTCATTTAAACCTTTTTCATACTTATGCTATATTAAACTAGTGTACTCGCCAATGCCTTGTGTGTTGAACTATAGTTTTAAACATGTTGCAGGTTGATGATGTTGACATTGATGAAATCTAGTAGGGACGACTTAGAATCGCATCTAGAATTACTAAATTTTATCACTGGATTATTATTTAGTTTTGGTTATACTTTGAGGTTTCCAATTGTTGTACTTTGAATTCTTGTGATGTACTTGACAATTTTATTTATGAATGAAATTGGTTTGAATTAAATATTGTCACAATAATGTTATGAAGTCTCGAGCAATCTTGTTCGTCTCACTTCGATGTTTCCGCCGTCGGTTGGGGTGTGACAAGACTGGTATGAAATGGAAAGGAAATCTGATTGTATTGATATGAAAAGTGTAGTTCGTACAAGGGGTCTCTCTATATATTGGAGGAGAGGGGGACTATCAAATAAATAAAAATAACATACTAGGGCCTAAACTAATTAATGCAACTACAAACTAACTAATTAATACAACTACCATCTACCAACTAACACTCCTCCTCAAGTTGGAGCATAGATGTTAAGCATGCCCAACTTGCTACATATGAAATTTATATGAGCCTTCTGGAGTGGTTTTGTGAAGATATCTGCTAGTTGGAATTCTATTTTAACATGAATTGGTTGAATAGATGGAGGATCCTTTTGAGTGCCCACTATCCGATCTCTCATTAGGTGACAATCAACCTCAATGTATTTAGTTCTCTCATGAAATACTTGATTTTTAGTTATATGTATAGCTGATTGATTATCACAGTATAATCGCATCAAGTTTTCAGAGAAAACCCCGAGTTCTCTGAGAAGACGACGAACCCATATCATCTCTAATGTAACATCAGCCATAGCTCTGTACTCTGATTCGGCACTTGACGTGGATACGGTATGTTGCTTCTTACCCTTCCACAAAACAAGATTTTCGCCAACAAAAACACAATACCTGGGTGGTGGATCGATGAGAAATGGGACAACCTGTCCAGTCTGCATCCGAGAATCCAGATATACGTCCATCTCCATCTTCCGTAAAAACACCTACACGAAAATGACTCTGATCAGAATACAAGATCCCTAGACCCGGTATGGTCTTGAGATACGTAAGACACAAAGAGCAGCATCCAGTGTCTAGTGTATGGAGTGGCCATGAATTGACTTAGGACACTAACGAAAAAGGATATATCTTGCCATGTAACTGTTTAATAATTAAGCTTTCTGACCAATCGTCTGTATCATTCGAGATCCTTCAATGCACTCACTTCCTTTGGAAGGAGCTTCCTTGTAAGAAGCATAGGACTATCAACCGGTTTGCAACCCTATAAGCCACACACAGTTAGCATATCAAGGACATATTTCCGCTAAGACAGGAGTATTCCTTGTGGGGAACGTGATACTTCTATCCCAAGGAAGTACCGAAGTCGACCTAAGTCGCTAATCTGAAACTGAGACTAGAGGAACTGTTTGAGCTTGGTAATCCCATCTTCATCATCCCTTGTAATTATGATATCATCCCATAAACAACTAGAATGATCCTCCGGCCCTGATGATGTCTAAAGAATACAGAGTGATCATATGCACTGCGAACCATCCGAAACTCTCCCATAACACTAGAGAAACGACCAAACCATACCCTTGGAGATTGTTTAAGACCATATAGGGAACAATGTAATCTACATACCTTTGAGGCCTCCTCCTCAACAATGAACCCAGGTGGTTGCTCCATATAAACCTCCTCCTTAAGAACACCACTGAGAAAGGCGTTCTTAACATCAAGCTGGTGGAGCGGCCAATGATGAATGGAAACAAGAGCAATACAAATATGCACAGAGGGCATTTTGGAAAATGGGGAGAAAGTCTCGTCATAATCAATACCATAAGCTTGAGAATAGCCTTTAGCTACCAAACGAGCTTTTAGACGATGTAAAGAACCATCAAAGTTAAGTTTAACCATGAAGACCCAACGACAACCAACAACACGCTTACGAGGAGGAAGCTGTTCAAGATCCCAAGTCTAATTGGCTTGTAAGGCCCCAATCTCGTCTTCCATGGCTTGACGCCTTCCTGGGAGAGCCAGAGTTGTCATCATATTCTTGGGAACCGGGTAGGTATCCAGGGAAGTGGTAAAGGTACAAGGCTCAGTAGAGAGATGAGTTTAGGCAACGTAACCCTGAATGGGATAACAAGTGGAGCGTCTAGGTTCCTTGCGGAAGGTAATAGGATATCAGGATATGGTGCACCCGGAGGTCATAAGTAGGGGTATCCGAAGTAGTATGGGTAGTATCTAGTAAGGGTGTATCAGGTTCAGTCATGGCAGGAGCAGAGGACATATCAGAGGCATGAGTAGGTTAGGGATCAAGAGTCACTAAGGTCGAATCCTTACCTCGCCGAGAATATGTGAAGAGTAATGGCAGAGGATCTGTCGGAAGGCCCGAAGCTGTAGGAGTTGGAACTGTGGTGTCTAAGACCGGAGGGGTAGAGGGAATAGATGACACAGGAAAGGTAGGGATTATGTGAGACTCAAGTATATCAGGATCAGGAAATAGGTCAGAAACTGGAATAGAAGATTCTGGAAACAAAGGAAGCAACTGCTCACAGGTGATGTCGGCACTAGTACAGTATCAGCGAAGAGAAGGACTATAGCACCGATAACCTTTCTAGACACGCGAGTAACCCACAAAGACACAACGAATGGCTCGAGAGTTGATTTTAGGGACTCTGGGACGATGATCATGGACATAAGTTATACATCTAAAAATTTGGGGCTCAATAGGAAACGGAGTTCCTCTAGGAAATAAAACAGAGAACGGGGTTTGACCATGAAGAACGGACGATGGCATACAATTAATCAGATAAGCCGCAGTAAGAACAACATCACCCCAAAATTGATGAGGAACATGAGAATGAATCATGAGTGTGCGAGTAACATCCAACAGATGGTGGTTCTTGCATTCAACAACACCATTCTGTTGGGATGTATATGCGCAAGAAGTCTCATGAAGTATACCTTGTGTTTTGAGATATGTGGAGAAACCGGTGGATAAATATTCTTTAGGATTATCAGTGCGTAAGATTTGAATGGATGTTTTGAACTGGGTCTTGACATACGCATGGAGTTCACGAAAGATCGAGTTGATTTCACTACAGGATTTCAATAGGTAAACCCATGTAGCATGAGAATAATCATCAATGAAAGTAACAAAATATTGAAAGCCCAATGTAGTCTTAACTGGACCTGGACCTGGACCCCATACATCGGAATGTACAAGCTCAAATATGGAAATGGTTTGGCTTGACACTTTTGGGGGATAAGGACGTCGAGTATGCTTACCGAGCTGACATGACTTACAATGAAAGTTATCGAGAATAGAGATGCCAGGTCTCATTTGTCTTAGGATGACTGCAGAGGGATGACCTAACTGACAATCAATTTCAAAGATACTAGACTCACACACGTTTTCTTTGGGATGTGACAACGAGGACATTCGATAGAGACCTCCTGATTCGAGACCGGTACCAATTAATCGGTTAGTGCCTAGTTCATTAAAGGTACAATGGGTAAGATAAAAGGTAACGGAACAATTATTTCGTTTAGTAATCTTACTAACAGATTAAAGGCTGACAAGGAAGTTAGGAACGAGAAGAACAGAAGACAGGTTTAGGCTATCTGGGTTCTAAATGGATCCAATGCCGCGTACGCTGCAAGTTTAACCGGTGGGTATGAGGTAGTACGAAGGCTAGTGTCCTTGATATGTAGTCATGTGATGAGTAGCTCAAGAATCAATAATCCAGGATAAGTCAAAGCTAGAAAACGTACCTGGTTATACCGAGTTGGTTTGAGGACCCAATGACCAAAAAGGAAGGAACCGTTGAAGAAATCATACTTCTCCTTGGTGCATGTAATGGTGTGATTTCATCCATCTCCCATTTGAAAAGATGTTTAAGCAGAAAAACTGAGTTGAAACCCGAACACGTGAACCAAGGCGGAAAACCAAAGTTGCTCAAATCGATAAACGACTACACGGAAATGATCAGAAACAGATTCCGACGAGGCTGAAAAAAGGTGTCAGCCGGCGATGGCGTTAGGTGCGGCGCGTGTGTGGTGGTGGTGGAGGTAGCGGCGGCGCATGGAGACGCGTGCGACGATGGATGATGGCACGGGTTAGACGGTTTTGTAATCGGGGGATTGCGAACACGATGTGGTGGGTGTGACGTCCCGGCATCGGAGGTGTTCGGATCTGAAAAGGTAACGGTCTTTCGTGGTGGTTTTGGGTGAGATTGTAGGTAAGGAAGGTAGATGCAGATCTGAAACGGGGTCAAGAAGTTGGGAAAAGGAAGATTATACTGAAATCGTGGTGACCGGAAACTTGGCTAGATATGGTCACCCGAGAGACAAGCTTCTGAGCAAGAAACCTTTAGCTCCGATACCACTTAGATGAGGCTGGTATGAAATGGAAATGAAATCTGATTGTATTGATATGAAAAGGGTAGTTTGTACAAGTAAGGGGTCTCTCTATATATAGGAGGTGAGAGGGACTAACAAATAAATAAAAATAACATACTAGGGCCTAAACTAATTAATGCAACTACCAACTAACTAATTAATACATCTACTAACTAACACATTCTACATAAACACCAAGTCTAAATCAAAGGGTTTATCCTTGTGGGAATGGTCTCGTCAAGATGGATTAATCCTTAATCTTTCTTCGGTAATGATCGAGTGTGATCTGCAAAACAAAACATTGTGAGACTTGTTAGAAGGAGGAGAGGTGGGGGTTTCTCCTTGTAACCACCCTCTGGCATGAAAATAAGTATCGTTTACGAACAATAAACGAGTGTGTGTTAAGTGTAAGAGAATGAGAGAGTCAATGCTTAAACCAATGGTTGAAGGTTGGTATTTATAGCCGAGGAGTGTGGAGAAGGAGATGGGATGTGAGCCTTGGGTCGGACGTCGACATCATGGAATATCCTATTTGTCTCCTCTGACACTCTCGTTCGTGTTTGTAGAGGATTGAGACCCTAGCGCATGGTGACTGGAGCCACGTGGCCTGATGGTCGTCCTTGTTTTCGAGTATGTCTGATAATTTTCTGATCAATATCCATTAATATTTGTTATGATTAAGATCGTGAATTTTCTGATAATTTTAATCTAGTGTCGCTTCCTTTCACGTTCTCAATGTTGCACATCATCTGCGTTCATATAAATGTCATGCTCGAAGTCCTAAAGACCTACCAATAATACACATATATCAAATATATGATCACTATACATGTATTAGTCACATGTAAATTATTTATCTAACATTAGTTCATTAAAAGTTTAAACGCGTATCCATAATTCCTAAAAATTACCAACTGCTTGACTTGACTTCAGAAAGGGCTTTTCTAGACTTACGAAGACCTACTAACTCAAAATCAAATTTAATATGTATTATCACATTGAAAACATGTTTAAAGTTTGTTTAGATAAGGGTCTAAACTACTAATTGTCACATTGTAAGTGTGCCACAACTTGATAGATCAAGTTGTAAAGAGGGTAACAATCTATGCTCTCCTGTATCTAGCTTCCATAACACAGGAACGTCTTCTCACCAATGACTTAAAGAGTTTTATTTGAATTAATACAACCATATAAAATGTATAAGATAAAACATAAAGCTTATCTTTTTCCCTCTATCCAAATACAAATAAGCTTCCTCTACATTGATATTGTATTTGGAAAACACAAGCCTAGGCTTCTATAAAACACAAGCCTAGGCTTCTATATATCCTTTTTTTCTTATTACATGTTATTTCAGTGTCTTCGGTCCCTGATAAGGCGGTTGTTCTTATTGTAAGTTTGCCATAACTTGATAATTCAAGTTGTAAAGATAAATTATGAGTTATGATTTAAGAATTTGCGCATTTGTTTATGGTTTTGGTGACATGTGATTTTACACGGCTTTGAGTGATTAACGATTTTGACTGTCTACACTATTACTGTTTATGATCTTTCTTTCGAAAGCTAGTTTATCTTGTAATTACAACTATTTATTCATATTTATTTTTCTAATGGTGGGTGATCATGATAAATTATACTTTTTAGGTATCTTGTTGAACTATTCACCATGAAGTGTGTCGTAACTTCTAGGATTTTAATAGTTAAACCGACAAAAGAAAATACTAATTATTAAATATAATGTATTTGTTTGTTTTATTTTTCCATGGGGGATAGTGTTTTGTAAAAAATAAATTAAAACCCATTTCTTGCTATAGTGTGTAGTGGGGTGTTTATCGAGTTTTTTTCTTTGGGTTTCTCGAGTCGGGTTGTTCAGGTTTTTATCTGGAAAAATTTTACCCGATAACCGACTCATTCAAAGTTTGGGTTAGTCAGGTTTGGGTTAGTTCAGGTTAGGTTATTAGGTTTTCGGATTTAGATGTAAAATGAAAATACATGTTTTTTTTACAAAATATTATCAAAATTCGTATTGCTACTTTAAAAATATCATCAAAGTTCACACTTTATTTTATAATATGTTATTATAATATTTAGAGAAAAATGCTCGGATAGTCCCTATAATTTGCTCCATTTTCACCTATAGTCCCTACACTTCTAAAATTATAGCTATATGCTCCAACTTTTACACATTCGTTAATGATAGTCCCTAACGTAGATAGAGATTAGTTTTTGTATCAAGTGAGTGTGAAATGACAAAATTACCCTTACTATCCGAGAACGAATATACAAAAGCTAGGGACCATAGCTGTAATTTTAGAAGTGTAGGGACTATAGGAATAGAGCAAACCACGTTGTCAATCCGGGTATTTTTCTATAATATTTAAAAGTCTCAAAACTTATGCACATGCACGTCAGATGCTGTTTCCCCCACATTTTTTAAACGTCCATAACTTTTTTATACCGCATTTGTTTTAAAAAAAATTATACCATATAATCGAGTGTCTTTTTATCTTTAATATGAGAACCATATTGTTATATTTAGAAAAAAAAGAATTCGAAAACCCAGTTGCGTGTTATACAATAGACATAACGTAAAACACAATGACAAAACCCAGTTGCGTATTACACATTGGACATAGCGTAAAACACAATGAGAAAACTCAGTTGCGTACATAACATACAACACAAAAAGTATCAAACTACAAACACAATAGAAAGTAGACCAAAAACAAAATCGATGACAACAGTTAAAAGACACAATAGATAACAGACTAAACATAATGAGTATCAAATTAAAACCACAATTGATGACAACAGATAAAAGAAACAATAGACAACAGACTAAAACACAATCAACAATAGATTAAAACACAATGCGCTATAAAACAAAATGGACAACAAATTAAAACACAATCGATAGCATAATAAACACAATGACTAGAACCTATAACACAATGACTAGAAAACCTAAATATAACACTATCTTCATTTTGTTATACATGGTGTTATAAGTTCTCATAAGAACGCAATGGACATAACCCAAATTAACATTGTGTTATAAGTTTTGATAATAACATAATGCATAGAAACCATAGTAAAAACATTGAAACCAAAACCCAGTTGAAAGGCAAAATGACCAGAATTTTTAACACAATACAAAGAAAACCTAGTATAAATGAAATTTTTTATTTTATTTTATTTTTATATAACAATATCATATTCATATTAAAGATAAAAAACACTCATTGTTATGGTGAAATTTTTTTTAAAAACAAATGTCGTATGAAAAAGTTATGGACGTTTTAAATTGATGGAGGAGAATGGCATGTGTCTTACATATGGAGAGAGAAAGTCGATAAAGATTATATTCCTTTTATGCCCTTTTATTATTTTCTTTTCATGAAATTAATCTGAACCCTTCAAATTTAACATCAATGGACTAAAAATCCTTCTTACACTTCTTATTTATATTATCCAATGTATTTGATCCTAATCCATTAAAGACTCCAAACCAAAACACTTATATAAGGAAAAAAAACAATAAATGTTCGGGGTTTTTTCGGGTTTCGTGTTTTGGGTTTTTCGAGTCGGGTTGTTCAATAACCGGACCATTTAAAGTTCGGGTTTCTCGGGTCTAGTATCGCTAATTCGGGTTTTGGTGGCTTTAACTTCGAGTCAAGTTTTGGATAAAATCAACAACCCTGTAGTAACTTTATATGCTTGGTTTACTCCAAAAAATACTTGGGCCGAGAAGTTTATTTCTCGGAAGTTGGATATGTTGATGGCTACAATCTTGTAAAATAAGAGGCCCTTGATTAAGGTAGTTCAGTTTTGGCTTAATATATTATCATGTTTATTAATTCTCAAGCTTAAAATATTTGGTTTAGGTAACCTCCTTTGGCTTGATATGTTTTACACCCAATCTGTACTTGTAAATGGACATTGTAATACTAGTCAGAATATTAACCAAGGTTCAACTTCATCTCTTTGGAACTTATATATTAACCACCAATAAACACAACAAAACAAGTGTATAGTATAAATATACGGATACAATGGAACCTTAACCATAAACAACTCCTACACATATATATATAGATAAATGAAATCCCCACATTCATTCTGCTTTGACTACCAAAAAAATAAGCAAAAGACAAACAACGTGATGTTTCTTATATCAGTTCTTGTGTATATACCAAACCAAAACAGCTAGCAATCGATCCCGCACTGCCCTCGTATAGCATCAAGCTTGTCGTCCACTGTAAAAGGATCGATTCTGACCCACAGTAGGGAGAATATGGAAGCAAGAAGAATGGACCACACGATAACAATGGTTGGGGTGCGGTTTTGACGGCCCAACAGACCTTTGAGGAAGGGATATAAATGGACAATGACCCAGATGGCGAAAAACAGCCTCCCGAACAATGGGCCCCACGACTGGTAACCGCTGTTGATGGCTGACGAGACTCCGGAAACGATTCCAACCAAGTTGACAATAAGGACGGTAGTCGGAGGGATGAGAAGGGCAGTCCATTTGAAAATGTAGAGCTCTGCAAAATCGCCGTCTTCATCACTTGCTTTTGATGTGACGGTGAAATTTGTATCGATTCCTGCAAGAACTTTGAGGAGACCTTGGAACACTGCGAAAAGATGCGCTGAGGTCCCACCGATGACCCAAAACTGTTCGTTTCTCCACCAATCTTCAATGCTTACACCACTCCACCGGAGCTCCAGGATACCCGTTGCGGCGATCGAGATGAAAAGAAGAATAAACCATATACTCGCATAATTGCTAATCTGAAAGGTAAATAAATATTTTTCCGTAATGAATGCCGTATAATAATTAACTCAAAAAGATAATATAATTTAACCTTTCCTTTTGTGATTGCGAGTTGAAGAAATGACAAATAAAAGAAAGGGCAACATACCTCGGGAATGATGAACTTTCCGGTGAGAAGACACACAGCTGGAAGCACACAATAAGCAAGAAGTGGGATTGAGGTGAGAGGATAGACGATGGTATTGATGTACGCGAGCCGCTCCAGGAGTTTCAATTTACCATTATACCCATACCAGATGGGGCAATGTCGGCTGAGTAAAATCTCAATGGAACCTAAAGCCCACCGAAGAACCTGGTTCAAACGATCAGAAAGATTGATTGGGCAGATCCTTTGAACGCCGGCCGTGGAGGCATGCAGTAGATCGAGATCCATCCTCTTGCATGCATCTTAAATCCCGTCAAAATATCTTCCGTCACCGACCCGTAGATCCATCCGATCTGATTGTAACCAAACAAAACACGTGTTGAACAACAACATTTCAAATAAATAAAGAATGGTCTCCAAAAAGCATGCACGGATGTCACAACAAGGGCAAAGTGGTCATTTCCCAGAAAAATTCAGTCAAACATTGCGCTTTTTTTCGGGTTTCAGGTTTTTGGCCAGGAAAAAGTGACCCAATAACCAACCCATTAAATGTTCGGATTGGTTGGGTTTGGGTTATTCGGGTTCAGGTTAGTTCATGTCAGGTTGTTCAGTTTTCGGGTTTAGATGCAAAATGAAAATATGATTTTTTTTATTACAAAATATCATCAAAATGAAAATATGACTTTTTATTACATCAAAATTCATATTGCTACTAAAAAAACATTATCCGCATTCTAACATCATTTGACAATATGATATTTGTAATATTCAAAAGTCCCAAACCTAATGTTCCAAATACCGGAGACTCCAAACACAACATCTATAAAAAAAGACAATTAATGTTCGAGCTTTCTTTGGGTTTTGGGTTTTGGGTTTTTTCGGGTTTTTGGCTGGGAAAAAGTAACCCAATAACCAACCCATACAAAGTTCGGGTTGGTCGGGTTCAGGTTTTCGGGTATTCTCTAATTCAGCTTCGGGTTTTGGATAAAAATGAACAGCCTAGTCAAACTCATAAACAAGCATCAAAAGATAAAATTACCTCTTTACCCCATTCGGTCTTGTCCTCATAACCACAGCTAATAACATGGATAGCCTCTTTCAAAAGGGTAGCGGGATTCGTGGTGGGTGGAATTCCTCCCATCTCCATAAACGTAGCGGAAATGAATACCGAAGATTGGCCAAATCGCTTTTCTAAGCTCTTTTGAGACATGAGCAGTGACTTTTCCTCGTCGTATCCTGCTCACCAACCTCACATAAATACAAATATTGAAAAAAACAGAAACGGTAAATGGTAAATGATGGGAAAAGAGTAAACCTTCAACACCCTCATCCACGTCCTCTATATTGAAAATGGGAATGGTGGATTCGGTTCTTTTGGCTGCTCTCTTTTTATCTATATACTTCTTGTTACTGTGTCTTCCTTTCTTTCGTGAACCGCAACAGGATTTGACGATAATGTTTGGTTCTAAATCAGCCTCCGTCAAGACTGGATCGTATCCATAAAGAGCTTGTCTGTTGAAACAACAACCCGTCCCCACATAAACCGGCCCTTGAATGCCATCCAGCCCTTTCAAGTTGATCTACAAAATATAATAATTTTCAATATGAATGAAATTATTATATATTTGATTTGATAGTAAAAAGAGTAAGAAGCAAACATACATCAAAGAAGACAATGTTGCGGTTAGCATATCGATCGTGCAAATCAATCCCATCGAATCTTTGTGGGAATTGAACATAGCAAGTCTTCTTTCCGTAAGCAGGATCCATCATGAAACACATGGCTTCTTTAAGAGCTTTGCTGTTGTTGAAGTAGTGATCACAATCCACGTTCAAAAGATATGCACCATTTGTCAACACGGCCGAAACTCGTATCTGTCAACCACAAACTTAGCAAAAATTTCGACCATGTATTTATGTATTTGGGTTGTATATTAATCCTAAATTGGATAACTAACAAAATTTAGGTGAAAGGTGATAAAGAAAGGAAATGTGAACAAACCAAAGCATTCATAGCACCAGCTTTCTTGTGATGTTGGAAACCTGGACGTTTCTCACGAGAGACATAAACTAGACGCGGTAGCTCATTACCATCTGTATCAAGTCCTCCACTGTGTCCTAAGAACACCTACACAATCAAATTACCCATCATCATCATCACATGAAAAAAAAGGTTGTTTCATAAGAAACATAGGTTTATTCTTAAGAAGAAAATTGTTCACCTGGATCATTCCGGGGTGATCCCTAGGGTTATTTCCGGGCCAAGGAGTTCCATCTTGCATTGTCCAACCTTCTTCTGGCATCTTTTGTGCTTTGGCTACTAGAGCGTTTATCCGCACCTTAAATTCCTCGTACTCTCTCTGTCATCAATAAATTATAAGAAAATTTCCAACAAATCTGAACACTATAGTGACTAAAGAAACCACCTGCTAGTAAAACAATTCTTTGAACATATTTTCCTTTGTTAATATAATATAAATATAAATGATCTTCAAAATTACACAGAATTCTTTATATAGTTTACTTGGTTGGAAACCCGTTTACTACACGGGGTTGGATCAATGAAATGTTAAATGGTTATTAATAAACAAAAAAAGGAAAATAGTTGAAAAAAGAATATTAACTAAATAAGAGAGAAGTAGGAAAATTTTTACTTAATAGAAGAGAGAAGCAGGAAAATTATTATTTAATATGAGAGAGTAGCGGGAAAATAAGGGTGAGGATGCACCAGAAAGTGACACGTGTCCTCGAAGATTTTCGTTTATTATATGGTATGCTTATTACAAATTAAACATGTCAATCCTGATGCCAAAAAAGTCAACCATGATATTAGAGGTCAATGTGTATATCAACGGGATTACTGACTCACCTTCATTGCTCTGCGTTCCTTGACAAAAGACGGCTGAATCTTGTCCTTCAAGTAATCTATCTTCTGAGCAAAATAGAACTCGGGTGCTCTAGGTTCAATGCTATGTTTCTTGCAGAACGGGACCCACTTCCTTGCAAACTCTGCAGTCTCAGAGAGGGACTCAAATGTAAGCATAGCAGAACCATCATCAGACACGTAGCAAGAGACTTTGTCAACAGGGTACTCCACAGCTAGAATTGATAACACCGTGTTTGCTGTGATGAGAGGAGGTTCTTTCAGCGGATCCACCGTACTCACAAAAACATCTATAGGTGCCAGCTGTGACGGCTCTCCCTCCCTGTCAAATCTGCAAAAAACAATATACACTTCGCACTTCAGGACTCAATGACCGTAGAATGATTAAAATTTTGCGATGTTTTACCTCATTTGAAGTCGGTCAAGGTAGGTCTCACGTTCGACAGGAAACCATTTTGGGAACTGATCAAGAATCCATGATAACGCAAACCAAACCTCACAGATAACAGATACCAACCACAAGGGATAAGCATCCTCCACTGGATGACTGCAACGGTATTGCAAGAAGAAACCCAAGATAATCAACCGCAGAATGATCACAACACGATACGGAGTAAGATGAGCTGATGAAATAGGCACCACTCGGCTCATTGGTTGACGCGCATCGTCAGCCCTGTTACATAAAAACCCAGTCACCATAAAAAGCAGCAACCTCGTTAACAATCAATCATATAAACGCAAACACTATTATAAGATGCGTACATTTGCAATTCTTCTCCGTTGGATCCGGTGCGTTCAATCTCACCACCTCCTTTTCCTTCACTGCCATATCTGTGGTTCATTTGCGTGATATTTTTCTCCTGTTTTAGCTTCCACCCTTCCACTCTTTCCTTCCAGTCAACGTTTCCGAGCCCATAAGCATTCAAGTCTTTTGACGGGTCCACAATTCTTACAGGAACTACAAGAAAACAACATAACACACATGAGATCACAATTTTGCAAAGATATACTACTTAAGATAAGACGGTTTTCTACCTGGTTGCCTGGGGTCGATGTACGGAAGTGAGTGGACATGCTTGTCACCAGGACCTAAAGGACCCGATGTACTTCTTACCGACAAATTGTCTGTAACACTTGGAATTTCCCCAGAGACCTGCAAATAGAATGATTTACATATAATTGTTAGAATTTAAGGCTCTTTAGACCCGTTTCCTCTTTTTTGTGATGAAGCGTAAACCGTATTGACAAGAAAAAACTTAATATATTCATAGATCATAGCTTACTTGGTGGCCATTAGTGAGAAGGGGGACGGGTTGCTGAGACTCGTGTCTAGCAGATGAAGAAAGATCAGCATAATCTCCCTGCCATTGGCGTCTAGCTTTGTTGTTCCCTTGATCATAATTGAACTCGTTCTCCAAGTCTTCATCGTCCTCCTCATCCTCATCACCATCAACCCGAGGGCTCCCTATTAATTTCCATAAGTTAAAACTTAAAAATCTAACGATCTATCTATCATTGACCAAAAGTCAACTAAGCGAACCTTTGTGTCTTCTGTATCTAGTCTTGCATTGAGGGCAGGCTTGATTCCCATCTCTCCTTTCGTACTCATAGCATGGCCTGCATACCGGGAAGGCGCACTCGTTGCAAGCAACAAAGATTTCACCACTTTCAGTTAGGCCTACGGTGTCCCCACAAATCTGGCATATCTGCCCGTTCAAATTCTTCAATGGCTTCGGTTGCTGCGTGATCAACACATCAAATGAATCATTCATTATAAACAATATAATATAATATAATATAATAGATCCACATCTCGAAACTACCAATCAGAATCTTAATATGTTATGATTAGCAGATTAAAGCTAGGCAATTTACATGTCTGAATTAAACACCCTAAATCATCATGAGATCAGAATCACAATTGCATTTTTATTGCAAATCTAAACAGATTTAACAAGTCATTTTTCAAATAGGGAACAACGTCTAAACATGAATTAGGAAAATTCACATCTGTTGACACATTTGACTAATCGGAATGATATCATTGCTACCTCTTCCTTTGTTACTCAACAAAATTTCCCATTTTTCCCACATTAAACTAATACTAAATAAACACAAATCTTTCCAACAAATTTCTCACAAATCAACCCCCCCTAAAATGCAAATCTGATCCCAATTATCAAAACCTATATATATATATAGATATATATATAAACAACAACAACAACAACAACAATAATAATAATAATAATCATAATCATAATAATAAACAATCAAAATTACAAACAAAAAACTCAGACAAATCAATTAAAACCAATCACTAATCTTATTAAACCTCAGATCTAAACAAAACCCAAATTTAGATCGAACAAGATCCACATCATAGCATCACCTGACAATTAGATCTACACTAAATCAAAAACCCATTTCAAAATCAAACAAGAAGAATAAAGAAAAAACAAACATACCCCTCCATCAGATTCGTGTCTAATTCTGACTAACTCATTCCTCTTGTGTGATCCAGCCACCAATCCAGCATTTGCCTGCATCTTTTCCAATCAAAACAAGAAACCCCAGTTCACAGATTTGATTTTTAGGGTGTTTTATGATCTGATTAGAAGTTTTAAGATCCAAAATGGAAAATCACATGGGCATAGTCTTTGTATCATCAAATGACTGACTATACCCTTTTGTTTGTTCAGTATGCCTTTGCTTTCTCACTTCATATATTGCTACTGGGTTTCGATTATCATTATTATATTTGTGTTATGAACGGGTTTACCGGTTTAGCCGGTTACCGGGGAAAGTGGCTCGGCTTGGTTGTTGACTTACTGTGAGTGTCGGCCAGCCAGCCGTGCAAGTGGGACACAGCTTTAGATATTTGTGTATTTGGTTGCTACTTTTTTTCTCACTAAAAACATTTGTCTACAGACATGATGTTGGTCTACTGGTTGGATAGTCATTTCGTTTTTTTATTTGAGTTTCCAAGTTCCACTTCAATTAGTATTATTTTGAAGGACATTGATGCTTGATAATAAAATTTAGAATTAGGCTTCTTTGGAGATCGTTAGCTTGAAATCGAGCTGAATCAGGTTTTACTGCAGTGGGTCTTCGGGTGGGCAGGTTTTCTCTATAACTGGTGGCTTGGGTATGCATCCAACTCTGACTGTTATGAAGGAGGAAGTCCATTTGCTCGATTGAAGGCATCTCATGATGTTTATCCAGTGATTTAGTTGGTCGTTCAGAAAAAACATCCTAGAGTGAAAATGGGCCATGTTTACGAGTTGATGGATAACCTGATATGAACTTGAAATTTGTGTCAAATATATAAACGAGACATATATTTGTAGGTTGACATAAAAAAACGACATGTTCAAATTGATTGCTTTATTAATTTCGTATATTAATGCTTTAAATTTACAATCTATAACAAAAAATATAGATGCATACAAAACAATTATATTTTAATTATAACATCTAATGTCAAAGTTTCTTTTAAGTTTTAATGCTAGAATGAAATACCCAAACACTTTAAGTTATGACATGAAACATATTTAAATTATGAGTTAAATGAGCCAAGCCGCAAATTCGCCGGGTTGACACAAACAAATTCATTTTGCTAAAATGGCATGTGAGTTCAACCCGAAACCGATCCATGTATAATAGTAAGATCAAACCCACAAATTTCACGTTGTGTCAGAAATTTGCAGATCTATTAAAATTGTGAACAATACCTAGAAACACAATTGTCCAACAATTTATTCATATATACCATATAAATCTCAAGTGTACGTTATAATTATCAAGATGAATATGGGAAGCTAATGACATAGGTTTTGTGATGTGTAGTGTAGGAAAGTTAAAGTAATGATGAATCCAAAAAAAACGTGAATGTTTCTCAAGAGACATATGTAGCATATACGTGAAACTCTCAATGAACACCTTTGCAGAATATCATATGCGAAAGTGTGTGTGTATGAGATGTGTTTTAGGTATTCCAAAAGACCAAACTATAGGTACTAATCCTTTTGGTAGTTAACAATAGGTTCAAGGTGATTGAACTTCTTAAAATGAATCAAAAGTAGGTAACATAGTATAAAAGACATAAGATAAAAGACATTCGATGCATCTCACAAAGTTTTCACTACACACCATGTGATAACCGGTACTTTTCAGTTTATAATTACGTGAATAACAAACATCAAGACAATAATACCGAGCGTAATTAGACGTAATTAACTTAATTAGACCTTTGGAATTCCGAGGAATGTCTATTCAGCCCTACAGTACATGATTGGTGATTTCGTAACTTTTGCGCACATTTAAACGGTAACGAACTGATACCAGACAAAATACCGACAATGCCTACAATTATGAGTCTTATACATATATTTTAAACACATGAATTGGCTTTGATGAATTATCATGCTTCTGAACATCATAAAATGCATACGCGACCGTAGGAACGCACCGACAACGAGACGGAAGCATTAGACTCGTTTAATATCTTAAAAAGAAAAATATGATGATAACTTTATATTTATAATTAAATTTTAATATGTATAGCTGAAATCAGATCAAAAAAGTACTAGAAACGACAACCGATGCATTTTATGCGATTTTTAACGCAACCGACGAACGTACGCGATTAATACCGACTACCGACATCATGTCACGAATTTTTGACCCTAAAAAAATATTATACGACGTTCCACGGATTTTGGGCTTGAAGACGGGCCTTAACAATGCTTCTGGGCCGCACAAACGATTAGAAACACGCTAGTGGGCCTTGGGCCCAACCAACCAAAACCCTAACTATAAATACCCACTTATAACTCAATCCCCTCATTCCCTTCCCCAAACCCTAGCCGTCGCACACCCATCTCTCTCTCCCCTCCCATGTCTGTCGACCGGAAACCGGCCGACCACAGGCGGAGCCGCGGCGGCACGGCGACGACGCGGCGGTGGTCTGGAAACCGATTTTCGGCACGTCAAGGCGCGTACCCCCCAAAAACCGCACCTCCCGAGCACGATTCCGACATCATTTTTCTGTTTTGAGTAGCGGAGGTGGTGATTTCAAGCTCCGACAGCCTAGTGACGCGGCAACATGACGGCGGAGGTGTTTATGCATGACCTTATCTGCGGCGGCTCGTCCTCAAAGTGTCCGGCAATGCTTTATTTTGGTAAACTAATGACTACAGCGGTGGTGTTTCACGGCGGCGGTAAAACCACCGGAACCGACTAAGGCGATGGTGGGGTTTTGGTGGCGGAACAAAAGCCGTAGCCGGCTGCGCTAAGGCCGGCGGCGGTGGCGACAGTGATGGTTATTTTTGTTCGAATTTCGGGTTCACATCGGTTCAGATTCCGGTTCGGGATACGAGAAGGTCTTGGGTCAAACCGGGTCAACTCAGTGATAAGTTCGAGTTCAGGTCAAACCCGATCAACTGGTAAAAAACGGTCAATATGGTTAGCCTCAGTTCGGGTTCGGTTCAGTCAGATCGGTCAATATCATATTCGGTTCTGGTCGACTCGGTCAACTCAGTCAACTTGGGTCAAACCCGGTCAACTCAGTCAACCCGAGATTTTGTAAATTAAATAACGACGTGAATATTTTTTATATCATTTTATATAAATTTTATCATTATTTAACGCGAACCGAGCTCAAACCGACACGATTAGTAAACGATAAATATTTTCAAGTAGATTAAAATCAATAAATAATATATTTGTTCTCGTGTAATGGACTTTTGTATATTAATCATGTTTTTATGTTAGTTAAGAACAAATCGACACTTCGTTACAAAATATATATGTATATTATACATATATATACATATATATATATATTAAACTTAATCACGACGAGTATCCGACGTATTAAAGTCACGATAGAATTGTATACATATTATTATTACCTTATTTGTTGTGTTTTGAAAATTTTATCGACAACTTGCATTGTCGGGATCGTCCAAAAACAGAGGAAACTCTGCCCGTTTTTCGTAAAAATCCGTAATACGAAACACGTTTATTTTTAAAAACGACACCTATCGGAATTCAAAGTATTTTATAAAAATAAATATAAGTGTATATTTATTTTGGCGACACTTTATAACTCACAAAAATGCATTTATAACGTTTCGACAGAAGCGGTTTACAAGATAACGGAATGCGGAAACTTATATCGTATAAACATAATTTCTTATATTTTAATTCAAACGTCTATGATTCAATAATTATTTTAAATAAATATAATTAGTTATATTTATCTTCAAAGTATACAACGACTATTCTGAAAAACGTGTTAATACATTATACGAGTTATAACGACTTATTTTCATATACATGTTCGTTACATACATGCACGATCATTCGGAACGACTAACACGATTCTATAAATATATTTATATTTTATATAAATATATACACATTTTAAATCTCTCGAACACTAAGTGCTTCCAAGAGTTAGTGTTTACCACAACTATAAATGGGATTAAACGAGTATGTTATTATCGTTTCTGCCAAGTTAACATCTTCCCATCAAATCATTGATTGACGATTCGATAGAGCTCGGTGACATGTAGTTTAGCTATGCTTTTAGTCGAGACTTATAAGCTTAATTCCTTGATAGGAATGTCATAGATTGCATGCTAGCGAGTTTACGTATTGGAGATAACATTATGGGTCACTTTATGCTAGCTTTGCACCGGATCTCGAGGTGAATTCATAACCCCCATTTTTAACAGTTTTATATTTTTATAAATGTTTTCGGGGGTGAAAAGACATGCAAGTTTTTGCAAAAGTACACAATATTTGAACGAAAATTCATATTTCTAAACCATGTTGCAAACGAAATTCTATTAACTTAAAGGGTTTATGAAAGGTTTATGCTAAACATTTCGGTTTTACAAAACACTCGCGTATTTTCGAAACGTGCATGAGTTTCATGACTAGTGACGGGAAGGTCCTAGTTAAAACAGGACTGGTTTGTCCTGCGTACAAGTAAGCGGACTGGTTGGTCCTGCTTACAAACACAAGGATTGGTTTATCCTACATACGAATATTGTCCTGCTTACAGACTCAAGGACTGGTTTGTCCTACATACAAATAAGAGGACAGGTTGGTCCTGCTTATAAACACAAGGACTGGATTGTGCTCTACTCAACATGTAAGGGCTGTAGGGTCGCTTAAAACTGTACAGTGAAGTCCTCGTTACATATCAGAACTATAACCGCCTGCTAGTCTACCGTCTTGAGTAAACTGTTTGGCGAGGCACTTCCTAGCTTGAGGTTGGTTATAGGCTCATGCAGGCATGTTGTCTTTGTCGTACGCGGACATCAACGGTTATTCAAATATTACAAAAATAAGGTTTTCAATTGACATGCCGAGAAGAATGGTTTATTATGTTTTCTCAACAATATTTAAACCGGTTATCAAAAATATTTATTTTAAATCTTTTCGAACAAACTATGAACTCGCCAACTTTATGTTGATTTTTTGCATGTTTCTTTCTCAGGTTAGAATTTCAAACTATGGCACGGTTGGAATAGGAGAACCCATAGGGATTCGAGTACTTAACGTGCGTTCACTTTCTAAAAGTCTTAGCATTATATACTTCTCGCTGTGCAATGAAGATACCAATTAGATAGCATCTAACTCTAATTTTAGTGGGTGTGACACACCAAGTAAAAATTATCTTATTTAACGTGACGTATATGTTGAATATGAGTTGTCGTCTTGTTTACGATATTTCACACAAATAGATTATATTATGATAGAGATCATATTTTAACAATTTCCCACTAGAGTTACGCTGGTAACGACTAATGATATTATGCCAGTAGCAAGCTAGTTTTTTTTTTTAACTTAGCGTAAGATATACCTCTCAAATAACCTAACAAAACTAGTGGTAGATTATAGCTTTTTAGCCATTACTCCTAGTGTTAGACGCATACAAATAACTACATAATGTGTTAAAGGGTTTTCTATATGCACACCACGGGTACCTACAAAATTAGTCATATCAACTTTTAAAGGAACGCTTAGCTTTTGTTATTCCAGTTAAATGGAATATGTGATACGTGAATATATTTTTTTTAACCTAAAGAAACAACACCACCAAGTTTAATGTGATAACTGCGGCAAAACCAGGTAAACCCTAATTTATACATACGACTTACACGAGTAACGAAACGATATTAGTTATGACTCGGATGAATCCTAGGGTACGTTATGAGTAACATACGAATAATAATAGTAAACAATGCGATATTGACGCCTCAGGGTGCTAAAACAAGTTAAACGAGAGATTTACGTTTAATAGTTCATAAACCATACATTTACGATTAGATACGAACCGAAGCGTGTAAACGATTTTAGGAGTATGGTATTGCTTAAACATAATACTTAGACACTAACATAAGGTTTGAGGCCTTAGCAGATAGTTGGCACGTTAAACGAGGTAGTTTCTGGTTAACAAAATGCCTTCGATTTTAACACACACGGAAACAACCAAACATGCGTTGTACCATCAGTCAAGCCTAAAAACACTTATATAGACTAATATAATTTGTTTTAAGTAAAAACATTGAAGTGTCAGGCATTTGTTGAAGCTGGGCTCGTATTTTAAAAATATTAAAAGCCATGCTAAAAACGCATTGTTTTGCGACTGTTTAACAAATCAGGGGAGCGATTAAGACCCGATAATGAACCTAAACATTAAAATATCAGGTTCACTTATCCTAATATTGCAAGTTCCAATGTTTGACAAGTCAAAGTATTCTAGGAAAGCTTAGAATGGTCTAATCGTACATATATCTTTTTTTCTTTTTTTTCATTCCTTCAACACTAAGCAACTATCAAGCACCCTTAACCTCTCTAACTTCTATTCCAGCTGCGTCACAATAATTCCTTACCATATAGCTTGATGCTTATTTGATGTCTTTTTTATATGAAAACATGATTTTAACAAAAAGATTGGGGTTTGATCCGTAAATTCTTAGGATTTTAGCTATGAAACATATAACAAGTTCATACATGGTGTTGGGTGGTAGAAAAGTTGAGAACAATGGATCAATGTAACACCTCGTAAAATTCATGTCCGGTAATATACCGACACGTGTACGAACCCTTGGATGATACCACAAATGAGTTAAACGCTTAACTCGCTCAAACGTATCAAATTCACAAAATTTTCTTACAACGGACCGTAAGCTACGGTCCTAAACCGTATGCTACGGTTTTGCTATGATGTTCCATAAATCAAACCTGACTGTAACCTACGGTCAAGGACCGTAAGCTACGGTCTGGTTCTGCTGAATTGATTTTATACTAACTGTAAGCTACGGTCTGGTGACCGTAGCCTACGACGAGGGTTAGAAGTCTTTAATTTTCATTATATTGATTTTCAAAGAATGACCCGGAGGCCCCTAGACTTTATTATTTTCGTATTTCTTGATTAATCAAGCCACCTTTCGATCCGAACAACTCTCGGTTGAGGTGATATCTTTTGATTCATCAACCTTAAGTGTTCCACATTATCACCAAGTCGTTAACTTTACTAATTTAGATAATTTAACCTATAAAACCATAAGAACTCATATTTATTGTATCCTAAGCTAGTAACCACTTATAAGTCACTAAAGCACATAGTATAACACATGTTAACATCCGATTATTCGTACTCTTCTTCAATACATCACGTGTTGAACGAAAAGAACTAGTTATGTCATTATGTCATTGAATAATAGTCAAGGGACAATTCATATCTAAAAAAACTATATTTGAGGGACTAAAAGTGTCAAAATACCAAAATTCTGTCAAGATGCCACCTATCCTGCAAATTGCCACCCTCTTGCAGCTCTTGACACCTATCTAGCCATTTGTAATAATCCTACAACACCTCTAACACATGGCTTCATACTCACACACCCTCTTGCACTATAAATAGCCCTCAAATCACACTCTATTCCTTGCTCATTTCCTGTTCTTCCTTCTATTACACTCTTGGAAGTTCTGTAACACCTCGTAAAAATCGTGTGCAATAGTATAGTGACACATATTGTATTTTAAATTTAGTCTATTAAAGACTAATAAGGACTAAAAGTGTCAACATGCTCAAACTGAGCCTCTGAGTGACTGTCTGATGTCAACATGCATAAACAACAGCCTCTGAATGACTGATATGTCAACATGCTTAAAACTTGGCCTCTGAGTGACTGATATGTCAACATGCCCAGCCTCTGAGTGACATTGGAGTCAACATGCTTATAGTGAGCCCCTGAGTGATCCTTTACGAAGTCCTAACTCTCATACATGCCATTTGATAGACGAGAGGGTTTAATTCTGTAAATATGTGAAAGTTGGATAATGGAGGGGTTAAAAGTGTCAACATGTTAATTTATACCTCTGGGTGAGCTTTAACGAACCGAGAGCTCGACAATGTCCGAGCATAATCCCGAGTACGCCAAATATTGGCTACGGAGGGTTAAATATGCTAAAAGGGTGTTTTAGGAGGTTTTAAGGGTATTTAATAAGTTGAGGGACTAAAAGTGGCAAACTTCAAATCTGCTATGGGGCGCTCGCGGGGCGCGAGAGGCAAGCCCTGTGCCTCTCGCAGGGCGCGAGAGGCCTGTATCTGCATAAAGTTTTGCTTGGCCTCCACACATGTTTCCAAAAACCATTTCTTTCGAAACTATGGACTTTCAATCAGCTATGCCACGTTTTAGGACACTTGTAAGCTCCCTCTTACACCCCTTAACACCTGGCATCACCTCCTTCAAGCTCTCCAACTATAAATAGGTGCCAAGGTTCACCATTTGAACTTGCACCTTTCTTATTCATAACTCTTCTCCCTCTTTTGTAAGTTCCTAACTGAAAGGAGCATCCAACTTAGTTCTCTTGCATCGTAGAAACCTCTTGTAAGTGTTCCTTCCTTGTGCATTTTCGTTTATAGGCTTTATAGCCAAAAGTCAAGCGTTTTACGGAAAACGCTTTGACTTTCGGTTAAGACCATTATGGTCCAGCCATTGTTCATAATGAACATGGCGAAGTGATCATAATAAGGTAGGTGTTAATCCCTATAAAGGGCACCCCCTAAAGATACTTATTTTAAAACTTATTTTAAACATATTTACAGTAGGTACAAGATATAAACTCAGAATCCCAAATAATTTATAAACTATGTGTAAAATGACCAAAATGCCCCTTCGGTGCATAGTTTGGTCATAAAAGATAAATTACACATATAATTAATAACCCACTGATATTATATCATAAATAAAATATTTTTCTAGAATACTTATAGTTATAACATTAAATTATGTTCAAGTTCCTTTTATACGGTATGAAATTACCGAAACCCCCTTATGAGGCATAGTTTCATTTTAAAACCATAACGGGCATAAAAGTTGATATCCTATTGATATTACAACTTATTTAAAATATAGTGGCATATAGAACTTGTCCATGACTTATCCGGTTACCGGATATCGCTAATATGCGTACGGTTAAGTATATGTAACTATTTTACGGAAATTAACCCAAACGGGTTTAACCTTGTCATTTAAGTCTCGAAATCCAGAATGTTTATAGTTTATCCATATTACACAAGTCAAGGTACTTGTTGGGATTAAACTACATTCTATCCGATCACCGTTTAATCAAGCGTTATACGTCTTGATCCTGTTCACTACACGGTCTAAGTCTATGACTTAAATAAAGACCGTTAGTATTTAATTGGTTAATTTATGCATAATCCAGACTAGAGACTTGCCGGTAAATGCTATCTGCACTTAGTACTTTTGTGTACGGCTGAGTTATAAATTAAAAGAAGACTAGCTCAGGTAAATACTCTCGACTTATTTCCCCTATACAGGCTTGGGTTACGGTAAATTATTACTGCTTGGTCGGAAATGGGATCAATCGAATGCCGGGTGCGGCTAGTAAATCCGCATATTCTGTTTTAATCAGTTTTGTTTGATAACTTAAACATCGGGGGTTAACTACCGTGTCCTGGATATCCTCGGCTCATTAAATAGAAATGGCCACGACCTTAGCGCAGGTGTAGGCATACACCCGATAGACGCTCAAAAATGCCTTCCCACAAGGTTGGGAAGAATTGACTCCTTTGTGAGTCCAAAGTGATGTGTACGTTAATCATGTCTCGATCTCTATACCGGGCCTGTATGTATGGACAAACATGTAAATCTGTTAACAAGGTTGGACGGTCAACTTTCCCAAGTTATAAAAGATTTTGTGCTGATATGCACTTAAAACATTTTTGAAATGTTTTCAATATGAGTCAGTTGGGTATATTTACCAGCGAAAGCTGACGTATTTTCAAAAGACTAAGCTTGCGGGTACAATACGAAAATAGGCTGGAAGTGCTCAGTAGTAATAGAGGATCTTGCAAATCCTAGATCTGCCCAAAGTCTGTTTTATATTCTTTCCATGTACAATCTATGATCCGCCTGTGGATCTTCTATTACGAGCCTGTATATTATTTTGTGTTTCGAACATTTGGTTTGTAATAGTAATTTTACTCCAAGACTTCCGTTTTGCCGTGTTTAATTGACTATGATGATTATCAACTAAAGTCACGATACTCCACACCCGGGCCCACCGGTGTATGGATTTGGGTTGGAAATCCAGGGTGTGACAGGTTAGTATCAGAGCCAACGTTTAAGAGAATTAAACACTATCCTTCTTGTGTTTAATCTCAAACTTACATGAGCACATTCCTTAGACTTTCGAGTCTAGGCATTGACCTAGGATTACTCATTTCATTATTAAGTTATTAGTATTGTTTTTGAATTAATTTTTAACAGGAAAATGCCGCCACATGTACGAGGAAGAGGAAAAGGACCAATGATGGGAGGACCTTCAGGACATGTTCCCCCACATCCACATCACCCGAACCCCTATGAGGACTCGGGAGATTCATGGCCATTTGCCCAACATTCGCCTACCCACACTCAAAGTTCTTACCACTCGTACCATTCACATCACTCTCACCACTCCCATCACTCTCATCATTCTTACCATGAAGAGTTTAATCCAAACCAGTACTTTAACACACCTCCAGCTGATCAGAATCAGTTGGACCAACCAAACCCCATGGACGAGGACTCCGACCTGGAGATGCCACCGTCGGGATCGCATACGCATCCCATTGAAATCTCAAGCGATTCAAATTCCTATGTCGGATCGCCTAACCAAGGTCCTAATGAGTGGGACCAATATTGGAACCAATTTACCTTCGCCAATACTCCTTCCCATCACTCCCAACCACCTCCCGTGCAAGAAGATGTGCACACGGAACTGGTGGAACAACCCCAATCGCCACAAGAACCGCCAAGGAGGAAAAGAGGAACACGTATGTCGATACCTGCGGGCCAACGGTCGGGTTCGCTACCACCTTTGCTTGAACCCTACCCCACTATTCAAGAGGACCCACAAATGGGTTGACCCTCTAACACCTCACCTGTGGTGGAACCAACACCAACACCTACAGTTCAACCACCACCATCGGGTTATAGTAACCCAATCCCCACATATCCAGATACGTCTGATATGATCCTTTTAACCCATCTACACCAGTAGACTATCAAGCATGGTCGCATGACCCCTATATGCAAGCGGTTATGCACAACACACTTTACCCATCTCCTTTCCCACCTGCTTGTCCACCGACTGGATATCCAACTTATGGGTACCAGTATCCGGTTATGCCACAACTGCAACCACAACCTCCGCCACCACTTGAGGCTATTAACGAAGCCTTAGAAAGAAATGCAACAACAAGCCGAGAAAATGGAAAAGAAGACGAACAAGTTCTTCAAGAAACTCTCCAAGCTGGTTAAGGGAAAGAAGGACGAGTGAAGTCTCTTCTAATATATGTTAGTCCCTGCGTGGACATTTTGTTCAGTAGTCCTTACATGGACAATTTATTTCAATGTTTCTAGTATTGTAATTTCTATTTGGAATTTAATGAAGCATTTTTTTTGGAATTATATATATATATATATATATGTATATGTATTCATCCTCTTAAAAACGAGCGTCTCGATTTTATTCGAAATTTATGCTCTACTATATAATTCCAAAAGACCTTAATAGATTTGATTATGCCAAGTGGCGTAGACCATACATTGGCCAAAAAATGATAGTTAAGGACAAGGAGCCTTCTATCAGGATAGTTAAGGGAAGTTATCCTTCTATCCAAAAGGTGGGGAACTAGGTTCAAACCTCCAAGGTCGTTAAGGTCGAAGGTGACCGAGACCATTAATCAATCATTAAGGTACTCTTAGGTTAACATTAAGAAATGTTCATACTCTTGGTAGTGTGACTTGAGGAGCCACACTAGCCGTCTAGGTAAAAGGACTGCGTCCTAAGACCTACTATATAGCCTTTGTGATCAATGTGATCCCGACTAATGTCATTAATGCAATGACATGTGACAAGCCAAGGTGCCCAATTTATGTCCAATGTGACAGGCCAATGTGCCCAATTTATATCCAATGTGACGGGCCAATGTGCCAAATTTATGTCCAATGTGACAGGCCAAGGTGCCTAATTTATGTCCAATGTGACAGCCCGAGGTGCCATAAATTTACATCTGTTATGATGTAGGCTAATATGCCATGAATTACATCTGTTATGATGTAGGCTGATATGCGATGAATTTACATCTGTTATGATGTAGGCCAATGTGCCCAATTTATGTCCAAGGTGACATGCTGATATGCCATATGTATTATGTCCTAAGTGACAAGTTGATATGCCATATATTATGTCCAATGTGACCGGCCAATGTGCCCAATTTTTAAATGTCCAATGTGATCGGCCAATGTGCCCAATTTTAAATGTCCAATGTGACCGGCCAATGTGCCAAATTTTTAAATGTCTAATGTGACCGGCCAATGTGCCAAATTTTTAAATGTCCAATGTGACCGACCAATGTGCCCAATGATTACATCCATTAGTGACAAGCTTATGAGCTATATAATTGTCAATTATGACAATGACAGTTGTGACCTTACGATCCACTGTCTAATAATATATGGACTATGTCAAGATTGTAATTTGCCTATGATGGTCCTATTAAGACCTAGGCCAACTATAGATATGATAAGCCTAAGAGTTGTGATGTTATTCACACTAGATAGGCAATGGATTATTATATTCAATGTATAAAGACAACATGTGTCACACCCTGGTCGTAGCGGAAACGCAAGTGTGTGACTATTAGGTAATCATTGCATCCAATTTAGTAAACAGTATTAACAACAACGATGTCATGCCATTACTGAGTTTCATTATACATTTACATACTTCAAAAGTGAAACCTCATTGTTATCAGTATCAAATTTACCATTACAACCATAGTTTAAAACACATGTTACAAAATAAGATATTCTTTTATCACAAAATCATGCTGAGGCTTTGACCTCTATATCCCCAAACGAGGTTGGGATATAAAAGGCGAACCCTCCAAAAGGTAGTACATCGTTGTCCTGACAATCCCATACTCGGATCCCATCACCAGCTCAAGTCATGCGTCCTGAAACACATGTAATTTGAAAAAGTCAACATAAAGTTGGCAAGTTCATGTAGTTTAATGTTTTCGTATCCAATGTCATCTTTGAAAACCTGTGTTGAAATCCAAGTATGTTATTAGCATCAATGAGTTAACTAAGGATCTATCAGTGTGTCGCGAGCACCCTGACATACTTGTACCATAAGTAAGTAACCAAACCGAGAATTCTTTGATATTTTGGGATCACAAAAGCACTCCAATGGGTATACCAACCAGGAGTGGAGCGGGTCTCAAACTCAATAGATCTACCTCTTTTGCACCTTGGTCACTAAGTGATTAATGGTTACCATTGTTATTTCCTACTTACGCACAGTGATCTGTTATCTGCTAACTCATAGCAAACATACTGTTTTGACATGACATGTGTATCCCTTCGATAGTTTAAAACAAAATTTAAATAAGTGAAAGGAGGGACATGAACTCACAGTTTTTGCGTTCCGTTTAAGTCGTGCTGTTTATCGATCGGTGTCCGCAACGTATGTAACCTACATGCGTATTGGTTTCATTAGACACCTAGGTCTCAATGGACCTTGTACTCGTTGTTCATCTTGAATTCTGGTTATGTATTTCTTTGTTATGATTGAACAACTTGTAATGTTATCATAGTGTGAGTAGTTTGTTTGTTCGATTAATATTGTCATATATATTTCTTAAAAATATACATATATTATTGTTTTCAAATCATGTGTGAACTGGGCCTTGCCCTTCACATGTCATTGGGCCTAGCCCATGTTTTCTTGTCATGCACTTAACCCCTTGGTTACCCTAAGTTTCTAATGCATACACATACAATACACACATGTATACATACAAATTTATTGGTAACAATTATGTATATAAATACTTGTATTATTTTCCATATATGAAAATATATTTTTAAAAAGTATTTATTTTTACTTATAAATATATATTTATAACTTTGTTTAAACACTTGGTTATTTAAGGATAACCCTTGTCATTAGAATCTACTTAATGACGTTACTAATCGCGCGTAGTCCCACTAATCACCCCACTAATCATGTCTCAATCGTGATTAGATTTTTAGAAAATTTCGCCATCGTTTCCTCTAAACTATGGTGTTTTCCACATTTTAAAAACGTATTTAAAACCTGTTTAAACTCATAATCATCAACAACAAACCATCTAATATTTATTTTACATAATTAAACCATCATCATCCATGACTTTTTATGGTTTAAAATCCTAGTAAATCAAGTGGGTTTTTAATATTTATTAACCATTTTAAACACTAGTTTTATCATGTTGTTTAGACAAGTTCATGCACTCAACCCCTTGATTACTACACATTTTAAGGTGATTACAACTTAAATATAAGTGTTTACTTCTCATAAGAATCATTCATATTCATAAAAATTATTTTTAAGTTGTAGTATATTTCATGGATGATGTAGTTGATGATCTTGTTTAGATTTAAACCTTAACATGTTTAAATCTTCACTTTTATACTAAATCACACAAGATCATTCCACTTTTATATCATACTTTAAACATAAACAACTTCAACATGCAATCTAACAATCATATAAACATATAATCAACACAAAAGAAACAATATTTATTGTTATTATTATGTTGTGAGTTAGGGTTTATGATTTATCTTTTCTTGATTTTCAAGATGATCAACTTGTACACTAATAATCTAAACATAAACATAAGCTAAATTATGGAGGAGTTTAGCTTACAAAGGGTGCACAAGTATCTTGAAGATTAAGAAGAAAATGAAGCTCCTTAAGAATCCCTAATGATCTCCATCCATGCTAGCTTCTTTAGGGGTCTTGTTTAAGCTTCCAATGGTGTAAAAAGAGGGGATTTGTGGTGGCTAGATGGTGGCTTATGGTGGAGGTGATGGAGTCGTGGGGTGAAGGAAAGAAAAGGAAGGAAATGTTGCAAATTTTTGTTGAAGGAAAATGATGATAAGAATGATGAAGGTTATCTTATATAATTATTTACATCTTTCATGTTCCATCAAAAATCTTAACACACCATATTTAAGATCACAATTTTTCGACAAAATCAAGTGGGGTGGGACCCACTTTGAGCCGTGGACATGATGGGGGGGGGTGAAGTGTAAATTTTGATTTTTACACATGTTGAAATTGTAGATATTTAGGTAATTATGTTAAGTATAGTGATTAGGGTTAATATTTTAGCATCTTAAGCATAAGACTTGAGTTTAGGGTGAATTTAAATGGCATTTAATCCGTATGATCCTCCAAAATAAGTTTTGGATGACGGATACGTCGCTAGATTGCTCATCGTCGTAATAATCGCTAATAAACGAAACTATTTATTTAGTACCGGAAGCCTTTGTTTTCGACTACCACGATTATTATGGTGTCTAATTAGTGCATTTCCGATCCAAAAATAAGCATGACTAGTTCGCAAGATGAATATAAGATGAGTTAGGATGGCCGACATGTCTTTAGTTCGACCGTTCGATTGATATAGGCACTTTTATGGTCCGCCGTCGAACTTTTCTGAAAGTTGTGTTTCCGTGACATCATGTTAGTTGAATGGATTCCGAGACCCAAATAATGCTTAACTAGTTCACTAGATGCCCGGATAAGGCTATCGGCTACTAAATTATTCGTCGTTTCGACGATCGACCGCTTTCCGGTCAAGTTATGCACTGTTTGCCGAATGACCGGAAACGATGCCTTTTGTGCATTCTTGCTATTCTCACATTATTTTAGGATCTTTAACATTGTTTTATTCTTATCTTTACATCCGGAATCCTCCGAATTACTCTCGCGGACAAATCGCCATTTGTCGCCTTTTTGGTCGAAACGGACAATTTTGCAATTTAGGCGTTATACCGGAAAGTTATGTATTTTTGTAATAGTTGTTCTCAAATATGTGTTTTCATTTGTATATGGACTCAGGTATGGCATTAACATGCCGTTATTTCGTTTCTTGATTCGTTTCGGTGGGTTTTCCGACACAGTTAGTGTCACCGCAATTAGTGCGTCCAGCACTTTTAGGGTATTGTTTTGGTCTGTTTCTCGTTGTAACGGAAACCATTATATGTTTTGATCAAATTTACTTGCCCTAATAACATACGACTCGGTTTTTGAATTTAAATCACGATAATTATGCATGAGATTATAATATGAAATTTGTGATTACATTGTACGGAATTTCCAGTTATTTGCCAGCTGTCACATACTCCCCTTGTTAAAAAGAATTTCGTCCCGAAATTCAGCTTAAGGCATCCACTAAAGGAGTCTTCTCGAACAGGTGGGGGTGTTTTTGACTTGATTTTATCTTCACGCTCCCACGTATACTTAGGACCGTGACACGAATTCCAGCGAACCTTCACCAGTTTGATTTGGCTTCTTCTTGTCTTTTGGACCTTCCAGTCCATGACTTCAACTGGTTCTTCGGTGAATTGTAATTTGTCATCAACATGAATTTCATCTGCTGGAATGATGACGGTGTCATTTGTTGGACTTTTCTTCAGATTGGACACATGAAATGTGTCATGTACATTATTGAGTTCCTCTGGCAGTTTTAGCTTACAGGGCACTGTACCAATATTTGCTAGAATTTCAAAAGGTCTAATATACCTCGGGTTGAGCTTCCCGCGCTTCCCGAACCTAGCTATGCCTTTCCAAGTTGAGACCTTTAACAATACTTTGTCTCCCACCTCGAAGGATAATGGTTTGCGTCTTCGATCCGCGTAGCTCTTTTGTCTATCTCGGGCTGCTTTAATACACTCACGTATCTTAAATATCTTATCTGTGGTCTCTTGTACTAATTCGGGACCAATAAGTTGTCTGTCACCGACTTCCGCCCAACACAATGGCGATCGGCACTTTCGTCCATATAGTGCTTCGAATGGCGCGACCTTGATACTGGTGTGATAACTGTTATTGTAGGAAAACTCTACCAACGGCAAATGAGTATCCCAGTTTCCGCCTAAATCCATCACACAGGCCCGAAGCATGTCTTCTAGTGTTTGAATGGTTCGCTCGCTCTGACCATCGGTCTGCGGGTGAAAGGCTGTGCTTAAATCCAAGCGAGAACCAAATGAATTTTGAAAGGATTGCCAGATACGTGACACAAAGCGATCATCTCCATCAGAGATTATCGAGATTGGCACACCATGACGTGCCACAATTTCCTTCAGGTACAGTTCAACTAGTTTCTCCGTACTGTCTTTCTCACGGATGGGTAGAAAGTGAGCTAATTTGATTAGCCGATCGATGATAACCCAGATCATGTCATGACCTGGAGAGGTCCGTGATAACTTTGTAATGAAATCCATTGATATCTGTTCCCACTTCCAAACCGGGATCTCTGGTTGTTGTAATAACCCGGATGGCTTTTGGTATTCGGCCTTGACCTTTGCACTAGTTAGATATTTCCCAACATAGGTCGCACTATCTCCTTGAGATTAGGCCACCAATAGTATTCTCTCAGATCCTGGTACATCTTGTCCGATCCTGGGTGTATCGATTACCTGGACTTGTGTGCTTCATCCAGCACCAAGTTCGCAACTCGCCATAATAGGGAATCAAAATCCTTCCCATTAAATATAGAGTTCCATCCTTGTTCGGTTCCAATTGCTTTTCCATTCCCTTTAATGTTTCAGCTGGAATGTTTTCTGGTTTCAATGCTTCTTGCTGTGCTCCACGCACTCGAGTTGTGAAGTTCGTCTGGATTGTCATCTCTAAAGCTTGCACCCGTAATGTTTTAACTCATTCCTTTCCACTCAAAGCATTTGCTACAACATTTGCTTTGCCTGGGTGATACTTGATCTCACAGTCATAATCATTCAACAGTTCCACCCAACGTTGTTGGCGCATATTCAGTTCCTTTTGGTTGAATATATGTTGAAGACTTTTATTGTAACATCCGTCAAAAAACGGATTTACCAAACCCGCTCCGTTTATCAACCGAACAGTCAGTCAAAATTTTCGTTGCGAATTAAATGCCCAAAATAATTTTAAACGATACATAATCAATTATTATACGGGAATATATAATTAGTTTTTGAAAAACTGTTAAAAATCGCAAAATAAAAATGTTTTGGTTCTGCCGGGTTTCGAACCCGGGTCAGTACCGGTTCAACATCGAACTTAACACACCACACACAAACCACTGCGCCACTGATATTACTTGTTAAACATTAGAATCATTTAATTGATATCATGACGTTACGAATTCAAAACCGGCGCCCAATAGTTCAGTCGTCGGAAATCCCGGCAATCTCGCGAGCATTTAACGATAACTTCCGTTATAACGTAAACCATTACTAAGACATCGGTTATAACCGACGTCTGGGTCCGCGACCAAAGTTATAACCGCCGGAGTTTTCATAACCGATGAATCCAGTTGGAAATCGGGCCAAATACATCTCGGTTTTCTCCTATAAATTCACCCACAACCCACTGCAAACCTTTTCGCTCAAAACCACACCTTTACCGGACGTAATTCCACTCGCCGGAATTATTCTGTTCGTCGCCGGAAAACCGGTTTCCTCATTTCTGAGCCTTACTAAACCATTTGAACTTATACGAAGTTACCCACATATTTTGTAAGCTTTCTGAAGTTTCTCTGCTGCAAGACACTCGTCGCCGGAAGGTATTGCTGTCGCCGGAGTTCTGCCGGAAAACATAGGAAGATAGTAGGTATACCTTTTCGCCTAATTTTTGTTTCTTTTTACTTATATCTCATCTATAATTAACCTAAAACACTAAAGAAACCGATTAAGACTTCGAACCAGTCAGTCGTCATCTCTGGTTAAAACTCAACGAGGAAGACGATGTTACGATAGTATATAAGTATAATATAAATCAAGAAATTACTCGGGTTAGACACACAGTCCAGCGGTGGACTGTGTGCACGTTAAACATATAAACGTCTCGAGTTCGAATCCTGTTTCACACACGTCGCCTTAATAAAAATGATTTTTTTGATTAACCGAACCGGAGTCATACTGATATATGTTAAGTATATTAATAACCAGAAAGATAACCAAGTTAGACACACAGTCCAGTGGTGGACTGTGTGTATGTTTAAGTCGCACGTCACGAGTTCGAGTCCGGTCTTCTGCATTGACCCGGACAATTATTCTACCTTTTTAAATAAGTCAGAAATGAAAACAAATAGTTTGTATTTAAGTATAATAATAATCGGATTATATAACATGTTAAACACACAGTCCAGCAGTGGACTGTGTGTTAGTTTAAGCCACAGGTCCCGGGTTCGAGACCTGTGGAGCGCACCGGTTCTCTGGATTAAAAATCGTTTTTAAAATAAAGGATTTCTGTTTAAATCTAATTAATATATATATATAATTAAAATCAGATATATAACGGGTTAGACACGTAGCTCAGTTGGTAGAGCTGCGTGCACGCGTACGGGAGGTCTCGGGTTCGAGCCTCACTCAGCGCACAACAATACGCACTCGAACCGGTCAACGGTCAGGTCAACGGTCAACGGTCAAGTCAACGGTCAGAAAAAGTCAATTTTTTTTTATTATTTTATTTAATTATTTTAATTAAAAATCAATTAAAAATACTTAAAAATAACATTTTTAAGGTTAGAAAATAGCCTCAAACACACAAAAATGCACCCAACAATCCTACTAAAATAGGTTAATAAAATCCGTTTACTTACCAAACCATAATGCGATTTATCTAGGTTAATCTCACCCGTGGTTAAAACCACTTCGCGTGCATTCAACATCATCAACCGAACGCACCCACTGTGAGTGAATCTTACAACTCCCCCTTTTAAATTACACGTTTTGGGGTGTGTCATGTGTCATAAAAATAATTAACTTGTTTATTTAAACTTGTGCCATACCACATCATGATCTAAACTTAGATTGTTTATATTGTTGTGATTACTTATTTCCTTTTGTCAAACTATATGAAACTCATTCATTAAGCCCATCAGTTCCTCGTGGGAGACGAGTTGAACAACGCGTGTCTCAAATCAAATTCATTATTGTTCATGTGTGTATCATTGAGTTTATATTGTTTGTAGTTGTGTCATTCATATTATCATGTTTATGCAATTCATTCATTAGGCCCCTCAGTTCCTCGTGAGAGACGAGTTGAGCATCGCGTGCCTCTAAATGTTCCATTATTGTTCATGTGTGTTTCATTTAATATCTTATGATTATTGAATAAGTTTACATCTATTTTTACTCATGTTTGGTTGTGCACATATTTCATAATCAATTTAAATAAACTTGTTCAAATGTTTTCCATAGGATTCACTCGCCAACTTTATGTTGATCCAAAACCTTTTTCACATGATACAGGTGAACAGGTTGAAGCAAAGAAAACATAGGAATTGCCTTAGAAGAGAACAAAGATGCTTAGATTGATAGCTAGAACATGTTGTAACATTTATTGTAAATTTCCATTAAATTGTATTTAATAGATATGAAACGCATAATAAATATCATGAGCTTTGATGATAACCCAATCATGCCCCGATCACCTTTTCCGCTGCGGGTCGGGGTGTGACAGATTGGTATCAGAGCCATGACTATAGGGATATAGGATAGGTTATTAGACCCTTAGAGCCTATACTATAGTCTGCCTAAATTTTAATTGATTAGGTGGTTACATACAAACTTGTGATATTTATTTGTTTCATATTTGTTTACATTTACAGTCAAACTTGCATGCTTATATACATATTCATTATACATATATACATATTCATTATACATATATCGATGTTCATGTATTCAATTTATTTTCATACTCTTATTATCCAAAGATTTTGTTGCAATTTTCAAATCTCATCAAAGTAAGTTCTGCGACGGGCATGTAGTAACTGGAAGGGTACAAGTACCGGTAGTCGGAACGTCCTGTCTAGGTTGGCATTCGTATAAATCCAATATAACGGACCAGTTTGCCTACCTGGGGACCAACGATGAGAGTACGAAGGACCTATTAGGCCAAAGCATGCCACACCAAACGTCGTTCGAACTAACCTACTTTGAGGTGTCACCGTGTCTACACCTGGACACATTCCGAATATCACACGTTGTATACATATTTCTCGATTTTCTCCGGTTTTTGTGTACGCAACCTGGCAAACCCGTGCGAACCATATGAAAAACCGGTATTCATGGGGGCCCACATGATTACACAGGTAAAGTATGGCGGCATGTAGGGCCTAACGGCGAGCAAAACCCAAGACATCCTATGGATGTAAGTAGATTTATCTTTCTATTATTATTTTATGAATGTTCATTCCTAATGCGACCCATGAACCCAAAAACATCCAACTCATACTTTTGTCATGTATTTCTTGTAGATGTCTTCTAACCTCGCCCGTAGGAAGACGAGAGCAAGAAAAGCCCGCGAACGCATGGCTGCCTTAATCGCTCAACAAATGGCTGCGGTAATACCCAACATTGTAATTCAAGTCCAACAAGCACTTACCGCTAATCCTGTCAATCAAGCAAACCAAAACATTATCAACTCTTCCCCAAATACCACTAAATGCACCTACAAGCATTTCAAATCATGTGACCATCCGAAATACAAAGGGACTGAAGGCGTCACCGCACTCCTCCATTGGTTTGAAGAGATGGAGAACACTTTTCTAAATTGCGATTGCCCTGATGATCGCAAAGTACGTTATGCTACCGATCGACTATATGGGATAGTACTTACTTGGTGGAATACAGAGAAGGCCAAACGAGGCGTCGACGATGCTATGACCTTAACTTGGAACGAATTGAAGGAAATCATGACCAGACGATTTTGCCCAAGGAGCGAAATCAAGAAGTTAGAAGATGAATTTTATTCGTTAAAGCAAATGGAAGGAGACCACATCTCATACAACAAAAGTTTCCTCGAATTACATCAAATGGTTCCCAACATGTTCACTCCCCTCTACCGTTTGATCGAGCACTACATTCGTGGTCTTCCGTCAAAGATTCAAGACCCTGTAATAAGTACCAAGCCTGCAACTTTGGAAGCAGCAATGGAGTTAGCAACAGAGCTCACCGAGAACCGAATCCGAAACAAAGACTTCAAGGAGGAGAAGAAGAGGGATAAAGAATCGACTGAAACCTCCGACTCCACCCAAACCGAATTCCCTTCTCAACCCAATCCTAAGAGAAGAAGAGACGGGCAACTTTTCGCTGCTACCCAACGAAATCAACCAATTTTACACGCTATACCCATCCGAGCTATCCCAATCACCCAAGTGGCACCCAACTCAGCTTACCCAAATAAGAAACCATATCTTGGACCTCACCCTCGATGCAACAACTGTTTTTATCACCATCCCCATACCCTACCTTGTCGGCTATGTACAACTTGTGGACGCTATGGTCATTTGAGCAAGGTTTGCCGCACTTTTCAAAACCAAACCTTTTCCCCTACTCAAACCATAAACCAAACCTATCAACAACCCCAATACCCCGTGTTCCCATATGCTCGAGCTTGTTTCAATTGTGGCGATCCTACCCACTTTAGAAACACATGCCCTCAATTGGTTAACGTCATCAACACTCAAGCCCAATCAAACCCAGTTAACCAAGTAAACCAAGAAAACCCAACCACTATGCCACCAGCAAGAGGAAGGGTCTTCAACATCAACGCCAATCCTGTCGAAGTTAATGACGGCCCAAACGAAGATACCCAACTAGTCCTCTTCGCCGAAGATCCAGATTCAACTCCTATCGTTTAGTTTTATGTTTTTCTTTATCACATAGAACCAAACATAACTTAAGGATAAAGCCAATGAAACTTTGACGAGAATACGGTGGATACGCCGCTGGTACGTCCTATATATAAGTATTCTTGTCAAAGGATCAGAAGCATTATCTGGCGGTTATGAGAGGTTCCATGTGTAGACTGTTAGAATAATTATTGTTTATTATTTTCAGTATATGCATTTGCCGAGGCCGCAGCCCCCCCATTTATGAGGTTGAGCTTGATCCCCATTTTATTATGCGGTTGATCAGTGGCGTGCCCGCACGATCGGCTCCGTTTGATTGAGCCTTGATCGGTCATTTCATTTTACATTTCAATACATGCAATACGACCGGCTCCGTTTGATTGAGCCTTGATCGCACAGTTCAATTTACATTTCCAGTTCATGCAATACGTTCGGCTCCGTTTGATTGAGCCTTGAGCGCACAGACAATTTCATTATCAGTATCTTGTGGTTGTGGTGTTTGTAGTAGAGTCGCATAGAACTAATCATAACTTGCGGATAAAGTCAATGAGAATTTGACAAGAATATGGTGGATACGCCGCTGGTACTTCCTATATATAAGTATTCTTGTCAAATGATCGGAGGCATTATCAGGCGGTTATGAGAGGTTCCATGCATAGGCTGTTTGTGTGATTGTTGTTTAGATTAAGTTGTTCATTTTCAGTACATGCAATACGTTCGGCTCCGTTTGATTGTGTGATATCCCGGGTTTTTCAGATAACTTACACGTGACACTTGTCGAATAAGATGTGTGCTAAGTATTAAACGTGCATGGATTAAAGACGTGTTGTGTGTTGTGTGATTGTCTTAGTGATTGAATAATTAGATTTGATATGTGCACAAACTGAACCGAACCGCGACACGTTCCAACCTTGGTTCATGGTGACTCTAGGAGTTCACAAAGTTAAACCTTGAACCTAAGCCTTCGGCTAGAAGGAAACAACGATTAAACCTAAACTTAAACTCTAACTATTCGGCCAAAACCAAACTACTCTAATCTTTGGCCGCGAGACCACATCCAAACCAAACTAACCCAACCCAAGTCCCTCGGCCACAAACACTAACCAAAACCGAAACTCATAGCATGCAACTTTAGTCCTCGGCCACGTGATCAAGACCCAAACCAAACAACCCAAGATTCTCGGCCATGCTTTCTATCCAAAACCCAAGACCATAACCGCGAGCAACCCAAACATATCTTGGCCGCAAGATCAAGCCCAAACCTCAAACTTATTGCGTTCAAACCCAAACTAAACCAACCCAAACCCTTGGCCGCGAGAACTAGTCCAAATCGGAAACCCATCCCCTATGTCTAATCACCTTGCGCCTATATATACACACACTAATGCATGCTCTTTCACAACTCCAAAACCCTACAGGAAACCTGCCGTCGGCAGCTCCCTTTGCTCCTCCTAACCGATCGAGATCAGCTCTTTTGTTCATCTTTTCAGTCGCAAACAAACTGCCTTACCCTCATCATCATCTCGGTCGCAGCAAGCAACAGTTTTTCTGTTCTTTTCTTCCGGTCGCAGCAGCGATCATCGACATCTTTCCTCTCGGCCGCAAGCAGCTTTGATCACCGGATCCCCTAGCTTAATCACGGTTCGTTTATATTGTTATTAAAAGATTAGAGGTTATCTCTGATTACAAGATCATGTTCGGATTATGTATATGTTTGAATGTCTAGTTGTTTCGGATAAATATGCATGTTTGAATGTCTAGTTGTTTCGGGTCTTATGTGTTGGATAAGTAATAGGCTGTTTTGATCATGTGCTTGTGAATAATTGTTTGCGGAAACCCTAAGTGCTTGAATGAATTGATTGTATTGTCTTCGGATCATATGTGCTTACAAGTAATCGGCTGAATTGATAGTGTGGGAATCATGACTGTTTTCGGAATCAATAACTTACAACTATGATTTGTTTATAAAGATTATAGTTATTGAGTAGGGTTTGCATGGATAAGTAGTTAGTAGTAAACTAGGATCAAAAATCGGTCTTTGCCGGATTAGGTCGATCAATAGGAACGATGTAGGTAAGTTGTAATAACAAAAATGCTGAAACAGCCTGCTGAGTACTAGTTACAGCCGACTTCATCTGGCTGTAACTTGGTCGTTAGTTGTCGAAAAATGGATTTTCTGATGTCTAGAACGTAGAGATTTGAATAAGGAATCTAATGGCACTGGATTCATAATTTTCTGAAATCGTTTGATATTTTTAAAGGGCTAAACAAGTTCAGTAGGTAAAGCTGTTAAAATTCTGGAATTTTGTTGGTTGTTTATCAAGCTAGATTTTAAAATCAGTAGGGAGTTGAGTCATGATTTTTGTACAGTAACTAGGTATAGAAATTTCCGGGCAACTCCAATTGGAATTTCGTTAATCGGACGATCAGTGATTTTTAAATAAATTCTTCCGTGGACTGCAGTCAGAAAGCGGTAAATCTGACTGCAGCTTAGTGAATTAATATCTATGGCTAATTGGTAAAGATTTAGGACTTGGAAAAATTATATAAATTTCTATGGTATAAATGTCACCTACTGTAAAAATATGGGAATTTTTGGAATGTTAGAACTATTTTATAAAAATCCTAAAACAGCTGAATAATTGAGTGTTAAGCAGAAAGTTGATAACTTGTGATTGTATGTATAAAGTGTTGTATGGATTTGGAATATGGTTATGATAAGTTGTTTGATTACTATGATCACATGGGAATATTTACATGCATGTTTGAGTGTTAGATATGTTGTTTGTGTGTATCACTTTGTGAGTAAATTGCGTGTGGAATTTGTATTGGTGTGATTACACACTGACGTGGAATTAATTGGTTTGTTAGGACGCAACTAGCGGTCCCATTTCTTATAACATCTTTGCCACACTAACCGAGCAAATAAAGGTGAGTTCACGGCCCCTAACTTTATCCGGTTTTTAAACAACAGGGGGAGAAACATGTATACACTCTCAAACTCAAACTCTTTACGTTATACGAATTTAACGTCACTTAACTATACGGTAACTAAGTTAATGTTAATGTAATGTTATGGTCACTATGCAGCTTTATCACTTAAGTCCTCGACAATCTCCTCGGATCGTTAGTATTTGGGTTAAATAGCGGGGGAATTATAAGTAGTACTACTGGGTCTGACGAGCCCCATCCGAGCTAGTCGCGCTAGCCGACCGGGTATGGTCAACGGGTGTATGATTGGCCTAACATCGCCATGGTCATGTGATAGGCCTGGCAAAACGGAGGCACAACTGTCAGCTTCGATCGCGAACACTTAGTGACATGACTTTAGGCTAGCTACCTATATACATTAATATTAAACTTAATTACGGAACAACTTAATATTCCGGGTTTGGAATATTGGAACATCAACTTATTATCCCGGGTTGGGGATAATGGAAACAATAACTTAATATTCCGGTTTGGGAATATTGGAAACAACAACTTATTATTCCGGGTTGGAATAATGGAACTGATATGTTATCCTGGGTTGGGGATAACAGAGTAACAAACTAAAACCGAACAACGAATTTATGAAAACCTGTGAACTCACTCATCTTTAATGTTGACACTTGTTTCTTTACATGTTTCTCAGGACGCTAGGAGCTCTAGGTGCACGCACATGCATTGAACAAGACTTCTTTATCGCGTCTCATTTATTAATATTGTTTTGGGATTTTTCATTTGTTTTGGCGTTTGTGTTGGCGCCCGCATCATTACTTAATTATGCTTCTGCTCAAATTTAAAACTGATACTCATGCTAAATATTGGTAATCTAAAATTTACAACAAATGATTTTGGAAAACGTATTATCAAATCATATAGAGTCGTTCGACGTACTAGTGTCTTAGATTCTGGTTTGTTCACACGTCTCGCGGTAAAACTCCGTAAGTGGAAATTGAGGGTGTGACAGATTGGTATCAGAGCCACTAGCTATAGAGAACCAGGTTTGCATTAGAAGTAGACCTAAACTATAGCTGATATCACGACACTAGACTTAGTTTGGCACCGAATTATTATATCTTGTTATGCAATATGCTACAAACGTGTTTGGTAGGTTATACCTTCATAATAAGAAATGAAAACAACTCGTAACTAACTACACGACCTAACAGGCAATGTCATCATCCTCATCGTCATCATCGTCCGACAGACTTACGCCACCAAGAGCATCAGGAAAGGCACCAATGGTGGAACCCATACCACCTTATGGCGTGGAGACACGCTCAGCAGCGAGGAAAAGGCTCGCTCTGGGGGAGGAGTCGTCGTTGCGCCCAACTATTGCTGTACCGGTTGAACCGGTTAATCCTGTAGAAATAGGACTTGACATGCTTAGAATCCTGGTACATACACAACAAAAACAGTTAGAAAGAATGCAGGAAACCATCTTAGCACAAGGATGGATGATCTGACAACTTACAGGAAGGACCGACTCGCTCGAGGAAGAGCATCGTACGAGCAAAGTAGCTCGTAACACCATAGCCAGAGATCTGCGTGCTGAGCAGATAAGAGCTGACTGGCTGGAGGACAGAGTCCTGGAAAACAGTTGGAACATTCAGGAACTGCAAAATCAAGCACTTGAACCAGCACCGGCCCCTCCAGTGCCGGTAGAGGAGGATCCAGAAGAGGATCCAGAGGAGGATCCTGAAGAGGATCCGGAGGAGGACCCAGCTGAGGAAGCTGGAAATGCCGCACAAGATGACGGCAACGACAGTGACTTGGGGAATGGAGACGTAGACGACTGACACGTCTCGTTTATATTATTTGTTTTCCTTCAGTTTATTATTTTCCCACTTGTATTTAAACTTGAGACTTTATAGTAAATTCGTATGTTTGATTTGCACCTTTGTAAGACGTTAAGATTTCAGTTAATCAAGTATTTCTTTCGACTATTTAACATATTGAGTTGACATAACTAAATAATTATTAAAGTACGAAGTAGGATAACTATATTGGACATATAGACTTATCGGGGTGTGTTTGTGTTGTGTTTCGAAGATCTAAATGGCGACTGGAAGACGTGGAAACCTTAACTTGACGCCCGAAGAGCTAGCTGCCATGATCCAGGAGCATGTGAACGCAGCATTAGCGGGTGTGCAGAACCAGCCGGCAGGTAACCATTATTAAATTTTCGCGAGAAAATCTAATGGTGAGGCTAGTACAATTCCTTGCTAACTTCCTGTTCTCTGTCAGCAGGAGGGGGCTTTAATCCCTATAAGATGTTCCTTGACGCAAAGCCTAGCAAGTTCTCGGGGGCGGAAGGACCCATTGGACTGGTCCGCTGGATCGAAAAGTCGGAATCCGTTTTTGAAATGTGCAACTGCTTAGAGGCCAACAAGGTCAAATACGCCGCCTCAACGCTGGAAGATGGGGCACTGACATGGTGGAATGCCCAAGTCCAAACACGTGGACTGTTAGCTGCAAATGCAATGGCATGGACTGAGTTCAAGGCCCTGATTAAAGAGGAGTACTGTCCACGAGACAGAGTGCAACAGTTAGAGCAAGCTCTATGGAACCACAAGATGGTGGGATCGGAAATTGAGGCTTACACTGCAAAACACCATGACTTGGTATTTCTGTGTCCTGATTTGGCAAACACGGTGGAGAAAAGACTCGAGTTCTATCTCGGGGTTTGGTTCCGGAAATTCAGGGTATGGTGATGTCTAGTAACCCTGTAACAGAACATCAAGCTATCCGATTGGCTCACAAACTCACCGATAAAGCGGTGGAACAGAAGAAACTGCCAGCACGGGGTACCACTGAAGTTGCCTCAGATAACAAAAGAAAGTTTGAAGACTCCACCATTCGACAGTCTTCGTCGTCACATCCGCAGCAAGGGAACCAGAAACGGTTCAATCACTACCACAACCACCGGGGTCATCAAAATCGTTCCAACAACAACAACAGCAACTACAACAACAACTACAACAACAACAACAACCAGAATGCAGGCGGTATGTAGGTCGAAAGCCGCAGTGCAACCGCTGTAATCTCCATCATAACGGCCCTTGTGCCGGAAATCGCTGCCAAAGATGTGGCAAGATGGGACATGCGGCAAGGGATTGTCGTGGGGAAATTATGTCCCGACAAAATCAGAATCAGCCCCAAGGTCAGCAGCAGGGTATAAACCGGGGATGCTATCAGTGTGGTAGCACCGCTCATTTCAGAAAAGACTGCCCACAGGTGCGCAACAACAACAATAATGGTGGAAACAACCACAACCACAACACCACCAACCAACAATAATAACAACAACAACAATGGGAACGGTGGCACAGGAGGTGCCAAAGGTCGTGCATTTACATTGGGCCGCGGAGAGGCCAGAAACGACACGAACGTGGTCACCGGTAAGTTTCCCCTTAATGAACATTTTGCTTCTGTGCTTTTGATACGGGTGCGGATAGGAGCTTTATATCTGAGTCTTTTAGGAAGAACCTAAATCTCACGCTTAAACCATTAGAGACCCCTTATGTGATAGAATTAGCCAATGGTAAATCTGTAAATGTGACCCAAATCGTATCCGGCTGTCAACTCAAACTCGCGGGCCACGCTTTTACCATCGATCTGATGACAACTACCCTGGGTAGTTTTGACGTGGTAGTCGGAATGGACTGGCTATCCGACGTCCGGGCTGAAGTTCTCTGCTCCGAAAAGTCTATCCGTATTCCACTCACGAACGACGAAATCCTGACGGTACAAGGCGACAAGGCAAGCGCCGTCACCAACATTATCTCATTTATGCAAGCGCAGAAGTATCTTCGGAAAAAGAATTCCTTCGCTTTACTCGCACTAATTACCGAACCGCCTAAGGACGAGAAACGTATAGAAGACATCCCTGTCGTCCGTGATTTTTCCGATGTATTCCCAGAAGAACTACCTGGTCTTCCACCACATCGACAATTGGAGTTTGAAATCGAATTGGCAAGCAATGCAACTCCCATCGCCAAAGCTCCATACCGCCTAGCTCCAGCCGAGCTGCAGGAGCTGTCTACTCAACTTCAAGAGCTGCTAGAAAAAGGATTTATCCGACCAAGCGTTTCGCCATGGGGAGCTCCAGTCCTGTTTGTCAAGAAGAAGGACGGGACTTTCCGCATGTGCATCGACTATAGGGAACTCAACAAGGTTACAGTCAAGAACCGATACCCGTTACCTCGCATCGACGATCTATTCGACCAACTGCAAGGGTCAAGTTACTACTCTAAGATTGATTTACGGTCTGGTTATCATCAGCTACGCGTCAGAGAGGAGGATATCGCTAAGACAGCATTTCGCACTCGGTATGGCCATTACGAGTTCTTGGTTATGCCATTCGGTCTCACTAACGCACCTGCGGTATTCATGGACCTCATGAACCGTGTGTGTAAACCATACCTCGACAAATTTGTCATCGTGTTCATCGATGACATACTCATCTACTCCAAAAGTGAAGAAGAGCATGCTGAGCACCTACGATTACTGCTAGGATTACTTCAACAGGAAAAGCTATATGCCAAGCTCTCGAAGTGTGATTTCTGGATCTGGGAAGTTCAGTTTCTCGGGCACGTCGTGAATGAAAAGGGTATCCACGTAGACCCTGCCAAGATTGAAGCCATCAAAAACTGGGAAGCACCTAAGACACCGACGGAAATCCGCCAATTCTTAGGATTGGCTGGTTACTACAGACGCTTCATCGAGGGGTTTTCAAATATTGCACAACCGCTTACTACCCTCTCCAAGAAAGGTATCAAGTATAATTGGGGTGACAAGCAAGAAGCAGCATTTCAACTGCTGAAGCAGAAACTTTGCAGTGCACCCATTCTGTCCTTGCCGGAAGGGACAGATGACTTTGTAGTGTATTGTGATGCTTCCATTCAAGGATTGGGATGCGTACTCATGCAACGCGATAAGGTCATCGCGTATGCGTCACGACAGCTGAAAGTTCACGAGAAGAACTACACGACGCATGACCTAGAATTGGGAGCAGTAGTGTTTGCACTTAAGATTTGGAGACACTACCTTTATGGAACGAAGTGCACAATCTTCACTGACCACAAAAGCCTCCAGCACATCTTTGATCAGAAGGAGTTGAACATGCGACAGCGTCGCTGGGTCGAACTCTTGAACGATTATGAGTGTGCCATTCGGTATCACCCGGGTAAAGCTAACGTGGTAGCTGATGCCCTCAGCAGGAAGGAACACTTGAAACCTCGTCGTGTACGAGCACTACAACTCACTATTCATTCGGGGCTACCCGATCAAATACGCGACGCCCAGTTAGAAGCAGTTAAGGAGGAAAACATCAAAGCCGAATCAGTGGGAAAAATGGAACGCGATTGGGAAGTAAAACCCAATGGAGCCCGGTATTTCATGAATCGCATATGGGTACCTCTCTACGGGAACCTCAGAGAGCTAGTCATGGATGAAGCTCACAAATCTCGATACTCTATCCATCCGGGTTCGGATAAGATGTATCAAGACCTTAAAGTTGCGTATTGGTGGCCCAACATGAAAGCCGATATAGCCACCTACGTGAGTAAATGTTTGACTTGTGCAAAAGTCAAGGTGGAGTATCAAAAGCCATCGGGGCTACTCCAACAACCTGAGATCCCAGTGTGGAAGTGGGATAAGATCTCAATGGATTTCATCACTAAACTCCCGCGAACCTTGGGTGGTTGCGACACCATCTGGGTGATTGTGGATCGTTTAACTAAGTCCGCACACTTCCTAGCTATTAAAGAAACAGATAAGATGGAGAAGTTGACTCGCATTTACATCAAGGAAGTAGTTTCTCGGCACGGAGTGCCAACGTCCATCATCTCAGATAGAGATGCTCGCATCACGTCAAACTTCTGGCAGTCACTCCAGAAAGCGTTGGGAACACGCTTGGATATGAGCACAGCTTATCACCCTCAGACTGATGGTCAAAGCGAAAGGACCATACAAACCTTGGAAGACATGCTTAGGGCATGCGTAGTGGACTTCGGGAATAATTGGGAAATTCACCTGCCTCTAGTGGAATTCTCATATAACAACAGCTATCACATGAGTATTTCGGCAGCACCGTTTGAGGCATTATACGGTCGTAAATGTAGATCACCGGTCTGCTGGGCAGAAGTCGGTGACAGCCAACTCACAGGCCCTGAGTTAATACTTGAGGCCACTGAAAAGATTGTACAAATCAGAAACCGCATGGCGGCGGCACGAGATCGACAGAAAAGCTACGCTGATCAACGACGCAAACCGCTCGAATTCCAAGTAGACGATCGCGTCCTACTAAAGGTGTCACCCTGGAAGGGTGTAATCCGTTTTGGAAAACGGGGCAAACTTAACCCACGGTACGTAGGCCCGTTTGAAATCTTGAAACGAATTGGACCCGTAGCATACCAATTAGACCTCCCTGCCGAACTCAGTGGAGTTCACAACGTATTTCACGTGTCAAATCTGAAGAAGTGTCTATCAGATGAATCTTTAGTTATTCCATTGGATGAGATCCAAGTGGATGAACAACTACACTTCATGGAAAAGCCTATCGAGATCATGGATCGTGAGATCAAGACTCGGAGGCACAACAAGATTCCAATCGTTAAAGTTCGTTGGGACTCTAAGCGTGGACCGGAGTTCACGTGGGAAAGAGAGGACCAAATGAAAAGCAAATACCCACACCTCTTTGCAACTGAGCAGCAAACTAACGATACCAGTAACTAAATTTTCGGGACGAAAATTCTTTCAACAAGGGGATGATGTGACAACCTGGAAATTTTCTCATACTTTCGTGTACTATTGTTGACTAAATTCTTGTGCATGGCACTTGGAAACCTTTGTGTATGACACTTGGGAACTTCTTGTAACGTTGCGTACTATCATTAACAAACTAACTCTTTGTGCGTGGCACTCTGAACATGTACGTTACATGCTAAACCGCGTTTACTCAATTTTCGGGACGAAAATTCTTTCAACATGGGGATAATGTGATATCCCGGGTTTTTCAGATAACTTACACGTGACACTTGTCGAATAAGATGTGTGCTAAGTATTAAACGTGCATGGATTAAAGACGTGTTGTGTGTTGTGTGATTGTCTTAGTGATTGAATAATTAGATTTGATATGTGCACAAACTGAACCGAACCGCGACACGTTCCAACCTTGGTTCATGGTGACTCTAGGAGTTCACAAAGTTAAACCTTGAACCTAAGCCTTCGGCTAGAAGGAAACAACGATTAAACCTAAACTTAAACTCTAACTATTCGGCCAAAACCAAACTACTCTAATCTTTGGCCGCGAGACCACATCCAAACCAAACTAACCCAACCCAAGTCCCTCGGCCACAAACACTAACCAAAACCGAAACTCATAGCATGCAACTTTAGTCCTCGGCCACGTGATCAAGACCCAAACCAAACAACCCAAGATTCTCGGCCATGCTTTCTATCCAAAACCCAAGACCATAACCGCGAGCAACCCAAACATATCTTGGCCGCAAGATCAAGCCCAAACCGCAAACTTATTGCGTTCAAACCCAAACTAAACCAACCCAAACCCTTGGCCGCGAGAACTAGTCCAAATCGGAAACCCATCCCCTATGTCTAATCACCTTGCGCCTATATATACACACACTAATGCATGCTCTTTCACAACTCCAAAACCCTACAAGAAACCTGCCGTCGGCAGCTCCCTTTGCTCCTCCTAACCGATCGAGATCAGCTCTTTTGTTCATCTTTTCAGTCGCAAACAAACTGCCTTACCCTCATCATCATCTCGGTCGCAGCAAGCAACAGTTTTTCTGTTCTTTTCTTCCGGTCGCAGCAGCGATCATCGACATCTTTCCTCTCGGCCGCAAGCAGCTTTGATCACCGGATCCCCTAGCTTAATCACGGTTCGTTTATATTGTTATTAAAAGATTAGAGGTTATCTCTGATTACAAGATCATGTTCGGATTATGTATATGTTTGAATGTCTAGTTGTTTCGGATAAATATGCATGTTTGAATGTCTAGTTGTTTCGGGTCTTATGTGTTGGATAAGTAATAGGCTGTTTTGATCATGTGCTTGTGAATAATTGTTTGCGGAAACCCTAAGTGCTTGAATGAATTGATTGTATTGTCTTCGGATCATATGTGCTTACAAGTAATCGGCTGAATTGATAGTGTGGGAATACATGACTGTTTTCGGAATCAATAACTTACAACTATGATTTGTTTATAAAGATTATAGTTATTGAGTAGGGTTTGCATGGATAAGTAGTTAGTAGTAAACTAGGATCAAAAATCGGTCTTTGCCGGGTTAGGTCGATCAATAGGAACGATGTAGGTAAGTTGTAATAACAAAAATGCTGAAACAGCCTGCTGAGTACTAGTTACAGCCGACTTCATCTGGCTGTAACTTGGTCGTTAGTTGTCGAAAAATGGATTTTCTGATGTCTAGAACGTAGAGATTTGAATATGGAATCTAATGGCACTGGATTCATAATTTTCTGAAATCGTTTGATATTTTTAAAGGGCTAAACAAGTTCAGTAGGTAAAGCTGTTAAAATTCTGGAATTTTGTTGGTTTTTATCAAGCTAGATTTTAAAATCAGTAGGGAGTTGAGTCATGATTTTTGTACAGTAACTAGGTATAGAAATTTCCGGGCAACTCCAATTGGAATTTCGTTAATCGGACGATCAGTGATTTTTAAATAAATTCTTCCGTGGACTGCAGTCAGAAAGCGGTAAATCTGACTGCAGCTTAGTGAATTAATATCTATGGCTAATTGGTAAAGATTTAGGACTTGGAAAAATTATATAAATTTCTATGGTATAAATGTCACCTACTGTAAAAATATGGGAATTTTTGGAATGTTAGAACTATTTTATAAAAATCCTAGAAAACAGCTGAATAATTGAGTGTTAAGCAGAAAGTTGATAACTTGTGATTGTATGTATAAAGTGTTGTATGGATTTGGAATATGGTTATGATAAGTTGTTTGATTACTATGATCACATGGGAATATTTACATGCATGTTTGAGTGTTAGATATGTTGTTTGTGTGTATCACTTTGTGAGTAAATTGCGTGTGGAATTTGTATTGGTGTGATTACACACTGACGTGGAATTAATTGGTTTGTTAGGACGCAACTAGCGGTCCCATTTCTTATAACATCTTTGCCACACTAACCGAGCAAATAAAGGTGAGTTCACGGCCCCTAACTTTATCCGGTTTTTAAACAACAGGGGGAGAAACATGTATACACTCTCAAACTCAAACTCTTTACGTTATACGAATTTAACGTCACTTAACTATACGGTAACTAAGTTAATGTTAATGTAATGTTATGGTCACTATGCAGCTTTATCACTTAAGTCCTCGACAATCTCCTCGGATCGTTAGTATTTGGGTTAAATAGCGGGGGAATTATAAGTAGTACTACTGGGTCTGACGAGCCCCATCCGAGCTAGTCGCGCTAGCCGACCGGGTATGGTCAACGGGTGTATGATTGGCCTAACATCGCCATGGTCATGTGATAGGCCTGGCAAAACGGAGGCACAACTGTCAGCTTCGATCGCGAACACTTAGTGACATGACTTTAGGCTAGCTACCTATATACATTAATATTAAACTTAATTACGGAACAACTTAATATTCCGGGTTTGGAATATTGGAACATCAACTTATTATCCCGGGTTGGGGATAATGGAAACAATAACTTAATATTCCGGTTTGGGAATATTGGAAACAACAACTTATTATTCCGGGTTGGAATAATGGAACTGATATGTTATCCGGGTTGGGGATAACGAGTAACAAACTAAAACCGAACAACGAATTTATGAAAACCTGTGAACTCACTCATCTTTAATGTTGACACTTGTTTCTTTACATGTTTCTCAGGACGCTAGGAGCTCTAGGTGCACGCACATGCATTGAACAAGACTTCTTTATCGCGTCTCATTTATTAATATTGTTTTGGGATTTTTCATTTGTTTTGGCGTTTGTGTTGGCGCCCGCATCATTACTTAATTATGCTTCTGCTCAAATTTAAAACTGATACTCATGCTAAATATTGGTAATCTAAAATTTACAACAAATGATTTTGGAAAACGTATTATCAAATCATATAGAGTCGTTCGACGTACTAGTGTCTTAGATTCTGGTTTGTTCACACGTCTCGCGGTAAAACTCCGTAAGTGGAAATTGAGGGTGTGACAGATTGAGCCTTGAGCGCACATACAATTTCATTTTTCAGTACATGCAATACGTTCGGCTCCGTTTGATTGAGCCTTGAGCGCACAGACAATTTCATTATCAGTATCTTGTGGTTGTTGTGTTTGTTGTAGAGTCGCATAGAACTAATCATAACTTGCGGATAAAGTCAATGAAAATTTGATAAGAATATGGTGGATACGCCGCTGGTACTTCCTATATATAAGTATTCTTGTCAAATGATCGGAGGCATTATCAGGCAGTTATGAGAGGTTCCATGCATAGGTTGTTTGTGTGATTAAGTTATTCATTTTCAGTACATTCAATACGTTCGGCTCCGTTTGATTGAGCCTTGAGCACACAGACAATTTCATTTTCAGTACATTCAATACGTTCGGCTCCGTTTGATTGAGCCTTGAGCACACAGACAATTTCATTTTCAGTACATACAATACGATCGGCTCCGTTTGATTTAGCCTTGATCGCACAGATATATTTCATTTCAGTATTTTATGTTTGTTGTATTGGTTGTAGAGTTCTAGGACTAATCATAATTCACTGATAAAACCGATGAAAATTTGACAAGAATATGGTGGATACGCCGCTGGTACTTCCTATATATAAGTATTCTTGTCAAAGGATCAGAGGCATTGTCGGACGGTTATGAGAAGTTCTATGTAGGATTTATTAGTTTCTTGGTAACTAATCATAACTTGTGGATAAAACTAATGAAAATTTGGCAAGAATATGGTGGATACGCCGCTGGTACTTCCTATATATAAGTATTCTTGCCAAAGGATCAGAGGCATTATCAGGCGGTTATGAGAAGTTCCATGTAAGATTTGGTATTGCCTTGGTTGAAATTATGTTACATTTATATCATCTTGCTATTTAAAGAGATTGGATTGTGTTCCGTTTCTACATAAACTAACCTCTCCATCATAACAAACGAGAGAGGAACTTCCACCATTCAAACATATATGTTATCAGAATGTGGATTCAAATACTTGCAGTCGTGTTTATTTATGTTCAAATATCAGCTGTTGTGTTATATTCCATGTAGGTTGTAGTGTTAGAAGTTTTGCCTTAGGATATAACCATACACTTCCAAACATATTCAAACTTTTATGCATGATATCATAGTTAGCGAATAATCTCTGCTTATCAATACTCTTACAGTAGGCAACAAAAAGCGATTCCTGTAATAGGGTTCTTAACCTTTACAAGGAACGTTACCGCCTCAAACAAAAACTTAAACCCTTACTTTCTCTAAGCAAGTAACTGACAAACTAAACACCATCATTCTTTTAGTCAAATATATCACTATTTAAATTTCGGGACGAAATTTCTAAAAAGCAGGGGATACTGTAACATCCGTCAAAAAACGGATTTACCAAACCCGCTCTGTTTATCAACCGAACAGTCAGTCAAAATTTTCGTTGCGAATTAAATGCCCAAAATAATTTTAAACGATACATAATCAATTATTATACGGGAATATATAATTAGTTTTTGAAAAACTGTTAAAAATCGCAAAATAAAAATGTTTTATTTCTGCCGGGTTTCGAACCCGGGTCAGTACCGGTTCAACATCGAACTTAACACACCACACACAAACCACTGCGCCACTGATATTACTTGTTAAACATTAGAATCATTTAACTGATATCATGACATTACGAATTCAAAACCGGCGCCCAATAGTTCAGTCGTCGGAAATCCCGGCAATCTCGCGAGCATTTAACGACAACTTCCGTTATAACGTAAACCATTACTAAGACATCGGTTATAACCGACGTCTGGGTCCGCGACCAAAGTTATAACCGCCGGAGTTTTCATAACCGATGAATCCAGTTGGAAATCGGGCCAAATACATCTCGGTTTCTCCCTATAAATTCACCCACAACCCACTGCAAACCTTTTCGCTCAAAACCACACCTTTACCGGACGTAATTCCACTCGCCGGAATTATTCTGTTCGTCGTCGGAAAACCGGTTTCCTCATTTCTGAGCCTTACTAAACCATTTGAACTTATACCGAAGTCACCCACATATTTTGTAAGCTTTCTGAAGTTTCTCTGCTGCAAGACACTCGTCGCCGGAAGGTATTGCTGTCGCCGGAGTTCTGCCGGAAAACAGAGGAAGATAGTCGGTATACCTTTTCGCCTAATTTCTGTTTCTTTTTACTTATATCTCATCTATAATTAACCTAAAACACTAAAGAAACCGATTAAGACTTCGAACCAGTCAGTCGTCATCTCTGGTTAAAACTCAACGAGGAAGACGATGTTACGATAGTATATAAGTATAATATAAATCAAGAAATTACTCGGGTTAGACACACAGTCCAGCGGTCGACTGTGTGCACGTTAAACATATAAACGTCTCGAGTTCGAATCCTGTTTCACACACGTCGCCTTAATAAAAATGATTTTTTTGATTAACCGAACCGGAGTCATACTGATATATGTTAAGTATATTAATAACCAGAAAGATAACCAAGTTAGACACACAGTCCAGTGGTGGACTGTGTGTATGTTTAAGTCGCACGTCACGAGTTCGAGTCCGGTCTTCTGCATTGACCCGGACAATTATTCTACCTTTTTAAATAAGTCAGAAATGAAAACAAATAGTTTGTATTTAAGTATAATAATAATCGGATTATATAACATGTTAAACACACAGTCCAGCGGTGGACTGTGTGTTAGTTTAAGCCACAGGTCCCGGGTTCGAGACCTGTGGAGCGCACCGGTTCTCTGGATTAAAAATCGTTTTTAAAATAAAGGATTTCTGTTTAAATCTAATTAATATATATATATAATTAAAATAGATATATAACGGGTCAGACACGTAGCTCAGTTGGTAGAGCTGCGTGCACGCGTACGGGAGGTCTCGGGTTCGAGCCTCACTCAGCGCACAACAATACGCACTCGAACCGGTCAACGGTCAGGTCAACGGTCAACGGTCAAGTCAACGGTCAGAAAAAGTCAATTTTTTTTTATTATTTTATTTAATTATTTTAATTAAAAATCAATTAAAAATACTTAAAAATAACATTTTTAAGGTTAGAAAATAGCCTCAAACTCACAAAAATACACCAACAATCCTACTAAAATAGGTTAATAAAATCCGTTTACTTAACAAACCATAATGCGATTTATCTAGGTTAATCTCACCCGTGGTTAAAACCACTTCGTGTGCATTCAACATCATCAACCGAACGCACCCACTGTGAGTGAATCTTACAACTCCCCCTTTTAAATTACACGTTTTGGGGTGTGTCATGTGTCATAAAAATAATTAACTTGTTTATTTAAACTTGTGCCATACCATATCGTGATCTAAACTTAGATTGTTTATATTGTTGTGATTACTTATTTCCTTTTGTCAAACTATATGAAACTCATTCATTAAGCCCATCAGTTCCTCGTGGGAGACGAGTTGAACAACGCGTGCCTCAAATCAAATTCATTATTGTTCATGTGTGTATCATTGAGTTTATATTGTTTGTAGTTGTGTCATTCATATTATCATGTTTATGCAATTCATTCATTAGGCCCCTCAGTTCCTCGTGAGAGACGAGTTGAGCATCGCGTGCCTCTAAATGTTCCATTATTGTTCATGTGTGTTTCATTTAATATCTTATGATTATTGAATAAGTTTACATCTATTTTTACTCATGTTTGGTTGTGCACATATTTCATAATCAATTTAAATAAACTTGTTCAAATGTTCTCCATAGGATTCACTCGCCAACTTTATGTTGATCCAAAACCTTTTTACACATGATACAGGTGAACAGGTTGAAGCAAAGAAAACATAGGAATTGCCTTAGAAGAGAACAAAGATGCTTAGATTGATAACTAGAACATGTTGTAACATTTATTGTAAATTTCCATTAAATTGTATTTAATAGATATGAAACGCATAATAAATGTCATGAGCTTTGATGATAACCCAATCATGCCCCGATCACCTTTTCTGCTGCGGGTCGGGGTGTGACATTTATGGTCTGTGAATATGGTACACTTAGTGCCATATAGATAATGACGCCAGATCTTCAAGGCAAATACCACGGCACCTAGCTCTAGGTCATGCGTGGTATAATTCCTTTCATGAACTTTCAACTGTCGTGACGCATACGCGATGACTTTCTCTCGTTACATTAACACGCAACCCAAAAATTGATGTGATGCATCACAGTGCACCACAAAGTCATCGGTACCATCCGGGAGGGATAGTATTGGTGCTTTGCATAGCTTCTGTTTCAATACTTAGAACGCCGATTCTTGCTTCTCTCCCCAATCAAACTTCCTATCCTTCTGGGTTAGCGAGGTTAGCGGTTGTGCAACTTTGGAGAAGTTTTCAATAAATCTCCTGTAATATCCCGGTAATCCTAGGAATTGTCTTATGCCAATCTGTCACACCCAACCGATGGCGGAAACATCGGATTGAGACGACTAGATTGCTCATTGCATCATAACACTATTCGCGACAATATTTAAATCAACCAAATTTATTTCATTCAAACATCCAATGTCATGTTACAACAAAATCCAAATAAGAGTAACATCAACGAATTAGTTTAACAATAACATGATAATTACTTAGTATTCTACGCGTGTTTCTATGCCAATCCTACTAAGTTCCATCATACAACTTCATCAACCTGCAACATGTTAAAAAGTATAGTTCAATAACAAAGTATTGGCGAGTACACAAGTTTAATATCATAGCATAAGTATAAAATCCGATTAAACAGATCCACATGATTAGCTAGCATACAAGATAAATGTAAACAAGGCATGTGAATCTACAAGTCAATCCTCTAGTTGATCGAAAAGGTCGTCGATGCGAGGAAGATGGTAACGGTTCTTAACTGTAAGCTTGTTGAGCTCACGATAGTCAATGCACATGCGAAAGGACCTGTCTTTCTTTTTGACGAACAGAATGGGAGCGCCCCAAGGAGATGTGCTTCTCAAGAAGCTCTTGAAGTTGACTGGAGAACTCTTGCATCTCCGAGGGTGCTAGACGATAGGGGGATTTTGCGACCGGATTTGCACCAGGGATGAGGTCAATGCGAAAATCAACCGAACGAGCAGGAGGAGGACCAGGAAGATCCTCCGGAAAGACATCAGGGAATTTGCACACAACGGGAACTTCACTCACGCTTGGACCCTTCTCCTTCTTTTCCACAATGTGGGCAAGAAAGGCAAAGTATTCCTTACGCAAGTACTTGTTCTCTTGAATACACGACATAAGCTTGAGACCTTTGGAAGGTTTCTTGCCATAGACGTGCAAGGAATCATCGTTGGGAAGGGGAAGGCGAATGCACATCTCCGAACAAACAACTTTAGCACGGACTCGCCCTAGCCAATCCATGCCTACTATGATATCAAAACTACCCATTGGCATGGGTATGAGGTCAATAGAAAACGTATGATCATTGAGGTTTAAAGAACAATTAGAAAGGACGGAATCGACGATGACGGATTTTCCGTTGGCGACTTCAACTTCAAAGGGTCTAGGCAACATAGAACGACTACACATAAGCAAAGGTGCGAATTCAACAATACAAAACTTTTATCAGCACCAGTATCAAATAAACACGAAGCATAAACATTGTTAACAAGGAACGTACCCGATATGACGTCGTTTGAGTTCTGAGCTTGAGCAGCCGTGATGACAAAGGCTCGACCACGAGCTTGCTGTGCTGCTGCTGATTGTTGTTGTTACGCAGGGGGCAGTTGTTGGCAAAGTGATTCGGGTCTCCGCATCTGAAGCAGGCACGAGTGGCAGGAGCTAGGGTCGGTTTTGATTGCCGGCAGGGTTTTGAGGAGGTGTGGTGGTCACGGCTCGGGCTTGGTTGATGGGGGCTTGAGGAGCATTCCGGCATTGCTGGGCAAAGTGCCCATACCTATTGCAGATCGTGCATAGGCGGCATGGGGCGGTAACCGGGTGATGGAAGGGGCAGGTATTGCACTTGGGATGGGGTCCGGTGTACGCTTTCTTGATGGGTTCGGGTGCGGGCAAAGCTGGCTGGTGGGGGTTTGGCGGAGTGACTATCGTGCAAATTGGGCTGGAAGCCTTTCGCTTCTTGCCTTTGATGTTGCTTCTTGGGGGTTTGGGCGAGGCAGGTTCGGTAACGGATTCGGTGGTTGCTTGGCGGGCTTTCCTCGGTGGAGCCTTTGCGGCTTCACGAAGGACTTTGCGGTTGTTCAAGCGAGCAGCCAGCCGAAAGGTTTCTTCGAGGGTGCTGGGGGAGGTGGTATCGACTAGATCGCCGAGGTGAGGAGGAAGGCAACTTATGTATTTGGCAACCGCTTTCTCTGGTGTGTCAACTTGGCTTAGGCAAATTGCACTCAGCTGCTTAAATAAGGCCGTGAGGCCAGCGTTGTCGTTACCTACTTGTTTGAGGTTCCAAAACTCAACCTCGAGTCATTGGCGCTCATGCGGGGGGCAGAATTCACCTTCCATTAGCTTTTTGAGCTCGGCCCAAGGGAGGGCGTGGGTGACCTTGTTGCCACGCGCGCTACGCTCGGAAGTCCACCAATCAAGGGCTCTCGACTGGAATACTCCCGTGGCGTTCAAGGTGCGCAAGTGGTCGGGGCAACCACTTTAGAGGAAGGTGAGTTCAATGGTGTCGAACCATTGCAGCAGTTTTGTGGCGTCCCCCTTGCCGGTGAAGGGTAAGGGATTGCAGGAGCATAATTTCTTGTGGGTGAAGGCGGTCTTGGGTGGTTCGGCTTTGGAGTCAACGGAGGTATGAGGTGATTCGGCGTTATGTGGGGGCTGGACCTTGCTGACTATCTCGGGGATAACCTTAGCCAGGTGTTCAGCCATTTGCTCGGCCATAAATTTCATGCAGTCCTTTTTTGACATGGAGTCGGATTGGGATCTGGACTTGGACTTTGACCTTCTTCGTCCCATAACGCTTTGCGAAAAAGACATCTAAAAGGGTTTGACAACAAAAAATAGATTTAGGCTTTTATCGTAAAGTGTTGTTATAAAGAAAAGTATCCGTTTTGAGCACATAAGTATCATGTAACACGTATAACTTCACATAGATAGATAAGCATGTTGGCATTCAAAAGCATAAACACGTATGATTTGCGTAAAGAAATATAAATTTAGTTGGTTCACGAGAGTTATTATTATTGTTTTTGGTTACGAAGGGCGTGCGAATCGTGCATCGGGTTCGAAATGAACGAGATAACAAGTATTAAAACACATAGAAATTGAGATAGCAAAAAAGATAGGCTCAATAAAACATTGGAGTGTTTTGGGTTAAGAAACGTTTGACTATTCCAAAGTGAATCGAGATCCTTTCAAATTAGAGAAACGTGCTTTGGCCTATAGGTAAAGTGCTCTCGCCGAGAAGCGATTAACGGCACTGTACCCTTCCAGTTACTACACGTCTCTAACTGATCGAAAAATCAAAACTTTGGCGAGATTGAAAATCGAGGAATGGGACTAGTTGACAAGGTGCGGGTTTCACCCCTATTTTGACAACATTGTACCTTAGATCTGGTTGGTACTTACCGAACGAGGAGCGTATTCCGACTCGTTGGCAAGTGTCCACTAGAGTATGAAATGGAAATTTCCATCAAGATGTGGATTTCACTCCTAACTTGATGGTGTAATTTCATGCAAAAATCAAATTCGCGGATTGAGAGTGATCACCAAAGTGCGGGTTTCACCCCTATTTTGGTGAGATCGTCTCGATTGTAGTTTGAGTGTCTTCAAGTCTTCAAGTGTGTAAATTGTGTAAGTGTTTTAGGAAAAACACATGCATATATTTAAGACAAAAGAAATAGGAAGAAACAATTAGGAAGAATTAACATTTTAATCATGAAGCAAGAATGGTCAAGTTGGTCACTTAAACTATAGACTAGGTCGAACATGGCAATTCTACGTAATTCCCTATAGTTATGGCTCTGATACCAATCTGTCACACCCCAACCGATGGCGGAAACATCGGAGTGAGACGACTAGATTGCTCATTGGATCATAACACTATTCGCGACAATATTTAAATCAACCAAATTTATTTCATTCAAACATCCAATGTCATATTACAACAAAATCCAAATAAGAGTAACATCAACGAAATTAGTTCAACAATAACATGATAGTTAACTTAGTATTCTACGCGTGTTTCTATGCCATTCCTACTAAGTTCCATCATACAACTTCATCAACCTGCAACATGTTAAAAAGTATAGTTCAATAACAAAGTATTGGCGAGTACACAAGTTTAATATCATAGCATAAGTATAAAATCCGATTAAACAAATCCACATGATTAGCTAGCATACAAGATAAATGTAAACAAGGCATGTGAATCTACAAGTCAATCCTCTAGTGTACCGCAAAATAGATTTCAACTTAACAATGACCACAAGAATACGGGCGGTGCGTTACTCCTATAGCGCTATACATGTTAAGGGAGGCTCGATCAAAGTTAATGACATTTAGATCACATAAGAATGTACCAAGTAACAATTCAAGTAGCATAAGACTAAAGCATATTGATGGATTGTTTGTGTATAGAATAAAGTGTGATTTAGTGTAGTTTTAGTAAATTAATCATGTTGCACCCAAATAGTGGAAAGCATAAAAAGGTTCGAGTGTACTCACGGTTTTGCAAGGTATTATCCGTGAGAGAGTTAGGTTGATTTAGGGGTTGGAACACCAAGTTTTTCCTACACAAGGCAAATGTAGGTGTATGAGTATTAGATTGACGGGGAGTTTAATGAGTTTAGGAATTTAAAATGTACGAGAAAGTATATATACGAAAGTATTTATCTAGACATTTAACACTCGTTTTTGACACTAATAATCCCCGAAGGGTGTTTGTGTTTTTATAGGTCATGCCGAATAGAATCGTAACGATTGTTATGTCAAAGATAAAATAACCTACTCTTTAAGACAACTAACCATTTGGTCATGGTCTAAGTTTTGATATATTAAGTATTTACATATAGTTATATTACTACTAATTACTCATATAGTTCATGTATTTCATGGAAGTCATGTAAGTCATGCATGGAGGTAGGAGGATAACCATCCTAAACATCTTTCATAGATTCACCATTACACAAGATTGACACAAGGACAATCTGGATGGTTAAGAATTATAGAAATCATCAAGTGAGGGGTGGATTGAATAGTTGAATGGCCAAGGCCTTCATGTAATCACACCTACACCATCACAAGCTTGAAGCTCGGATGGCTCAACACTTGTGGGTTTGAAACCCTAGTAAAAACCACAAGTTTAGAGGCATGTTATGCCTCTTGATTTTGTATGAACAAGTCTAGCTAGCTCACTAACCATAAACTTGGTTAGAGGCATAAGTAGCATAGAGTTGTTATGTTTTAAAAAAACAAGTTCAAAAAAAGTTTATAAGTTTATCTTCCAAAACAGAAAGTTTGGCCCCAAAAATGGTATTGTTCCAGCTTGGTTTTCCAAAGAAAACCTATGGTAACATCCCATAGGGCTTAGCACACAATGTTGAGGAAGAAAACATAAAGAAAACTTCGAAAATCCTAAAGTTTAAAAAGATAAAAATGGGCAGAAAATTTATGGCACTTTGGACCTCAAAAATGGTGAGGTTTCACCTTAGTTTGCCCAAGCAAACTTGTGAAAACTTTCCTAGAGGTTATCCAAGTGTTTTAGAAGAAGAAATAAGGAAGAATTAGTTGAAGAAGTGAGTTAGAACTCACAAAAAAACTCAAATATGGCTGCTGCGTTTTTTGAATATGTTAGGGACTTTGAGAGTGTTATTGAAGTGTTTGGAGGCTTGTAAAAGTGGGAAATGGACGGGGGAAAGGTGGTTTATATAGGGAAGGGATTAGGGTTTCAATGGGTTGGGCTTTGGACAAGATTAGTGGGTGTTTAAACTTGAAAAAAGCCCAAAACATCAACATATGGTGCCCAATTTTTTTGTTTTTTTGTTAATTAATTTATATAAATGGTTTTAATTGTTATTTAAATAATGTATTTTATATGTGTGACATGTATGGGTCTTGTAATGGCCTAATGTTATGCACATTATTGTTTTAAAACAAAAAAAAATACAACTAAGTAACAAGTATACTTTTTTAACATAATGCGACAAGATTTTATGATAATGGAAGCTTGAATTCTTTGAATAACATCACTAATTGTCTTTCTTGGGTTTAGTATAAGATTTATAAACATTCATCAAATATTTACACGTTGTTGTGAATTGATTTATGAAGAAGTAAAGTATCATATGATCATAAGTTTAAACATGAACAAGGTTTGCGAATTTCGTATAATTGATTAATCTTGATTACAATCAAAGCCTTAGAATCCAATGAATTGAAAATAGAAATACGACTACAAGGTTTGGACTTTCCAAAAAATAGAAACACGAAGCAGACTTGCTAAAAACGGGAAGATACAAATGAGAAGCGTTACACTGTGGGAGTTCTTGGCGTGGTACAGTTCTTTATTGCCTCGATCTTCGAAGGGTCAACATGTATTCCATTCTCGTTTACCACATGGCCAAGAAATTGTACCTCGCGAATCCAAAATTCGCATTTTGAGAACTTGGCATATAGTTGCTCTTTCTTCAGCAATTCCAAAATGGTTCTCAGGTGTTGTTCGTGTTCTTTCTCGGTGCGTGAGTATATCAGTATATCATCTATGGATACGATCACGAATTTGTCAAGGCATGGTTTACATACTCGGTTCATCAAATCCATGAACACTGCAGGGGCGTTCGTTAGGCCAAAGGGCATAACAAGGAACTCGTAATGACCATAACGAGTCCGAAATGCTGTCTTAGGAATGCTTTCCTCTTGGATTCTCAATTGATGATAACCGGATCTTAAATCGATCTTCGAGTAAAAAACCGACCCTTGCAACTGGTCGAATAGATCATCGATTCTTGGTAATGGGAACCAGTTCTTGATAGTTAACTTATTTAACTCTCAGTAATCGATGACATCCGAAATGTTCCGTCCTTTTTCTTCACGAATAGCACCGGAGCTCCCCAAGGCGAGAAACTCGGTCGTATGAACTTTTCTCGAGCAGCTCTTGCAACTGCGTAGATAATTCTTGCATTTTCGAGGGCGCTAGACGGTATGGAGCTTTTGCCACAGGTGCAACTCCTGGCATTAAATCAATACGGAATTCGACTTGTCTCTGCGGAGGTAGCCCTGACAAGTCTTCTAGAAAGACCTTGGGATATTCCCTCACTATTGGTATTTCTTCAATCGTGCGCTCCTCGGCCTTCTTATCCACCACGTGGGCGAGAAAAGCGATACATCCTTTCCTTAAACATTTCTACGCCTTCATGCAGTTTATGATACGCAGAGGCGTGTCACGCTTCTCACTGTGAATTATCAAGTGTTTTCCGTCTGGTAAGGGGATGCGAATGATTTTCTCATGACATATAACCTCGGCTCGATTATTGGATAGCCAATCCATCCCGATAACAACATCAAAACTACCCAATTGAACTGGCAATATATCTATATCAAACTTTCGTTCACCCAACTCGAACGTACATTTCTTTATTATTTCTTTCGACTCTACTAATATTCCGTTAGCTAGCTCAATCGAGTAGGGAACATCTAGTTTACTCGACTTTACCCCAAGCATATCTCTAAACTCTTTAGAAATAAAACTGAAATCTTCCCCGATATCAAAAAGAATAGATGCAAAGTGATCATTGATAGGGAATGTACCGGTGACCACGTTTGGATCCTGACGAGCATCCTTAGCTCCAATTACAAATGCTCTTCCCCGTGCTTGATTCGCTTTAGGACAATCTTTCTTGAAATGTCCTCTATCTCCGCATCCAAAGCAAACTTGATCTCCAGTGTTGGCTCGGCAAACATCGGTGCGATGTCCGATTTTTCCACATTCCACACTTGGGGCCTCGACATTCCCCATGGTGGTGGAAGGGACATTTGGGACATTTCGGTGCGTCCCCAGTATAAACTTTCTTAATCGCAGTGTTCGTGGTTGTGGTAACATATGCTTTGGTTTCCTTAACTTCTCTCGCGGCTTGTCTCTTGTTACTGTGGGGTTACCATGAGAGCCTTTCTTGAAATGAGAAAATTTCCGTTTGTAGAATCAGTGGTCTCCTCAGTAGATTCTTTCTTGTTTCCACCATTCTTAGGCAACTTTCCCTGACATACACCTCTTCGGTCAGACTGACAACTAGCTCAATAGCTTCACCAATCTCTGTGGGTTTCGAAGAGGTAACCAAACTTAGAATTTCGGGCGCAAGTCCCCAAATGTACCTCTCAATACGTTTAAATTCTGGTTCCACTAGATATGGCACCACTCGGGATAAATCATGGAATTCCTGTGTATACCTAGAAATGTCTGAACCGACCATTTTCAGATTCCAAAATTTTGTCTCCAACTTTTGAATTTCCGATCTTGAACAATACTTCTTCTTCATCATCTCCTTTAGTTCCTCCCAGGTCAGGGCATATGCAGCATCATCGCCCTTGGTTTGGACCTGAAGGTTCCACCATGATAGAGCTCCATCCACAAAGAGTCCGGTAACATAGGTGACTCTTAATTCAGCCGGGCACTTACTCATTCGGATGACTGAGTCTTCTTCTCAGTCCAGCGTACGAAGGCTACAACGCCTCTGGTACCATCGAAGTTCAAAGGTTTACAGTCAAGAAACTGCTTATATGTGTAACCTAAAATCATTGGATACACCATTTAAGCATGAGTCAGTAGCATGGATAAGATGGATAAGAGTGTGTTCTGGTTATGAGAAACCGTGTATTACCAGTGGGAGGATTTATTCCTGTTGAACCTCCTGTTCCGCCGCTATGCTCAGAGCGGTTTGCCTCGTACTGTGCAATGGCTTGGGAGATACGTTTGTTCAGCTCCTCTTGTGTGGTAGGTAGGGTGTTATTGTTTGAACTTCTTCGGCGGGGCGGCATTGTCTTCTAACACAATATGTCGCTCACAATTAGTCGAATTAATACTTTTATGTTATTATTACAATTTATTTATTTATTTATTTATATATATATATATTTTTAATATATGCAATAGCACATTGGTACATGATAAATAAATAAATGAATATATGCAAACGCCATACGCACACCCGTTGTCATCATACACATAGCTAGCCACATCATAAAGTATAAATCATAATATCACCACATCATGACATAATCAACCATAACATAAAAGAAATACAATGTAACATAAAGAAAATACACTTTTATACAATGACAACTTGTTACAATTTGTTTGCGAAGAGCCAAAAAGGACTTAGGGGGTACACAACCCTAGTCAATACAAGTTTTTACATTACAAAAGTACCATTTTCTACTACATTGCTTCTTCACGTCAATAAGTTGTCTTCCAAAAGCTGGGATCTTCAAGAGCCAAAACAACAAAAGTAAAACTGATCCCCAAAAGATATCGACAAACCTGCTACTGGGGTGGAGGGGATGGTGGAAATGGTGATCGTGGGAACATACTGTGATAGTAGGCCATCTCCTCCTCGAGGCTAGAAATGCGCCTAGAAGCATCCGTCTGAAACTGCTCTAGCTCATGCACTCATGCCTCGGACGGGCATGACGAGTGGTGGAATGGGCAGTAAAAAGGTGGAGTCGGTGGTAGTGATAGGGGTAGTGGTGGTGGTGATGGAGGTGGGTATGATGGTGTGGGTGGTATCAGTGATGACGGTGGTGGGGGTGTCACTCTGGTAGTGGCGCGAGCAGTACGCTATGACTCTAACTCCCAAATCCTATGAAAGATCAGAGAGAGCTGTAGGTCATGTGAAGTCACCCTTTCCTCCACAGGGATCAGAGGAAAGTGTGAGGGATGATAAGGGTCTGAAGGGCTCATGCCCGGTGGAGTTGTCGGAGTAAACATACCTGCTGGAGGTGGTGTGGGACGTGGGTCATACATGGGGGGGGAACTCTATCAGAGAAAGAAGGTCTTGGCATATGAGAAGGTCCAGCTGAAGATGGGTTGAAAACGGGGTGGTACGTGGACCTCTCAGAGAAATATGGTGGTGGCTGCTCGGGGGCACGTGGAATGCCGCTCAGAGAGTAGTAACGTGCAGGTCCTGTATAGTGAGTGGGTCCAGGGGTCGGGACTCCGACAGGGAACGAACTGACGTGAGGCGGTGAGGCCGCAGGGGGTGAGTACACAGATGCAGGAGTGCCTGGGGCGGCAGATGAAGCATCGTCTGCCTCATGCTCACTCGGAGCAGCATCAGTGGATGACGAGATGTCCACAACTGGGATATCTGGGGTGGAATCTCGAATATAGCGATATCGTCAAAGACCTCGCCATCGCCCAGGTCGTCCTCCATGTGCTCAACGTGGAACACTGGTATCTCGTCGTCGTCATCGTCTACATTAATCACGGGAGGGACTACAGCAAGGGGCACGGCCAAATGTACAATAGCGTGTTCACCCTCTGGGTGTCCATACACTATGATGTCATGCGGGGGCTGAGGGACGGCCAGTACATCGTCTGCCGGGGGTACATCTACCTCCATAGGATCGATCAGTGCATGTGGCTGAAAGTCCTCATAGTCTCCATCTTCGGCTCCATCCCCTAAAGGTTGGGCCTAGGTAGCAGGATCATATCTATCATCGGATAGGTACTCCTTGGGTCTTCCTCATAGCTCGATGCTGAAGACATAGTCCTGGCAAATAATCCGTACAATGCATATATATACATGTTGATAATTATGATATATTTATATTAATCACCATTTCTCATGCAAGACTTGTTCTTTTTTGTATTCCATGCAACTTACTGTTTTGTGTCTTTCCATCATTGACAAATCATGTATTAACTCTGCTCATTACTTATAGTGTTTTAAACTTTGTCTTCATGTGTGAGCCCCTGGTGATTGTAGACCAAACTTTTATTAAAAAGTTTTTCCCTGGTTCACTACAATTGGAGCTTTGATACCAACCTGTAACACCCCGGTCGTAGCGGAAACGCAAGTGTGTGACTATTAGGTAATCATAGAATCCAATTTAGTAAACAGTACTAACAACAACGATGTCATGCCATTACTGAGTTTCATTATACATTTACATACTTCAAAATTGAAACACCATTGTTATCAGTATCAAATTTACCATTACAACCATAGTTTAAAACACATGTTCCAAAATAAGATATTGTTTTATCACAAATCATGCTGAGGCTTTGACCTCTATATCCCCAAACGAGGTTGGGATATAAAAGGCAAACCCTCCAAAAGGTAGTACATCGTTGTCCTGACAATCCCATACCCGGATCCCATCACCAGCTCAAGTCCTGCGTCCTGAAACACATGTAATTTTAAAAAGTCAACATAAAGTTGGTGAGTTCATGTAGTTTAATGTTTTCGTATCCAAATGTCATCTTTGAAAACCTGTATTGAAATCCAAGTATGTTATTAGCACCAATGAGTTAATTAGGAGCTATTAGTGTGTCGCGAGCACCCTGGCATACTTGTGCCATAAGTAAGTAACCAAACTGAGACTTCTTTGACATTTTGGGATCACAAAAGCACTCCAATGGGTATACCAACCAGGATTGGAGCGGGTCTCAAACTCAATAGATCTACCTCTTTTGCAGATTGGTCACTAAGTGATTAATGGTTACTATTGTTATTTCCTACTTACGCATAGTGATATGTTATCTGCTAACTCATAGCTAACATACTGTTTTGACATGACTTGTGTATCCCCTCGATAGTTTAAAACGAAATTTAAATAAGTGAAAGGAGGGACATGAACTCACAGTTTTTGCGTTCCGTTTAAGTCGTACTGTTTATCGATCGGTGTCCACAACATATGTAACCTACAGTATTGGTTTCATTAGACACCTAGGTCTCAATGGACCTTGTACTCGTTGTTCATCTTGAATTCTGGTTATGTATTTCTTTGTTATGATTGAACAACTTGTAATGCTATCGTAGTGTGGGTAGTTTGTTTGTTCGATTAATATTGTCATATATATTTCTTAAAAATATACATATATTATTGTTTTCAAATCATGTGTGAACTGGGCCTTGCCCTTCACATGTCATTGGGCCCAGCCCATGTTTTCTTTTCATTGGGCCTAGCCTATGTAATTTATGTCTTTTTGGGCTTTTATTATTTTTGGGCCTCATCCACAAATATTATGGGATTTGGGGCTAGCATATGATTTTTACAATTTGGGCCTAGCCCAAATTTATTTATAAAAAGCCCATTGTTCTTATAAGTATTTACTTATATCGCCCGTTGGTCATCGACGCGAAGGTGTAATCTTGAATGTCCGCCTATTATTCGCATTGTTTCAATTGTCCGATCTATTGTCTCGACGCTTAACAAAAATATATTTATTATGTTACCAATACTTGGTGTGTTGTTTCAAGTGTTTGTATGGTGGGGTATTTTTATTGTGAATAACCTAAGTTTCTAATACATACAAATACAATACACACATGTATACATACAAATTTATTGGTAACTATTATGTATATAAATACTTGTATTATTTTCTATATATGAATATATATTTTTAAAAAGTATTTATTTTTACTTAAAAATATATATTTATAACTTTGTTTAAACACTTGGTTATTTAAGGATAACCCTTGTCATTAGAGTCTACTTAATGACGATTTAAGTTACTAATCGCGCTTAGTCCCACTAATCACCCCACTAATCATGTCTAAATCGTGATTAAATTTTTAGAAAATTTCGCCATAGTTTCCCCTAAACTATGGTGTTTTCCACGTTTTAAAAACGTATTTAAAACCGGTTTAAACTCATAATCATCAACAACAAACCATCTAATATTTAGTTTACATAATCAAACCATCATCATCCATGACTTTTTATGGTTTAAAATCCTAGTAATCAAGTGGGTTTTTAATATTTATTAACCATTTTAAACTTACTTTTATCATGTTGTTTAGACAAGTTCATGCACTTAACCCCTTGATTACTACACATTTTTAAGGTGATTACAACTTAAATATAAGTGTTTACTTCTCATAAGAATCATTCATATTCATAAAAATTATTTTTAAGTTGTAGTATTTTTCATGGATGATGTAGTTGATGATCTTGTTTAGATTTAAACCTTAACATGTTTAAATCTTCACTTTTATACTAAATCACACAAGATCATTCCACTTTTATATCATACTTTAAACATAAACAACTTCAACATGCAATCTAACAATCATATAAACATATAATCAACACAAAATAAACAATATTTATTGTTATTATTATGTTGTGAGTTAGGGTTTATGATTTGATTTTCAAGATGATCAACTTGTACACTAATAACTAAACATAAACATAAGCTAAATTATGGAGGTGTTTAGCTTACAAAGGGTGCACAAGTATCTTGAAGATTAAGAAGAAAATGAAGCTCCTTAAGAATCTCTAATGATCTCCATCCATGCTAGCTTCTTTAGGGGTCTTGTTTAAGCTTCCAATGGTGTAAAAAGTGGTGATTTGTGGTGGCTAGATTGTGGCTTATGGTGGAGGTGATGGAGTTGTGGGGTGAAGGAAAGAAAAGGAAGGAAATGTTGCAAATTTATTGAAGGAAAATGAGGATAAGAATGATGAAGGTTATCTTATATAATTATTTACATCTTTCATGTTCCATCAAAAATCTTAACACACCATACTTAAGATCACAATTTTTCTACAAAATCAAGTGTGGTGGGACCCACTTTGAGCCGTGGACATGATGGGGGGGTGAAGTGTAAATTTTGAATTTTACACATGTTGAAATTGTAGATATTTAGGTAATTATGTTAAGTATAGTGATTAGGGTTAATCTTTTAGCATCTTAAGCATAAGAATTGAGTTTAGGGTGAATTTAAATGGCATTTAATCCATATGATCCTCCAAAATAAGTTTTGGATGATGGATACGTCGCTAGATCGCTCATCGTCGTAATAATCGCTAATAAGCGGAACTATTTATTTAGTACCGGAAGCCTTTGTTTTCGACTACCACGATTATTATGGTGTCTAATTAGTGCATTTCCGATCCAAAAATAAGCATGACTAGTTCGCAAGATGAATATAAGATGAGTTAGGATGGCCGACATGTCTTTAGTTCGACCGTTCGATCGATATAGGCACTTTTATGGTCCGCCGTTGAACTTTTCTGAAAGTTGTGTTTCCGTGACCTCATGTTAGTTGAAAGGATTCCGAGACCCAAATAATGCTTAACTAGTTCACTAGATGCCCCGATAAGGCTATCGGCTACTAAATTATTCGTCGTTTTGACGATCGACCGCTTTCCGGTCAAGTTATGCACTGTTTGCCGAATGACCGGAAACGATGCCTTTTGTGCATTCTTGCTATTCTCACATTATTTTAGGATGTTTAACATTGTTTTATTCTTATCTTGACATCTGAAATCCTCCGAATTAGTCTCGCGGACAAATCGCCATTTGTCGTCTTTTTGGTCGAAACGGACAATTTTGCAATTTAGGCGTTATATCGGAAAGTTATGTATTTTTGTAATAGTTGTTCTTAAATATGTGTTTTCATTTGTATATGGACTCAGGTATGGCATTAAAATGCTGTTATTTCGTGTCTTGATTCGTTTGGCGGGTTTTCCAACACAGTTAGTGTCACCGCAATTAATGCGTCCAGCACTTTCTACCAACACTTTTAGGGCATTGTTTTGGTCTGTTTCTCATCGTAACGGAAACCAATATATGTTATGATCAGATTTACTTGCCTAATAATGTACGACTCAGTTTTTGAATTTAAATCACGATAATTATGCATGAGATTATAATATGAAATTTGTGATTACATTGTACGGAATTTCCAGTTATTTGCCAGCTGTCACAACATGGTTGTTGTACCATGGCTAAGGGAAGTTTTATTGGTGTATAGAACCAAAGCTCAATGATGGCTAACTCGGATGAGGCACAGAGTAGCCACCGAGATATTGACTCTAACAAAGCCGAAAATAGAGATATTAATACTGATAATTTTCAAGCTCGCATTGATGCAGCTGTTGAAAAGGCCATGGAAAGGCCATAGTAAAGCTTAAAGAGTCAAGTGCTACTCGCTCTAAACCATTATCGATTACCCCATCTTCAGCTCGTAAGGAGAGCTTAGTTCACTCTTAGAATGCGAAGAGTGAACCAAAGAAAATAAATTTTGCTGATAGGTCCCGTTCTTTAAAAGACGGGTGTACCTATAAATTTTTCGTCTCCTTCAAGCCCCGAGACTTTAATGGGGAGAAAGGAGTTGTGGAAGCCTTAAAGTGGCTGGATGAGATGGAGACAATCGTAGATATCAGCGGCTGTGCTGGTAAGGATGTGGTTAAATATGTATCACAGTCCTTTAAGGGCGATGCCCTAATCTGGTGGAAAGCTATGATCCAATCTACGGGTAAGGTCCACCTGTACAATTTGGGATGGTCCAAGTTTGTAGACCTTGTTAAGGAAACACACTGCCCACCCCATGAGGTGGAGAAATTAGAAACAGACTTTTTGTCTCTTTCAATGAAGAACCTAGATTGTCGGAAGTACGTTTCTGACTTTAACTCCCTATCTAGGTTAGTTTCCTATTTGATCACCCCCGAATCCAAACGCATTGCGCGTTTTATAAATGGGTTGGCACCCGAGATAAAAGGGCATGGTAAAGGCTACTCAGCCTAGTACCTATAGGTCTGTTGTAGACCTATCTCTTTCCCTCATCCTTGATTTGGTAAGACAAAGGTTAGTTAGGATTGAAATCGACGGAAAGAGAAAACGGGAGGACAATAACTCCCAAAGATTCAAAAAGAAAGGAAATTTAGGGTTCAAGAAGAACCAGCACACGTCCAATGACAAACCTCTATGAAAAAACTGTAAGAGTAGACATTGGGGACAATGTTGTATAAATCCACAGACTAAACCCTGTGGTATCTGCAAAAGAAAAGGGCATAAGACCCTAGATTGCAAGGATCTTAAGGATGCAGTTTGCTACAACTGTAATGAAAAAGGGCATATTATGTTCAATTGCCCCAAGAACCCCAAAGGTAATGATGCAAAGCCTGGAGAGGCCAAGAAGGGGAATGCTCGTACCTTTTAGATGACTGCAAGAGAGGCTGTTAATGACAACAATGTCATAACAGGTACATTCCTCATTAACAATATTTATGCTAGAGTTCTTTTCGATTCGGGTGCAGATAAATCATTTGTTGATCATAAGTTTAGTAAACTATTAAACTTACCCATAAGAACTCTAGATAAAACTTATGAGATAGAACTTGCTGATGGAAGTTTAGAATCAGCATCTTCTATTCTTGGTGGATAACTATATCCATTAAGAATTATTCTGTTCATATCTCTCTTTTGCCAATGAAATTGGTGGGGTTCGATGTAGTTTTGGGCATGGATTGGTTATCTCATAACCAAGCCCATATTGCCTGCGATAAGAAACGCATCGAGATAAAAACCCCATTCGGTGAAATGATCACCATCCTTGGAGACTCACACTATGGATTGCCAGACAAAGTGTCGTTATCTATAGCATCCAAGTGTTTAGGGAGAGGTTGTGTTATTTATATGGCACAAGTCACTATTAATGAGCCTAAGCCGAACATTGAAGACCTCCCAATTATTTCAGAGTACTCCGATGTCTTTCTCGAAAAACTACCAGGCCTACCTCCTGACAGACAAGTAGAATTTAGAATTGATATCCTGCCAGGATCAGCACCTATTGCTAGAGCTCCATATAGACTAGCACCGACAGAAATGAAGGAGTTAAGAGTTCAATTGGACGAACTCTTAGAGAAAGGATTTATTCATCCAAGTTCTTCGCCTTGGGGAGCTCCTATCCTCTTCGTTAAGAAGAAAAACGGTTCAATGCGGATATGCATTGACTACCGAAAGCTAAACAAGATAACAATCAAGAATCGTTATCCTCTGGCCAAGATCGATGATTTGTTCGACCAACTTCAAGGGGCTAGTTACTTCTCCAAGATTGATCTAAGATCTGGATATCATCAGCTGAAGGTTAGAAGTGAAGATGTTATAAAAACTACCATCAGGGCCCGATATGGTCATCTTGAATTCTTGGTGATGCTTTTTGGGCTCACAAATGCACCTGCAGCATTCATGGATCTCATGAATAGAGTCTGCAAACCATATTTGGATAAGTTTATCATTGTCTTTATAGACGACATACTTATCTACTCTCGTAATCAAGCTGATCACGAGAAACATCTTCGGTGCATACTGCTAAGGCAAGAGAAGCTTTATGCTAAATTCTCTAAATGTGAGTTTTGGCTTAGAGAAGTCCAATTTCTTGGACATATGGTAAGTGAGCATGGTATCCAAGTGGATCCCGCCAAAATTAAGGCTAATGAATTGGGAAGTACCCAAAACCCCATCGGAGATTCGTAGTTTTCTAGGATTGGATGGTTACTATAGGAGGTTCATTGAGAACTTTTCAAGGATAGCAACTCCTTTAACTATCTTGACCCTATTAGAATGTTAAGTATAATTGGGGTCCAAAACAACAAGAATCTTTTGAGATTCTGAAACACAAGTTGAGCAATGCTCCCGTACTATCACTACCTGAGGGTATTGAAGACTTTATTGTTTACTGTGATGCTTCGCACACTGGCATGGGCTGTGTGCTAATGCAAAAAGGCAAGGTAATTGCTTATGCATCACGACAGTTAAAGGTGCACCAAAGGAATTACACCACCCACGACTTGGAATTGGGTGTCGTTGTATTTGCACTAAAACTGTGGAGACATTACTTGTATGGCACAAAGTGTATTATATACACAGACCATAAAAGTCTCCAGCATCTGTTCAATCAAAAGGAATTGAACATGTAACAACGTCGTTGGATGGAAACACTTAATGACTATGATTGCGAGATTCGCTACCATCCAGGCAAAGCAAATGTAGTTGCTGATGCTTTAAGTCGGAAAGAACGAATTAAACCTATAAGGATTAACGCCAAGAGCATTGAGCTCAGAAATAGCTTAAGTGAGAAGCTATTAGATGTGCAAAAGCAAGCTCTGCTAGAGGCTAATGCTCCCAATGAAGGATTAGGCGGAATTGTTGATCAGTTAACGCTTGGAAAGGATGGAATCCTTAGATTTAAGGATAAAATCTGGGTTCCAATCTTTGGAGGACTTAGAGATCTAATCCTCCAGGAAGCACACAATACAAGATACTCAGTTCACCCTGGGGTGACAAAATGTATCAGGATCTGAAAAAGAATTATTGGTGGATGGGTTTGAAGAAATCCATAGCCACTTATGTAGCTAAGTGTCTGACATGTTCGCAAGTTAAAGCCGAACACCAGAAACTGTCAGGACTTCTACAACAGCTTGAAATTCCCACTTGGAAATGGGAAATGGTAACTATGGATTTGATTACCAAGTTGCCTAAGACCAAACATGGTAATGACACGATATCGGTCATAGTGTATAAGCTGACTAAGTCAGCACATTTTTTGTAACATTTGTAAAAATCGGGTTTTCAAAACCCGCTCCGTTTTGTAATCGAATATCGAGTTATAAAAGTTACATTGAATATTTATGATTATTTTGATTTAAAACGATATATAATTAATAAATAAACTAAACTATAAAAATTATATTTGATAAAAAGTTAAAATAAAATAAATAAAAAAATTATGATGCTGCCGGGACTCGAACCCGGGTCAGCCAAGACACACTCCAACGACTTAACACACACTCACATCACCACTCCGCCACTTTGTGTTTTCTGTTATCACTAGGAAACAAATGAGATTTATATACAGACTAAGTTAAACCGGTTCCGCCAACTGAGAAACGGAAAACGGCAAAGCAATCGTCAAATCGTTCGATTTCTCGCGTATTTACGTTCATAAGCGATGAACCGATGTCTTTAATCAATTCAGAATTGATTGAGCATCAAGTCTCATCATTATCGGCCTTCATAACCGAAAAGCAATCAAATCCTGAATACTTCAATCCAAGCTCACTCTCGCGACTCAGAAACGTCATAACCATACTCCATTTCATTTTCGTCACATTTTCAGACCATCAGAACGCTTAAATTAGTTCGCCGGAATTTTCTGCAAATCCCGTCGGAAAACCGTATTCATCCTCAAACGGTAATTCTCTCAATATTATTGCAGTTCAACAATTATTAGACTATTTCTAACTTAAACCTCTCAATTGAAATCGAATTTAGGCGCTGTATTCAACTAATTCCAGTTCGCCGGAACTCCCCTGAAAATTTCTAATTCTGTCTGTGGACCGGTAAGGGTCTTCAAACACATCGTTAACGTTTGTTTATCACTTCAATTCCACATTCGACTAATCAAAATAGTTAATTATCTTGTTCAGTTGAAGAGCATAAAAACAGGAACCGACACATCACCGGAAATCTGAAATAAACCGTTCATCGGTATGTTTCACCTCTAATTACCGTCTCTGCCTTTTCATTTAAGTTTTAATAATGTCTGTAAATCGTAAACACAAGGAACGAGATAGTAAATCAGATTGACTGTAATTAGAATGAAGAAGACGAAGCTAACTAAGTTATAAGTATATTTAAAACTAGTAAAATGAACGGGTTAGACACACAGTCCAGCGGTGGACTGTGTGCAAAATACAAACGCACGTCCCGAGTTCGATTCCTGCTATACGCACTCCTTGTATAATAAAATGTCTTTTTGTTTAAAAACTGAACCGGGATAACTCAGTTAGTTATTAAGTATAATAGAAACCGAGATAATAACCAGGTTAGACACACAGTCCAGCGGTGGACTGTGTGCAACATGAACCATACGTCGCGCGTTCGAAACCCGTCACTTGCACCGGTCCGTTGAATTAAAATGTTTTTGAAATTAAAGAGAATTTCGGTTAAACTGAATAAGTGTATAAATATATATAAAAACAAGATTATTTCGGGTTAGACACGTAGCCCAGTTGGTAGAGCTGCGTGCACGCGTACGGGAGGTCTCGGGTTCGAGCCTCACCCAGCGCAAACCATGTCCTGACCGAACCGGTCAACAAGTCAACAGGTCAACGGTCAACGGCAACGTAAAATAAACAATTTTTTTTATATTTTTATTTATTTAATTTAATTTAAAAATCAATTAAAAATACTTAAAAATAACATTTTTAAAGATAGAAAATAGCCTTGAACTCACAAAAATATATCTAAAAATTTCATTAAAATCCTTAATAAAATCCACTCGTTTAATATATTTTTCCGTTATTATTTAGGTTAGTATTTCTCGTTGTTCCGCTCATCTAATTCGTGCGCATCTCACCATCTCTAATCCAACGCACCCAATGTGAGTGAATCTTTACAAATTCCCCGTTTTAATCACGTTTTGGGGTGTATCATGTGTCTTGATATATATATTATACTTAAATCATTGTGCATACATCATATCATGAACTAGTGTATTCAGTTTGTTCCTGTTGTGTAGTTATTGTTGGATGCAAGTTTATTATTTTCAGTACATGCAATTTCATAGGCCGCCGCTCCCCATTACATTATGAGCGTTGAGCATGTTCCCCATTTCATTATGAGGTTGAACCTGGCGTGCCCACATACGATCGGCTCCGTTTGATTGAGCCTTGATCGCACAGACATTTTCATTTTCAGTACATGCAATACGATCGGCTCCGTTTGATTGAGCCTTGATCGCACAGTTTCATTTATGTTATTTACAGTATGATGTTGGTATGTTCATGTATGCTGTCATATGTTATTGTATGTTATAGTTGTGACTGCTATTTGCCATTGCTTGATTATTTACATTTGCTCATCTATGATTATGCACAAATTTTCATTGATAAACTAACAATTAATTCATTAATAAGTGTTTATCTAATAAGGTTCACTCGCCAACTTATGTTGACCAAACAACCCCCATTTTACACATGATACAGGTGAACCAGCAGCAGCTAGGAACACATAGGACTTGGACTAGAAGAGTAAAACGATTTAGAGATGGGATTGTTATGTTTGGTTTATTTTCTTTGTATTGTATGAACATGTTTGGATATTTGGAAATGTAACTTTGACTTTATTAAATATGAAACATATTAGTAAAACTCATGAGCTTTGGTGATAACCCAATTATGCCCCGACTCTTATTCCGCTGCGGGTCGGGGTGTGACATTTTTTTTGCCAATTAAAGAAACGTATAATTCTGACAAATTTGCTAAGCTGTATGTGAACAAGATTGTGTCCCTACACGGTGTGCCTGTATCTATTGTATCTGATGGAGATACTAGATACACATCTCACTTTTGGAAGAGTTTCCAACAATCGTTAGGCACAAGATTGAACTTTAGTACGACTTACCACCCACAGACGGATGGACAAAGTGAGTGTACTATTCAAACGTTGGAAGACATGCTCAGGGCTTGTGTGATTGATTTTGGTGGAAATTGGGATGACCACTTACCCCTAATAGAATTTGTAACATTTGTAAAAAAACGGGTCTCCAAAACCCGCTCTGTTTTGTAATCAAATACCAAGTTATGAAGATACATTAATTAATTATTGTTATTTTGAGTTTAAACGTTACATAATTAATAAATAAACTAAACTATAAAAATTAAATTGGATAAAAAGTTAAAATAAAATAAATAAAAATCAATTGCAGCTGCCGGGACTCGAACCCGGGTCAGCTGTCTCCAACAACTTATCATCCGCTTCCCAAACCACTCCGCCACCAAGTGTTTTCTGTTAACCTTAGGAAAACAATTGGATCTTATACGCAAACACGAATCAACCGTTAAAGCCATCTGAATAACGGAAATCGGTAAACCGATCGCCAAATCATTTCGACTTCTTTTGGCCAGCTTATAACCGATGAATATCGGTTTCTAATTAAGTCCGAATTGAATGAACATAAAGACTTCATCATTTCCGGTATTTGAAACCGAAAACGTACCAAACTCTGATTTAATCCAAGTCCTGATCATTTGCGCGATTCATAACTATCACAACAACACTCAATTTCATTTTCGTCAAGATTCTGAACTGTAAGATCCTCTGAATCCGATCGGCGGAATTTTTCTGCAACTCACCGGAAAACCGGGACTCGCATTCTCACGGTAATTCCTTCGACTCTTTTTGTTTAAAACATGTGGTTAGTCAATCTCTAACACAATTCCATCATCAGAATCAATCTTAGTCAACGTTTATCGGAAATCTCACTTTCGCCGGAAAGTTTCTGAAATTGCCGGAATCCCACTGTGAACTGGTAAGATATCCTGCATTTCGTTTAAACTTTGTTTAGGTGATTTAATTCTATAAATAATCGATCCACACTGTTAATTGTTTCAACAGTCGGAGTTCAATTCCTCTACCGACAAAACCTTCGCCGAATTTCTGTGTTTATCTCCAATCGGTAAATCCTGTTCTTTAAACTCTTTCCATTCCTTACTCTTGAATTACTGTTAGTGTCTAAGATCTTAGTAAATCGCAAAATCAACCTTAACCAGTTGAATTACGCGGACAGTGTAATCCGACGAAGAAGATGAATCTATTTCAGAATATAAGAGTAATTAAAATTCAGTTTATAAACGGGTTAGACACACAGTCCAGCGGTGGACTGTGTGCACATTTCATAATCACGTCGCGAGTTCGATTCTTACTATGCACACGCTTTACGTAATAACATTCCTTTTTTTATTCATGAACCAACCGGGTTAGAGCGGGTAGTTGTTAAGTATAATATAAATCAAGAATATAACCGGGTTAGACACACAGTCCAGCGGTGGACTGTGTGCAAAATAAACTCCACGTCGCGCGTTCGAGTCCCGTCACAAGCACCGGTCCATGGGATTAAAACGTTTTGCAAAATAAAGGAATTTTCGGTAAATTCGAATAAGTATATAAATATAATTAAAACTGGGTTTCTAACGGGTTAGTCACGTAGCTCAGTTGGTAGAGCTACGTGCGCGTGAACGGAAGGTCACCGGTTCGAATCCCGCTTGGCGCAAACATTTACCGCTGACCGAACCGGTCAACGGTCAACGGTCAAACAGTAAAAAAATAATATTTTTTTTAAAAATATTTATTTGTTTATTTTAATTTAAAAATCAATTAAAAATCCTTAAAAATAACATTTTTAAAGATAGAAAATAGCCATAAACTCACAAAAATATATCTAAAAATCCCATTAAAATCTTTAATAAAATTTATCCATTTAATATATTTTTCCATTATTATTTAGGTTAGTATTCCTTGTCGACTCGCTCGTCTAAATCGTGCGCATCTCACCATCTCCAATCCAACGCACCCAATGTGAGTGAACCTTTCAAATTCCCCGTTTTAAGCACGATTTTGGGTGTATCATGTGTCTTTGTTTATTTACATATTATAACGAAATTATTGTGCATACATCATAACATGACATGTGTATTAGTTTGTTACTGTTGTGTAGTCATTACTAGATGCAAATTATTATTTCAGTACATGCAATTGCCGAGGCCGCAGCTCCCCATCCATCGAGGTTGAGTTTGATCCCCATTTTATTATGCGGTTGATCTTGGCGTGCCCGCACGATCGGCTCCGTTTGATTGAGCCTTGATCGGTCATTTCATTTTACATTTTCAATACATGCAATACGTTCGGCTCCGTTTGGTTGAGCCTTGAGCGCACAGTTCAATTTACATTTCTAGTTCATGCAATACGATCGGCTCCGTTTGATTGAGCCTTGATCGCACAGTTTATTTATGTTAGTTATCATATGATATTGGTATGTTCATGTATGCTATCGAATGTTAATGTATGTTATAATTGTAACTGATATTTGCCAATGTTTGATTACATACATGTGTCTTTTTATGATTATGCACAATATTTTATTGATAAACTAACCATAAAATCATTATTAAATGTTTATCTATAAGGTTCACTCGCCAACTTATGTTGACCCAAAAACCTCCCATTTTACACATGATACAGGTGAACCAGCAGCAGCTAGGAACACATAAGACCTGGATTAGAAGAAATAAAACGATTTAGTATTTGGATTATTATGTTTGGTTATTTTCCCTTGTAATAAATGAACATGTTTGGATGTTTGAGAAATGTAACTTTGACTTCATTTAATTATGAAACATAATAGTAAATGTCATGTGCTTTGGTGATAACCCAATTATGCCCCGACTCTTATTTCCGCTGCGGGTCGGGGTGTGACAGAATTCTCCTACAATACTAGTTATCATACGAGCATCAAGGCTGCTCCTTTTGAGACCTTGTAGGGAGAAAATGTAGAACGCCTGTGTGTTGGGCAGAAGTTGGGGAAGCCCAACTATCAGGACGAAGATCGTCCTGGAGACCACGGAAAAGATTGTACAAATCCGTGATCGTCTCAAAGCTGCCCGAGATAGGCAGAAGAGCTATGCTGACAAGAGGAGAAAACCTCTTAAGTTCCAAGTAGGGGACAAAGTCATGCTGAAAGTATCACCCTGGAAAGGTGTGATGCGCTTCAGAAAGAAGGGCAAGTTGAGCCTAAGATATATTGGACCATTCGAGATAATCGAATGTGCCGGTTAGGTAGCTTACAAGCTTAGACTACCCGAGGAGCTAAATGGAAGTCATAATGTGTTCCACATTAGTAACCTTAATAAATGTCTAGCCGATAAGTCGCTAGCAATGTCGCACAAGGATGTGCAAATTGATGAAAACCTGAGGTTCGTTGAGAAACCATATCGATCGAGGATCGACAGGTTAAGAAGCTCCGTAGGAAATTGATAACTATAGTAAAAGTTAAGTGGGACGCCTTTAGAGGTCCCGAGTATACATGGGAGGTTAAGTCCACTATGCGACAAAAGTACCCATATCTTTTTGAATAAAATCTCGAGACAAGATTTCTTTTAAGGGGTGAGAATGTAACACCTCGTAAAAATCGTGTCCAATAGTATAGTGACACATATTGTACTTTAAATTTAGTCTATTAAAGACGAATAAGGACTAAAAGTGTCAACATGCTCAAACTAAGCCTCTGAGTGACTGTCTGATGTCAACATGCATAAACAACAGCCTCTGAATGACTGATATGTCAACATGCTTAAAACTTGGCCTCTGCGTTACTGATATGTCAACATGCCCAGCCTCTGAGTGACATCGGAGTCAACATGCTTATAGTGAGCCTCTAAGTGATCCTTTACGAAGTCCTAACTCTCATACGTGCCATTTGATGGACGAGAGGGTTTAATTTTGTAAATATGTGAAAGTTGGATAATGGAGGGGTTAAAAGTGTTAACATGTTAATTTATACCTCTGAGTGAGCTTTAACGAACCGAGAGCTCGAAAATGTCCGGGCATAATCCCGAGTACGCCAAATATTGGCTACGGAGGGTTAAATATGCTAAAAGGATGTTTTAGGAGGTTTTAAGGGTATTTAATAAGTTGAGGGACTAAAAGTGGCAAACTTCAAATCTGCCTATAGGGCACTCGTGGGGCGCGAGAGGCCTGTATTTGCAGAAAGTTTTGCTTGGCTTCCACACGTGTTTCCAATAACCATTTCTTTCGAAGCTATGGACTTCCAATCAGCTATGCCACGTTTTAGGACACTTGTAAGCTCCCTCTTACACCCCTTAACACCTGGCATCACCTCCTTCAAGCTCTCCAACTATAAATAGGTGCCAAGGTTCACCATTTGAACTTGCACCTATCTTATTCATAACTCTTCTCCCTCCTCTGGAAGTTCCTAACTGAAAGGAGCATCCAACTTAGTTCTCTTGCATCCTAGGAACCTCTTGTAAGTGTTCCTTGTGCATTTTCATTTATAGGCTTTTATAGCCAAAAGTCAAGCATTTTACGGAAAACGCTTTGAATTTCGGTTAAGACCGTTATGGTCCAACCATTGTTCATAATGAACATGGTGAAGTGATCGTAATAAGGTAGGTGTTAATCCCTATAAAGGGCACCCCCTGAAGATCACGTTTGCTAAACAATTGACGGGCCAAAGTTAAGTTATTAAAAAGTCAAATAAGCCATTTTTCGGAAAAATCATGAATTGATCTTATATATGTTATGAAACCTGTTTTGACACTTAAACAAGTTGGTAATAAATTATTAGAACATGTAAGAGCATGTTCGGCTCATCAATTTCAGTTCTAGGGTCGGTTCGCAACCGAAAGTCGCGAAGTTTTACTTCTGCTTTGACTTTCGATTCTGACCCGATTTAGATTAGTTGCCTACTGATCTAAGGTTGTATTATGATCATAATATAATGTAGCATAACCCTTTGAGGTTATATTACATGATCATAATCAGAATTTGAGTTTATGCGCAAGTTCCGTAATTATGCCACTTTTGGCTAAAATGCCCTTTTGCATAAATCAAGGTTTTAATGATAATGAACTTAAAAATAAGTTTCCTACTGATATAATATTATAAGTAGGATTATTTGGGATGTCAAACCAGATTATAAACTGAGTTTTCAAGCAGGTTCTTGAATTATGTCGATAAATGACAATGTAGCCCTTGTGGCTCATAAAACGGTTTTAATCAAATATTTTCAAGGTAAATCTTTTACCTATTGATATGTTATATTAAATAACACATCTAAGACATTTTAATCTGACCTTAACATCAGTTTTCATTAAACATCGCATAAAATGTCATTTTACGACATAAGCGCCGTTTCGGCACATAGTATGGTTTTAAACCATATTATTTGACGAAGACTTGTTACCTACTGATTTTAAAAATTATTTTAAACATATTTACAGTAGGTACAAGATATAAACTCAGAATCCCAAATAATTTATAAACTATGTGTAAAATGACCAAAATGCCCCTTCGGTGGTCATAAAAGATAAATTACACATATAATTAATAACCCACTGATATTATATCATAAATAAAATATTTTTCCAAAATACTTATAGTTATAACATTAAATTATGTTCAAGTTCCTTTTATACGATATGAAATTACCGAAACGCCCTTATGAGGCATAGTTTCATTTTAAAACCATAACGGGCATAAAAGTTGATATCCTACTGATATTACAACTTATTTAAAATATAATGGCATATAGAACTTGTCCATGACTTATCCGGTTACCCGATATCGCTAATATGCGTACGGTTAAGTATATGTAACTATTTTACGGAAATTAACCCAAACGGGTTTAACCTTGTCATTTAAGTCTCAAAATCCAGAATGTTTATAGTTTATCCATATTACACAAGTTAAGGTACTTGTTGGGATTAAACTACATTCTATCCGATCACCGTTTAATCCAGCGTTATACGTCTTTATCCTGTACACTACACGGTCTAAGTCTATGACTTAAATAAAGACCGTAAGTATTTAATTGGTTAGTTTATGCCATACCAGACTAGAGACTTGCCAGTAAATGCTATCTGCACTTAGTACTTTTGTGTATGGCTGAGTTATAAATTAAAAGAAGACTAGCTCAGGTAAATACTCTCGACTTATTTCCCCTATACGGGCTTGGGTTACGGTGAATTATTATCGCTTGGTCAGAAATGGGATCAATCGAATGCCGGGTGCGGCTAGTAAATCCGCATATTCTGTTTTAATCAATTTTGTTTGATAACTTAAACATTGGGGGTTAACTACCGTGTCCTGGATATCCTCGGCTCATTGAATAGAACTGGCCACGACCTTAGCGCGGGTGTAGGCATACACCCGATAGACGCTCAAAAATGCATTCCCACAAGATTGGGAAGAATTGACTCCTTCGTGAGTCCAAAGTGGTGTGTACATTAATCATGTCTCGGTCTCCGTACCGAGCCCTGTATGTATGGACAAACATGTAAATCTGTTAACAAGGTTGGACGGTCAACTTTCCCAAGTTATAAAAGATTTTATGCTAATACGCACTTAAAACATTTTTGAAATGTTTTCAATATGAGCCAGTTGGGTGTATTTACTAGCGAAAGCTGACGTATTTTCAAAAGACTAAGTTTGCTGGCACAATACGAAAATAGGTTGGAAGTGCTCGGTAGTAATAGCGGATCTTGCAAATCCTAGATCTGCCCAAAGTCTATTTTATATTCTTTCCATGTACAATTTATGATCCGCCCGTGGATCTTTTATTATGAGCCTGTATATTATTTTGTATTTCGAACATTTAGTTTGTAATTGTAATTTTACTCCAAGACTTTCGTTGTGCTGTGTTTAATTGACTATGATGATTATCAACTGATGTCACGATACTCCCCACCCGGGCCCACCCGTGTATGGATTTGGGTTGGAAATCCGGGGTGTGACAAGTTCCTGGTCATCTAGGAGTGTAGTCCACTTTGAGGATTAAGATAACCTACTTCCTTGTTTATCTAACACACATACGAGTGCAGAATCCACGTAAGTATGCAAACCAAAGCAAAGTAACAAACACAAGATAAAAAAAGATTCACTATCTTGATTAAATGAAGAGAGCTAGTATAAACACATATAAACAATGTTCATACAGACTCAGGATATTCTCTCTTTGCTCTCTCTCTTGTGCCTCAATGTCTCTTGTGAACTGTGAAGTGCATGTCTGTATTTATAGTACCAACACTCTGCAACATACGAAGAATGTTACTGGCCGTACGAAGTACTACAAACCACGAAGAACATTCAGAAGTGGTTGCTCGTACGAACAACCTATTGCTCATACGAATGAGTAAATCGCTCATACTAACAAACAAAGTTCTTGTTGACAGAGTCACTCGTACAATCATGTAACTGACTCATACGAATAAGTAATGGCTCATACGAGCAAGCAACTTGCTCGTACGAAGTGCCTTTCACTCGCACGAATAAGTGTTTTTCGGAGAACTTGCTAACAGACATGCCGTACAGACAACAAGATCAGAAACACAAAACTTAATAGCATGCACATATGCAAGTGTTTTACAACACAGACACACTAAATGTCGTACTAAGTCAAGATAGGAGGATATCTTGATTTGGTCGATATGACCAACTTATAGACACAACAAACAAAGACCGTACAATTACTGACCTAACTAAGAACAAGTGACAGACACAAAAGTGTATCAACAAACTCCCCTTGGATGTTGCTTGGTCTTCGGTCTTCATTTCTAATGGCCTGCTTCGGACTATGAGCTTCCGGTGTGAATACCGAACTGAGTCAAACCGAACCGAACCTAACTGAGTTGCATCCACACAAATATGCATCAACAAACTCCCCCTTGGATGCTGCTCGTGATGGTTCGTTCTTCACGTTGTCGGTTCTTCAGATGTTATCACAGTTAGGAGGTGCATCAGCAAATTCCCCCTTGAATATATCTTGTGGTGTTGATAAGTGGTTAGCTATGAATAGATCTTTTTAATTTACAGCTTGCATTCATGTTATGTCTTTTCTCCCATAACCTTTCCTTCAAACTCGTTTTCTTTGCCTTTATTTTGCTTGGATGCCACATCTGCACACACAACCAAGCTAAATGCGTAATGAGAACAACTGCTAAGGATGTAATCAACCTTAGAGAATTTTCATTAAAATATTTATGAAGAGTTGATTTTAAGCAAAAATTAGCAAATGACACACATGAGACTAACTCATATTCAACTACCAACTGACAATGCTTTAAGAGTTTTAAGATTGTTCAATTTTAAACCATTAACTTTCAAAGCTTGTCAACTTAGACCATTTATGAGAATGCAATTTTTTTCCAACTTATAATCAGGATTTTAGGTAGGATAGACTCGAGTTACAACATCGGTCAATCAAAAATTAACTAGAAGCAAAATATTTTGGCTTTTTATAAAGTTTATATTAAAACTCACCTAAAATAATTTTGACATTTTTTTCAATTTTTTTAGTTGTAAAGACGGAAAGCAAAAAATAAATGTTTACAGACATTCTTTTTACGAATTTCAAGGGTAAGAGAATCATACTAGTATACGGTCATGCCAAAACACACTTGTTGTTCGATTAATTAGCATTTAAAGAAGTATCCTCTAACAATTATCGGTATTGTTGTCCACTTCAGCTCAACTTATCAGATGTACTCGAGGTTAGGGGATACGATTAATATATGATTTATACTTACCGACCGGTGTTTATCCACTTCACGACACATTCCCGTATCAAGACATGCATGAGAGAAAATCTTACCGGTGAGTATACTGTTTATCATCTGTGTTGACGTATAATTATGAGATACTCACTTATTTTTCATGAAAACAAGCCCTATGTGATTAAATGACTTATTGATGAGGAACTTGATTTTCAGATGCATGCAGGGCACAGGAGTAAGTTCGTGAACAAGTTAGTACCATCGTACCGACAAAGAGACGAACTTAGCTCTCGCATAAAGCTGTGATATATTATCACTTATTGTTGGGTGAATGTGATATTTGTATCACTTATTGATGGTCGTATGCAATATTTACACGTATGTATGGTATCATGGAAGTTCTAGACTTGCGTCCCCGTTATTTTTCGGTAAAAGATTCAACCATGATACCCAAATGATAAGCAAGCATAAAGACCGCATATCTCGGAACCTCGGCATACTATCAAATGAAATTTCGGTACCAAGACCATATGCAAATGAATGGTTCCCACCTGGCTTTCAGTCAGTTATGTTTATATAAACCTGCACATTTTAATCTGATTGTGAGCCTACCGATACATCATTAGTAAAACTACTTATCAATTTTCGTTTTATCTTTTTAACCATTTTTGACAGATCACCGTGTATCATCATCTTCTCTTATCTTTCCAACAAACTAATTTTTGATTTTTGGATTTTCTATTGTTTTTATATTTTTCTAAAATTTTCTCCCCCTTAAAAGCTAGAGGTAAATAAATGAATAAAAACATAACTAATAAAAGACATATTTTTGTATTTTCTCATGTTTTTGTATTTTCTTGAAATTTTCTCCCCCTAAAATATAAAAATAAAGGAAAATGGAAAATCTTTTTGCATTTTTTTAGATTTGAGAAAAATATTTACAAAAAACGATTAGCCAAGGATGATTTACTCAGGTTTCACCTTGATGCCATTGACCAAAAGAAGATAAACAAAACGTGATTTATCAAAAGCTTTTGTAACCAGGTCGGCACGTTGGTGATTAGTGTGGATTTTAACAACATTGATAAGTTTCTTTTCATAACAATCTTGTATGAAATGATACTTAATCTTAATGTGTTTGGTTTTTGAGTGCTGTACAGGATTACGAGTGATCTGTAAAGCAGCTTCTTGTCATCATAAATAGGAGTAGTTAGAAATTCAAAACCATAGTCGCGCATTTGTTGTTGGATCCATAAAACCTGAGAGCAACAACTAGAAGCCGAAATATACTCAGCCTCACAAGTTGAAGTAGCTACACAAGTCTACTTTTTGCATTGCCACGTGACTAGGCGATTTCCCAAGAACTGACATCCTACTGATGTTGACTTTGCATCGATCTTGCAGCCGCCATGATCAGAATCACTGAATGCTGTCAAATCAAACTTATCATCCTTAGGGTACCAGAGACCAATGTACGGGCGACCCTTCAAATAAAGAAAGATTCTTTTCACAGCCATCAAATGAGAAACTTTTGGACTTGACTGGTAGCGAGCTAGAAGACATGTTGGTTACATTATATCGGGTCTTGAAGCAGGAAGATACATAAGAGATCCGATCATAGCACGATAAAGAGATGGTTCCACATGTTCACCCATTCCATCAGGAGTAATCCCATGATTTTGAGCTAATGGAGTTCCCAAAGGCTTCGAGTCTTCTACTTGAAATCGTTTGAGAATATCCCCAACGTACTTGGTTTGATGAATGAAAATCCCTTCTTTAGATTGATGAACCTGCTAACCTAAAAAGAAAGTAATTTCACCCATGGCACTCATCTCGAACTTTTCTTGCATCACCTGCTCGAATTCTTTGCACATTTTCTCGTTTGTAGACCCAAAACTAATATCATCAACATATACTTGTACCAACAATAAATCCTCATTCTTTTCTTTGATGAAGAGAGTACAATCAATCAACTGTAACACCCTATAAAAATCGTGTCTAGTAATATAGTGACATGTGTCGTATTTTATTTTTAAGTCTATTAAAGACTAGCAGGGACTAAAAGCATCAACATGCTCAAACTAAGTCTCTGAGTGATCTTCTGATGTCAACATGCATAAACCGAGCCTCTGAGTGACCATTAGTGTCAACATGCTAAAACTTGGCCCCTGAGTGACCGTTGTGTCAACATGCCCAGCCTCTGAGTGACATCGGAGTCAACATGCTTATAGTGAGCCTCTGAGTGATCCTTTACAAAGTCCTAACTCTCATACGTGCCATTTGATGGACGAAAGGGTTCAATTCTGTAAATATGTGAAAGTTGGATAATGGAGGGGTTAAAAGTGTCAACATGTTAATTTATACCTCTGAGTGACCTTTTAATGAACCGAGAGCTCGACAATGTCCGGCATAATCCCAGGTACGCCAAATATTGGCTACGGAGGGCTAAATATGCTAAAAAGGTGTTTTAGAAGGATCTAGGAGGTTTTAATAAGTTGAGGGGCTAAAAGTGACAAACTTCGAATCTGCCTATGGAGCACTCGCGGGGCGCGAGAGGACTGTATCTGCAGAAAATTTGCTTGGCCTCCACACAAATTGCCAAAAACTATTGAAATTGAAACTATGGATTCCCAAACAGCTATGCCACGTTTTAGGACACTTGTAAGCTTCCTCTTACACCCCTTAACACCTGACATCACCTCCTTTAAGCTCTCCAACTATAAATAAGTGCCAAGGTTCACCATTTGAACTTGCATTCTCATTCACACCTCTATCTCGCTCTTCTGGAAGTTCCTAACTGAAAGGAGCATCTAACTTAATTCTATTGCATTTTTGGAACCTCTTGTAAGTGTTCCTTCCTCTTGCATTTTCATTTATAGGCTTTTATAGCCAAAAGTCAAGCGTTTTACGGAAAACACCTTGACTTTCGGTTAAGACCATTATGGTCCAGCCATTGTTCGTAATGAACATGGATAAGTGATCATAATAAGGTAGGTGTTAATCCCTATAAAGGGCACCTCCTGAAGATCACGTTTGCTAGACTAATTGACGGGTTAAAGTTTATATATTAAAAAGTCAAACATGCCATTTTTCGTAAATATTATAATTTGATCTTATATATGTTATGAAACCTGTTTTGAAACTTAAACAAGTTGGAATAATTATTAGAACATGTAAGAACATGTTCGGGTTGTCAATTTCAGTTCTAGGGTCGGTTCGTAACCGAAAGTCGCGAAGTTTGACTTCTGCTTTGACTTTCGATTCTGACCCGATTTAGATTAGTTAGACACTGATCTAAAGTTGCATTATGATCGTAATATAATGTAGCATAACCCTCTGAGGTTATATTACATGATCATAATCAGAATCTGAGTTTATGCACAAGTTCCGTAATTATGCCATTTTGACTAAAATGTCCTTTTTGCATAAAAAGAAGTTTTAATGATAATGAACTTGACAATGAGTTTTCAACTGATGTAATATTATAAGTAGGATTATTTGGGATGTCAAATTAGATTATAAACTGAGTTTATGAGCAAGTCCTTGCATTATGTCGATAAATAAAGATAAAGCCCTTATGGCTTATAAAATGGTTTTAATCACATCTATCAAAAAATAAATCTTTTACCTACTAATATGTTATATTAAATAACATATCTAAGACATATTAACCTGACCATATCATCAGTTTTCATTAAACATCACACAAATCGTCATTTTACGACATAAGCGCTGTTTCGGCGCATATTATGGTTTTAAACCATATTTACTAACCAAGACTTGTTAGCTACTGATTCTAAAAATTATTTTAAATATTTTTACAGTAGGTACAATATATAAACTCAGAATCCCAAATAATTTATAAACTATGTGTAAAATGACCAAAATGCCCCTTCGGTGCATAGTTTTGGTCATAAAAGATAAATTACACATATAATTAATATCCTACTGATATTATATCATAAAAATAAGCTATTTTCTAGAATACTTATAATTATAACATCAAATTATATTCAAGTTCCTTTTATAAGGTATGAAATTACCAAAATGCCTTTATGAGGTATAGTTTCACCAAACCATAACGGGCATAAAAGTTGATATCTTACTAACTATTTTTTAAGTATAATGGCATATAGAACTTGTCTGTGGATAGGGATCGTGGTCTCGAAATGAGCAACCGAACTGATCTCGCTCAACTAGCAGAGGCAGAATTCATTGCTAGAGAGGTAGACAAAACGAAGAAGATAGTACTTACTGTTTAACTGCTTCTGTTGTATTTATGACGTTCAAATATAGACACGAGTAAACAAACTGGCAGAGCTTCGTCGTACCAACTGACAAATCACTGCTCAGCTCTAACACAACACTCCTCTATTTATAGGTCAACATGACTCATACTGAAGTGCAAGTTATAAAGTGACTTGACTATACTTCGTACGAGCTTGTGCTTCGTACGAGTGAGACATTCGTACGAATCACTTAGATACTTCGTACGAAGTAAACTATCAAAAAATATAAAATTTACATTTTAATAAATAAACATTGACGTGTAAGCTCTATATACATTACAGACATATCCTAGACGTAGGCAATAGACATTATGCAACAACAAACTCCCCCTTGGAAGTTGCCGCAGTCTGGATAGTCTTCAAAAAAGATTCTTCAATAGATTTGACTTTAACGACTAAAAAATCTCTTCACTGGCTTGCGACGCACCTCAAAAGCAATTAGTGTTTGATCTGTCGGACGAGGTCGGTTCACAAACTGAAAGCTCCTTAGAGATGCTATTCTCGCACGCTCTGCAATTCGAGCTTCATTATCTTCTTTCTTTCTTGTCTCTTTCTTTTCAAGCCTCCTCCAAGTCGTCTTCGAATCAGAACCAGAATGTATATCATTTGCGAAACAAACATTGACGATAATCTGAAATTGGAGTGCTTGTTCTTTATCCTTCTCTTCAAAACTGATCTTACTATAAAATAAACATTCTATATCCTTCTTTGAACAATTGACTAGCCACATCGGGTCTAGTACTCGAATGCCACGCCATAACCCATATATACGTTTGTGGCTATAACGGCTTCGGTTAGCTCTTCTGTAATCTTCCACGAGTCTTCGTCTGGGTGCACACATACAACAGCCTCTCCTGTATTCGAATCATAATGCCACCACTTGAAGATCGTATAAAAATCCTGCTCCATCCGTAACATAGGCATATTTTTCATTACTTTCGGCCTTTTTACGACGAGTGTTACATCTTTCTCTTTCATCACTGGATCTATTTTTGTGATGCGTCTAGGAAAGTGAGGTTTCCAGTGAGTAATCCATGTAATGCCTCCAGCTTGATCAACTTCCAAAGCCTCTGGTCGTGAAATTTCATCTTGATATTAATCATCTTTGTTTGCACCAATTCTTTAATATCTCAGTAAGGCAAGGACTTGATATCGCTGAGGGATTGGAAATACTGAATCCCAAACTCCCTTTTGATCGCATAAACTTTCAACTCTTCGATCCAACCCTAGCTTAAGATATCCCCTAGCGAAATATCAGCATTACGAGTAAAGAATGCTAAGGGACGTTTGAATTTACGCTCGGCTGGTACATCTTTAAACCATTTCTTCTTCATCTCAGCAATTTCAGCACTGTTTAATTGTTGAGGAATAGTTCTTTGTTTTGCAGCTTCTTCAACTTTACGCTTTAACATATCTGCATTCTCAGCTGCAAATAATTCGACAAAAGTTGGGGAGTCCTCTGTACCCTGATCGACAATATTAGCATCTTCATCAGAATCATCCTCCACGACAACTCGATCATATTCATTAGCATCCACAACGTCTTCAAATACATACGCATTAGGTTCAAAAGCATCAATCTCGTTCAATTCATTTTCAAAATCAAACTCAAAATTTCCTTCATCTATTCCCAACATCTCTGCAATCTCCTCCTTTGTGTAACTATGCACAAATTTTCCCTCTTCCACATCATGCTCAAGATACAGTACTTTGGGTTTTGGCACGACAGGAACAGAAAATATTTCAATTTCTGGGAAGATTCCTGTCTGCTGAGCATCAACAGATTCGTTACCTCGATCTTTCCTTTCCTCTTCAACAGTCTGATTATCAGAGTCATCAAGATACTTAGAAACATCCACATCTTCATTCATTTTTGACTCTGTTACAGGAATACCAATACCACCTATATTATCATCATTCTTATCAGACCTACGAGGAACAATATCATCTTTATCAGCAACCTCTAATTCTTCATCCTTTTTAAACCTCTTCAGCAGCATTATCAACCTCTTTCTCAATCTTCGTTTTCAACAACCAGTCACGATGCCTTTGAGCAATATCAAGTGAATCAATATCAACATCTGTCGGTCGTCCAATCAGAATAAAATTTCTCGGCTCCACATATACCACTATATCCCAACAAGTTACTGGCACAGATTCAGCTGCTCGCACAGTTTCAACAATCATAGGATCCTCCACAACCTTCTATTTCCCCTTTCCCTGAGCATCAGATTGTTGCTTTGCAAGACGTTCCTTTTCAGCAACACGTTCTCAGGCTTCTGAACTTTCAATCTCATCGATTTCTGCCGCAATATTCACTCCTAATCTTTTTACCAAAATCTTCTCAATCAAACTCATTATCCTATCATTCCTCAATCTTTCTTCTTCATACTCAGACATTCGTAACTGCAACCATTCATTTTCTGACACACTACTAGCTAACATAGCCTCCAACTGTTGTTTATCAACAATCAAACTTCCAATACGTTCAAACATTTCAAGCTTCTCAGCAGTTAACTCATTAATTTGCTCTTGTAGTTCAACAATCCTTACAATGTTCATCATAACCTGCTTCTGCAATTCATCAACCCTTGGATCATCAAATGTAAACTCATCACCTGCGGGTAAATCATCTAAACCAATATCATCGAAAAACTATTGTGATTCATATGGCTGCTGAGTTGGTTTTGGTGGTTGTTGTTGAGAAGTTTGCTGTTGTTACTGCGGTTGCTATTGAGGAGTTTGCTGTTGTTGCTGCGATTGTTGTTGAGGAGCTGGTTCTTGCTGAGGAATTGGTTGTGGTGTAGATGGCATTTGACGAGAAGGTTCATCTACACTTTCTTCAATGAAAGGCTCAGTAACAGTCTCTTTTGGTATAACATTTGGCGAAATTCTAGCAGCAGAATGTTTCATTCTTCTCTGCTTCTTCTTGACTGGTGTATGAAGAACATCTTCAGAATCAGATTCAGATGGAATATACGTAGTATCATCCTCACCTGTAGCTTTGCGTTTCCGTTCTTCAGCTTTACGCTTAAGTTCAGCCTGGCGTTTCTTTTCTATCTTTTCAGCCTTTTTCTTTTCACCGGCACGCCTATCTTCAGAATCGGTACTAGAAGATAACACTTCTTCAGCTACTTTTTCTGGCCTAAAAGCCTGACGTTCAATATCAGCTGCCTTATCTTCAACGTTTTCTTCAATGTCTGGTTCATCACGAAGACCAGAACTTCCAGCGGCTGCTGTAGCTTTCTTTTTCTGAACTTTTGGAGCTGATGTAGATGTTGTAGCAGCTTTACGCTTAGCTCCCTTTTCACCATCTTTCACAAACCACAGACTTCTTTTCGCTACAAACATAGATAAAGCTTCAATTTCTTCACCTTCATCACCACTATCATCCTTTCTCCATCTACCTGGTGCCGGTGAAACATAATCTTTATCAACAATCGCACCGAACATAGGTTTAGCGATAGGAGCAGTCTTTAGATGCAAATTCATCTTTCTCAATGTAGAAACATCCATGTGTTCCAGCTTCAAAATATCATCTTCACTTTTCTTCAGATCAGGATGTAAATAATCGAGCATCATCTGTACAAATCTTGGATACTGCAAAAATTTCTCCCTTTGAATGTTCTGAACCATTTGCGTGAAAATAACTTTTGAAAAGTTATATGGCAGATTTAGTATCAACGTAGTAATCATGCACATCTGGTAATCTACAAGATCATCATATCCACCTTTATGATGACTGAGACCGTGAGCTATCACATGAGCCAGATATCTAAAAGGTGCGCTCAAGTTGGCTTTCTTGAAAGGTGCAGAGTTGACGAATCCAGCATATCCATACGATAAAAGCAACCTTTCACCATGTATTCAGAAAATCCTGTTGGATCATTCGCATTGTCTTTGAATTCTAACACAGTTGGTATCAATTCTTCATTGATCTTGACAGTAATATCTTCATCATTTATCTTCACAGCCGACACAATAGCATTATCTTCTATACTGAATGCGGCAACATTCCAGAAATATCCAACGTGCGACTGGTAAACAATATGTCTATCTGTAAGCGCTTTTGTCACCCGTATACGTGTCAGAAAATCGAATTTCTCTAAATGCAACGATTTCTGGAATTGATCCATTCGTTAGACAACAAATATTGTGAAACGATGAGAATGCGGATTTCTTGGCATGTTCACAAACATAACAAACAAGTGTTAGAAAAATATTAAACTTTTTAAAATAACACTTTTTCATTGGTACGAAATATAGATTTGTATGAAGCAAATACTTAGCAAAATTCTGAATTTCATCTTTTTCTATTTACTACGTACGAAATATCATTTCATACGAAGCAAACACTTAATCCAATTTTAACATTCAACATTTCATGCTTACTTCGTACGAAATAATTTTGTACACAACAAAATAACAAGACAAAGAAAAATTTATTTCATACGAACCATTTTCGCACAAAACAATCAAAACAATGAAATTTATTCTGTACGATCCATTTCTTCGTACGAAACAAATCGTCGTCTCAAAATGACCAAGTGTAATCAGAACTTATAACTTGTCGATTTTAATAGTCGATTTTCGGGTTATTAGTGCCGATTTTAACATTTTGAAGTCAATTTTAAGATTTATCGGTCCAATCTCCCTAGATCTAAGTTCTAAGTCCTATTTGCTCAGATCTGACATTATAACAACATGGTTTTTTCAAAATTAGCCAAGAACAAGAATTTCAGCAAATGTTTCGTACAAACTTCTCTAACTCGTTCAACAGTTCTTCAGAGACAAATAACTTTTTTTCATAGGAAGTTCAGAAGTTTATATAGAAATGGCTTGCTTCGTACGAAATAGTTGGTTCGTACAAAACACTGATCATTTTTTATTTCATACGAAATAAAGAATTTGGTACGAATCAATGCTGAAAAAAACTTGGAACTTTTTTATTTGATTTTTTTTTAATTTTTAATTTTTATTATTTTTATCCAATTTTTTATATCTGTTTAAAATTCACTCGGCTAACCAAGTCCAAGTTAATGACCCTGGTTATCCAATTTTGTTTACCAAGTCCAAACTAATGACCTTGGATGACCGTTTTTTACCAAAACAGATTTATTTGAACATGTAAAGTCTCAAATTAATGAACTTTATTGACATTAAGATACATTTCTGATAAAAATTAGCTCCTAACCCATGGTTTCAGTTTTCACTTCAGCAGGATGTTGCTTTGATTTCAACCATCAATGTCTTCAACATCGGTAGACTAAAATAAATCTAATCAAGCTAAGAAAACTAAAAATCTTTTTTGGATTTTTTAAGAAATTTAGCAAAAACAACATACATATTTTTGTGAGTTCTGTGTTTTTAGAGAATCATATCAAATATATATATATAACAAATCACCAGTACCTTTGATCTTGGTATACTCTTTAAGTTTTAACCAGATTTACTTTGATTGCCAATATATTTATCCTCTTAAACTTCTTCTCGTTTCTCAATTGTTTCAAGATATGTTAAGTAAATTTAAGAACATGAAATAACAGTGTTTCCTATCTCTGAATACACTCCCGTATCGAGATTCCCAGAATATCATTTTACAGGTGAATATATCTAATTGATATCTGTAAATGGGTGAGTGCGAGACCTTGAGAGCTCAGGTTAGTATTTTCATACAGACAAAGAGATGAAGGCTCGTCTTTCGGTGGTGTTCCATTCATGGAATCTTTTATACTGCATTTGTCACAAAGATTATGACATAATCATTTTTATGCAGCTTGGGCGAATAATGCATAAAGTATTATACAAGTTCTAGGTCATTGTTTCCGCAAAATCAGAAGAATTCGGATAATACCCCAGATATCGATCAAATATAAAGACCTAGTATCGCAGTATCTGGCATTCTCTCAAATGAAATTTCGGAGTACTAAGTCCATATATCCGAGAGATGTTATCCCATAAATTATTCAGTTTGACTTTTTATGTTTATATCCTGGAAACAATTTACTGAACGAGTAAAGCCTACTGGCACATCTTCAGTAAGACCTGTTTAAACAACTTGTTTATCATTCCAATTCTTTAGCATACTATGATCGTCTTTTTGATCTAATATGATATCTCTTTTTTCACAACAACTCTTTTTGAATTTAATCATGTTTTTGGATTTTCCCAAACATTCTCCCCCTAAAATCAAAAACAGATTTTTGGATTTTTAGAATTTTTAAGAAAGAATATACAGAAAAGCTCTAACCGATGAAAAATTCACATCAGGTCATCCTCATCCTCAAAATCAACCTCATGTATAGCCCCTGATATCAGATATTTTAAACCATTTAACTTTAAAAGATTTTGAATCTTGTTTTATCAAAAGCTTTAGTATAAAAATCTGCCTTTTGGTCATCAGTGTGGATTTTCTCAATTCTAACCAACTTTTTCTCGTAGCAATCACGGATAAAGTGGTGTCGAATCTCGATATGTTTAGTACGTGAGTGTTGACATGAGTTTTTGGTGATATCGATCGCGGCCTGATTATCTACATATATAGGCGTATCAAGAAATTGCAGTCCAAAGTCCCTCATCTGTTGTTGAATCCAGAGAATCTGGGCACAACAACTGGATGCTGAAACGCATTCAGCTTCACAAGTAGTGAGAGCGACCACGGTCTGTTTCTTGCATTGCTATGTTACCAAACCGGTTCCGAAGAACTGGCATCCGACCGTTGTAGACTTTGTATTCAGTTTGCAGCATCCGAAATCAGAATCCGTGTATCCGTCAAGATTAAAATCATGTCTAGGGTACCACAAGCCGGTGCTTGGAAAACCCTTCAGATATCTCATTATGCATTTGACGCCAAGCAGGTGTAACTCTCTTGGATTAGACTGATAACGAGCGCACAGGCACGTTGGATACATGATATCTGGTCGAGAAGCCGTAAGATACATCAAGGATCCGATCATGGAGCGATATAAAGTTTCGTCAACTCTTTCTCCAATAAGATCTGAACAAATGCCGTGATTTGGAGCTAACGGGGTAGATGCTGATTTAGTTCTTGTCATATTGGATTTCTCCAATATGTCATGAACATACTTTGTCTGATGAATAAAGATACTATCAGGCAATTGATCAACCTGAAGTCCTAGAAAGAACTTCATCTCCCCCATTGCGCTCATTTCAAATTTACGCTTCATAACTTCTTCGAAATCTTTACACAGCTTATCATTTATTGATCCAAAGATAATATCATCCACATATATCTGTACGATGATTATATGCCCATCTACTTCATTTGTGAAGAGGGTAGAATATACTGTTCCTCTAATAAAGCCATTGTCTAGAAGGTGACTTGACAAAGTTTTATACCAAGCTCTCGGGGCTTGATGAAGACCGTATAAGGCTTTGTTCAGAAGGTAGACTTTGTCTTTGTGCACTGGATCAACGAACCCCAGTGGTTGGCCGACGTACACCTCCTCTTTCACTTTTCCGTATAAGAAAGCAGATTCAACATCTAATTGGTACACCTTGAACCCTTCCATGAGGCAAAAGCCAAGAATATGCGAATCGCTTCAAGACGAGCAACTAGGGCGTAGACTTTAGTATAGTCTTTCCCTTCCTGCTGGTGAAAACCTTGAACCACAAGTCGAGCTTTGTTACATACCACAACTCCTTGATCGTCTCTTTTGCACTTGAAGACCCATCTTGTGTTAATCTTTTTGTGATGATCTGGCAGGTCAACAAGCTTCCAGACTCCAAGTTCTGGAATTGAAGCAACTCCTCCTGCATTGCATCCACCCAACTTTCTTCCTTTAACGCATCTTTCCAGCTTCCTGGCTCAACCTGAGAAACAAAACAACTATTAGAAAGTCGAGTTTGAAGTGGAGCAATACTAGTATAAAAACAACTTAGATCTTTATTGATCTGATTGCGAGTTTGCACTCCAGTTTGTAAGCTACCTATGATGTTCTCTGACGGATGATATGAAAGTGTTCTTGGTATCACTCCAGTTGGAACATCTACTTGCGGTTGCAAGTTTGTTAGAATTTAATCAACGACCGATACTGATGAAGAAGCTTTATTCCTAGCATTAGACTGATCAACCTGTTGTTTCAAAAAGCTTTCAATCTGTTCAGATCCTTCATCAGAACTGGATCCTCCATCGTCGAAAGTTGGTTCACGATCAGAGTCAGCATCAGCATTTGGTTGAGTAGACGATTCAGCAGTATTGACATTTGGTGCAGGAACAGGAACTTGACCAGAAGAGCTTTGACCGACATCAGACGTGTTGACCGGTAATGATGTGGAAATCACCAAAGGTCTAGGAACTTGTTCTTGATTAGATAACTGATGTTGTTGAAATAACATAACAAGTTCTTCTTCTATTGGCACATCTGGTAGATCAAACAAATCCCACAATCCATCGTAGTTAAACAGCCACGGATCCCCAGGTTTCTGCGTAGGCGTTGTATATCTTTGACAATCTACATGCTGCGCTAGAATGACCTGGTTCAGACTCGGCAAGAAAACACGTTTCTGAGGAGTAGCGTATCCGACGAAAAATCCTTCCAAAGATTTGGCTCCCAATTTACCAGCCGGGTCCAGAATGGTACACGGTGATCCAAACGGTTCCAAAAATGCTAGGTTGGGCTTTCTTTGATTAAGTAACTCGAAACATGTCTTTTTGTGATGCTTAACTGTCAACACACGATTCAAGGTATAACGCGCTGACGCAACTGGTTCACTCCAAAAACTGATCGGTAATTTCGAATCAGCTAACATTGTTCTTGCAGTTTCTATCAGTGTGCGATTCTTTCATTCAACTACTCCATTTTGTTGTGGAGTATAGGGGGCGTTGAATTCATGAAGAATCCCCTTTTCATTGCAGAACTCTTGCATTTTCTTGTTTTTAAACTCCGTTCCATTGTCACTGCGAATTCTCTTTTTGGGCAAATGATATAGATTTTCTAATTTTCTGAAAAGGATCATAAGAGTTTCAAACGTTTCATCCTTACTCTCCAGAAAGAAAATCCAAGAGAATCTAGAGTAATCATCTGTAACGACAAGGCAGTATAGATCTCCAGAGATACTTTTGACATTGACTGGCCCAAAGAGATCCATGTGTAGCCTTTCTAGTGGTAGCTTTATCGAATTCAACAGCTTTCTCGGGTGTGATTTCTTATGCTGCTTCCCCTTTTTTGCAGCTCAGACAATCATCAGATAAATGAAAACTTTTCAGATTAACACCCTCTACTAGGTCATTATGCACAAGAAAATTCATCTTGCGAAGATGAATGTGCCCCATTTTTTGATGCCATAATATTGACTCTTTCTCGGTAGCTTTTGAAACAAAGCATTGAACTTTCTTTGACGTGGTCAATGCTCATATCAAGAACATATAAATCATTTTCTCTTGGAGCTCGCATCAAAATCCATTCTTCCGGAATTCTGAAACCAGGTTTTAAGATTAGACATTCTTTATCATTGAAATGTGTCATGAACTTCTTGTCACAAATTTGCGAGATGCTAAGTAGATTGTTCTCAAGCTCAACAATATAGTTCACTTTATCAAACGATACAACATCGTTCGAGAGAATCCCTTCTCCGACGATCCTACCTCCCTGCGTTCCAGCAAAACCTACATACCCTCCACGAATAGCTTTAACGTCACTGAGCAACGCAAGCATTCCTGTCATGTGGCAAGATGCTCCACTATCCATTATCCATTTTGACATTATCGAACGTTGGAGCCCATGCACACATGATTAACAAAACTTATTTAAACAAAGAAACCCAAGCCTGTTTGGTCTTGGGTGGGTTTGGAATGTCAAATTTTGGACCCACTTTGTTTTTATCAACCTTTTTAAGCTCAGTTTTGTTTGGAACATAAGGTTTTTGTTAAACCTTGGATGATTTGATTTTGACAACTTTAACAACCCATTTCTGCGTTTGTCTTTTAGCCTTTTCAACAGAAAATCTCGAATCCTCTTGTTGATTTTTGTTTGATGTTTCATCAATTTCAAATTTAGATTGAGTTTGAATAGTTGGTTCAACATTTTTATGAGATTCATTATTTCTTTTATGAATTTGTTTCGGCATGAACATGGATGCTTTTTGCTTTTCATCCTTGATGAACTTTTTCGGATAAGAAACTGGTCTTGGACTTACTTGTGAGCAATATCGTGCGATATGCCCAACTTGCTTACATTTAAAGCATGTCCCGCTGTCCTTATGAACAGAGGTATCCCAAACTTGTTTCTGTTCCTCTTTTTCTTTAAGAAAATCATCATTTGATTGTGTTTCGATGACCTCCTTTTCTTTCTCGGTTGATGTCCCAAAAACAAAATTGATTTTCTTTGTAAAGTTCCATTTTTGGGACCTGTTGTTTTTATGTTGCTTCTAGAAACCCAACCCTGCCCGTTTGTTTTCCGGATAATCTATATTCTTACGATAGTAGGGTTGGTTGTCAGTTTTTGATTTAGAATAGAAAGATGCATCATGTTTATCTAAATCATCATGACTTACCTCAATTAGCTTGAACATTTTATCCACACAATTTTTCACATTCTGGATCGGAAAGTCTCATCCGAAAATAGTTTACCAGATCCTTTCATTTTGTAAACTATGACATTGGGATCAACATTTAAACTATTTTCTGATATATTATCAGACTTAGACTCAGCAAGTTTTCAAATTCAGAAATCTCAGATTCACTTTTTAGAACTTTTTCAACCACATTGGTCACCACCTCAGAGTCACATTCCACATCAATTTTAGTGTAAGTTACATCGATATCCGAAGGCATTCAGTTTTCAATTTAAGATTAAGCGCCTTCTCCACCCCAGATGGCTTTTTGCATGCATTACTATTCCACATGGGTGGTGGAACTCGATCATAACTCGCACTTTTTGTTTCATCATTTTTAGAATCATCATTCTTTTCAATTTTGGGTAAAATGTGATCGATGACGTATGAGCTTGTTGAAAAACTGATTAACAGTTTGTTAACCCGTTTAGATTTAATTTTAATTTTCTCAAGCTCACTTTTGAGCTCAGCAGTAGTGTTTAGATGAATATTTATAGCCATTTGTTTATCCATCACTGTTGCTTTCAGCATCATAAGTGTTGCGTCATTTTCTCTGAGTGCTTTATTATATTGTTTAACAAATGCACTCAATTTATCATAGGCTTCCTTAGTGGATTTGTAATCACTGGACAAATTGTTTGTTAAACTTTGCAATTCACAATATCGTGTGTCTTTAACACAACACTCACCACATGGCTCTGCACATTTTAAACGAGGTTTTTCAACCACAATCTCGGATGTTGACTTGTTTACCTCATTGCCATTGGCCATGCAAGCTTTAATGATGTCTTTTGACATCTTTTCCATCTTCTTATCGATTTTGACTTCTTCAACCGACTTCTTTTGCTCTTCATATGTTGAATGTTGACTTGGTGCAAAGTAACCTGCAAAAGTTTTTAAGATATCATTAGGCAAAAGGTGTTTGAATGGACCATTCAAAAGTTCCTCCTCTTCTAATGAAGTGTGGTAATAATAATCATCATCATCAGGTCCTTCATTAAAAGACGCCCCCGATTCTTCTTCAGATTCCTCTATGATCTCAGTAACCAAAGCCAAACTCTCTCCTTTTGAATATACTTGTTCCAATTAAATCCCCCATCTTCTTGAGTAACAACCAATGCTTTATCTTTGGTTTCAGACTGCTTGTCTTCAATCGGCACCATTCTGGTTCTTGGCTGAGGTCGGTGGTAGATCGCTCTTTTGTAGTAATCAGCAGCGAAAGGATTGTGATTTCCTTGAACCTCTCTGTTAGGACATTCTCTCTTGAAATGACCTTTCTCCCGATACTTAAAACAAGTAACTTTAGATTTATCAAATCCAAGTTTCCCATCCAAACCTCCCAAATTTTCTTTACTAGTAATCTCCATAAATCTCTGTGCACGACGAACAATCAAAGCCATACCATTTTATATCTATCAACTCCATCTCAACTGGATCTATTTGATCATAATCTTCACGTGTCATTTCAGAATTTCCGATCTTCCCATCAACTAGACTATCATACGACTCAAGAACTTAAGCTAGTAGAGACATGTGTTGCTTTGCTGTCTTCTCATCAAAATTTTGCGCATTCTGAAAATCAACGGCAATGTTGCATTGCAAAACTCTTTGATTCAGATTGGATGATGAAGTAGTCTGGTTGTTCTGAGGTTGATTTGATCCGTAAGATGACTGTTGGCTTGAAGGTGTATTTGGATCAACTGATGGAAATGATTGGAAGCCACTTGTTTGAGTTGGTGGTGTGCTTGGTGAACTATATGCACTGAAGCGGTCTGAATCTTTGGCGTTTGGATTTTAGCAGCAGAACTGTTCTTGAAATAAAGATTAACATCTTGTTGAACTTGAACAGTCTTGTTTTTTGCCATCTTTTGCATCTCTAGTTCATGACCCTCCAGCCTTTTAATGGAACGAGGTAGCGAGAAGTTGCTATACCCAGTTCCATTCTTCAGTATCGTTAAGTAAGTTGACCATTCACCTTGTGGTAGGGAATCATCTAGTTTGTCAACAAGCTCTTCATTTGTCTTTACGAATTCCCATCCTCTTCATATGAACCACCAAATGACAATATCTCTCAATCAGCTGCTTTACAGTTTCTCCTTTAATCAGTGTGAATACATCGAACTCTTTGCTCTTGCGAAGTTGAGCACTTCCTTGGAACTTTAGTCGGAGAGCATTCCATAAAGATTGAGCATCATCGTCATGTTGAAGTAAAGCCAAGATGTCTTCTTTAATCGATTGTTGAAGAATATTCATCATTTTCTTTTCGCTGATAAACCTTTCACGTTCAACATCAGAAGATTGAGCAAGGGTCTTCTCAAGACCATTTTCACCAACTGGTGCGATATACTTTGCCTCAATTGTAAACCAGCAAGTAAAGTGGTTAGCTTGAACCCAGTTCAAAAATCTTTCACTCCAGCTATCAAAATCTTCTAGATTCATGAGCTTTGGCGGTTTCATCATTGTTCCCATCTCATTCTCAAGATTGATGTTCTGAGCTGCTGTGGTTATAACGACCGATGTGGCGAACGCGTTATAAAATTCTTCAGACATTCTCCTGTAAAAACTTTAACAAACACACTTTTGAAACAGACTGATTAGTACGGAAAAATTTGTCGATTGGATGAAAAATACTTCGTGCGAAGGACACAGTTCATACGAATCACACAGTTCAACAAACAATACTAAAAACTCACAACAAAATCTTGTACGAACAAGTTGTTCATGCGAGCAAGATTATTGTACGATTATCAAGTTCGTACGAAACACATAGTAAAATCTGAAACTTTGTAAAATTTGTAAAATTTATGAACTTTTTAGTATTGGTTTGTACGAAATATCAACTTATACGAAACAGTTAGGTCTCCAAACATATAATTTTTTACCGATTTCAACATGATTTAGTCCGATTTTAGGTATGAAATTGTTAAGGATTGATTAGAATGTAGTTTAACATGAATTCCTATAATCCTAGTCTATTTCGTCCAAAAATTCCTCCAAAATCCAGTTCAGTTCGGGAAAGTGATGAAGATGAAAGAGAATCTAAGTCTGAACACTTGGTAACCTGCAACTACCTGTCATTTGTCAGTAGATCAGATCTCAAAGCTCTGATACCACTTGTGAATAGGGATCATGCTCCCAAAATGAGCAACCGACCTGATCTCGCTCAACTAGCAGAGGCGGAATTCATTGCTAGAGAGGTAGACAAAACGAACAAGATAGTACTTACTGTTTAACTGCTTCTGTTGTATTAATGACGTTCAAATACAGACGCGAGTAAACAAACTGGCAGAGCTTCGCCGTACCAACTGACAAATCACTGCTCAGCTCTAACACAACACTCCTCTATATATAGGTCAACATGACTCATACTGAAGTGCGTGTTATAACAGTGACCTAACTATGCTTCGTACGAGCTTGTGCTTCATACGAGTGAGACACTCGTACAAATAACTTGGATACTTCATACGAAGTAAACTATCAAAACATATAAAATTTACATTTTAACAAATAAACATTGACGTGTAAGCTCTATATACATTACAGACATATCCTAGACGTAGGCAATAGACATTATGCACCAACATTGTCATGACTTATCCGGTTACCTGACATCACTAATATGCGTACGGTTAAGCATATGTAACTAGTTTATGAAATTAACCAAAATGGGTCTAATCTTGTCATTTAAGTCTCAAAATCCAGAATGTTTATAGTTTACCCATATTATACAAGTCAAAGTACTTGTCAGGTTTAAAATACATTCTATCTGATCATCGTTTAATCAAGCGATATACGTTTTGATCATGTACACTACTCAGTCTAAGTCTATGACTTAAATAAGACCGTTAGTATTTAATTGGTTAGCTTATGCCATAATCCAGACTAGAGACTTGCCGGTAAATGTTATCTGCACTTATTACTTTTGTGTACGGCTGAGTTATTAAATCTTGCATTTAAATGAAGAATAGCTCAGGTAAATACTCTCGACTTATTTTCCCTATACGGGCTTAGGATACGGAAAATTATTACCGCTTGGTCGGAAATGGGATCAATCAATGTCGATTAGTGGCTAGTGAATCTGCATATTCCGTTTTAATCAATTTAGTTTGATAACTTAAACATAAAAAATTTAACTACCGTGTCATGGATATCCTCGGCTCATTACATTAGATAATGGCCACGACTTTAGCACGGGGTGTAGGCATACACTTGACAGACGCTCAAATGCAACTACCCACACTTGTTGGGGATAACTCCTTCGTGAGTTCATAAGTGGTGTGTACGTTAATCATGTTTCGGTTTTTGTGCCGGGCCCTGTATGTATGGACAAACATGTGAATATGTTAACAAGGTTGCAAAGTCAACTTTCCCAAGATATAAAAGATTTGTGCCTTTTGTGTACTTAAAATCATTTTCAAATATTTTAAAATGAGTCAGTTGGGTGTATTTACTAGCGAAATCTGACGTATTTTCAAAAGACTAAGTTTGCAGGTACAATACGAAAATAGGCTGGAAGTGCTCGGTAGTGATAAGAGGATCTTGCAAATCCTAGATCTGCCCAAAGTCTGTTTTACATTCTTTCCTTGTACAATTTATGATCCGCCTGTGGATCTTCTATTACGAGCCTGTATATTATTCTGTATTTTGAACATTTGGTTTGTAATATAATTTAAATCCAAGACTTCCGCTGTGTTGTGTTTAATTGACTATGATGATATTAACTTTACGTCATGATATTCGCCACCCGGGCCCACCAGTGTATGGATGTGGTTGGAAACATCCAGGGTGTGACAGGTTGGTATCAGAGCCAACGTTTGAGAGAATTAAACACTAGCCTTTTGTGTTTAATCTCAAACTTACACAAGCACATTTCTTAGACTTACGAGTCTAGGCATTGACCTAGGATTACTCATTTCCTTTTGAATTGATTTTTAACAGGAAAATGCCGCCATGTGTACGAGGAAGAGGCAAAGGACCAATGAGGGGAGGACCTTCAGGACATATCCCTCCACATCCACATCACCCGAACCCCTATGAAGATTCGGGGGATTCATGGCCACTACCACAACATTCACCTTCCCATACCCAAAATTCTTATCACTCGTACCATTCACATCATTCACACCACTCTCATCATTCCCATCATTCTTATGAGGATGAATATAACCCCAACCAATACTTTAACACACCCCCAGCTGATCAGAATCAGTTGGATCAGCCAAACCCAATGGACGAGGACTCCGATCTGAGATGCCGCCTTCAGGTTCAAATGCGCATCCTATCGAGATACCGAGCGATTCAAACTCTTATGCCAGATCACATATCAAGGTCCTAATGAGTGGGACCAATATTGGAACCAATTTACCTTTGCCAACACTCCTTTCCATCACTCTCATCCAACTCCTATACAAGAAGATGTTCACATGGAACTAGTGGAACATCATCAGCCGACACCTGAGCCGCCGAGGAGGAAACGTGGAGCACGTATGTCAGTACGTGCAGGTCAACGGTCGGGTTCGCTACCACTATTGCTTAAACCCTACCCCACCATTCAAGAGGACCCACAAATGGGTGGACCCTCTAATGTGTCACCTGTGGTGGAACCAACACCACCACCAATGGTTTACCACCACCGTCGTGTTATAATAACCCTATCCCAACATATCCGGATATGTCTGGATATGATCCTTTTAACCCATTGACACCTGTTGATTACCAAGCATGGTCGCATGACCCTCACATGCAAGCGGTCATGCATAACACACTTTACCCGTCTTCTTTCCCACATACTTATAGTCACACCCTGACCCGCAACGGAAAAGGTAGTCGGGGCATGATTGGGTTTCACCAAAGCTCGTGACATTTACCATAATAATATATCATATTATTATTTCAAATTAAAGAGAAATATTCCAATCAACACACAAACCATACAAGCATATAAAGTTCTAGACAAGACAATCAAGTAACGTTTTATTTTTCTTCTAAGGTCCAATCCTATGTGTTCCTTGCTTCAACCTGATCACCTATATCATGTGTAAAAATAGAAATTTGGGTCAACAGAAGTTGGCGATTGAATCTCATTTAAACATTTGAAAAAATAGTTATATTGATTATTTTAGTAAAAATGTGCATAAACCAAATATGGACATACGTATATGTAAATCTATCCACAAACCACATAACATCAAACAATGTACACATGAGCATGATAATGATGAACTGTGAGATCAAGGCTCAATCAAGCGGAGCCGATCTAATGAGGCACGTGATGTTCAACTCGTATCCAACAAGAAACTGATGGGCCTAATGTGAATGATTGCACTGAGATGAGAGAACGTCACCACATATAACAACAAACAAACATTTCATAACACATTAGATCATATTATGGTAGTAGCACAGGTGTTTGAATAAACAAAATATGTAAACGACACATGATACACCCCAAAAGATGAATAAAAAGGGAATTTGTAAGGATTCACTCACAGTGGGTGCCTTTGCTTGAATTGATGATGAGTGCGAAAGATTTAGGATTCAACCGATGAGGGAAAACTAACCTAAATAATCACGTAATAATTCGATAAATATATAACTTTTATTTGAAATTAATATTTCTAATTAATGCCTTTTATTTACACTTTTAGATCTATTTTTGTAGTATTTATTGCCCTTTTAAAACTAGAAAATTCTTATTTTTAGGCATTTTTAATGGATTTTTAAATAATATAATGAAGAAAATAGTTATAAAAAATTATACCCTTTACAGGGTTGACCGGGTCGACCGGTTTGACCGCGTGTGTGTTTGGCTTCGTATGAGGATCGAACTCGTGACCTCCCGTATACGTGCACGCAACTCTACCAACTGAGCTACGTGTCTAACCGAAATAATCTTTTTTAATTAGTTTTATATATTTACTAGCCTTTACCATTATTACAGTTTATCAAAAAGGTTTGATAATATTACCATAAAATGCACTGAACTGGTTTCTAACCCGCGACATAAGTTTCGTGTGCTGTGTCTAACCCGTTGATTATAGGTTTTTAATTAAACTTATACACTTACTGAATCATGTTATATATAAGTAATAAAAAGGTTGTGTTTAATTAAGGAAATCGGAACCATATCTGAGACTCGAACCCGGGACCTTTTAGTTAAAATGCACACAGTCCACCACTGGACTGTGTGTCTAACCCGGTTTAATACCAGTTTTAATTTCATTTATTCACATTCTCAACTTCATCTTCTACATACCATAAAAACAGTTTGATAACCCGACATGAATCATTTAACTTATCAATTACCCAGGCACTGATACACGTAAATTGAATGGAAAGTTAATAGATTAAAGAGATTTGAGGGAGTTTATACCAATCAACGACGGTCTTCGATTTCCTCCAGTAGTTTCCGGCGTGATTTAAGATTTCCGGTGATGTGCGATTTTAAAGCTGGTGAATGTGTAGAGTGTAATGTGAGTGTGAGCGAGTTCTGAACAGCTTCAAGGGTTATTATTTATAGTTGAAGGTGAGAGTTAATTTCAACTGTTTCGATCAAAGAGAAATGATTGGGGAATGATTGTGTAACTGGCTTGACCAGATTTGAATCTATCACATGATTGAAATCGGTTTCATAGTTTAAATTTGTAAAAGAAACGGATTTCAGTAATTGAATTGGAGGTTTCATCTGTTTCAGGCTGTTTGTTTGAAACTGAGTTTAGGGTGACGCTTCGATATAATATTTATTTGGTTTGGGAATAATTCAGATATGTTTGTGTGGGTAGTGTAGTGGTGTGTTGTGTGTGTTGGTTGTGTGGGTACCCGAGTTCGATACCCGCGGTCACCCTTTGTTTCCTTATTTTTTTATTATCCACATTTTAGTTGTTTCATTATTATTTTAACTATATATTATATATATATATATATATATATATATAATATATATATTTCTCTTTTTTATTTATTAATTAATGCTAACGAATTTAAATGTTTAACATAAACACGTATCGAAACTTCATAGCGTATATAAATTTACAAAACGGAGCGGGTTTTAGAACCCATTTTTCGTCAGATGTTATAGTACGTCCTGAAATTTAAGTAATGGTAAGTTCGACTTGATAGAGGTGAGGGTATTCTACGAAATGCTTTGATTCACGAATCTAAATATCTTTTAACAGCAAAAAGGGAGGTGTGATGTTGGGATTTTACATTAAAGCTTTTATAACCAGTTAAAGTTTTTGATTTTGATTGAGGCGGTAACGTTCCTAGTAAGGGTTGAGTACCCTACTACACGAATCGCTTTTTGATGCCTGTGGTGAGAAACGTCGACACACAGAGTTGATTGACTGGATATGATTTCATGCATAAGAGTTTTGAGAAAGCTGAAGAGTCGGAAAAATAAAGTAATATCACAAAATGAAATCTTCAACCTTAACATTATCCAAATTAAAATTTACACTACCTACACGGAACTTCTCATAACCCTCTTGTCACACCCTCAATTTCCACTTGCGGAGTTTTACCGCGAGACGTGTGAACAAACCAGAATCTAAGACACTAGTACGTCGAACGACTCTATATGATTTGATAATACGTTTTCCAAAATCATTTGTTGTAAATTTTAGATTACCAATATTTAGCATGAGTATCAGTTTTAAATTTGAGCGGAAGCATAATTAAGTAATGATGCGGGCGCCAACACAAACGCCAAAACAAATGAAAAATCCCAAAACAATATTAATAAATGAGACTCTATAATGATGTCTTGTTCAATGCGTGTGCGTGCACCTAGAGCTCCTAGCGTCCTGAGAAACATGTAAAGAAACAAGTGTCAACATTTAAGATGAGTGAGTTCACAGGTTTTCATAAAATCGTTTGTTCGGTTATAGTTTGTTACTCCGTTATCCCCAACCCGGGATAACTAATCAGTTCCATTATTCCAATCCCGGAATAATAGGTTGTTGCTTCCAATATTCCCAAACCGGAATATTAAGTTGTTGTTTCCATTATCCCCAACCCGGGATAATAAGTTGATGTTCCAATATTCCAAACCCGGAATATTAAGTTGTTCCGTAATTAAGTTCAATATTAATGTATATAGGTAGCTAGCCTAAAGTCATGTCACTAAGTGTTCGCGATCGAAGCTGACTGTGTGCCTCCGTTTTGCCAGGCCTATCACATGACCATGGCGGTGTTAGGCCAATTATACACCCGTTGACCATACCCGGTCGGCTAGCGCGACTAGCTCGGATGGGGCTCGTCAGACCCAGTAGTACTACTCATAATTCCCCCGCTATTTAACCCAAATACTAACGATCCGAGGAGATTGTCGAGGACTTAAGTGATAAAGCTGCTTAGTGCCCACAACATTACATTAACATTAACTTAGTTACCGTTTAGTTATGTGACGTTAAATTCGTATAACGTAAAGAGTTTGAGTTTGAGAGTGTATACATGTTTCTCCCCCTGTTGTTTAAAAACCGGATAAAGTTAGGGGCCGTGAACTCACCTTTATTTGCTCGGTTAGTGTAGCAAAGATGTTATAAGAGATGGGACCGCTAGTTGCGTCCTAACAAACCAATTAATTCCACGTCAGTGTGAAATCACACCAATACAAATTCCACACGCAATTTACTCACAAAGTGATACACACAAACAACATATCTAACACTCAAACATGCATGCAAGTATTCTCATAATCATAGTGATCAAACAACTTATCATGAACACATTCCAAATCCATGCAACACTTTAATGCATAAAATCACAAGTTAGCAACTTTCTGCTTAACACTCAATTATTCAGCTGTTTTCTAGGATTTTTATAAAATAGTTCCAGCATTCTAAAAATTCCCATATTTTTACAGTAGGTGACATTTATACCATAGAAATTTATATAATTTTTTTCCAAGTCCTAAATCTTTACCAATTAGCCATAGATATTAATTCACTAAGCTGCAGTCAGATTTACCGCTTTCTGACTGCAGTCCACGGAAGAATTTATTTAAAAATCACTGATCGTCCGATTAACAAAATTCCAGTTGGAGTTGCCCGGAAATTTCTATACCTAGTTGCTGTACAAAAATCATGACTCAACTCCCTACTGATTTTAAAATCTAGTTTGATAATCAACCAACAAAATTCCAGAATTTTAACAGCTTTACCTACTGAACTTGCTTAGCCCTTTAAAAATATCAAACGATTTCAGAAAATTATGAATCTCTACGTTCTAGACATCAGAAAATCCGTTTTTCGACAACTAACGACCAAGTTACAGCCAGATGAAATCGGCTGCAACTTTCATTCAGCTTCCTGTTTCAGCATGTTATTATTATAAGCTCGTGTAATCCCGTTCATGCGATTAATCTAAGCGATGTAGCTCTGATTTCTAGTCCTAGATTAATACTAATAACCTATCCATGCAAATCTACTCAATAACTTCTAGTTATTATAACAAAAACACACTTGCTAACTTATGATTTCCGAGTACAATTCTGCGTATGAACAATGATCAATTCAGCCGATTACTTAACACTCACATATTCTGAAAACAATACCATCGAACACATATATCCGCAACAACTAAGCATCCAAGCATACATGTAATCTGAGATAATGAATCATTCAAGCATGTATGTAATCCGAGACAATGAATCATTCAAGCATGCATATATATATATTCGAAACATCTTAAACATCTAAGCATACACATCATCCGAAACATGATCTTGTAATCAATGATAAATTCTAGGCTTTTAATGATAAGGTAATCGAACCGTGGGTATGTTAAGGAATCCGGTGATCAAAATTGCTTGCAACCGAGAACTCCGTGACCGAGAAAAGGGTGTTGTTCGCGATTAGAAAGAATAGTGGGCTGTTTGTGGCTGAGTTTGTGAAGGCTCCGGCTACTGTTTGCTGCGACCGAGAAGAGAAACAACTTCCTGCGATCGCAAATCTGCTGCTGTTGTTGCCGCGACCGAAAGAAAAGAACAGGGAAAACGGTTGCTTGCTGCGACCGAGATGATGATGAGGGTAAGGCAGCCGACGGCAATGAACTCTAGGGTTTTGTGTGTGTGTTTTTTTTTTCTGAAGGAAGACATGCATGTGGGTTAGTATATATAACGCAAGGTGAGGGGTTACGGTTTGGGTTTGGGTCTTGCGGCCGAGGATCTTGGGTTGTTTGTTTTGGGTCTTGATCACGTGGCCGAGGGATTTGGGTTGGGTCGGTTTGGGTTCATCTCGTGGCCGAGTAATAGTGTGGGTTAGTTTGATCTTGTGGTTTCGGTTTGGGTTTGGCCTTGGCCGAAACTTGTTTGGACTTGTTCTCTTATGACCGACGACTAAAGTTGCATGCTATTGGTTTCGGTTTGGTTAGTGTTTGTGGCCGAGACATGTTTGGTTTAGGGTTTAGGTTTTCGATGTGTGTTGGATTTGATCTTGGCCGAGGGCTTGACTTGAACTAGAGTTTAAACTTGTTACTCCTAGAGTCGCAATGAACCAAGGTTGGAACGTGTCGCGGTTCGGTTCAGTTTGTGCACATATCAAATCTAATTATTCAATCACTAAGACAATCACACAACACACAAACACACAACACACAACACACAACACATCTTTAATCCATGCACGTTTAATACTTAACACACATCTTATTCGACAAGTGTCACGTGTAAGTTATCTGAAAAACCCGGGATATCACATTATCCCCATGTTGAAAGAATTTTCGTCCCGAAAATTGAGTAAACGCGGTTTAGCATGTAACGTACATGTTCAGAGTGCCACGCACAAAGAGTTAGTTTATTAATGATAGTACGCAACGTTACAAGAAGTTCCCAAGTGTCATACACAAGGATTTCCAAGTGCCATGCACAAAAATTTAGTCAACAATAGTACACGAAAGTATGAGAAAATTTCCAGGTTGTCACATCATCCCCTTGTTGAAAGAATTTTCGTCCCGAAAATTTAGTTACTGGCATCGTTAGTTTGCTGCTCAGTTGCAAAGAGGTGTGGGTATTTGCTTTTCATTTGGTCCTCTCTTTCCCACGTGAACTCCGGTCCACGCTTAGAGTCCCAACGAACTTTAACGATCGGAATCTTGCTGTGCCTCCGAGTCTTGATCTCACGATCCATGATCTCGATAGGCTTTTCCACGAAGTGTAGTTGTTCATCCACTTGGATCTCATCCAATGGAATAACTAAAGTTTCATCTGATAGACACTTCTTCAGATTTGACACGTGAAATACGTTGTGAACTCCACTGAGTTCGGCAGGGAGGTCTAATTGGTATGCTACGGGTCCAATTCGTTTCAAGATTTCAAACGGGCCTACGTACCGTGGGTTAAGTTTGCCCCGTTTTCCAAAACGGATTACACCCTTCCAGGGTGACACCTTTAGTAGGATGCGATCGCCAACTTGGAATTCGAGCGGTTTGCGTCGTTGGTCAGCGTAGCTTTTCTGTCGATCTCGTGCCGCCGCCATGCGGTTTCTGATTTGTACAATCTTTTCAGTGGCCTCAAGTATTAACTCTGGGCCTGTGAGTTGACTGTCACCGACTTCTGCCCAACAGACCGGTGATCTACATTTGCGACTGTATAATGCTTCAAATGGTGCTGCCGAAATACTCGTGTGATAGCTGTTGTTATATGAGAATTCTACTAGAGGCAGGTGAATTTCCCAATTATTTCCGAAGTCCACTACGCATGCCCTAAGCATGTCTTCCAAGGTCTGTATGGTCCTTTCGCTTTGACCATCAGTCTGAGGGTGATAAGCTGTGCTCATATCCAAGCGTGTTCCCAACGCTTTCTGGAGTGACTGCTAGAAGTTTGACGTGAAGCGAGCATCTCTATCTGATATGATGGACGTTGGCACTCCGTGCCGAGAAACTACTTCCTTAATGTAGATGCGAGTCAACTTCTCCATCTTATCCGTTTCTTTAATAGCTAGGAAGTGTGCGGACTTAGTCAAACGATCCACGATCACCCAAATGGTGTCGCAACCACCCAAGGTTCGCGGGAGTTTAGTGATGAAATCCATTGAGATCTGATCCCATTTCCACACTGGGATCTCCGGTTGTTGGAGTAGCCCCGATGGCTTTTGATACTCCACTTTGACTTTTGCACAAGTCAAACATTTACTCACGTAGGTGGCTATATCGGCTTTCATGTTAGGCCACCAATACGCAACTTTAAGGTCCTGATACATCTTATCCGAACCCGGATGGATAGAGTATCGAGATTTGTGAGCTTCATCCATGACTAGCTCTCTGAGGTTTCCGTAGAGAGGTACCCATATGCGATTCATGAAATACCGGGCTCCATTGGGCTTTACCTCCCAATCGCGTTCCATTTTTCCCACTGAATCGGCTTTGATGTTTTCCTCCTTAACTGCTTCTAACTGGGCGTCGCGTATTCGTTGGGTAGCCCTGAATGAATAGTGAGTTGTAGCGCTCGTACGCGACGAGGTTTCAAGTGTTCCTTCCTGCTGAGGGCATCAGCTACCACGTTAGCTTTACCCGGGTGATACCGAATGGCACACTCATAATCGTTCAGGAGTTCGACCCAGCGACGCTGTCGCATGTTCAACTCCTTCTGATCAAAGATGTGCTGGAGGCTTTTGTGGTCAGTGAAGATTGTGCACTTCGTTCCATAAAGGTAGTGTCTCCAAATCTTAAGTGCAAACACTACTGCTCCCAATTCTAGGTCATGCGTCGTGTAGTTCTTCTCGTGAACTTTCAGCTGTCGCGACGCATACGCGATGACCTTATCGCGTTGCATGAGTACGCATCCCAATCCCTGAATGGAAGCATCACAATACACTACAAAGTCATCTGTCCCTTCCGGCAAGGACAGAATGGGTGCACTGCAAAGTTTCTGCTTCAACAGTTGCAATGCTGCTTCTTGTTTTTCACCCCAAGCATACTTGATGCCTTTCTGGGTGAGGGTAGTGAGCGGTTGTGCAATCTTTGAAAACCCCTCGATGAAGCGTCTGTAGTAACCAGCCAATCCTAAGAATTGGCGGATTTCCGTCGGTGTCTTAGGTGCTTCCCAGTTTTTGATGGCTTCAATCTTGGCAGGGTCTACGTGGATACCCTTTTCATTCACGACGTGCCCGAGAAACTGAACTTCCCGGATCCAGAAATCACACTTCGAGAGCTTGGCATATAGCTTTTCCTGTTGAAGTAATCCTAGCAGTAATCGTAGATGCTCGGCATGCTCTTCTTCACTTTTGGAGTAGATGAGTATGTCATCGATGAACACAATGACAAATTTGTCGAGGTATGGTTTACTCACGCGGTTCATGAGGTCCATGAATACCGCAGGTGCGTTAGTGAGACCAAATGGCATGACCAAGAACTCGTAATGGCCATACCGAGTGCGAAATGCTGTCTTAGCGATATCCTCCTCCCTGACGCGTAGCTGATGATAACCGGACCGTAAATCAATCTTGGAGTAGTAACTTGACCCTTGCAGTTGGTCGAATAGATCATCGATGCGAGGTAACGGGTATCGGTTCTTGACTGTAACCTTGTTGAGTTCCCTATAGTCGATGCACATGCGGAAAGTCCCGTCCTTTTTCTTGACAAACAGGACCGGAGCTCCCCATGGCGAAACGCTTGGTCGAATAAATCCTTTTTCTAGCAGCTCTTGAAGTTGAGTAGACAGTTCCTGCAGCTCGGCTGGAGCTAGGCGGTATGGAGCTTTGGCGATGGGAGTTGCATTGCTTGCCAATTCGATTTCAAACTCCAATTGTCGATGTGGTGGAAGACCAGGTAGTTCTTCTGGGAATACATCGGAAAAATCACGGGCGACAGGGATGTCTTCTATACGTTTCTCGTCCTTAGGCTGTTCAGTAATTAGCGCAAGTAAAGCGAAGGAATTCTTTTTCCGAAGATACTTCTGCGCTTGCATGTATGAGATGATGTTGGTGACGGCGCTTGCCTTGTCGCCTTGTACCGTCAGGATTTCGTCGTTCGTGAGTGGAATACGGATAGACTTTTCGAAGCAGAGAACTTCAGCCCGGACGTCGGATAGCCAGTCCATTCCGACTACCACGTCAAAACTACCCAGGGTAGTTGTCATCAGATCGATGGTAAAAGTGTGGCCCGCGAGTTTGAGTTGACAGCCGGATACGATTTGGGTCACATTTACAGATTTACCATTGGCTAATTCTATCACATAAGGGTCTCTAATGGTTTAAGCGTGAGATTTAGGTTCTTCCTAAAAGACTCAGATATAAAGCTCCTATCCGCACCCGTATCAAAAAGCACAGAAGCAAAATGTTCATTAAGGGGAAACTTACCGGTGACCACGTTCGTGTCGTTTCTGGCCTCTCCGCGGCCCAATGTAAATGCACGACCTTTGGCACCTCCTGTGCCACCGTTCCCATTGTTGTTGTTGTTATTATTGTTGTGGTTGTTGTGGTTGTTTCCACCATTATTGTTGTTATTGCGCAACTGTGGGCAGTCTTTTCTGAAATGAGTAGTGCTACCACACTGATAGCATCCCCGATTTATACCCTGCTGCTGACCCTGAGGCTGATTCTGATTTTGTCGGGACATGATTTCCCCACGACAATCCTTTGCCGCATGTCCCATCTTGCCACATCTTTGGCAGCGAATTCCGGCACAAGGGTCGTTATGATGAAGATTACAACGATTGCACTGCGGCTTTCGACCTACATAGCCGCCTGCATTCTGGTTGTTATTGTTGTAGTTGTTGTTGTTGTAGTTGCTGTTGTGGTTGGAACGATTTTGATGACCCCGGTGGTTGTGGTAGTGATTGAACCGTTTCTGGTTCCCTTGCTGTGGATGTGATGACGAGGACTGTCGAATGGTGGAGTCTTCAAACTTTCTTTTGTTATCTGAGGCAACTTCAGTGGTACCCCGTGCTGGCAGTTTCTTCTGTTCCACCGCTTTATCGGTGAGTTTGTGAGCCAATCGGATAGCTTGATGTTCTGTTACAGGGTTACTAGACATCACCATACCCTGAATTTCCGGAACCAGACCCCCGAGATAGAACTCGAGTCTTTTCTCCACCGTGTTTGCCAAATCAGGACACAGAAATACCAAGTCATGGTGTTTTGCAGTGTAAGCTTCAATTTCCGATCCCACCATCTTGTGGTTCCACAAAGCTTGCTCTAACTGTTGCACTCTGTCTCGTGGACAGTACTCCTCTTTAATCAGGGCCTTGAACTCAGTCCATGCCATTGCATTTGCAGCTAACAGTCCACGTGTTTGGACTTGGGCATTCCACCATGTCAGTGCCCCATCTTCCAGCGTTGAGGCGGCGTATTTGACCTTGTTGGCCTCTAAGCAGTTGCACATTTCAAAAACAGATTCCGACTTTTCGATCCAGCGGACCAATCCAATGGGTCCTTCCGCCCCCGAGAACTTGCTTGGCTTTGCGTCAAGGAACATCTTATAGGGGTTAAAGCCCCCTCCTGCTGACAGTGAACAGGAAGTCAGCAAGGAATTGTACTAACCTCACTATTAGATTTTCACGCGAAAACTTAATAATGGTTACCTGTCGGCTGGTTCTGCACACCCACTAATGCTGCGTTCACATGCTCCTGTATCATGGCAGCTAGCTCTTCGGGCGTCAAGTTAAGGTTTCCACGTCTTCCAGTCGCCATTTAGATCTTCGAAACACAACACAAACACACCCCGATAAGTCTATATGTCCAATATAGTTATCCTACTTTAAATATTATTTAGTTATGTCAGCTCAATATGTTAAATAGTCAAAAGAAATGCTTTATTACTGAAATCTCAACGTCTTACAAAAGTGCAAATCAAACATACGAATTTACTATAAAGTCTCAAGTTTACATACAAGTGGGAAAATAATAAACTAAAGGAAAACAAATAATATAAACGAGATGTGTCAGTCGTCTACATCTCCATTCCCTAAGTCACTGTCGTTGCCGTCATCCTGTGCGGCATTTCCAGCTTCCTCAGCTGGGTCCTCCTCCTCCGGATCCTCCTCTGGATTATTCTCTTCTGGATCCTCCTCTACCGGCACTGGAGGGGCAGGTGCTGGTTCAAGTGCTTGATTTTGCAGTTCCTAAATGTTCCAACTGTTTTCCAGGACTCTGTCCTCAAGCCAGTCAGCTCTTATCTACTCCGCACGCAGATCTCTAGCTATGGTGTTACGAGCTATCTTGCTCGTACGATGCTCTTCCTCGAGCGAGTCGGTCTTTCCTGTAAGGTGTCGGATCATCCATCCTTGTGCTAAGATGGTTTCCTGCATTCTTTCTAACTGTTTTTGTTGTGTATGAACCAGGATTCTAAGCATGTCAAGTCCTATTTTTACAGGATTAACCGGTTCAACCGGTACAGCAATAGTTGGGCGTAACGATGACTCCTCCCCCAGAGCGAGCCTTTTCCTCGCTGCTGAGCGTGTCTCCACGCCATAAGGTGGTATGGGTTCCACCATTGGTGCCTTTCCTGATGCTCTTGGTGGCGTAAGTCTGTCTGACGATGATGACGATGAGGATGATGACATTGCCTGTTAGGTCGTGTAGTTAGTTACAAGTTGTTTTCATTTCTTATTATGAAGGTATGCCCTACCAAACACGTTTGTAGCATATTGCATAACAAGATATAATAATTCGGTGCCAAACTAAGTCTAGTGTCGTGATATCAGCTATAGTTTAGGTCTACTTCTAATGCAAACCTGGTTCTCTATAGCTAGTGGCTCTGATACCAATCTGTCACACCCTCAATTTCCACTTGCGGAGTTTTACCGCGAGACGTGTGAACAAACCAGAATCTAAGACACTAGTACGTCGAACGACTCTATATGATTTGATAATACGTTTTCCAAAATCATTTGTTGTAAATTTTAGATTACCAATATTTAGCATGAGTATCAGTTTTAAATTTGAGCGGAAGCATAATTAAGTAATGATGCGGGCGCCAACACAAACGCCAAAACAAATGAAAAATCCCAAAACAATATTAATAAATGAGACTCTATAATGATGTCTTGTTCAATGCGTGTGCGTGCACCTAGAGCTCCTAGCGTCCTGAGAAACATGTAAAGAAACAAGTGTCAACATTTAAGATGAGTGAGTTCACAGGTTTTCATAAAATCGTTTGTTCGGTTATAGTTTGTTACTCCGTTATCCCCAACCCGGGATAACTAATCAGTTCCATTATTCCAATCCCGGAATAATAGGTTGTTGCTTCCAATATTCCCAAACCGGAATATTAAGTTGTTGTTTCCATTATCCCCAACCCGGGATAATAAGTTGATGTTCCAATATTCCAAACCCGGAATATTAAGTTGTTCCGTAATTAAGTTCAATATTAATGTATATAGGTAGCTAGCCTAAAGTCATGTCACTAAGTGTTCGCGATCGAAGCTGACTGTGTGCCTCCGTTTTGCCAGGCCTATCACATGACCATGGCGGTGTTAGGCCAATTATACACCCGTTGACCATACCCGGTCGCTAGCGCGACTAGCTCGGATGGGGCTCGTCAGACCCAGTAGTACTACTCATAATTCCCCCGCTATTTAACCCAAATACTAACGATCCGAGGAGATTGTCGAGGACTTAAGTGATAAAGCTGCTTAGTGCCCACAACATTACATTAACATTAACTTAGTTACCGTTTAGTTATGTGACGTTAAATTCGTATAACGTAAAGAGTTTGAGTTTGAGAGTGTATACATGTTTCTCCCCCTGTTGTTTAAAAACCGGATAAAGTTAGGGGCCGTGAACTCACCTTTATTTGCTCGGTTAGTGTAGCAAAGATGTTATAAGAGATGGGACCGCTAGTTGCGTCCTAACAAACCAATTAATTCCACGTCAGTGTGAAATCACACCAATACAAATTCCACACGCAATTTACTCACAAAGTGATACACACAAACAACATATCTAACACTCAAACATGCATGCAAGTATTCTCATATAATCATAGTGATCAAACAACTTATCATGAACACATTCCAAATCCATGCAACACTTTAATGCATAAAATCACAAGTTAGCAACTTTCTGCTTAACACTCAATTATTCAGCTGTTTTCTAGGATTTTTATAAAATAGTTCCAGCATTCTAAAAATTCCCATATTTTTACAGTAGGTGACATTTATACCATAGAAATTTATATAATTTTTTTCCAAGTCCTAAATCTTTACCAATTAGCCATAGATATTAATTCACTAAGCTGCAGTCAGATTTACCGCTTTCTGACTGCAGTCCACGGAAGAATTTATTTAAAAATCACTGATCGTCCGATTAACAAAATTCCAGTTGGAGTTGCCCGGAAATTTCTATACCTAGTTGCTGTACAAAAATCATGACTCAACTCCCTACTGATTTTAAAATCTAGTTTGATAATCAACCAACAAAATTCCAGAATTTTAACAGCTTTACCTACTGAACTTGCTTAGCCCTTTAAAAATATCAAACGATTTCAGAAAATTAATATGGAATCTCTACGTTCTAGACATCAGAAAATCCGTTTTTCGACAACTAACGACCAAGTTACAGCCAGATGAAATCGGCTGCAACTTTCATTCAGCTTCCTGTTTCAGCATGTTATTATTATAAGCTCGTGTAATCCCGTTCATGCGATTAATCTAAGCGATGTAGCTCTGATTTCTAGTCCTAGATTAATACTAATAACCTATCCATGCAAATCTACTCAATAACTTCTAGTTATTATAACAAAAACACACTTGCTAACTTATGATTTCCGAGTACAATTCTGCGTATGAACAATGATCAATTCAGCCGATTACTTAACACTCACATATTCTGAAAACAATACCATCGAACACATATATCCGCAACAACTAAGCATCCAAGCATACATGTAATCTGAGATAATGAATCATTCAAGCATGTATGTAATCCGAGACAATGAATCATTCAAGCATGCATATATATATATTCGAAACATCTTAAACATCTAAGCATACACATCATCCGAAACATGATCTTGTAATCAATGATAAATTCTAGGCTTTTAATGATAAGGTAATCGAACCGTGGGTATGTTAAGGAATCCGGTGATCAAAATTGCTTGCAACCGAGAACTCCGTGACCGAGAAAAGGGTGTTGTTCGCGATTAGAAAGAATAGTGGGCTGTTTGTGGCTGAGTTTGTGAAGGCTCCGGCTACTGTTTGCTGCGACCGAGAAGAGAAACAACTTCCTGCGATCGCAAATCTGCTGCTGTTGTTGCCGCGACCGAAAGAAAAGAACAGGGAAAACGGTTGCTTGCTGCGACCGAGATGATGATGAGGGTAAGGCAGCCGACGGCAATGAACTCTAGGGTTTTGTGTGTGTGTTTTTTTTTTCTGAAGGAAGACATGCATGTGGGTTAGTATATATAACGCAAGGTGAGGGGTTACGGTTTGGGTTTGGGTCTTGCGGCCGAGGATCTTGGGTTGTTTTTTTGGGTCTTGATCACGTGGCCGAGGGATTTGGGTTGGGTCGGTTTGGGTTCATCTCGTGGCCGAGTAATAGTGTGGGTTAGTTTGATCTTGTGGTTTCGGTTTGGGTTTGGCCTTGGCCGAAACTTGTTTGGACTTGTTCTCTTATGACCGACGACTAAAGTTGCATGCTATTGGTTTCGGTTTGGTTAGTGTTTGTGGCCGAGACATGTTTGGTTTAGGGTTTAGGTTTTCGATGTGTGTTGGATTTGATCTTGGCCGAGGGCTTGACTTGAACTAGAGTTTAAACTTGTTACTCCTAGAGTCGCAATGAACCAAGGTTGGAACGTGTCGCGGTTCGGTTCAGTTTGTGCACATATCAAATCTAATTATTCAATCACTAAGACAATCACACAACACACAACACACAACACATCTTTAATCCATGCACGTTTAATACTTAACACACATCTTATTCGACAAGTGTCACGTGTAAGTTATCTGAAAAACCCGGGATATCACACCTCTAACAATGCTTTTGATCATTTGACAAGAATGCTTATATATAGGAAGTATCAGCGGCGTATCCACCATATCCTTGTCAATTTCTCATTTGCTTTGTCAGCAAGTCACGATTAGTTCTATGTGACTCGTCCTAAAATCTATAAAACATAAACAAACACAACAACCAAAGCTTGAGTCTCAAATCTAAGGGATATTAGAATGACGATGGTACCTCTCTCGTGTGTTATGATGAAGTGACCAGTCTATGAAAAAGTGAGACACGACCCAACTTCTTTATGTGATGAGACGAGGTGCGTCGTGATGTACGATGACATGAAATTTAAACGGGGAATAGAGATATGTAATGAAACAACTTGTCATAACGTGATATAAATTGCGTTATTGGCATTAAAATTTTGATACTTTAATTCCCAAATTGAAAACATATATATCTTGCAGAATTAAACAAGGAATGAAATTGATAGAAAACATTAAGAATAAATGATTGGAGCGGAGCCTTGTTCTTTGTGGTGGAAGGCTAGTTGGGTTGCTCGTTCGCATCGTTGTTGACCTCAACTGGATTCGCGTTAATGTTGTAGGCTCCGCCTCTGCCGGTGGAGGTGCTGGCTTTGCTTGGTTTGCTTGGTTAACAGGGTTTGCTTGGGCTTGAGCGTTAATGATGTTAATCAACCTAGGGCATGTGTTCTAAAGTGGGTAGGATCACCACAATTAAAGCAAGCTCGAACATATGGAACCATGGAATATTGAGGTTGTTGATAGGGTTGAATTTTTGGCAGGGGGTGGAGCTTGGTTTTGAGGAGTACGACAAGTTTTACTCAGATGCCCATATCGCCCAAAATTAGCACATAGTCGGCAGGGTATGGTGAGTTGATGGTGATAATGACAGGTGTTGCATTGAGGGTGAGGACCTATGTATGGTTTCTTGCTTGGGTATATTGGGTTGGGTGCCACTTGGGTGATTGGGATGGCTTGGAGGGGTACAACTTGTGAAGCTGGTTGACTGGTTTGAGTGACAACAAAATTTTGCCCGTCTCGTTTCCTCTTAGTAGTGAATTGAGAAGAGGATTCAGTTTGGGGATTTAGTTGGTGTCTTATCTTTCTTCTTCTCATCCTTGAAGTCCCCATTCCTAATGTGGTTTTCGGTGAGCTCTGTAGCTAGCTCCATTGCTGCTTCCAAAGTTGCAGGTGTAGTACTCATCATAGAGTCCTGAATCTTCAAAGGAAGACCCCGAATGTAGTGCTCGATCAAACGGTAGAGAGGGGTGAACAAATTAGGAACCATTTGATTCAACTCGAGAAACCTTTTGTTGTAGGTTATATGGTCTCCGTCTTTTTGTCTTAGAAAGTAGAACTCATCCTCCAGTTTCTTAATTTCGCTTCTTGGGCAGAAACGTCTTGTCATGAGTTCTCTCAATTCTTCCCAAGTTAGGGCTACAGCGGCTTCGGCGCTTCATCTGCCTTTCTCAGCATTCCACCACGTGAGTGCTACCCCATACAGACATCCATTAGCATAGCGTACATTACGGTCGTTGGGACAATCACAGTTGAGGAAGGTATTCTCCATCTCTTTGAACCAACGAAGGAGAGTAGTGACCCCCTCAGTTCCTTCGTACTTTGGAGGGTCACATGAGTTGAAGTGCTTGTAAGTGCACTTGGTGGTGTTTGGGGGAGGATTGGCAACGTTTTGACCTTCTTGGTTGATTGGGGTGATAGGACTAGCGGCAAGGGCTTGTTGGAGTAGAACTACAATGTTGGGAAGTACAACGACCATCTGTTGGGCTATTTGAGCATCCGTACGCTCACTGGATCTTCCTGACCTCCTACCTCCTCGTGAGTGTCTAGAAGACATCAATAGGAAATACGTAACGAGATTATGAGTTTGGCGTTTAGGTGTCATGTGTCGTATTTAGAAATTAACATCCATAAAACAAATGAAAAAAATAAATTCACTACATCCATAGGATGTCTTGGGCTTTGCTCATGTTTAGGCCCCCGTATGTCCACATATTTGCCCTAGGTAGTCATGTGGGCCCCCATGACTATTGGGCTTTGTAGGGTTCACATTGATTTTGTCCTGTTAACACTCACACAACCCGAATGAAAATCATAAAACATGATTGTGAGATGTAAAGTCAGAGGGTATCCAGGTGCAGACACAATGACAACTCAAAGTGGGGTTAGTTCACACAACGTTTGGTGTGGCATGCTTTGGCCTAATAAGTCCTTCGTATTCTCAACGTTAGTCCCCAAGTAGGCAATCTGGTCCGTTATATTGGATTTATACGAATGCCAACCTAGACAGGACGTTTCGACTACCCTACTTGTACTCTTCCAGTTACTACATGTCCGTCATAGAACTCACTTTGATGAGATTGAAAATATGAAAACATCATAAAATTTTTTAGAAGAAAACATGATAAATGTTCAAATATGTGAAATTGTGACGTGTGTGTTCGTATAAGTATGATATGTTGATAATATGTATACCACAATAAATATCACACAATAACATTTAATAATGAGAGTGCTTGCATGCATTTATGTGTGAAATAAATATGAAACAAATAAATATCATGAGTTTGCATGTAACCAAATAATACATAAGCAATTAAAATCTAATTAACTATAGTATAGGCTCTAAGGGTCTATAACCAATCCTATATCCCTATAGTCAAAAGCCCTGATACCAATCTCTCACACCCTGACCGGCAGCGGAAATGGTAGTCGGGGCATGATTGGGTTTTCACCAAAGCTGATGACATTTACTATAATAAGGTCTCATATTTATTATTTCAAATTAAAAAGAAATATTCTAATCAGCACACAAACCATACAAGCATATAAAGTTCTAGACAAGACAATCAAGTAACGTTTTATTTTTCTTCTACGCTCCAATCCTATGTGTTCCTTGCTTCAACCTGAACACCTATATCATGTGTAAAAATAGAAATTTGGGTCAAGAAAAGTTGGCGAGTGAATCTCATTTAAACATTTGAAAGAAATAGTTATATTGATTATTTTAGTAAAAATGTGCATAAACCAAATATGAACATACGTATATGTAAACCTATCCACAAACCACATAACATCAAACAATGTACACATGAGCATGATAATGATGAACTGTGAGATCAAGCTCAATCAAACGGAGCCAATCTAATGAGGCACGTGATGCTCAACTCGTATACAACGAGGAACTGATGGGCCTAATGTGAATGATTGCACTGAGATGAGAGAATGTAACCACATATAACAACAAACAAACATTTCATAACACGTTAGATCATACTATGGTAGTAGCACAAGTGTTTGAATATACAAAATATGTAAACGACACATGATACACCCCAACACATGAATAAAAAGGGAATTTGTAAGGATTCACTCACAGTGGGTGCGTTTGCTTGAATTGATGATGCTTGCGCACGATTTAGGATTCAACCGAAGAGGGAAAACTAACCTAAATAATCATATAATAATCCGATAAATATATAACTTTTATTTGAAATTAATATTTCTAATTAATGCCTTTTATTTAGATTTTTAGATCTATTTTTGTAGTATTTATTGCCCTTTTAAAACTAGAAAATTCTTATTTTTAGGTATTTTTAAAGGATTTTTAAATAAAATAATGAAGAAAATAGTTATAAAAAAATTATACCCGTTACAGGGTTGACCGGGTCGACCGGTTTGACCGCGTGTGTGTTTGGCTTCGTATAAGGATCGAACTCGTGACCTCCCGTATACGTGCACGCGCTTTACCAACTGAGCTACGTGTCTAACCGAAATAATCTTTTTTTAATTAGTTTTATATACTAGCCTTTACCATAATTACAGTTTATAAAAAAGGTTTGATAATATTACCAGAAAATGCACTGAACTGGTTTTGAACCCGCGTCATAAGTTTCGTGTGCACACAGCCCAACCAGTTGGGCTGTGTGTCTAACCCGTTGATTATAGGTTTTTAATTAAACTTATACACTTACTGAATCATGTTATATATAAGTAATAAAAAGGTTGTGTTTAATTAAGGAAATCGGAACCGTATTTGAGAGTCGAACCGGGACATTTTAGTTAAAATGCACACAGTCCACCACTGGACTGTGTATCTAACCCGGTTTAACACCAGTTTTAATTTCATTTATTCGCATTCTCAACTTCGTCTTCTACATTTCATAAAAACAATTTGATAACCCGACATGAATCATTTAACTTATCAATTACCCAACCACTGATACACGTAAATTGAACGGAAAGTTAATAGATTAAAGAGATTTGAGGGAGTTTACACCAATCAACGACGGTCTTCGATTTCCTCCAGTAGTTTTCGGCGTGATTTAAGATTTCCGGTGATGTGTGATTTTAAAGCCGGTGAGTGTGCAGAGTGTAATGTGGGTGTGAGCGAGCTCTGAACAGCTTCAAGGGTTATTATATATAGTTGAAGGTTAGAGTTTAAGTTAAATTTTAATTTCAATGGTTTCGGTCAAAGAGAAATGATTGGGGAATGATTGTGTAACTGGTTTGACCAGATTGAATCTATCACATGATTGAAATCGGTTTCATAGTTTAAATTTGTAAAAGAAACGGATTTCAGTAATTGAATTGGAGGTTTCATCTGTTTCAGGCTGTTTGTTTGAAACTGAGTTTAGGGTGACGCTTCGATATAATATTTATTTGGTTTGGAAATAATTTAGATATGTGTGTGTAGTGTAGTGGTGTTTGTGTGGGTACCCGGGTTCGATACCCGCGGTCACCCTTTGTTTCCTTATTTTTTTAACTATATATATATATATATATATTTCTCTTTTTTATTTATTAATTACTGCTAACAAATTTAAATGTTTAACATAAACACGTATCAAAACTTCATAGCGTATATAAAATTACAAAAATGGAACGGGTTTCAGAACCCTTTTTCGTCAAATGTTATACTTATCCACCTACTGGATATCAAAGTTATGGGTACCAGTATCCTAGTATGCCACAACCACAACCACATCCACCGCCGCCACTCGAGGCCATCAATGAGGCCTTATAACGAATGAAAGAAATGCAAAAACAAGCAGAGAAAACGGAGAAGAAGACGAACAAGTTCTTCAAGAAACTCTCCAAACTGGTTAAGGGAAAGAAGGACGAGTGAAGTCTTTTCTAATAATATATGTTAGTCCCTGCGAGGACATTGTTATTCTCTTTAGTCCCTGTGTGGACATTTTAATTTCTTTAGTCCTTGCATGGACAATTTATTTCGTTGTTTCTAGTATTGTAACTTCTATTGAGATTTAATGAAGTATCTTTGGAATTATATATATGTATTCATCCTTTTAAAAGCAAGCGTCTCGATTTTTCTCGAAATTTGTGCTCTGCAATATAATTCCAAAATTATCTTAGTGGTTTTGATTAGCCAAGTGGCACAGACCACATATTTGGCCAACTTATTAATGATAGTTAAGGATGAAAGGGCCTTCTATCATGATAGTTCAGGAAAGTTATCCTTCAATCCAGAGGTGGTGGACTAAGTTCAAGCCTCCAAGTCATTAAGGTCGAATGTGACCGGGACTATTAATCAATCATTAAGGTACTCTTATGTTAACATTCAGGAATGTTCATACTCTTGGTAGTGTGGCTTGAGCAACCACACTAGCCGTCTAGGTAAATGGACTATGTCCTAAAAACCTATTTATAGTCTATGTGATCAATGTGATCCCGGCTAATATCATCAAATATGATGATAATAACTGACATCCCTTAGAGATGCAGGCCAATGTGCCATATTTTATGTCCATTAGTGACAGGCCAATGTGTCATATTTATGTCCACTAGTGACATGCCAATGTGCCATATTTTATGCCATTAGTGACAGGCCAATGTGCCATATTTTATGTCCATTAGTGACAGGCCGGTGTGCCATATTTTATGTCCATTAGTGACAGGCCAATGTGCCATATTTTATGTCCATTAGTGACAGGTAATGCGCCATATTTTATGTCCGTTAGCGACAGACCAATGTGCCTTGTTTTAATGTCCTTCGTGACAAGCCTATGAGCTAATTATAATTGCCTAATGGTAATGACAGTTGTGATATTACGATCCATTGTCTAATAATGTATCGACTACCTCCAAATTATAATTTGCCTTTGATGGTCCTTTTGAGACCTAGGCCAAAATAAATATAATAAGCCTAAGATTTGTGATGTTATTCACACTAGCTTGATTAGGCGATGGATTGTCATATCCAATGTTTACAACCAATATGGTTATTAGTACCATAGCTAAAAGAAATTTAATTTGGTGTTTAAAACCAAAGCTTTAAAGAATGGTCAACTCAGATGAGGCGCAAAGTAGCCACCGGGATGTTAATTCTAATAACGCAAAAAATATAGCCATTAATAATGAAGATTTCCAAGCTCGCATAGACGCAGCTGTGGGAAAGGCCATGGAAAAGGCCATAAAAAGCTTAGGGAGTCGAGTGCTACTTGCTCCCAACCATTATCAATTGCACCATCCTTAGCTCATAAAGAGAGCTCAGTTCACTCTTCAAATGCGAAGAGTGAACGAAAGAAAATAGAATTTGCTGATAGGTCACGTTCTTCTAAAGACGGATGTACCAACAAATACTTCGTCTCCTGCAAGCCCCGGGATTTTAATGGGGAAAAAGGAGTTGTGGAAGCCTTAAAATGGCTGAACGAGATGGAAACGATTGTGGATATCAGCGCTTGTGCTGAAAAGGATGTGGTAAAGTATGTATCACAATCCTTTAAAGGTGATGCCTTAATTTGGTGGAAGGCTATGATCCAATCCACGGATAAAGTATACCTATACAATTTGGGATGGTCCAAGTTTATGGACCTTGTTAAGGAAACTTACTGCCCACCCCATGAGGTGGAAAAGATAGAGTCAGATTTCCTGACTCTCACAATGAAGAACCTAGATTGTTGGAAGTATGTTTCCGATTTCAATTCTCTATCTAGGTTAGTTTCATATCTGATTACCACTGAAACCAAACACATTGCGCGTTTTATTAATGGGTTATCGTCCGAGATGAAGGGGATGGTAAAGACTACTCAGCCTACTACATATAGGTCCGCTGTTGACCTATCTCTCTCCCTCACCTTGGATTGGGTGAGGCAAAAGTCAGCCAAAACCAAGACTGACAGTAAAAGAAAATGGGAGGATGATAACTCCCAAAGGTTTAAGAAGAAAGGAAATTTTGGGTTCAAGAAGAACCAACATAGGTCTGATGATAGACCTCTATGAAAGACCTGTAGCCGCAGGCATTGGGAGCAATTCAATACCAACCCTTAGATTAAACCTTGTGGTATTTGCAAAAGAAAGGGGCATAAGACTCACGAATGCAAAAATCTTAAAGATGCCGTTTGTTATGGCTGTAGTGAAAAAGGGCATATTAAGCCCAATTGCCCTAAGAACGCCACAAATAATGATGTAAAGCCTTGATAGGCTAAGAAAGGGAATGCTCGTGCTTTCTAGATAAATGCTAGGGAGGCCATTAATGACAACAACGTCATAACAGGTACTTTCCTCATCAACGATCTATTTGCTAGAGTTCTTTTTGATTCGGGTGGAGATAATCTTTTGTAGACCATAAGGTTAGTAAACTATTAAACTTACCCATAAGAACTCTAGACAAAACTTATGAGATTGAACTTGCTGATGGAACTTTAGAAATAGCATCTTCCATTCTTGATGGATGCTCTGTATTCATTATGGATCATTCCGTTCCTATCTCTCTTTTTCCAATGAAATTGGCGAGGTTCGATGTAGTTTTAGGCATGGATTAGTTATCCCATAACCGAGCTCTCATTGCATGTGATAAGAAACTCATCGAAATTAAAACCCCATCTGGTGAAATGATCATCATCATTGGAGATTCACACTATGGATTGCCTGACAAGGTGTCGTTATTTAAGGCATCCAAGTGTTTAAGGAAAGGTTGTGATATTTAATGGCACAAGTCACTATCAACGAACCGAAGCAAATATGCAAGACCTTGTAGTTATTTCAGAGTATTCCGATGTCTTTCTCGAAGAACTACCAGGTCTACCTCCAGATAGGCAAGTAGAGTTTCTAATTGACATTGTACCTGGATCAGCACCCGTAACTAGAGCTCCATACCGATTAGCATCAATGGAAATGAAGGAGTTAAGGACGCAGTTAGATGAACTCTTAGAGAAAGGCTTTATTCAGTCAAGTTCCTCGCCCTGGGGAGCTCCAATTCTTTTCGTTAAGAAAAAGGACGGTTCAATAAGGATGTGCCCTGACTACCGCGAATTGAACAAGATAACAATCAAGAACCGTTACCCATTACCCAGGATCGACGATTTATTCGACCAACTTCAGAGGGCTAGTTATTTCTCCAAGATTGATCTAAGACCTGGATATCATCAGCTGAAGGTTAGGAGTGAGGATGTTCCTAAGACTGCCTTCAGGACCTGTTATGGTCACTATGAATTTTTGGTGATGCCTTTTGGGCTCACAAATGCACCTGCAACATTCATGGATCTCATGAATAGAGTCTGCAAACCATATTTGGATAAGTTTGTCATTGTCTTTATAGACGACATACTTATCTACTCTTATAATCAAGTTGATCATGAGAAACATCTTCGGTTCATCTTAGAACTGCTAAGGCAAGAGAAGCTTTATGCTAAATTCTCTAGGTGTGAGTTTTGGCTTAGAGAAGTCCAATTTCTTGGACACATTGTAAGTGAACATGGTATCCAAATGGATCCTGCCAAAATTGAGGCCATAATGAATTGGGAAGTACCCAAAACCCCGTCAGAAATACGTAGCTTCTTAGGACTGGCTGGTTACCATCGAAGGTTCATTGAGAACTTTTCAAGGATAGCCACTCCTTTAACTACCTTGACACGTAAAAATGTTGAGTTTATTTGGGGTCCAAAACAACAAGAATCTTTTAAGATTTTGAAACACAAGTTGAGCAATGCTCCTGTGTTATCCCTACCTGAGGGTGTTGAAGACTTTATTGTTTACTGTGATGCATCACACACTGGCATGGGCTGTGTACTAATGCAAAAAGGCAAAGTAATTGCCTATGCATCACGACAATTAAAGGTGCACGAAAGAAATTACACCACCCATGACTTAGAATTGGGTGCCGTTGTATTTGCACTTAAGTTATGGAGACATTACTTGTATGGCACAAAGTGTATTATATTCACTGACCATAAGAGCCCCCAACATCTGTTCAATCAGAAAGAATTGAACATGAGACAACTTTGTTGGATGGAAACACTTAATGATTATGATTGCGAAATTTGCTACCATTCGGGCAAAGCAAATGCAGTTGCTGATGCCTTAAGCCGCAGAGAACGGGTAAGCTTATAAGGATTAATGCCAAGAGCATTGTGCTCAGAAATAGCTTAAATGAGAAGCTATTAGATGCGCAAAAGCAAGCTCTATTAGAGGCTAATGCTCCTAATGAAGGATTAGCCGAAACTATTGATCAGTTAGCGCTTGGAAAGGATGGAATCCTTAGGCTTAATGATAGAATCTGGGTTCCAAATTTTGGAGGACTTAGAGATCTAATCCTCCACGAAGCACATAATTCAAGATACTCAGTTCACCCGGGTGGTGACAAGATGTATCAAGATTTGAAAGAATTATTGGTGGATAGGTCTGAAGAAATCCATAGCCACTTTTGTAGCTAAGTGTCTGACGTGTTTGCAAGTTAAGGACGAACATCAGAAGCCATCAGGACTTCTACAACAATTGGAAATTCCCAATGGAAATGGGAAATGGTAACTATGGACTTAATTATCAAGTTACCTAAGACCAAAAGTGGAAATGACACTATTTGGGTCATTGTAGATAGGCTGACTAAGTCATCACATTTCTTGCCAATTAAGGAAACGTATAATTCATTCAAATTGGCTAAGTTGTATGTGGACAAGATTGTGTCCCTACACGGTGTGCCGATATCTATTGTATCTGATAAAGATACTAGATATACCTCTCATTTTTGGAAAAGTTTCCAATAATCTTTAGGCACAAGATTAAACTTTAGTACGGCTTACCACCCATAGACGGATGGATAAAGTGAGCGTACTCTTCAGACATTGGAAGACATGCTTAAGGCATGTGTGGTTGATTTAGGTGGAAGTTGGGACGACCACTTACCCCTAATAGAATTCTCCTATAATAATAGTTATCATACAAGCATCAAGGCTGCGCCTTACGAGGCCTTGTATGGGAGAAAATGCTGAACGCCCGTGTGCGGGCCAGAAGTTGGGGAAGCCCAACTATCAGGACCTGAGATCGTCCTGGAGACCACGGATAAGATTTTTCAAATCCATGATCGTCTCAAGACTGCCCGTGATAGGTAAAAGAGTTATGCAGACAAGAGGCGAAACCACTTAAGTTCCAAATAGGGGACAAAGTATTATTGAAGGTATCACCCTGGAAAGGTGTGATGCGCTTTAGAAAGAAGGGCAAGTTAAGCCCGAGATATATTGGACCATTCGAGGTGATCGAATGTGTCGGTTCTGTGGCTTATAAGCTTAGGCTACCCGAGGATCTAAGTGGAATTCATGATGTGTTCCTCATCAGTAACCTTAAGAAATATGAATCGCCAGAAATGTCACATAAAGATGTGCAAAATTGATGAAAACCTGAGGTTCGTTGAGAAACCAGTATTGATTTAGGATCGACAGGTTAAGAAGCTCTGAAGGAAATTTATACCTTAGTAAAGGTTAAATGGGATGCCCTTCGAGGTCCCGAATATATATGGGAGGTTGAGTCCACTATGCGACAAAAATACCCCCATCTTTTTGAATAAAATCTCGAGGTCGAGATTTCTTTTAAGGGGGTGAGGATGTAACACCCTATAAAAATCGTGTCCAGTAATATAGTCACACGCGTTGTATTTTATTTTTAAGTCTATTAAAGACTAACAGGGACAAAAAGCGTCAACATGCTGAAACTAAGTCTCTGAGTGATCTTCCGATGTCAACATGCATAAACCGAGCCTCTGAGTGACATTAGTGTCAACATGCTTAAAATATAGCCTCTGAGTGACCATTAGTGCAACATGCTTAAAAACATAGCCTCTGAGTGACCATTAGTGTCAACATGCTAAAACTTGGCCCTTGAGTGACCGTTGTGTCAACATGCCCAGCCTCTGAGTGACATCGAGGTCAACATGCTTATAATGAGCCTCTGAGTGATCTTTTACGAAGTCCTAACTCTCATGTGTCCCATTTGTTGGACGAGAGGGATTAAATCCATAATTATATAAAAGTTGGACGTTGGAGGGTTAAAAGTGTCAACATGTTAATTATTACTCTGAGTGACCTTTAGCTCGACAATGTCCGGGCATAATCCCGGGTAAGCCAAATATTGGCTACGAAGGGCTAAATATGCTAAAAAGGTGTTTTAGAAGGTTCTAAGAGGTTTTAATAAGTTGAGGGGCTAAAATTGACATACTTCAAATCTGCCTAGGAGCGCTCGCGGGGCGCGAGAGGCAAACCATGTGCCTCTCGCGGGGTGCGAGAGGACTGTATCTGCAGAAAATTTGCTTGGCCTCCACACACATTGCGAAAACCATTGAAATCGAAACTATGGATTCCCAAACAGCTATGCCACGTTTTAGGACACTTGTAAGCTTCCTCTTACACCCCTTAACACCTGGAATCGCCTCTTTCAAGCTCTCCAACTATAAATAAGTGCCAAGGTTCACTATTTGAACTTGCACCTTTCTCATTCACACCTCTATCTCCCTCCTCTGTAAGTTCCTAACTGAAAGGAGCATCCAACTTAGTTCTATTGCATTCTAGGAACCTCTTGTAAGTGTTCCTTCCTCTTCCATTTTCGTTTATAGGCTTTTATAGCCAAAGTCAAGCGTTTTACGGAAAACGCCTTGACTTTCGGTTAAGAACATTATGGTCTAGACATTGTTCGCAATGAACATGGCTAAGTGATCCTAATAAGGTAGGTGTTAATCCCTATAAAGGGCACCTCCTGAAGATCACGTTTGCTAGACCAATTGACAGGTCAAAGTTTATATATTAAAAGTCAAACAGGCCATTTTTCGGAAATATTATAAGTTGATCTTATATATGTTATGAAATCTGTTTTGACACTAAAAAAGTTGGTAATAATTATTAAAACATGTAAGAACATGTTCGGCTCATCAATTTCAGTTCTAGGGCCGGTTCGCAACCGAAAGTCGCGAAGTTTGACTTCTGAGGCATAGTTTCACTTTTATAAGGTATGAAATTACCAAAATGCCCTTATGAGGCATAGTTTCAATTTAAAACCATAACGGGCATAAAAGTTGATATCCTACTGATGTTACAACTTATTTAATGTATAATGGCATATAGAACTTGTCCATGACTTATCAGGTTACTCGACATCGCTAATATGCGTACGGTTAAGCATATGTAACTAGTTTACGAAAATTAACCAAAACGGGTCTAATCTTGTCATTTAAGTCTCAAAATCCGGAATGTTTATAGTTTACCCGTATTATACAAGTCAAAGTACTTGTCGGGTTTAAACTATCCGGATCATTGTTTAATCAAGCGATATACGTTTTGATCATGTGCACTACTCGGTCTAAGTCTATGACTTAAATAAGACCATTAGTATTTAATTGGTTAGCTTATGCCATAATCAAGACTTGAGACTTGCCGGTAAATGCTATCTGCACTTAGTACTTTTGTGTACGGCTGAGTTAATAAATCTTGCATTTAAACGAAGAATAGCTCAGGTAAATACTCTCGACTTATTTTCCCTATACGGGCTTGGGATACGGTAAATTATTACCGCTTGGTCGGAAATGGGATCCATCAATGTCGATTAGTGGCTAGTAAATCCACATATTCTGTTTTAATCAGTTTTGTTTGATAACTTAAACATCGGGGGTTAACTATCATGTCACGGATATCCTCGGCTCATTACATTAGATAATGGCCACGACCTTAGCGCGGGGTGTAGGCATACACCTGACAGACGCTCAAATGCAACTACCCACACTTGTTGGGGATAACTCCTTTGTGATTTCATAAGTGGTGTGTACGTTAATCATATCTCGGTTTTTTGTACCGGGCCCTGTATGTATGGACAAACATGTGAATCTGTTAACAAGGTTGCAAAGTCAACTTTCCCAAGTTATAAAAGTTTTTGTGCACTGAAAATCATTTTAAAATATTTTCAAAATGAGTCAGTTGGGTGTATTTACTAGCGAAAGCTGATGTATTTTCAAAAGACTAAGTTTGCAGGTACAATATGAAAATAGGCTGTAAGTGCTCGGTAGTGATAAGAGGATCTTGCAAATCCTAGATCTGCCCAAAGTCTGTTTTACATTCTTTCTTTGTACAATTTATGATCCGCGTGTGGATCTTCTATTATGAGCCTGTATATTATTTTGTATTTTGAACATTTGGTTTGTAAGAGTAATTTAAATCCAAGACTTCCGTTGTGCTGTGTTTAATTGACTATGATGATATCAGCTTTACGTCACGATATTCCCACCTGGGCCCACCAGTGCATGGATTTGGTTGGAAAAATTTGGGGTGTGACAGGTTGGTATTAGAGCCAACGTTTGAGAGAATTAAACACTAGCCTTTTGTGTTTAATCTCAAACTTACACAAGCACATTCCTTAGACTTCAGAGTCTAGGCATTGACCTAGGATTACTCATTTCATTAATAAGTTATTAGTATTGTTTTTGAATAGATTTTTAACAGGAAAATGCCACCACGTGTACGAGGAAGAGGCAAAGGACCAATGAGGGGAGGACCTTCAGGACATATCCCTCCACATCCACATCACCCGAACCCCTATGAAGATTCAGAGGATTCATGGCCACTACCCTAACATTCACCTTCCCATACCCAAAATTCTTATCACTCGTACTATTCACATTATTCACACCACTCTCACCATTCCCATCATTCTTATCAGGATGAATTTAACCCCAACCAATACTTTAACACACCCTCAGCTGATCAGAATCAGTTGGATCAGCCAAATCCAATGGACGAGGACTCCGATCCGGAGATGCCGCCGTCAGGTTTAAATGTGCATCCTATCGAGATATCAAGCAATTCAAACTCTTATGCTGGATCACCATATCAAGGTCCTAATGAGTGGGACCAATATTGGAACCAATTTACCTTTGCCAACACTCCTTCCCATCACTCTCAACCACCTCCTATACAAGAAGATGTTCACATGGAACCATTGGAACATCATTAGCCGCCACCTGAGCCGTCAAGGAAGAAACATGGAGCACGTATGTCAGTACGTGCAGGTCAACAGTCGGGTTCGCTACCACCATTGCCTAAACCCGACCCACCATTCAAGAGGACCCACAAATGGGTGGACCCTCTAATGCGTCACCTGTGGTGGAACCAACACCACCACCAATGGATCAACCACCACCATCGCGTTATAATAACCCTATCCCAACATATCCGAATACGTCTGGATATGACCCTTTTAACCCATCGACACTTGTTGATTACCGCATGGTCTCATGACCCTTACATGCAAGCGGTCATGTATAAGCACTTTAACCGTCTCCTTTCCCACCTACTTATTGTCACACCCTGACCCGCATCGGAAATGGTAGGCGGGGCATGATTGGGTTTTCACCAAAGCTCATGACATTTACTATAATAATGTCTCATATTTATTATTTCAAATTAAAAAATAAATATTCCAATCAGCACACAAACCATACAAGCATATAAAGTTCTAGACAAGACAATCAAGTAACGTTTTATTTTTCTTCTAAGGTCCAATCCTATGTGTTCCTTGCTTCAACATGATCACCTATATCATGTGTAAAAATAGAAATTTGGGTCAAAAAAAGTTGGCGAGTGAATCTCATTTAAATATTTGAAAGAAATAGTTATATTGATTATTTTAGTAAAAATATACATAAACCAAATATGAACATACGTGTATGTAAATCTATCCACAAACCACATAACATCAAACAATGTACACATGAGCATGATAATGATGAGCTGTGAGATCAAGGCTCAATCAAACGGAGCCTATCTACTGAGGCATGCGATGCTCAACTCGTATCCAATGAGGAACTGATGGGCCTAATGGGAATGATTGCACTGAGATGAGAGAATGTAACCACATATAACAACAAACAAACATTTCATAACACGTTAGATCATATTATGGTAGTAGCACAAGTGTTTGAATAAACAAAATATGTAAACGACACATGATACACCCCAAAACATGAATAAAAGGGAATTTGTAAGGATTCACTCACAGTGGGTGCGTTTGCTTGAATTGATGATGATTGCGCACGATTTAGGATTCAACCGACAATGGAAAACTAACCTAAATAATCACGTAATAATTCGATAAATATATAACTTTTATTTAAAATTAATATTTCTAATTAATGCCTTTTATTTAGATTTTTAGATCTATTTTTGTAGTAGTTATTGACTTTTTTAAAACTAGAAAATTCTTATTTATTAGGTATTTTAAAAGGATTTTTAAATAAAATAATAAAGAAAATAGTTATAAAAATTATACCCTTTACAGGGTTGACCGGGTCGACCGGTTTGACCGCGTGTGTGTTTGGCTTCGTGTGAGGATCGAACTCGTGACCTCCCGTATACGTGCACGCAGCTCTACCAACTGAACTACGTGTCTAACCCGAAATAATCTTGTTTTTAATTAGTTTTATATATTTACTAGCCTTTACCGTAATTACAGTTTATCAAAAAGTTTTGATAATATTCCAGAAAATGGACTGAACCGGTTTTGAACCCGCGACATAAGTTTCGTGTGCACACAGCCCAACCAGTTGGGCTGTGTGTCTAACCCGTCGATTATAGGTTTTTAATTAAACTTATACACTCATTGAATCATGTTATATATAAGTAATAAAAAGGTTGGGCTTAATTAAGGAAATCGGAACCATATCTGAGACTTGAACCCGGGACCTTTTAGTTAAAATGCACACAGTCCACCACTGGACTGTGTGTCTAACCCGGTTTAACACCAGTTTTAATTTCATTTATTCGCATTCTCAACTTCGTCTTCTACATTTCATAAAAACAGTTTGATAACCCGGCATGAATCATTTAACTTATCAATTACCCAGCCACTGATACACGTAAATTGAACGGAAAGTTAATAGATTAAAGAGATTTGAGGGAGTTTTATACCAATCAACGACGGTCTTCGATTTCCTCCGGTAGTTTTCGGCGTGATTTAAGATTTCCAGTGATGTGTGATTTTAAAGCCGGTGAGTGTGCAGAGTGTAATGTGAGTGTGGGCGAGTTCTGAACAGCTTCAAGGGTTATTATTTATAGTTGAAGGTGAGAGTTTAAGTTAAATTTTAATTTCAATGGTTTCGGTCAAAGAGAAATGATTGAGGAATGATTGTGTAACTAGTTTGACCAGATTTGAATCTATCACATGATTGAAATCGGTTTCATAGTTTAAATTTGTAAAAGTAATGGATTTCAGTAATTGAATTGGAGGTTTCATCTGTTTCAGGCTGTTTGTTTGAAACTGAGTTTAGGTGACGCTTCGATATAATATTTATTTGGTTTGGGAATAATTCATATATGTGTGTGTGTAGTGTAGTGGTGTGTGTTGGTTGTGTGGGTACCCAGGTTCGATACCCGCGGTCACCCTTTGTTTCCTTATTTTTTTATTATCCATATTTTAGTTGTTTCATTTTTATTTTAACTATATATATATATATATATATATATACATATATATATTATATTTCTCTTTTTTATTTATTAATTAATGCTAACGAATTTAACTGTTTAACATAAACACGTATCGAAACTTCTTAACGTATATAAGAATACAAAACGGAGCGGGTTTTAGAAACCGTTTTTCGTCAGATGTCATAGTATCCCCTACTTTTAGGAATTTCGTCCTGAAATTTAAGTAGTGGTACGTTTGACTTGATAGAGGTGAGGGTATTCTACAAAATGCTTTGATTCATGAATCTAAATATCTTTTAACAGCAATAAGGGAGGTGTGATGTTTGGATTGACATTAAAGGTTTATATAACCGGATAAAGTTTTGGATTTTGATTGAGGCGGTAACGTTCCTAGTAAGGGTTGAGTACCCTACTACAGGAATCGCTTTTTGATGCCTGTGGTGAGAAACGTCGACACACAAAGTTGATTGACTGGATATGATTTCATGCATAAATGTTTTGAGAAAGCCGAAGAGTCGGAAAAAAAAGATTTATATCAAAATGAAATCTTCAACCATGACATTATCCAAATTAAAATTTACACTACCTACACGGAACTTCTCATAACCCTCTAACATTGCTTTTGATCATTTGACAAGAATACTTATATATAGGAAGTACCAGCGGCGATCTACCATATCCTTGTCAATTTCTCATTTGCTTTGTCAGCAAGTCACGATTAGTTCTATGTGACTCGTCCTAAAATCTATAAAACATAAACAAACACAACAACCAAAGCTTGAGTCTCAAATCTGAGGGATATTAGAATGATGATGGTGCCTCTCTCGTGTTTATGATGAAGGGACCAGTCTATGAAAAAGTGAGACACGACCCAACTTCTTTATATTATGAGACGAGGTGCGTCGTGATGTACGATGACATGAAATTTAAACGGGGAATAGAGATATTTAATGAAACAACTTGTCATAACGTGATATAAATTGCATTATTGGCATTAAAATTTTGATACATTAATTGATATCTTGCATAATTAAACAAGCAATGAACTTGATAGAAAACATTAAGAATAAATGATTAGAGCAGAGCCTTGTTTCTTTGTGGTGGAAGGCTAGTTGGGTTGCTCGTTTGCACCGTTGTTGACCTCAACTGGATTCGCGTTAATGTTGTAGGCTCCTCCTCTTTCCAGTGGAGGTGTTGGGTTTGCCTGATTCGCTTGGTTAACAAGGTTTGCTTGGGCTTGAGCGTTAATGATGTTAACCAACCTAGGGCATGTGTTCTAAGTGGGTAGGGTCACCACAATTAAAGCAAGCTCGAACATACGGAACCATGGAATATTGAGGTTGTTGATAGGGTTGAATCATATTTTGGGCAGGGGGTGGAGCTTGGTTTTGAGGAGTACGACAAGTTTTACTTAGATGCCCATATCGCCCACAATTAGCACATAGTCGGTAGGGTATGGTGAGTTGATGGTGATAATGGCAGGTGTTGCATTGAGGGTGAGGACCTGTGTATGGTTTCTTGCTTGGGTATATTGGCTTAGGTGCCACTTGGGTGATTGGGATGGCTTGGAGGGGTACAACTTGTGAAGCTGGTTGACTGGTTTGAGTGATAACAAAATTTTGCCCATCTCGTTTCCTCTTAGTAGTGAATTGAGAAGAGGATTCAGTTTGGGTTGGGTTTGGGGATTCAGTTGGTGTCTTATCTTTCTTCTTCTCATCCTTGAAGTCCCCATTCCTAATGTGGTTTTCGGTGAGCTCTGTAGCTAGCTCCATTGCTGCTTCCAAAGTTGCAGGTGTAGTACTCATCACAGAGTCCTGAATCTTCGAAGGAAGACCCCTAATGTAGTGCTCGATCAAACGGTAGAGAGGGGTGAACAAACTAGGAACCATTTGATTCAACTCGAGAAACCTTTTGTTGTAGGTTATATGATCTCCCTCTTTTTGTTTTAGAAAGTAGAACACATCCTCCAGTTTCTTAATTTCGCTTCTTGGGCAGAAACATCTTGTCATGAGTTCTCTCAATTCTTCCTAAGTTAGGGCTACAGCGGCTTCGGTGCCTCGTCTGCCTTTCTCAACATTCCACCACGTGAGTGCTACCCCATACAGACGTCCATTAGCATATTGCACCTTGCGGTCGTTGGGACAATCAGAGTTGAGGAAGGTACTCTCCATCTCTTCGAACTAACGAAGGAGAGCAGTGACCCCTTCAATTCCTTCGTACTTTGGATGTCACACCATGGATTTCCAACCCAAATCCATACACCCGTGGGCTGGGATGGGGATTATCGTGACGTCAGTTGATAATCATCATAGTCAATTAAACACGGCACAACGGAAGTATTGTAGTAAAATTACTATTACAAACCGAATGTTCGAAAATACAAAATAATATATAGGCTCGTAATAGAAGATCCACAGGCAGATCATAAATTGTACATGGAAAGAATACAAAACAGGCTTTGGGCAGATTTAGGATTTGCAAGATCCTCTATCACTACCGAGCACCTCCGGCCTATTTTCGTATTGTACCTGCAGTTTAGTCTTTTGAAAGTACGTTATACACCCAACCGACTCATTTTGAAAACATTTAAAAAATGTTTTAAGTGCATATCAGCACAAAATCTTTTTATAACTTGAGTTAATTGACCGTCCAACCTTGTTAACAGATTTATATGTTTGTCCATACATACGTGGCCCGGTACGGAGACCGAGACACAATTAACGTACACACCACTTTGGACTCACAAGGAGTCAATTCCTCCCAACCTTGTGGGAATGCATAATTGAGCGTCTATCGGGTGTATACCTACACCCGCGCTAAGGTCGTGGCCATTTCTATTGTAATGAGCCGAGGATATCCAAGACATGGGAGTTGACCCTGATGTTTAAATTATCAAACAAAACTGATTCAAACAGAATATGCGGATTTACTATCCCTGAACCGGCGTTCGATTGATCCCATTTCCGACCAAGCGGTAATAATTTACCGTAACCCAAGCCCGTATAGGGGAAATAAGTCGAGAGTATTTACCTGAGCTAGTCTTCTTTAATTTTAATAACTCAGCCGTACACAAAAGTACTAAGTGTAGATAGCATTTATCGGCAAGTCTCTAGTCTGGATTATGGCATAAACTAACCAGTTAAATACTAACGGTCTTATTTAAGTCATAGACTTAGACCGACTAGCGTGCTTGATCAAAACGTATGACGCTAGATTAAACGATGATTGGATAGAATGTATTTTAATCCCAACAAGTACCTTGACTTGTATAATATGGGTAAACTATATACATTCTGGATTTTGAGATTAAAATGATAAGGTTAAACCCGTTTCGGTTGAATTTCGTAAACTAATTACGTATAATCAACCGTATGCTTATAAGCGATAATGGGTAACCGGATAAGTCATGGACAAGTTCTATATGCCGTTGTATTTTAAATAAGTTAAAATATCAAATGGATATTAACTTATATGCCCATTAAGGTTTTAAAACGAAACTATGCCTCATAAGGGCATTTTGGTAATTTTATACTGTATAAAAGGAACTTGAATATAATTTAATGTTATTGTTATAATTTCTTTATTTGTGATATAATATCATTAGGACACCAATTATTTGTGTAATTTATCTTTTATGATCAAAACTATGCACCAAAGGGCATTTTGGTCATTTTACACATAGTTTATAAATTATTTGGGATTCTGAGTTTATAGCATGTACCTACTGTAAATATGTTTAAAATAAGTTTTTAAATCAGTAGGTAACAAGTCTTGGTTAATAATATGGTTTAAAACCATACTATGCGTCGTAACGGCGTTTATGTTGTAAAATGACGTCTTTATGCGATGTTTTATGAAAACTGACATTAAGGTCAGATTAAAATGTTTTAAATATGTTATTTAATATAACATATCAGGAGGTAAATGATTTACCTTGAAAAGATTTGATTAAAACTATTTTATAAGCCATAAGGGCTAAAATCATCGTTTATTGGCATAGTTTAAGGACCTGTTTGAAAACTCAGTTTATAACTTGGTTTAACATCCCAAATAATCCTACGTATAATAGTACATCAGTAGAAAACTCATTTTCAAGTTCATTACTATTTAAAACCTTGTTTTATGCAAAAAGGGCATTTTGGTCAAAAATGGCATAATCATGGAACTTGCGCATAAACTTGGATTCTGATTATGATCATGTAATATAACCTCAGAGGGTTATGTTACATTATATTATGATTATAATGCAACATTATATCAGTAGGTAACTAATCTAAATCGGGTCAGAATCAAAAGTCAAAGCAGAAGTCAAACTTCACGACTTTCGGTTGCGAACCGACCCTAGAACTGAAATTGACGAGCCGAACATGTTCTTACATGTTCTAATAATTATTACCAACTTTTTAAGTGTCAAAACAGGTTTCATAACATATATAAGATCAATTTATGATTTTTCTGAAAAATGACATGTTTGACTTTTTAATATTATAACTTTGACCCGTCAATTGGTCTAGCAAACGTGATCTTCAGGAGGTGCCCTTTATAGGGACTAACACCTACCTTATAATGATCACTTAGTCATGTTCATTTCGAACAATGGCTGGACCATAATGGTCTTAACCGAAAGTCAAAGCGTTTTCCATAAAACACTTGACTTTTAGCTATAAAAGCCTATAACCGAAAATGCACAAGGAAGGAACACTTACCAGTGATTCCTAAGGTGCAAAGAACTATTTTGGATGCTCCTTTTAGCTAGGAACTTCCAGAGGAGGGAGAAGAGTGATTGAATGAGAAAGGTGCAAGTTGAAATGGTAAACTTAAGCACCTATTTATAGTTGGAGAGCTCAAAGGAGGTGAAGCCAGATGTTTAGGGGTGTAAGAGGAAGCTTACAAGTGTCTCAAAACATGGCATATCAGTTTGGGAAGCCATGGTTTCGATTTAATGGTTTTGGAGTTTTGTTTGGGAGCCAAGCAAAACTTTCTGCAGCAGAGGCCTTCTCGCGCCCGCGAGAGACCCAGGCCAGGTCTCTCGCGGCCCGCGACCGCCCCTTGGCCAGTTTCAAAGTTTGACACTTTTAACCCCTTAACTTTATAAAGCTTCTAAAAACCTTTTTAAACACCTTTTTGGCACTTTTAGCCCTTCGTAGCCAATACTTGGCATACCCGAGATTATGTCCGGTCATTGTCGAGCTCTCGGTTCGTTAAAAGGTCACACAGAGGTAAGAATTAATATGTTGACACTTTTAATCCCTCCATTATCCAACTTTCACATTTTACAAAATTGAACCCTCTCGTCCAACAAATGGCACGCATGAGAGTTAGGACTTCACAAAGGATCACTCAGAGGCTTATTATAAGCATGTTGACTCCGATGTCACTCAGAGGCTGGGCATGTTGACATATCAGTCACTCAGAGGCCAAGTTTTAAGCATGTTGACATATCAGTCACTCAGAGGCTAATGATTTAAGCATGTTGACATATCAGTCACTCAGAGGCTTGTTATTTATGCATGTTGACATCGGATCGTCACTCAGAGGTTCAGTTTGAGCATGTTGACGCCTTTAGTCCTTATTGGTCTTTAACAGACTATATTTAAAATACAACACGTGTCACTATACTATTGGACACGATTTTACAGGGTGTTACATTGGAGGGTCACATGAGTTGAAGTGCTTGTAAGTGCACTTGTTGGTGTTTGGGGGAGGATTGGCAATGTTTTGACCTTCTTGGTTGATTGAGGTGATAGGATTAGCGGCAAGGGCTTGTTAGACTTGAACTACAATGTCGGGAAGTACGGCGGCCATCTGTTGGGCTAGTTGAGCAGCCATACGCTCGCCGGATCTTCTTGACCACCTACCTCCTTGTGAGTGTCTAGAAGAGATCTACAGGAAATACGTAACGAGATTATGAGTTTGGCGTTTAGGTGTCATGTGTCGTATTTAGAAATTAACATCCATAAAACAAATGAAAAAATAAATTCACTACATCCATAGGATGTCTTGGGCTTTGCTCATGTTTGGGCCCTCATATGTCCCCATATTTGGCCTAGGTAGTCATGTGGGCCCCATGACTACTGGGCTTTGTAGGGTTCACATTGGTTTTGTCCTGTTAACACTCGCACCACCCGAATGAAAATCGTAAAACATGATTGTGAGATGTAAAGTCGGAGGGTGTCCAGGTGTAGACACAGTGACAACTCAAAGTGGGTTAGTTCACACGACGTTTGGTGTGGCATGCTTTGGCCTAATAGGTCCTTCGTACTCTCATCGTTAGTCCCTAGGTAGGTAATCTGGTCCGTTATATTGGATTTATACGAATGTCAACCTAGACAGGACGTTTCGACTACCGGTACTTGTACCCTTCCAGTTACTACATGCCCGTCGTAGAACTCACTTTGATGAGATTGAAAAATATGAAAACATCATAAAATGAGAAAGAAAACATGATAAATGTTCAAATATGTGAAATTGAGACGTGTGTGTTCGCATAAGTATGATATGTTGATAATATGTATACCACGATAAATATCACACAATAACATTTAATAATGATAGTGCTTGCATGCATTTGAGTGTGAAATAATTATGAAACAAATAAATATCATGAGTTTGCATGTAACCAAATAACACATAATCAATTAAAATCTAATCAACTATAGTATAGGCTCTAAGGGTCTAATAACCTATCTTATATCCCTATAGTAAAAAGCTCTAATACCAATCTGTCACACCCTGACCCGCAGCGGAAATGGTAGTCGGGGCATGATTGGGTTTTCACCAAAGCTCATGACATTTACTATAATAATGTCTCATATTTATTATTTCAAATTAAAAATAAATATTCCAATCAACACACAAACCATACAAGCATATAAAGTTCTAGACAAGACAATCAAGTAACGTTTTATTTTTCTTCTAAGGTCCAATCCTATGTGTTCCTTGCTTCAACCAGATCACCTATATATGTGTAAAAATAGAAATTTGGGTCAAGAAAAGTTGGCGAGTGAATCTCATTTAAATATTTGAAAGAAATAGTTATATTGATTATTTTAGTAAAAATATGCATAAACCAAATATGAACATACGTATATGTAAATCTATCCACAAACCACATAACATTAAACAATGTACACATGAGCATGATAATGATGAGCTGTGAGATGAAGGCTCAATCAAACGGAGCCTATCTACTGAGGCATGCGATGCTCAACTCGTATCCAATGAGGAACTGATGGGCCTAATGGGAATGATTGCACTGAGATGAGAGAATGTAACCACATATAACAACAAACAAACATTTCATAACACGTTAGATCATACTATGGTAGTAGCACAAGTGTTTGAATAAACAAAATATGTAAACGACACATGATACAACCCAAAACATGAATAAAAGGGAATTTGTAAGGATTCACTCACAGTGGGTGCGTTTGCTTGAATTGATGATGATTGCGCACGATTTAGGATTCAACCAACAATGGAAAACTAACCTAAATAATCACGTAATAATTCGATAAATATATAACTTTTATTTCAAATTAATATTTCTAATTAATGCCTTTTATTTAGATTTTTAGATCTATTTTTGTAGTAGTTATTGCCTTTTTAAAACTAGAAAATTCTTATTTTTAGGTATTTTTAAAGGATTTTTAAATAAAATAATAAAGAAAATAGTTATAAAAAATTATACCCTTTACAGGGTTGACCGGGTCGACCGGTTTGACCGCGTGTGTGTTTAGCTTTGTGTGAGGATCGAACTCGTGACCTCCAATATACATGCACGCAGCTCTACCAACTGAGCTACGTGTCTAACCCGAAATAATCTTGTTTTTATTTAGTTTTATATATTTACTAGCCTTTACCATAATTACAGTTTATCAAAAAGGTTTGATAATATTACCAGAAAATGCACTGAACCGGTTTCGAACCCGCGACATAAGTTCGTGTGCACACAGCCCAACCAGTTGGGCTGTGTGTCTAACCCATTGATTATAGGTTTTTAATTAAACTTATACACTTACAGAATTATGTTATATATAAAAAATAAAAAGGTTGGGTTTAATTAAGGAAATCGGAACCGTATCTGAGACTCGAACCCGGGACCTTTTAGTTAAAATGCACACAGTCCACCACGAGACTGTGTGTCTAACCCAGTTTAACACCAGTTTTAATTTCATTTATTCGTATTCTCAACTTCGTCTTCTATATTTCATAAAAACAGTTTGACAACCCGGCATGAATCATTTAACTTATCAATTACCCAGCCACTGATACACATAAATTAAACGGAAAGTTAATAGATTAAAGAGATTCGAGGGAGTTTATACAAATCAACGACGGTCTTCGATTTCCTCCGGTAGTTTCCGGCATGATTTAAGATTTCCGATGACGTGTTATTTTAAAGCCGGTGAGTGTGCAGAGTATAATGTGAGTGTGAGTGAGTTCTGAACAGCTTTAAGGGTTATTATTTATAGTTTAAGGTGAGAGTTTAAGTTAAAATTTAATTCAACGGTTTCGGTCAAAGAGAAATGATTGGGGAATGATTGTGTAACTGGTTTGACCAGATTTGAATCTATCACATGATTGAAATCGCTTTCATAGTTTAACTTTGTAAAAGAAACGTATTTCAGTTATTGAATTGGAGGTTTCATCTGTTTCAGGCAGTTTGTTTGAAACTAAGTTTAGGGTGACGCTTTGATATAATATTTATTTGGTTTGGGAATAATTCAGATATGTGTGTAGTGTAGTGTAGTGGTGTTTGTGTGTGTTGGTTGTGTGGGTACCCGGGTTCGATACCCAAAGTCACCCTTTGTTTCCTTATTTTTTTATTATCCATATTTTAGTTGTTTCATTATTATTTTAACTATATTATATATATATATATATATATATATATATATATATATATATTTCTCTTTTTTATTTATTAATTAATGCTAACGAATTTAAATGTTTAACATAAACACGTATCGAAACTTCATAGCGTATATAAAATTACAAAACGGAGCGGGTTTCAGAACCCTTTTTCGTCAGATGTTATACTTATCCACCTACAGGATATCAAAGGTTTGGGTACCAGTATCCTAGTATGCCGAAACCACAACCACAACCACGGCCGCCACTCGAGGCCATTAATGAGGCCTTATAACGAATGAAAGAAATGTAACAACAAGCGGAGAAAAAGGAGAAGAAGACTAACATGTTCTTCAAGAAACTCTCCAAATTGGTTAAGAGAAAGAAGGACGAGTGAAGTCTTTTCTAATAATATATGTTAGTCATGCGAGGACATTGTTATTTCTTTAGTCCCTGTGTGGACAATTTTATTCTTTTAGTCCTTGCATGGACAATTTATTTTGTTGTTTCTAGGATTGTAACTTCTATTGAAATTTAATGAAGTATCTTTAGAATTATATATGTATTCATCCTTTCCAAAGCAAGCGTCTCGATTTTTCTCGAAATTTGTGCTCTGCAATATAATTCCAAAATGATCTTAATGGTTTTGATTAGCCAAGTGGCATAGACCACATATTTGGCCAACTTATTAATGATAGTTAAGGATGAAAGGGCCTTCTATCATGATAGTTAAGGGAAGTTATCCTTCTATCCAGAGGTGGTGGACTAAGTTCAAGCCTCCAAGTCATTAAGGTCGAACGTGACCGGGACTATTAATCAACCATTAAGGTACTCTTATGTTAACATTCATGAATGTTCATACTCTTGGTAGTGTGGCTTGAGGAACCACACTAGCCATCTAGGTAAATGGACTATGTCCTAAAAACCTATTTATAGCCTATGTGATCAATGTGACGCAAATATCATCAAATATGATGATAATAATTGACATCCGTTAGAGATGCAGGCCAATATGCCATATTTTATGTCCATTAGTGACATGCCAATGTGCCATATTTTATGTCAATTAGTGACTGGCCAGTGTGCCATATTTTATGTCCATGACAGGCCAATGTGCCATATTTTATGTCCATTAGTGACAGGCCAATGTGCCATATTTTATGTCCGTTAGCGACAGACCAATGTGCCTTGTTTTAATGTCCTTCGTGACAAGCCTATGAGCTAATTGTAATTGCCTAATGGAAATGACAGTTGTGATATTACGATCCACTGTCTAATAATATATGGACTACGTCCAAATTATAATTTTCCTTTGATGGTCCTTTTGAGACCTAGGCCAAAATAGATATAATAAGCCTAAGAGTTGTGATGCTATTCACACTAGCTTAATTAGACGATGGATTGTCATATCCAGTGTTTACAACCAATATGGTTATTAGTACCATAGCTAAAAGAAATTTAATTTGGTGTTTAGAACCAAAGCTTTAAAGAATGGTCAACTCGGATGAGGCGCAAAGTAGCCACCGGGATGTTAATTCTAATAACAAAGAAAATATAGCCATTAATAATGAAGATTTCCAAGCTCGCATAGACGTGGCTGTGGGAAAGGCCATGGAAAAGGCCATAAAAAAACTTAGGGAGTCGAGTGCTACTCGCTCCCGACCATTATCAATTGCACCATCCTTAGCTCATAAAGAGAGCTCAGTTCACTCTTCAAATGCAAAGAATGAACCAAAGAAAATAGAATTTTCTGATAGGTCACTTTGCCTCCTGCAAGCCCCGTGATTTAATGGGGAAAAAGGAGTTGTGGAAGCGTTGAAATGGCTGGACGAGATGGAAATGATTGTGGATATCAGCGGCTGTGCTGAAAAGGATGTGGTAAAGTATGTATCACAATCCTTCAAAGGTGATGCCTTAATTTGGTGGAAGACTATGATCCAATCCACAGGTAAAGTATACCTGTACAATTTGGGATGGTCCAAGTTTGTGGACCTTGTTAAGGAAACTTACTGCCCACCCCATGAGGTAGAAAAGATAGAGTCAGATTTCCTGACTCTCACAATGAAGAACATAGATTGTCGGAAGTATGTTTTCGATTTCAATTCTCTATCTAGGTTAGTTTCCTATCTGATTACCCCTGAAACCAAACGCATTGTGCATTTTATTAATGGGTTATCATCCGAGATAAAAGGGATGGTAAAGGCTACTTAGCCTACTACGTTTAGGTCCGCTGTTGACCTATCTCTCTCCCTTACCTTGGATTTGGTGCGGCAAAAGTCAGCCAAAACCGAGACTGGCGGGAAAAGAAAATGGGAGGATGATAACTCCCAAAGGTTTAAGAAAAAAGGAAATTTTGGGTTCAAGAAGAACCAACATAGGTCTGATGATAGACCTCTATGCAAGACCTGTAGCCGCAGGCATTGGGTGTGACATCCCGGCTTTTCAGGTATCTTAAACGTACTACTTCACGGTTATTCATTCCTACGCTGATTTAATTCGGAGAATTAAATTACACGCTCGCAATAACTACGCTAACTTTGTGAATCTATTGGGTGAATTACGTGCTATGTGTTATTAGACGTTTGTAGATTTTGTAGATTATTATATCACGCTTTGATTTTACGATTATTAGTTATAAAAAATATACTAAATAAATAGCCGAACTGAACCGAGCCGCGAAACGTGTCGACCTCACCTCCTTGCGGCCCAAGGAAATAACCTAAACTTAAGGCCCAAGCCACTTAACCCAAACCCCCCCCCCCCATCGCGGCCGCACCCCCTTCCCTTTCTTTTCCCTTGTTACATCTATATATATGTATGCATGGATTGTTTGTTAAAAAAACAACAAAACCCTAGCACCTAGAGAAGGCCGACGGCAGCCCCCCCCTCCTCACGGTCGCACAAGCTCCAACTTCCGGATTGATTCCAATCTTGTCCCGGTTCGCTAATCATCATCGTTTCAAGGTTAGGGTTTAATTGTTTTGCTATTCACATTAGGGTTTGTGTAATCTTGATCATGATTATGTGTAATGGTAGGATTATTAGTATGAAAAGTATTGTGATTTATGATTAGTACGGATGATTGCACGAGTCTTTGCGATTTTGATGTTATGTGGAATACTAAAATCGTAAGCTGCGTTTTAGCGATAAAGATCATGTTATATAATTAGGTTTGCATGAATATTGATATACATAATGATATTTAACAAATAAACCTATTGTTAATCATTATTATTAAGCGTCATGATCGTTTAAGCATGTTCTAACGCGATAGAAGTCGAAAACAGTTTGCTGAATGACATTTACAACCAACTTCAATTGGGTTTTTGAAAAACGCTTCTAATGGTGCCAGATTCATATTTTTCTGAGGTCGTTTGCTATTTTTAAGTGGTCATTTAGTGCAGCAGCTGAAGCTGCGTAAATTGTGCAAAATTTGCTAGTTGTTTATCGAGTCGGATCTCATAGTCTGTAGGGTGTTGGGTCACGACATTTGTACAGTAACTGGAGACGGGAATTTCCGGAAATCTCCCACTGGAATTTTGTTAATTGGATGAACGATGATTTTTAAATAATTTTTTTCCGTGGACTGCAGTCAGAAAGCGACGAATCTGACTGCAGCCAAGTATATAAATGTTTATAAATAATTTGTAAAGCGTTAGGACTTGAAACTTTTACATAACATTCTACAGTTTAGTTGACACCTCCTGTAAAAAAGTTGGAATTTTTGGAATGTTGAAACTATTTATAAAAATCCTCGAAAACAGCCCAGTTATGAGCGTACAAGCTGAAACATGATAACTTGCGTTTGTGTGTACCAAAGTGTTGTATGAGTTAATCTGTGTTTATGACAAGTTGGTTTGATCATTATTTTGGTATGATGATACTTTGCATGCATGATTATGTTTTCGAATTGGTTATTACGTGTGCCGCACTGTGTGTTAGTTATGCGTAGGGTTTTGTATCAGTGTGTTCACACACTAACTTCAAATCGGTTGGCATGTTAGGACGCGATTAGCGGTTCCATCATTTGCTTCTTTTTGTGTTAATCTAACCGAGCAATTTAAGGTGAGTTCACGTCCCCTATTTTATCCGGTTTTGAACAACAGGGGGAGAAACATGTATACGCTCTAAAACCCTATCTTTTACGTTATGCGAAATTAACGTCGTTAAACTACTCGGTAACTAAGTTAATGTTAATGTACGTTATGCGAAATTAACGTCGTTAAACAACCGCTTACCACTCTCACCCAGAAGGGCACCAAGTATGCTTGGGGTGACAAGCAGGAAGCAGCATTTCAATTGCTGAAGCAGAAACTTTGCGGTGCACCCATTTTGTCCTTGCCAGAAGGGACAGATGATTTTGTGGTATATTGTGACGCTTCCATTCATGGATTGGGATGCGTACTCATGCAACGTGATAAGGTCATCGCGTATTCATCCCGACAGTTGAAGGTTCACGAGAAAAACTACACAACACATGACCTGGAATTGGGAGCAGTTGTGTTTGCACTTAAGAATTGGAGACACTATCTATATGGAACAAAGTGCACAATCTACACGGATCACAAGAGCCTCCAGCATATCTTTGACAAGAAGGAGTTGAACATGCGACAGCGTCGCTGGTTCGAACTCCTGAACGATTATGAATGTGCCATTCGGTATCACCCGGGTAAAGCTAACGTGGTAGCTGATGCCCTCAGTAGGAAGGAGCACTTGAAACCTCGTCGGGTACGAGCACTACAGTTCACAATTCATTCTAGGTTACCCGAACAGATACATGCAGCTAGAAGCAGTTAAGGAAGAAAACATCAAGGCTGAATCTGTTGAAAAGATGGAACGCGATTGGGAAGTGAAACCCAATGGTGCCCGGTATTTCATGAATCGTATATGGGTACCTCTCTACGGAGACCTCAGGAAGCTAGTTATGGACGAAGCTCACAAATCCCGATACTCTGTCCATCCTGGTTCGGATAAGATGTATCAAGACCTTAAAGCCGCGTACTGGTGGCCCAACATGAAAGTGTTTGACTTGTCCGAAAGTCAAGGTGGAATACTAGAAGCCATCAGGGCTACTTCAACAACCTGAGATCCCAGTGTGGAAATGGGATCAGATCTCTATGGACTTTATCACTAAACTCCGCGAACTCCGGGTGGTTGCGATACCATCTGGGTAATCGTGGATCGTCTAACTAAGTCTGCCCACTTCATAGCGATCAAAGAAACAGATAAGATGGATAAGTTGACTCGCATCTACATTAAGGAAGTAGTTTCTCAGCAAGGGGTGCCAACATCCATCATTTCAGATAGAGATGCTCGTTTCACGTCCACTTTTGGCAGTCACTTCAGAAAGCGTTGGGTACGCGCTTAGATATGAGCACAGCTTACCACCCTCAGACGGATGGTCAAAGTGAAAGGACCATTCAGACCTTGGAGGACATGCTTAGGGCATGCGTGGTAGACTTCGGGAACAGTTGGGAAATCCATCTGCCTTTAGTGGAATTTCGTATAACAACAGTTACCATACGAGTATTCAGGCAGCACCGTTTGAAGCATTATACGGTCGCAAATGTGAATCACCGGTCTGTTGGGCAGAAGTCGGTGACAGTCAACTCACAGGTCCTGAGTTGATACTTGAGGCTACTGAAAAGATTGTGCAAATCAGAAACCGCATGGCAGCGGCACGAGATCGACAGAAAAGCTACGCTGATCAACGATGCAAACCGCTCGAATTTCAATTAGGTGACCGCGTCCTACTGAAGGTGTCACCCTGGAAGGGTGTAATCCGTTTTGGGAAACGAGGCAAACTAAACCCACGGTATGTAGGCCCATTTGTGATCTCGAAGCGTATCGGGCCCGTAGCTTATAAGTTAGACCTTCCTGCCGAACTCAGTGGAGTTCACAACGTTTTTCATGTGTCCAATCTGAAGGAGTGCTTATCAGATGAGACCCTAGTCATTCCATTGGATGAGATTCAAGTGAATGAGCAACTGCATTTTGTGGAGCAACCTATCGAGATCATGGATCGTGAGATTAAGACTCGAAGGCACAGCAAGATACCAATTGTCAAGGTTCGTTGGCACTCTAAGCGTGGACCGGAGTTCACGTGGGAAAGAGAGGACCAAATGAAAAGCAAATACCCACACCTTTTTGCAGCTGAGCAGCAATCTAATGTTACCGCCAACTAAATTTCGGGACGGAATTCTTTCAACATGGGGATGATGTGACAGCCTGGGAATTACGTACCATTGCTAACAAACTGAATCTTTGTGCGTTGCATTCTAAACCGCGTTTACTCAATTTTCGGGACAAAAATTCTTTCAACATGGGGATAATGTGACATCCCGGCTTTTCAGGTATCTTAAACGCGCTACTTCACGGTTATTCATTCCTACGCTGATTTAATTCGGAGAATTAAATTACACGCTCGCAATAACTACGCTAACTTTGTGAATCTATTGGGTGAATTACGTGTTATGTGTTATTAGACGTTTGTAGATTTTGTAGATTATTATATCACGCTTTGATTTCGCGATTATTAGTTATAAAAAAATATAATAATTAAATAGCCGAACTGAACCGAGCCGCGAAACGTGTCGACCTCACCTCCTTGCGGCCCAAGGAAATAACCTAAACTTAAGGCCCAAGCCACTTAACCCAAACCCCCCCCCCCATCGCGGCCGCACCCCCTTCCCTTTCTTTTCCCTTGTTACATCTATATATATGTATGCATGGATTGTTTGTTAAAAAAACAACAAAACCCTAGCACCTAGAGAAGGCCGACGGCAGCCCCCCCCCTCACGGTCGCACAAGCTCCAACTTCCGGATTGATTCCAATCTTGTCCCGGTTCGCTAATCATCATCGTTTCAAGGTTAGGGTTTAATTGTTTTGCTATTCACATTAGGGTTTGTGTAATCTTGATCATGATTATGTGTAATGGTAGGATTATTAGTATGAAAAGTATTGTGATTTATGATTAGTACGGATGATTGCACGAGTCTTTGCGATTTTGATGTTATGTGGAATACTAAAATCATAAGCTGCGTTTTAGCGATAAAGATCATGTTATATAATTAGGGTTTGCATGAATATTGATATACATGATGATATTTGACAAATAAACCTGTTGTTAATCATTATTATTAAGCGTCATGATCGTTTAAGCATGTTCTAACGCGATAAAAGTCGAAAACAGTTTGCTGAATGACATTTACAGCCAACTTCAATTAGCTGTAACCTTATCATTATTTATCGAAAAGTGGATTTTCTGAAGCCTAAAACGTGTATTTTTGAAAAACGCTTCTAATGGTGCCGTATTCATATTTTTCTGAGGTCGTTTGCTATTTTAAGTGGTCATTTAGTGCAGCAGCTGAAGCTGCGTAAATTCTGCAAAATTTGCTAGTTGTTTATCGAGTCGGATCTCATAGTCTGTAGGGGGTTGGGTCACGAAATTTGTACAGTTACTGGAGACGGGAATTTCTGGAAATCTCCCACTGGAATTTTGTTAATTGGATGAACGATGATTTTTAAATAATTTTTCCCATGGACTGCAGTCAGAAAGCTATGAATCTGACTGCAGCCTAGCATATAAATGTTTGTAAATAATTGGTAAAGCTTTCGGACTTGAACATTTTACATATAATTCTACAGTTTAGTTGACACCTCTTGTAAAAATATTGGAATTTTTGGAATGTTGGAACTATTTTATAAAAATCCTCGAAAACATCCCAGTTATGAGCGTACAAGCTGAAACATGATAACTTGCGTTTGTGTGTACCAGAGTGTTGTATGAGTTAATCTGTGTTTATGACAAGTTGGTTTGATCATTATTTTGGTATGATGATACTTTTCATGCATGATTGTGTTTTCGAATTGGTTATTACGTGTGCCGCACTGTGTGTTAGTTATGCGTAGGGTTTTGTATCAGTGTGTTCACACACTAACTTCAAATCGGTTGGCATGTTAGGACGCGATTAGCGGTTCCATCATTTGCTTCTTTTTGTGTTAATCTAACCGAGAAATTTAAGGTGAGTTCACGGCCCCTATTTTATCCGGTTTTGAACAACAGGGGGAGAAACATGTATACGCTCTAAAACCCTATCTTTTACGTTATGCGAAATTAACGTCGTTAAACTACTTGGTAACTAAGTTAATGTTAATGTATGTTATGGTCACTAAGTCGCTTTATCACGGAAGTCCTCAACCAACTCTCGGATCGTTAGTATTGGGTTAGATAGTGGGGAAATTATAAGTAGTACTACTGGGCCCGACAAGCCCCACCCGAGCTAGTCGCGCTAGCCGACCGGGTATGGTTAACGGATGATTAATTTGGCCTACCTTTCGCCATGGTCAGTGATAGACCTGGCAACACTGAGGCAACAACAGACAGCTTCGATCGCGAACTCTTATGTGACGTAACTTTAGGCTCGCTACCTACATGTTAACATTGAACTTAATTACGAACCAACATTATTATTCCGGGTTAGAAATAATGGGACTATATCGTTATCCCGGGTTAGGGATAACGGGGGAAAACAAACTTTTAACCGAACTTGTGAACTTAACAAAACCTGTGAACTCACTCTTCTTTAATGTTGACACTTGTTTCTTTACATGTTTCTCAGGACGCTAGGAGCGCTAGGTGCACTCACTTGCATTTGATCAAGACATTTTTAACGAGTCTTATTTATGAATAATGTTTGGGATTTTTGGTTTTGGCGTTTATGTTGGCGCCCGTTACTTTACTTTACTCTAATGCTTCCGCTAAACTTTGAAACTAATGCTTCCGCTAAAATTTGAAACTAAGATATTCTGAAAATGACTATGAATGGTTAAACAAATGTTTTTGGAAAACGTTTAAATAAATCATATAGAGTCGTTCGATATTACTAGTGTCTTAGATTCTGGTTTGATCACACGCCTCGCGGTAAAACTCTGCAAGTGGAAATTGAGGGTGTGACATTGGGGGCAATGCAATACCAACCCTCAGATTAAACCTTGTGGTATTTGCAAAAGAAAGGGGCATAAGACTCACGAATGCAAAAATCTTAAAGATGTCGTTTGTTATGGCTGTAGTGAAAAAGGGCATATTAAGCCCAATTGTCCTAAGAACCCCACAAATAATGATGTAAAGCCTTGATAGGCTAAGAAACGGAATGCTCGTGCTTTCTAGATAAATGCTAGGGAGGCCGTTACTGACAACAACGTCATAACAGGTACTTTCCTCATCAAAGATCTATTTGCAAGAGTTCTTTTTGATTCGGGTGGAGATAAGTCTTTTGTAGACCATAAGGTTAGTAAACTATTAAACTTACCCATAAGAACTCTAGACAAAACTTATGAGATAGAACTTGCTGATGGAACTTTAGAAATAGCATCTTCCATTCTTGATGGATGCTCTATATTCATTAAGAATCATTCCGTTCCTATCTCTCTTTTGCCAATGAAATTGGCGGGGTTCGATGTAGTTTTAGGCATGGGTTAGTTATCCCATAACCAAGCCCTCATTGCCTGTGATAAGAAACTCATCGAAATTAAAACCCCATCTGGTGAAATGATCATCATCATTGGAGATTCACACTATGGATTGCCTGACAAGGTGTCGTTATTTAAGGCATCCAAGTGTTTAAGGAAAGGTTGTGTTATTTACATGGCACAAGTCACTATCAACGAACCGAAGCAAATATGCAAGACCTTCTAGTTATTTCGGAGTATTCCGATGTCTTTCTCGAAGAACTACCAGGTCTACCTCCAGATAGGCAAGTAGAGTTTTGGATTGACATCCTACCTGGATCATCACCCGTAATAGAGCTCCATACCGATTAGCATCAACGGAAATGAAGGAGTTAAGGACGCAGTTAGATGAACTCTTAGAGAAAGGCTTTATTCATCAAGTTCCTCGCCCTGGGGAGCTCCAATTCTTTTCGTTAAGAAAAAGGACGGTTCAATGCGGATGTGCATTGACTACCGCGAATTGAACAAGATAACAATCAAGAACCGTTACCCATTACCCAGGATCGACGATTTATTCGACCAACTTCAAGGGGCTAGTTATTTCTCCAAATTGATCTAAGACCTGGATATCATCAGTTGAAGGTCAGGAGTGAGGATGTTCCTAAGACTGCCTTCAGGACCCGTTATGGTCACTATGAATTTTTGGTGATGCCTTTTGGGCTCACAAATGCACCTGCAACATTCATGGATCTCATGAATAGAGTCTGCAAACCATATTTGGATAAGTTTGTCATTGTCTTTATAGACGACATACTTATCTACTCTTATAATCAAGTTGATCATGAGAAACATCTTCGGTTCATCTTAGAACTGCTAAGGCGCTTTATGCTAAATTCTCTAGGTGTGAGTTTTGGCTTAGAGAAGTCCAATTTCTTGGACATATTGAAAGTGAACATGGTATCCAAGTGGATCCTGCCAAAATTAAGGCCATAATGAATTGGGAAGTACTAAAACCCCGTCAGAAATACGTAGCTTCTTAGGACTGGCTGGTTACTATAAAAGGTTCATTGAGAACTTTTCAAGGATAGCCACTCCTTTAACTACCTTGACCCGTAAAAATGTTAAGTTTATTTGGGGTTCAAAACAACAAGAATCTTTTGAGATTCTGAAACACAAGTTGAGCAATGCTCCTGTGTTATCCCTACCTGAGGTTGTTGAAGACTTTATTGTTTACTGTGATGCATCACACACTGGCATGGGTTGTGTGCTAATGCAAAAAGGCAAAGTAATTGCCTATGCACCACGACAATTAAAGGTGAACGAAAGAAATTACACCACCCATGACTTAGAATTGGGTGCCGTTGTATTTTCACTTAAGTTGTGGAGACATTACTTGTATGGCATAAAGTGTATTATATACACTGACCATAAGAGCCCCCACCATCTGTTCAATCAGAAAGAATTGAACATGCGACAACGTTGTTGGATGGAAATACTTAATGATTATGATTACGAAATTTGCTACCATTCGGGCAAAGCAAATGTAGTTGCTGATGCCTTAAGTTGCAAAGAACGGGTTAAGCCTATAAGGATTAACGCCAAGAGCATTAAGCTCAAAAATAGCTTAAATGAGAAGCTATTAGATGCGCAAAAGCAAGCTCTATTATAGGCTAATGCTCCTAATGAAAGATTAGGCAGAAACTATTGATCAGTTAGCACCTGGAAAGGATGGAATCCTTAGGTTTAATGATAGAATCTGGGTTCCAAATTTTGGAGGACTTAGAGATCTAATCCTCCACTAAGCACATAATTCAAGATACTCAGTTCACCCGGGTGGTGAGAAGATGTATCAAGATTTGAAAAAGAATTATTGGTGGATAGGTCTGAAGAAATCCATAGCCACTTTTGTAGCTAAGTGTCTGACGTGTTCGCAAGTTAAGGCCGAACATTAGAAGCCGTCAGGACTTCTACAACAATTGGAAATTCCCACATGGAAATGGGAAATGGTAACTATGGACTTAATTACCAAGTTACCTAAGACCAAAAGTGGAAATGACACTATTTGGGTCATTGTAGATAGGCTGACTAAGTCAGCACATTTCTTGCCAATTTAGGAAACGTATAATTCAGACAAATTGGCTAAGTTGTATGTGGACAAGATTGTGTCCCTACACGGTGTGCCGATATCTATTGTAACTGATAGAGATACTAGATATACCTCTCATTTTTGGAAAAGTTTTCAACAATCCTAGAGACCACGGATACGATTTTGCAAATCCGTGATCGTCTCAAGACTGCCCGTGATAGGCAGAAGAGTTATGCAGACAAGAGGCAAAAACCTCTTAAGTTCCAAATAGGGGTCAGAGTATTATTAAAGGTATCACCCTGGAAAGGTGTGATGCGCTTCGGAAAGAAAAACAAGTTAAGCCCGAGATATATTGGACCATTCGAGGTGATCGAATGTATCGGTTCTGTGGCTTATAAGCTTAGGCTACCCGAGGAGCTAAGTGGAATTCATGATGTGTTCCACATTAGTAACCATAAGAAATGTCTAGCTGATGAATCGCTAGCAAAGCACATAAAGATGTGCAAATTGATGAAAACCTGAGGTTCGTTGAGAAACCAGTATCGATTGAGGATCGACAAGTTAAGAAGCTTTGAAGGAAATTTATACCTATAGTAAAGGTTAAATGGGATGCCCTTCGAGGTCCCGAATATACATGGGAGGTTGAGTCCACTATGTGACAAAAATACCCCCATCTTTTTAAATAAAATCTCGAGGTCGAGATTTCTTTTAAAGGGGTGAGGATGTAACACCCTGTAAAAATCGTGTCAAATAATATAGTGACACATGTCATATTTTATTTTTAAGTCTATTAAAGACTAACAGGGACTAAAAGCATCAACATGCTCAAACTAGGAACCTCTTGTAAGTGTTCCTTCCTCTTGCATTTTCGTTTATAGGCTTTTATAGCCAAAAGTCAAGTGTTTTACGGAAAACGCCTTGACTTTTGGTTAAGACCATTATAGTTCAGCCATTGTTCGTAATGAACATGGCTAAGTGATCGTAATAAGGAAGGTGTTAATCCCTATAAAGGGCACCTCCTGAAGATCACGTTTGCTAGACCAATTGAGGGTCAAGTTTATATATTAAAGAGTCAAACATGCCATTTTTGGAAATATTATAATTTGATCTTATATATGTTATGAAACCTGTTTTGACACTTAAACAAGTTGGTAATAACTATCAGAACATGTAAGAACATGTTCGGCTTGTCAATTTCAGTTCTAGGGTCGGTTCGCAACCGAAAGTCGCAAAGTTTGACTTCTGCTTTGACTTTTGATTCTGGCCCGATTTAGATTAGTTAGACACTGATCTATAGTTGCATTATGATCGTAATATAATGTAGCATAACCTGCTAATGTTATATTACATGATCATAATCAGAATATGAGTTTATGAACAAGTTTCGTACTTATGCCATTTGACTAAAATGCCATTTTTGCATAAAAAGAAGTTTTAATGATAATGAACTTGAAAATGAGTTTCCTACTGATGTAATATTATAAGTAGGATTATTTGGGATGTCAAATCAGATTATAAACTGAGTTTATGAGCAAGTCCTTGCATTATGTCGATAAATGACGATAAAGCCCTTATGGCTTATAAAATGGTTTTAATCACATCTTCCCAAAATAAATCTTTTACCTACAGATATGTTATATTAAATAACATATCTAAGACATATTAACCTGAACATAACATCAATTTTCATTAAACATCACACAAATCGTCATTTTACGACGTAAGCGCCGTTTCGGCGCATAGTATGTTTTAAACCATATTTACTAACCAAGACTTGTTACCTACTGTTCTAGAACTTATTTTAAATGTTTTTATAGTAGGTACAAGATATAAACTCAGAATCCCATATAATTTATAAACTATGTGTAAAATGACCAAAATGCCCCTTCGGTGCATAGTTTGGTCATAAAAGATAAATTACACATATAATTAATATCCTACTTATATTATATCATAAGTAAGTTATTTTTCCAGAATACTTATAGTTATAACATCAAATTATATTCAAGTTCCTTTTATAAGGTATGAAATTACCAAAATGCCCTTATGAGGCATAGTTTCACTTTAAAACCATAACGGGCATAAAAGTTGATATCCTACTGATATTACAACTTATTTGAATTATAATGGCATATAGAACTTGTCCATGACTTATCCGGTTACCCGACATCGCCAATATGCGTACGGTTAAGCATATGTAACTAGTTTACGAAAATTAACCAAAACGGGTCTAATCTTGTCATTTAAGTCTCAAAATCCAGAATGTTTATAGTTTACCCATATTATACAAGTCAAAGTACTTGTCAGGTTTAAACTACATTCTATCTGATCATCGTTTAATCAACCGATATACGTTTTGATCATGTACACTACTCGGTCTAAGTCTATGACTTAAATAAGACCGTTAGTATTTAATTGGTTAGCTTATGCCATAGTCCAGACTAGAGACTAGCCGGTAAATGCTATCTGCACTTAGTACTTTTGTGTACGGCTGAGTTAATAAATCTTGCATTTAAACGAAGAGTAGCTCAGGTAAATACTCTCAACTTATTTTCCCTATACGGGCTTGGGATACGGTAAATTATTACCGCTTGGTCGGAAATGGGATCAATCAATGTCGATTAGTGGCTAGTAAATCCGCATATTTTGTTTGATAACTTAAACATCGAGGGTTAACTACCGTGTCATTGATATCCTCGGCTCATTACATTAGATAATGGCCACGACCTTAGCGCGGGGTGTAGGCATACACCTGACAGGCGCTCAAATACAACAACCCACACTGGTTGGGGATAACTCCTTCGTGAGTTCATAAGTGGTGTGTACGTTAATCATGTCTCGGTTTTTGTACCGGCCCTGTATGTATGGACAAACATGTGAATCTGTTAACAAGGTTGCAAAGTCATCTTTCCCAAGTTATAAAAGATTTTGTGCCTTTTGTGCACTTAAAATCATTTTCAAATATTTTCAAAATGAGTCAGTTGGGTGTATTTACCAGCGAAAGCTGACGTATTTTCAAAAGACTAAGTTTGCATGTACAATACAAAAATAGGCTGGAAATGCTCGGTAGAGATAAGAGGATCTTGCAAATCCTAGATCTGCCTAAAGTTTGTTTTACATTCTTTCCTTGTACAATTTATGATCCGCCTGTGGATCTTCTATTACGAGCCTGTGTATTATTTTGTATTTCTAACATTTGGTTTGTAATAGTAATTTAAATCCAAGACTACCGCTGTGTTGTGTTTAATTGACTATGATGATATCAACTTTACGTCATGATATTCCCCACCCAGGCCCACCGGTGTATGGATTTGGTTGGAAAAATCCGGGGTGTGACATCAAACCACGTCGAAAACCATTCTTGAGCAGTTAGGAAGACAACGTTTCATACCAAGCCCGTGGAGCTTGATGAAGACTATATAACTCCTAGTGAGAAGCCAAACTTTGTCAGGATGGATTGGATCTTCAAAACTAGGCGGTTGCTCAACATCTACTTCTTCTTCAACTACACCATGAAGAAATGTACTTTTCACATTCATTTAATAAACTGTAAACTTCTTGTAGGACGCATAAGCCAAGAAAATTCTTATTGCCTCAAGACGTGCTACCGGTGCTTAAACTTCATTATAATCAATACCTTCTACCTGATTAAAGCCTTGGACAACCAATCTTGTTTTGTTTCTCACAACAACTCCTCGGTCATCCTTCTTACACTTGTAAACCCATCTAGTACCAATCTTCTTGTAGTTGCCGGGCCTGTCAACCAATTTCCACACGCCCAATTTCTGAAACTGCTGAAGTTCCTCTTGCATTGCTTCAACCCATGAGTCTTATTTCATTGCCTCCTTCCAAGATTTTGGTTCAACTTGGCAAACATAGCAGGCAAAAGACCGATCATTCTATTCCCCAGATTCTCTAATTTTTGTATACAAACCAACATTCTGGTTGTTCCATAGCTGATTACATGTCTGCAATCCACTCTGGACATCTCCTATAATATTCTGCTGGGGGTGAGTATCATTGATTCAAGTTTCAGGAACATCGGGAACTCGAGAAATTATACCCAAATTGTTGATATTCAGATCAACAGCTAAGTCGATGGTTGGAATCATCGAAGATGTAGAAGCATGACCTTCCGTCGTCCCTTGATTTTGCACATTTGACGTTACATCAAAAATTCCAGGAACAGGAGCAGAAGTAGCTTCATTTGCATCATGGAACACATCATCTTCTGACGAAACATTATAATCAGCAGCATCTTCAAATTCCTCATTTTGAAGAATATTATTAAGCGAGGTAGACACTTGTGGATTAACAATAATTGGTCGTACTAATGACGAGTCAACTACGGTATCACTTTCAAGTAGCATTTGAGCAGCTGTGGATGCATCATCAAAAGTTGGTAGGTTAAAGGAGTCAAACATTCCATGGTAGTTAAACATCCAAGGAGCACCCGGAGCTCTTACTGATTCAGTATATCTTTGAACCTTAACTTCACCCCATTCCTCAATCTTTTTCATTGACAAATTCTACACTCTGAAATTTGGAGTGGCATATCCAAGAAAGAAACCTTCGATAGCCTTTGGACCGAACTTACCATGTGGATCAATCATAGTGCATGGAGCTCCAAAAGGTTCTAAGAAATACACATCCTGTTTCCTTTTATGTAACAATTCGAAACATGTTTTCCCATGCCTTTTCACCGTAAGAACTCTATTCATCGTATAACATGCAGAAGCCACAGCCTCCCCCCAAAACTGAACAGGTTACAGTTTCGATAAGCGTTCTATTTTTCCTCTCAGCGACACCATTTTGTTGTGGAGTATAATGAGAACTGTATTCATGTAAAATGCCCTTATAAGAACAAAACTCATCCATAACATGATTCATGAATTCAGTTCCATTGTCGCTTCTGATTCTCCTTATCTTCAAATTATACAAATTTTCAAGTAGCGTGAGGAGATTCTTGAGGATTTCAGGAACTTTTCTCTTGTGTGCCATAACATTCACCCATTAAAATCTTGAATAGTCATCAGTAACAACTAAACAATATGCATCGCAAAAGGTAGTCTTGTGTTTCATAGGTCCAAATAGGTCCATATGAAGATGTTCTAGAGGTATATTAACAGTGTTAATTTTCTTCACAGGATGAGACTTTCGAGCTTGCTTTCCCTTTTGGCACGATACACAGACATCTTGTAGATGAAAGTGTCACACCCCAACCGATGGCGGAAACATCAGAGTGAGACGAAATAGATTGCTCAAGGCATCATAACACTATTGGCGACAATATTTAAAATCAAATTTTCATTTCATTTCATAAAGCAATCGTCAAATACAACATAAATCGAAATACAACATTTTCAGCAGAATTACAACATAAAAGCTTAACATTCTAGGTGCGTTTCTATGTCGTCCCTACTAGATTCGTCATAGCATCAACATCAACCTGTAACATGTTAAAAGTATAGCTCAATACAAAGGTATTGGGGAGTACACAAGTGTAAATATATAGCATAAGTGTAAAAGTATTTACTCAAATCCACATGGCAATTGTATACAAGGTAAGCTAACATGCGATACTAATTGTCAAGCCCAAGTGTCCACAAGTATTAAGTGTCCCTCGTCACACAAATTAACGAGACTAAAGTATGAATAAGAATAAGTATCTGCTTTAAGCTTAACATTACCCAGACGAGCGGTGTGCTACTCCTATAGCGCTATATATGTTAAGTTGGGGCTAGCCAAGTTAATGACAAAAGCATGTATGAATCTAGCATGAACCTAAGCATAACAATAAGCATGTATGTCGGATCGAGTGGATAAAGCATGTAGTGTTTGTATTCGTGTATTTTATAAGTTAACATGTTACAACCCAAATTGTGTAAAAAGGGGAATGGGTCAAGTGTACTCACAGTTTTCCAAGCTTCCACTTGGTACTTCCGTAAGGTGTTGGAGAGAGCTTGGAGGATGAGCACCGAGTTATCCTATAATAGGAAAACGTGGTTGGTAAGTATTCAAATGATAATGAAGGATTAGGAAATTTAAATATACTAAAGTATGTATACGAGAAAATAATCATCTAGACTTAATACTCGTTCTTGACACTATAATACCCATTCGGGTTGATGTGTTTTCATGGGTTAGGGTACCCATTAGGATCATAACGAGAGATTAAGTACTTAGGTGATGTAACCTAGTACCATGACGCATAATCATTTGATTACCATCAAGAGTTCGGTTACTATATATATGTATATGTATGTATTATATAGTATACGTAACAAAAAGATCATAAACATCATGGAAGTTCATAGAAGTCCTGCATGGAGGTAGGAGGATAACCTTCCTTTTAAACTCTTTCGTATAGTTCACCAATACACAAGTCGTCACAAGGACGACAAGGATGGTCATGAATACGTTAAACAATAACATAAAAGACAAAAGTAATCAAAATCATCAAGTGAGGTGGTGTAATTAAGGTAGGATAGCCAAGGCTTCCAAGTGATCTCACACTACCAACTCAAGTCTGGTTTCAAGAACAAGCTTGGAAGGATACAACACTTGTGGGTTGAAACCCTATGAAAACAAAAGGTTCTTACACTTGAGACCTTGAACATGGTGATGTTCCAAGTTGGTTTTCCATGGAAAACCTATGGAAACATTTCCAAAAGGTGATTTAAGTGTTAAGAAGGAAAAGATCAAATGAGATAGGTGAGGATGAGTTAGAACTCACCTTTAAAAGCTTGAACTTTCAGATGAAGAGAGCCTTAGAGCTTTAGAGAGAAGAGAAGAAGAATGTTTGAGGTGTGAAATGAGAGGAGAAGGAGGTGGGTACTTATAGATGGGGTTAGCGGGTGTTAGTTAAGTGTCTTAAATCCAATAAACACAAAGTTGGCCAATCCATGAGCTTGAAACCAACATTTTCGGATTATGGCCCTCTCGCGGGCCGCGAGAGGGTGTAGAACGCTTGGTCGCGGGCCGCGAGAGTGTAACAAGGGTCCGGTCGCGGGCCGCGAGATGGGTTATTCCAGAAGCTTCTTTGGTTTTTGTCATTTTTAGTCCTTGAACTTAGTTTATCTTAACGCTTTTGCATGTTTTAAGTATATAACGCATAATAGTATGATGTGTGTGTGTCAAGCGTGAACGTATGAATCTTTGCACGTATAACAAGTATCAGTTTGCATGTATTTAAAGATTGAATGCACATAAGACAAGTGTGTATCAAGCATGTATTTTATTACGATTCAAGTCTCGGATTACAAAATTGGGGAAAACAAATACGAATACAAGTTTCCAAAAATATAAATACAATTATACTTTCTAATTAAGGAAAGCATGAAAAGCGAGGCGTTACAGTCTCCCCTCCTTTAGGAAATTTTGTCCCGAAATTTATTCAGAGAAAGGTGTAACTAACAGATGCAGATATTTAGCCTTCATATCACTTTCGAGTTCCCAACTAAATTCGGTGCCACGTTTACCTTCCCATCGAAACCTTGACTATGGGAATTCAACTGCGCGTCAATTGCTTGATGCCTTGGTCCATGATTTCGACAGGTTTCTCCACGAAGTGTAGAGTCTAATTAATTTGAAGATCTTCAAGTGAAACCTGAAGCCCTTCATCAGCTAGACATTTCTTCAAGTTCGAGACATGGAACGTAGAATGGACGTTGCTTAGTTCTTGAGGTAGGTCCAGTTGATACGCTACCTTGCCAATCCTTTCAAGAATTTTAAAAGGACCTACATAGCAAGGAGCTGGTTTGCCTTTCTTACCAAATCGAACAACACCCTTCTAAGGGGATACCTTGAGAAGTACAAAGTCACCTACGTTGAATTCCAACGGTTTGCACCGTCTATCCGTGGTACTCTTTTGTCGACTTCTGGCTTTGAGCAAGTTGTCTCGAATTTGTAAGTTCTTATCCGTCGTCTCTTGTATAAGCTCGGGACCGGTGATTTGTGCTTCCTCGATCTCGTGCCAACAAATAGGTGATCGACACTTACGACAATACAATGCCTCGAAAGGTGCCATTTGAATACTCGCGTGATAACTGTTATTGTACGAGAATTCGATCAAAAGCAAGTGCATATCCCAGTTGCCACCAAAATCGATTACGCAGGAATGAAGCATATCCTCTAGGGTTTGGATAGTACACTCGGTTTGACCATCGGACTGAGGATAGAAAGCAGTACTAAGATTGAGATGAGTACCAAGAGCTTTTTGAAACGTTTGCCAAAGACGAGAGGTGAAACGACCATCACGGTCCGAGATGATGTTGATGGGGATAACATGGCGACAAATGATTTCATCCGTGTAGATATGAGCCAATTTCTCGACCTTGTAATCTTCACGTATGGGTAGGAAATGAGCGGATTTGGTCAAACGATCGGTGACTACACAAATACTATCGTCACCAGATGAGGTACGAGGGAGTTTGGTGATGAAATCAATGGCAATGCTCTCCCATTTCCAAATAGGAATTTCGGGTTGTTCGAGTAAGCCAGAGGGATGCTGATGTTCGGCTTTTACTTTAGAGCAAGTAGGGCATTTCGAAACGTAGCAAGCGATATCTTTCTTCATACCAGGCCACCAATAAGACATACGGAGGTCATGGTACATCTTATCAGTGCCGGGATGAATAGAATACCGAGATTTATGCGCTTCATTTCATCAAGAGATCGCGAAGGTTGTCATGGTTCGGGATCCAAATTCGATCGAGATAGCACAGGATGCCATTGGATTTGGTTACGAGTTGATTTTCGACACCGCACTTCAACTCATTATCAAGGTTACCCTCATTAATTGTTGAGTATTGTGCCTCATGAATCAGCTCTTGAAGTTTTCCCAAGGTTTAATAACAACATACTTTAAATTCGTGTCCAATAATACAGCGACACGTGTTATATTTTTATTTTTAGTCTATTAAAGACTAACAAGGACTAAAAGCGTCAACATGCTCAAACTAAGTCTTTGAGTGATCTTCTGATGTCAACATGCATAAAACATAGCCTCTAAGTGACCATTAGTGTCAACATGCTTAAAACATAGCCTCCGAGTGACTGTTAGTGTTAACATGCTTAAAACTTGGCCTCTGAGTGACTGTTGTATCAACATGCCCAGCCTCTGAGTGACATCGGAGTCAACATGCTTATAACGAGCCTCTGAGTGATCTTTTACGAAGTCCTAACTCTCATTTGTTCCATTTGTTGGACGAGAGGGATTAAATCCGTGATTATATAAAAGTTGGACAATAGAGGGATTAAAACTGTCAACATGTTAATTTATAGCTCTGAGTGACCTTTTAACGAATCAAGAGCTCGACAATGTCCGGGCATAATCCTGGGTACGACTAATATTGACTACAGAGAGCTAAATATGCTAAAAGGGTGTTTTAGAAGTTTTTATAAGTTGAGGGGCTAAAAGTGTCAAACTTTGAAACTAGCCATAGGGAGCTCGCGGGCGCGAGAAGCAAGGCCTTGGCCTCTCGCGGGTGACGAGAGGCATGTGTCTGCATAAAATTTCCTTGGCCACCACTCAAAGGTGCCAAAAACCATTAAATCGAAACCATAGTCTTCCAAACTGCTATGCCACGTTTTAGGACACTTGTAAGCTTCCTCTTACACCCCTTAACACCTGGCCTCACCTCCTTCAAGCTCTCCAACTATAAATAGGTGCAAAGGTTCAACTTTTGAACTTGCACCTTCTCATTTTCAAATCTATCTCCCTCCTCTGGAAGTTCCTAACTGAAAGGAGCATCCAACTTAGTTCTATTGCATTCTAGGAACCTCTTGTAAGTGTTTCTTGCTCTTGCATTTTCGTTTATTGGCTTTATAGCCAAAAGTCAAACGTTTTGTAGAAAACGCTTTGACTTTCGGTTAAGACCATTATGGTCCACCCATTGTTCGTAACGAACATGGTTAAGTGATCGTAATAAGGTAGGTGTTAGTCCCTATAAAGGGCACCTCCTGAAGATCTCGTTTGCTAGACCATTTGACGGGTCAAAGTTAAGTTATTAAAAAGTCAAATAGGCCATTATTCGGAAAATCATAAATTGATATTATATGTGTTATGAAACCTGTTTTGACACTCAAACAAGTTGGTAATAATTATTAGAAGATGTAAGAACATGTTCGGCTCGTCAATTTCAGTTCTAGGGTCGGTTCGCAACCGAATGTCGTGAAGTTTGACTTCTACTTTGACTTTCGATTCTGGCCCGATTTAGATTGGTTAGCTACTGATCTAAAGTTGCATTATGATCCTAATATAATGTAGCATAACCCTCTAAGGTTATATTACATGATCATAATCAAAATCTGAGTTTATGTGCAAGTTTCGTAATTATGCCATTTTTGACTAAAATACCCTTTTTGCATAAATCAAGGTATTAATGATAACGAACTTGAAAATAAGTTTCCTACTGATATAATATTATAAGTAGGATTATTTGGGATGTTAAATCAGATTATAAACTGAGTTCATAAATAAGTTCTTGTAATATGTCGATAAATGACGATAAAGCCATTATGGCTTATAAAATGGTTTTAATCATATCTTTTCAAGGTAAATCTTTTACCTCTTGATATGTTATATTAAATAACATATCTAAGACATTTTAATCTGACCTTAAAACCAGTTTTCGTTAAACATCGCATAAATCGTCATTCTATGACATAAGCGTCGTTTCGGCGCAAAGTATGGTTTTAAACCATATTATTTTACCAAGACTTGTTACCTACTAATTTTAAAACTCATTTAAACATATTTACAGTAGGTACATGTTATAAACTTAGAATCCCAAATAATTTATAAACTATGTGTAAACTGACCAAAATGCCCCTTTGGTGCATAGTTTGGTCATAAAAGATAAATTACACATATAATTGATATCCTACTGATATTATATCATAAATAAGTTATTTTTCCAGAATACTTATAGTTATAACATCAAATTATATTCAAGTTCCTTTTATACAATATGAAATTACCAAAATGCGCTTATGAGGCATAATTTCATTTAAAAACCATAACGGGCATATAAGTTGATATCCTACTGATATTACTTCTTATTTAAAGTATAATGGCAATAGCACTTGTCCATGACTTATCCGGTTACCCGATATCGCTAATATGCGTACGGTTAAGTATATGTAACTATTTTACGAAAATTAACCGAAACGGGTCTAACCTTGTCATTTAAGTTTCAAAATCCAGAATGTTTATAGTTTACCCATATTACGCAAGTCAAAGTACTTGTTGGGTTTAAACTACATTTTATTCGATCATCATTTAATCAAGCGTTATATGTTTTGATCCTGTACACTACTCGGTCTAAGTCTATGACTTAAATAAGACCGTCATTATTTAATTGGTTAGCTTATGCCATAATCTAGACTAGAGCCTTTCGGTAAATGCTATCTGCACTTAGATTATTTTGGACACGGCTGAGATATTAAATCTTGCATTTTTAAATCAAGACTAGCTCAGGTAAATACGCTTGACTTATTTTCCCTATACAGGCTTGGGATACGGTAAAATATTACCGCTTGGTCATAAATGGTATCAATCGAATGCCGGATTGTGGCTAGTAAGTCCGCATATTCCGTTTTAAGCAGTTTTGTTTGATAACTTAAACATCGGGGGTTAAATTACCGTGTCCTAGATATTCTCGGCTCATTACATTAGATAATGGCCACGACCTTAGCGCGGGGTGTAGGCATACACCTGACAGACGCTCAAATGCAAATTACCCAAGACGTTGGGGATAACTCCTCTGTGAGTTCTAAGTGGTGTGTATTTAATCATGTCTCGGTCTCTGTACTGGGCCCTGTATGTATGGACAAACATGTGAATTTGTTAACAAGGTTACAAAGTAACTTTCCCAAGTTATAAGAGATTTGTGCCCTGTGCACTTAAATCTAATTTAAAAAATGTTTTTTTAAAATGAGTCAGTCAAGTGTATTTACCAGCGAAAGCTGACGTATTTTCAAAAGACTAAGCTTGCAGGTATAATACAAAATAGGTCGGAAGCTGCTCGGTGGTGAAATAAGAGGATCCTGCAAATCCTTAGATCTGCCCTAAAGTTTGTTTTATATTCTTTCTTTGTACATTTTATGATTCGCATGTGGATCTTCTATTACGAGCCTGTATATTATTTTATATTTTAAGCATTCGGTTTGTAATAGTAATTTTACTCCAAGACTTCCGTTGTGCCGTGTTTAATTGACAATGATGTTATCAACTGACGTCACGATACTCCCCACCCAGGCCCACCGGTGTATGGATATGGATTGGAAATCCGGGATGTGACAGGTTGGTATCAGAGCCGACGTTTGAGAGAATTAAACACTAACCTTCTTGTGTTTGATCTCAAACTTACACGAGCCCATTCCTTAGACTTCCGAGTCTAGGCATTGATCTAGGATTACTCATTTCATTATTAAGTTATTAGTATTGTTTTTTAATTGATTTTTAATAGGAAAATGCCGCCATGTGTACGAGGACGAGGAAAAGGACCCATGAGAGGAGGACCATCTTGACACATCCCTTCACATCCACATCACCCGAACCCCTGTGAGGACTCGGGAGATTCATGGCCATTTGGCCAACATTCGCCTACCCACACTCAAAGTTCTTACCACTCGTACCATTCGCATCACTCTCACCACCCCCATCACTCTCATCATTCTTACCATGTTGAGTTTAATCCAAACCAATATTTAAATACACCTCCAGCCGATCAAAATCAGTTGGACCAACAAAACCCCATGGATGAGGACTCCGACCCGAAGATGCCGCCGTCAGGATCGCATACGCATCCCATTGAAATCTCAAGCGATTCAAACTCCTATGCCGGGTCACCTTACCAAGGTCCTAATGAGTGGGACCAATATTGGAACCAATTTACCTTCGCCAATACTCCTTCCCATCACTCCCAACCACCTCCCGTGCAAGAAGATGTGCACATGGAACCAGTGGAACAACCCCAATCACCACCAGAACCGCCAAGGAGGAAAAGAGGAGCACGTATGTCTGTACGTGCGGGCCAACAGTCGGGTTCACTACCACCATTGCCTAAACCTTACCCAACTATTCACGAGGACCCATAAATGAGTGGACCCTCTAACACCTCACCTGTGGTGGAACCAACACCAACACCAACACCTACAGTTCAACCACCACCATTAGGTTATAGTATCCCAATCCCCACATATCTAGACACGTCTGGATAGGATCCTTTTAACCCGTCTACCCCAGTAGACTATCAAGCATGGTCGCATGACCCTTATATGCAAGCGGTTATGCACAACGAACTTTACCCTTCTCCTTTCCCAGCTGCTTATCCACCTACTGGATACCCAAGTTATGGATACCAGTATCCGGTTATGCCACAACCACAACCTCCGCCACCACTTGAGGCCATTAACGAAGCCTTAGAAAGAGTGAAAGAAATGCAACAACAAGCGGAGAAGACGGAGAAGAAGACGAACAAACTCTTCAAGAAACTCTCCAAGCTGGTTAAGGGAAAGAAGGACGAGTGAAATCTCTTCTAATATATGTTAGTCCCTAAGAGGACCTTGTTATTTCTTTAGTCCCTGCGTGGACATTTTTATTTCTTTAAGTCCTTGCATGGACAGTTTATTTCATTATTTAAAGTATTGTAAATTCTAATTGAAATATAATGAAGTATTTTTGGAATTATATATATGTATTCATCCTCTTCAAACGAGCGTCTTGATTTTACGTGAAATTTATGCTCTTCAATATAATTCCAAAAAGATCTTAATGGTTTTGATTAGCCAAGTGGCACAGACCACATAATTGGCCAACATTGTAAAAGATAGTTAAGGACAAAAGGGCCTTCTATCATGATAGTTAAGGGAAGTTATCATTCTATCCAAAGGTGGTGGATGTTGTTCAGGCCTCCAAGTCGATAAGGTCAATGCGACCTGGACTATTAATCAACCATTAAGGTACTCTTATGTTAACATTCAGGAATGTTCATACTCCTGGTAGTGTGACTTGAGGAACCACACTAGCCTTCAAGGTAATGGACCATGTCCTAACCTTATATAGCCTACGTGATCAAATTCCCGGCTAATATCATCAGTGTGATGATTAAACATCCATTAGTGATGTATTGCCCTTGGGGCTATGATTAAAACATTCATTAGTGATGTATTGCCCTAGGGGCTATGATTAAACATCCAAATCGGATGTATTGCCCTTGGGGCTATGATTAAACATCCATTAGTGATGTATTGCCTTGGGCTATGATTAAACATCCGTTAGTGATGTATTGCCCTTGGGGCTATGATTAAACATCCATTATTAATGTAATGCCTTCGGGCCATAATTTCACATCCATTAGTGATAGGCCAACGTGCCATATTTTATGTGTTGATACAGTTTTGTGTCTGTCGCTTGTTCTTAATTATAGTTGTAATTGTACGGTATTTGCTCAAGTGTCTGTATAGGTTTGGTCGTGTCGAATAGATCGAGATATCCTTCTATCTTGATCTAGTATGACATCTTAGCTTGTCTGTGTTAATCAGTTGCATGTGTGCATACTGATAAGTCTTGTGTACGTCAAGTCTACACACGTTCTCCAAGAATGAGAATTTTGTGCGAGTCATAGATTTCGTACGAAACACAGGGTTTCGTACGAAACAAAGAGTATTTCGTACGAAACACTGACTCGTACCAAATTTTGGAGATGTGTTTCTTGTGAAATACTGTGTTCAGTATGTCTAGATTCGTAGTTCGTACGAAACATCTAGGAGGACACTATATAAGCAGACATGCACCTCTTAGTGAGGGTTAACTAGTTGACTCGCATGTGAGAGTTGGTCAGACCAGAGAGCTTGTTACCCTTTGAGTTGGTTATCTCTGAAGATGAAGACACAAGAACACAACAAGTTTGTTTGAGTCGTACGAGCATTGTGTGTATATGTTTGTATTTGTTCTCAATCATTAATCAAGATAGTGAATCTTTGGTTACCCCGTGTTCTTTACTTTGCTTAGGTTGCATGCACACTTGGATTCCGCACTTGTGTGTGTGTCATATGAACAAGGAACTGGTTTAACACCATCCGCAGGTGGACCTACAAGTGGTATCAGAGCTTTGGCTCTTTCCTTATTCAAAACCGGGCTTAGTTGTGTCTGAGCTAGTTTGAAGATTTCTGAAGTGTTCTTGAGCCTCCAGCAGAAAACTTAAGTTTTGGATAGATAACTAACTTAAAACTTGGTTAAAATCTGTTGCATGTAGAAAATTTTATGGTAAAATTTTTCTGAAGAACACCCTTGAAGAAGAAATCAGCAAAAATTTGAATCTAATTAGTTTTGGTAGGGTTGACATTTTCTGACTTGGATCTGGACTTGGACTGTTAACTGATTAAAAATCTGTGTTTTAACTAAAAGTGGGTACGACAACAGGTAATTTTGAAAAAGCAGGTCTACACAAGAAAGGAAATTTCTCATCAAACCATTTCTGAAAAGATTCCTCTGAAAAACGCTGAACAAAACAGTTTGTGAGACAGAAAATATTCATGCGAATCATCTGACCCGCATGAACCACCTGATCCGCACGAAACATCCTTGTTTCGTGCGAAACAGTTGTCTCACACGAAACTGTTTTGATTGTTTTTCGTGTTTTTCAAAGCTTTGTGATTTTAAGAATTTGTCATATTTTCAAATCTGAAAATTTAAAAAGGTAATTATAATTTTGAAACTTTAAACCTTTAAATTTTCATTAAACAAGAAAATATAATGAGTTCTAACCCATGGGATTGGAGTTGTTCAAGCTCAAATCAGGAGTCTTCACAAAGCTCCGCAACATCATGGGTAAAATCTTTGATGCCACAACATACAGCAATGATCTCTGCAAATCAATGGGCGTGTATTGCGAATCAAAATCAAAGCATCCAAACTCTGTTAATGAGCGAAAGTGAAACAGGGAGTAATAACCGACCGCCGAAGTTACTTGCTTTGACAAAACCACCGTTACTTGCTTCAACTGTAGAGAAAGAGGTCACTTTAAGCGGGAATGCACAAGACCCAGCAAGGAAGGAAATCACAACCCCTTTCGTAATCAGTCTCAACCATCCAACACAACACAATACAACAACGAAAGAAGAATAGTAGCTGTTGGCAACTCTAACAACACCAATCAATCAGGACCTTCAAACACGCACAGAGCTATCGTAGTTCAGTCTGATGAAGGATGCGATTCGTCAGTACAGTTGGGAACAGAGAACAACGGAAAAACTGCATGCTATGCAAGGATCGTGGATAAAAACAAGCATGATCACAGCATCAACACTCAAAATAATGATGATACATCTGGGGATGCTGGTAATTCTGATGAAGAATGTTCAAGTTCAGATGGTTATGAGTCTGATTCTGATGTGAAGAAAGGAAATGAAGCTGAGGTTGAAGAGTTGCTGAGTGAAGCTGAGATGTTGAAGAATGAAAAGGTAGGTATTACGAGGAATGTAGAAGCTGGGTTGAAAGAGACAGAGACACTCTCTACAGATGATGCAGCTTTTCCTCATCACACTGCCTTTATGGCAAATGTTGAAGGTTCTTCAAAACAGGTAAATTCTGACCCTCCTACTGTTTGCAATGACTGTGTTGAGTTGAAAATAAAATATGAAACTATCAACAGTCATAATCAGAATTTGGTTGTTGAACTATCAAAATGCAAAGAGGCGAATTTGGCGCTAACTAGAAATGAAAACGAATTCAAATCTGTAATAGAAACCCTTAAGAAAAGTGTTTCTGAATTGACAAAAACAGTTTTGAATAAACAGACAGGAATTAATAACTACATTAATCTCCTAGAAGAAACAAAGAAAGAGTTAGCCATCGCCAAATGCGAATATGATTCGATCAAATGCAAATTGGAAAGTTATTCTAACTCCCAATATGTGCTTGATCATATCATTGAAGTTCAAAAACTAAAAGGAGATGCTCAATGCATAGGGTGTAATTCGTGTCCACCCCAATGAAACACAACTATACCAAAATGCCTGATGAAGAGGAGATGCCTCGTTTTGAACCCTTTGTACCTTTGAATCCTGAGGAATTCGCAGAAGGGTTAGGGTCCAAACTAGGCAATTCCTCTCAAGAACCAAGCAAGCCAGAAAGTTCATCATCTGATGAAGAAGAGGATGATACATCAGATGATGAATCAAGAAATGATGATTATGATCAGCCTCTTGATGAAAGTAAAAGAGTAGAATCGTCTGCTACTCCTAGTACTCAATCTGTTAAGAATCAAGAGACTGTTCCTAAGAAATCTGGGAAGACTAGTGTGTCTACACAAGAAGTAGATAATGTGTTATATACCTTGGTTGGAGATAAGAAAATCTATTCAAACAAAGATTTTCCAATTAAAAATGTAAATCCAATCTCTATAGATCAGGTTTTTGAAAAGTCAACAACTAAACCTGTAGAAAAGAAAAAGCTGACCAAATCACAACCACTATCTGCTTCAAAAGAAAAAGAATGGAAGCGAGTTGAAAAGCCCACAACTTCTCAACCGAAGGTTGAAGCAAAAGGCTCTCATTACCAGAAAAAGGCTAAAATTGTTAAATTTGTAAGTTCTAAAGATACCGATAAAGGCGAAACTTTTCAAGGAAAATCTAATGTTGATTTTGTAAAGAAAGTTAAGATTTTGAAAAGAAATAGTCAAAACAAATACACCCAACACACTGATGGATGTAATGAAAATGAACCTGGTACCTCAGGATCCACAAGTTCAACATCAAGCCGAGAAACACGATCTCCTAGTTTTGTTGAAAGGAGAACATGTTTCAAATGTGGAGAATTTGGCCACATTATAAAGGATTGTCAAAATCCAGCCAAATCAAGATGTATAGAGAAAGCCCCTCATGAACCAACTTGCAAACGTAAATATGTTTCTCCAACACAAGATAAACGAATTATTAAAGATCAAAAAGAGAAACAAAAACATAAACAAGTAAAAGCAGTTGAGAAAGCTTTAAAATTGGATTCTTCGAAAAAGGATCAAAGATCTTCAAAGTCAATAAAACCAGACACTGTGAAAACTGTAAATAATAGTAAACCTTGTAATAAACAAGGATCTTCAAAACAGAAGACCGGTAATGGTTCAAATGGAGTTTCTCAGTTTGTTAATCATCAAGAAATTGAGATTACATTTCTCGATGATAAGGGACGACCCAAGACCACTAAGGCTTGGTCCCCATCTCAAACTAATCTTGTTTGTGGAATGTGCAGGGTGTTCTAGGAGGAACTGTAAACAGTCATTGGATTGTTGACAGTGGAGCATCAAGGCACATGACGGGCGACTTGCCGCTCCTATATGATGTGAAAAGTATTATGGGTGGTTATGTTGCTTTTGCTGGTGACAAAGGTGGATACATCACTGGAGAAGGAATGGTCTCCAATGGTGTTGTGAGCTTCGACAAGATCAATTATGTGCGGCAAATTGATCACAATCTTCTTAGCGTTTCTCAAATATGCGACAAGAAGTTCACGGTACATTTTGATGATGCCAGATGTTATGTGCTGAAGCCTGGATTCAAGATCCACAAGGAATGGATTCTCCTGTCGGCTCCAAGAATTAATGATTTGTATATTCTTGATATGAGCCAAGCTATTACAACATCTGCACAAGTCACATGTTTTGTCTCTAAAGCCACCGAGAAGGAATCAATCTCCTGGCACAGACGTATGGGACACATTCACCTGAGGAAAATGAACTATTTGGTGAAGAACAATCTAGTGAATGGTGTACCAGTGAATAATTTTCATCTTCAAGACGTTTATGTATCATGCCAAAAAGGGAAGCAAGCGAGAAAGTCCCATCCCGTGAAGAAGATCAACACTGTGAATATGCCACTGGAACGTCTTCATATGGACCTCTTTGGACCTATGAAACACAAGACGACCTTTGGTGATTCTTATTGTCTGGTAGTTACTGATGACTATTCCAGATTCTCATGGGTAAACATGTTGGCACACACGAGTGAAGTTCCAACTATCCTCAAGAATCTCCTGACTCTGCTAGAAAATTTGTACAATCTAAAGGTAAGGAGAATCAGAAGCGACAATGGCACGGAATTCAAGAATCAAGTTATGGACGAGTACTGTTCCTCAAAGGGTATTATGCATGAGTACAGTTCTCGATATACTCCACAACAAAATGGCGTTGCTGAGAGGGAAAATAGAACTCTTATTGAAACTGCAAGAACCATGTTAGTAGAATCAGAACTTCCCGTTCAATTTTGGGGAGAAGCTGTTGCTACAGTGTGTTATACGATGAATAGAGTTCTGACGGTGAAGAGACATGGGAAGACATGCTTTGAGTTGTTACATAAAAGGAAACCAGATATTTCTTTCTTCGAACCTTTTGGAGCTCCATGCACTATGATCGACCCACATGGAAAGTTTGGTCCCAAGGCTATCGAAGGTTTCTTTCTTGGATATGCTACTCTAAATTTTCGGGTGTGGAATTTTTCTTCGAAGAAGATTGAAGAATGGGGTGAAGTCAAGGTTCAGAGATATACAGAAGCTGTTAGAGCTCCGGGTGCTCCTTGGATGTTTGACTACGATGGGCTATTTGACTCCTTTAATCGGCCAACTATTGATGATGCAACAGCTGCTGCTCAGATGTTATTGGAAAGTGATACTACAGTAGATTCATCACTAGTTCGACCAATTATTGTTAACCCTCAAGTGTCAACTTCGGTTAACAATCTTGTTTAAAATGAGGAATTCAAAGACGATGCGGATTATAATGTTTCATCAGAAGACGATGAGTTTCACAATGCTAATGAAGCTACCTCTGGTGCGGTTCCCGGATTTTCAAATGATACGTCAAATATTCAACCTCAAGGAACGACTGAAGGTCAGGCATCTACAACGTCATCAAATCCAGCTCTCAATGTAACTGTTGATCTGAATATCAACAATTTGGATATCAATTCTCGAGTTCCTGATGTGCCAGAAAATCGAATTCATAATATCCATCCTCAGCAGAATATTATTGGAGATGTCCAGAGTGGTGTGTAGACTCGTAATCAGCTTCGAAACAACCAGAATGCAGGATTGTATTTGGAAATCAGGGAATCTGGTGGTCTAAATGATTGGTCTTTTGCCTGCTATGTGTGCCAAGTAGAACCAAAATTTGGAAGGAGGCAATGAAAGAAGACTCGTGGGTTGAAGCCATGTAGGAAGAACTTCAGCAGTTTCAGAAGTTAGGCGTCTGGAAATTGGTTGACAGATCTGACGGCTACAAGAAGATTGGTACACGATGGGTGTACAAATGCAAGAAGGATGACCGAGGTGTTGTTGTGAGAAACAAAGCGCGATTGGTTGTTCAAGGTTTTAATCAGGTCGAAGGGATTTATTACAATGAAGTTTATGCACCGGTTGCACGACTTGAGGCTATAAGAATCTTTTGGCTTATGTGTCCTTCAAGAAGTTCACCGTTTATCAGATGGATGTGAAGAGTGCATTTCTTCATGGTGTGGTAGAAGAGGAAGTATATGTTGAGTAACTGCCAGGTTTTGAAGATCCTCTCCATCCTGACAAGGTTTGGCTTTTCAACAAGGCGTTATGGTCTTCATCAAGCTCCGAGGGCTTGGTATGAAACGTTGTCTACCTATCTATTGAAGAATGGTTTTCGACGAGGCCTGATCGACTGTACTCTCTTCATCAAGGAACAGGACGTGGATTTGCTGCTAGTACAGGTTTATGTTGATGATATTATATTTGGGTCTACTAACACTCGAATGTGCGAAGAATTCGAACATGTAATGCAAGAGAAGTTCGAGATGAGCGCTATGGGAGAAATGAATTTGTTTTTAGGTTTGCAGGTTTAGCAATCAAAGGAAGGGATTTTTATCTATCAAACCAAGTACGTCAGAGATATTCTCAAGCGATTTCAGATGGATGACTCAAAGCCTTTGGGAACTCTAGCTCAAAATCATGGGATTACTCCAGACGGAATGGGTGAACATGTAGAACCATCTCTCTATCTTGCTATGATCGGATCTCTCATGTATCTTACTGCTTCAAGACCCGACATAATGTACCCAACATGCCTTCTGGCCCGCTATCAGTCTAGTCCGAAAGTTTCTCATTTGATGGCTGTAAAAAGGATCTTTCGTTATTTGAAGGGACGCCCTGACACTGGTCTATGGTACCCTAAGGATGATAACTTTGATCTGATAGCATTCAGCGATTTTGATCATGGCGGATGCAAAATCGATGCAAAGTCAAGACAGCAGGATGTCAGTTCTTGGGAAATCGCCTAGGCACGTGGCAATGCAAAAAGAAAACTTGTATAGCTACATCAACATGTGAGGCTGAGTATATTTCATCTTCTAGTTGCTACTCTCAAGTTCTATGGATTCAACAGCAAATGCGCGACTACGGTTTTGAATTTCTTACTACTCCTATTTTTGTTGATAATGAAGCTGCTTTACAGATCACTTGGAATCCTGTACAGCATTCAAAAACAAAACACATTGAGATTAAGTATCATTTCATACGAGATTGTTATGAAAAGAGACTTATCGATGTTGTTAAAATCCACACTGATCACCAACGTGCCGACATTTTTACCAAAGCCTTTGATAAATCACGTTTTGATTATCTACTTTTGGTCAATGGCATCAAGGTGAAGCCTGAGTAACTCAACCATGGCTAACTATTTTTTTAAATACTTTTCTAAAAATCTAAAACTACAAAAAGATTTTCAGTTTTATATTTTAGGGGAATAAATTTCAAGAAAATACAAAAATATGTCTTTTATTTACCTTCTTTGTTTAAGGGGGAGAAAAATTCAGAAAAATACAAAAACATTAAAAAATCAAAAAATGAGTTTCTTGGATAAGTTGAAAATGATGAAATTCACCGGTAAATCTGTCAGAAATGGTTAAAAGCATAAAAAGTAGATTGATAAGTAGCTTTTACTTATCATGTATCGGTAGGATCACAATCAGAGTAAAATGTGCAGGTTGATATAAACTTAACAGACAGAACGCCAGAGGGAACCATTCATTGGCATATGGTCTTGGTACCGAAATTTCGTTTGATAGAGTGCCGAGGTTCTGAGATATACGGTCTTTATGTTGGCTTATCATCTGGGTATCATGGTTGAATATTTTGCCGAAAAAATAACGGTGGCGTAAGTCTAAGAACTTCCATGATATCATACATACGTGTACATACTGCATACGACCATCAAATAAGTGATAAAAATATCACATCCCCAAAATAAGTGATAAAATATCACAGCTTTATGCGGGAGCTAAGTTCGTCTCTTTGTCGGTACGATGGTACTAACTTGTTCAAGGACTTACTCTTATGCCCTGCATGCATATGAAAATCAAGTTCCTCATCAATAAGTGATTAAATCACAAAGGGCTTGTTTTCAATCAAAAATAAGTGAGAATCTCACATCATTCATATACGTTAAAACAGATGATAAATCAGTATACTCACCGGTAAGATTTTCTCTCGTGCATATCTTGATATGGGAATGTGTCGTGATGTGGTTGAACACCGGCTAGTAAGTATAATTTATACCTTAATCATATCTCCTAATCATGATTACATCTGATAAGTCTGAGCTTAGATGGACAACAATACCGATAATCATAGTTGAATACTTATCTGTTTAATTTTGAAAACCAAATACCGTTTTTGACAAAGATTAAAATGCTGGTATGATTCCTTTACCTTGAAACTCGAAAAAGATTGTAGTTTATCTGTATATTTTGATTTTAAGTCTAGTTTACTTAGTTGCTTATGTAATTACTTTTTGAAAGTTAGCCAAAGTTGATACTCGAAAGTTTCTACCAAGATATGCATAAAACCATATGTTTGATATCACAACTTCATAAAGTAATATCTTGCAACAAGTAACCATCAAAGAAAACCAAAATCTGAATTTCATTCAAGTGTGTGTATCTTGTACGAATGAACCTAGTCATTTGATTTGACTTGGTCACTTATTTTTCTCAAATCTGCTGCTGAAATTCATACGAGTGTGTGTATCTCGTTCAGGGAATACAATCATACGAAGAATTTATGATAAGTCTCTCGTGTGTATTCCCTGAGAAATTTGTGTTCTAATTATATTTGTCTATTGAGTACAGATTGATACAAAAGAACATGAACAAAGACCAGCAACGAAGAAATCTGACAAGTCAGAAGAGGAAACAAGAAAGATTTGTAGTTTCTTAGAAGTTCGAAGACCTGATGCTCTAATCATTAGATAGCATATCTATCAATGGATAGCGGATCTTCAGAGGGAGTTTATTGATACTCCAAACCATTCATGTGAAGACCAACATATGAAGACCAAAGACCGAAGACCAAAGACCAAGCAACATCCAAGGGGGAGTTTGTTAATACAGTTTTGTGTCTGTCGCGTGTTCTTAATACAGTTGTAATTGTACGGTATTGCTCAAGTGTCTGTATAGGTTTGGTCATGTTGAATAGATCGAGATATCCTTCTATCTTGATCTAGTATGACATCTTAGCTTGTCTGTGTTAATCAGTTGTATGTGTGCATACTGATAAGTCTTGGTACGTCAAGTCTACACACGTTCTCCAAGAATGAGAATTCTGTGTGAGTCATAGATTTCGTACGAAATACAGGGTTTCGTACGAAACGCTGACTCGTACCAAATTATGAGATGTGTTTCTTGTGAAATATTGTGTTCAGTATGTCTAGATTCGTGGTTCGTACGAAACATCTAGGAGGACACTATATAAGCAGACATGCACCTCTTAGTGAGGGTTAACTAGTTGACTCGCGTGTGAGAGTTGGTCAGACCAAAGAGCTTGTTACCCTTTGAGTTGGTTATCTCTAAAGACGAAGACACAAGAACACAGCAAGTTTGTTTGAGTCATACGAGCATTGTGTGTATATGTTTGTATTTCTTCTCAATCATTAATCAAGATAGTGAATCTTTGGTTACCCCGTGTTCTTTACTTTGCTTTGGTTGCATGCACACTTGGATTCCGCACCTGCGTGTGTGTCATATGAACAAGGAACTGGTTTAACACCATCCGCAGGTGGACCTACATTATGTCCATTAGTGACAGTCCAATGTGCCATATTTTATGCCCATTAGTGACAGGCCTATGTGCCCTATTTTATGTCCTTCAAGACAAGCTTATGAGCTAAATATAATTGTCAATTATGACAATGACAATTGTGACAATGCGATCCACTGTCCAATAATATATGGACTATGTCCAAATTGTAATTTGCCGTTGATGGTCCTTTTGAGACCTAGGCCAAAAATAGATATAATAAGCCTAAGAGTTGTGATGTTATTCACGCTAGCTTGATTAGGTAATGGATTGTTATATCCAATGTTAAAAGCCAATATGGTTGATATACCATGGCTAAGTGAAGTTTTATTGGTGTATAGAACCAAGCCCAGAGAATGGCTAACTCGGATGAGGCACAAAGTAGCCACCAGGATATTGACGCTAATAATGCTGAAAACAGAGCCATTAATAATGACGATTTCCAGGCTCGCATTGATGCAGCCGTTGAAAAGTCCATAGGAAAGGCCATAGAAAAGCTTAAAGAATCGAGTGCTACTCGCTCTAGACCATTATCGGTTACCTCATCCTCAGCTCATAAGGAGAGCTCCGTTCATTCTTCGAATGCGAAGAGTGAACCAAAGAAAATAGATTTCACTGATAGGTCCCGTTCTATTAAAGACGGATGTACCTATAAATATTTCGTCTCCTTCAAGCCCCGAGATTTTAATGGGGAGAAAGGAGCTGTGGAAGCCCTAAAGTGGCTGGATGAGATGGAGACAATCTAGATATCAGCAGCTGTGCTGATAAGGATGTGGTCAAATATGTATCAAATCCTTTAAGGGTGATGCCCAAATCTGGTGGAAGGCTATGATCCAATCTATGGGTAAAGTCCACCTGTACAACTTAGGATGGCCTAAGTTTGTTGAATTAGTCAAGGAAACTTACTACCCACCTCATGAGGTGGAGAAATTAGAGACAGACTTTTTGTCTCTTTCAATGAAGAACCTAGATTGTCGGAAGTACGTTTCTGACTTTAACTCCCTATCTAGGTTAGTTTCCTATCTGATCACCCCTGAAACCAAACGCATTGCACGTTTCATCAATAGGTTAGCACCTGGAATTAAGGGTATGGTAAATGCTGCTCAGCCTAATACCTATAGGTCCGCTGTTGACCTATCTCTTTCCCTTACCCTTGATCTAGTAAGGCAAAAGTCAGCTTAGTGGAACTCATGATGTATTCCACACTAGTAATCTCAAGAAATGTCTAGCTGATAAATCGATAGCAGTGTCACATAAAGATGTGCAAATAGATGAAAACCTAAGGTTCGTTGAGAAACCAATTTCAATCGAGGATCGGCAGGTTAAGAAGCTCCGAAGGAAATTAATACCTATGGTAAAGGTTAAATGGGATGCCCTTCGAGGTCCCGAGTATACATGGGAGGTTGAGTCCACTATGCGACAAAAGTACCCTATCTTTTTGAATAAAATCTCGAGGTCGAGATTTCTTTTAAGGGGGTGAGGATGTAACACCCTGTAAAATCATGTCCAATAATATAGCGACACGTGCTATTTTTATTTTTAGTCTATTAAAGACTAATAAGGACTCAAAGCGTCAACATGCTCAAACTAAGTCTCTGGGTGATCTTCTGATGTCAACATGCATAAAACATAGCCTTTGAGTGACCATTAGTGTCAACATGCTTAAAACATAGCATCTGAGTGATCGTTAGTGTCAACATGCTTAAAACTTGGCCTCTGAGTGACCGTTGTATCAACATGCCCAGCCTCTGAGTGACATTGGAGTCAACATGCTTATAACGAGCCTCCGAGTGATCTTTTACGAAGTCCTAACTCTCAAATGTTCCATTTGTTGGACGAGAGGGATTAAATCCGTGATTATATAAAAGTTGGACAATGGAGGGATTAAAAGTGTCAACATGTTAATTTATACTTCTGAGTGACCTTTTAACAAACCAAGAGCTCGACAATGTCTGGGCATATCCCGTGTACGACTAATATTGGCTACAGAGGGCTAAATATGCTAAAAGGGTGTTTTAGGAGGTTCTAGGAGGTTTTATAAGTTGAGGGGCTAAAAGTGTCAAACTTTGAAACTGGCCATGGGGCGCTCGCGGGGCGCGGGAGGCCAGTGGCTGCATAAAATTTCCTTGGCCACCACTCAAAGGTGCCAAAAACCATTAAGTCGAAACCATGGCCTTCCAAACTGCTATGCCACGTTTTAGGACACTTGTAAGGTTCCTCTTACACCCCTTAGCACCTGGCATCACCTCCTTCAAGCTCTCCAACTATAAATAGGTGCAAAGGTTCAACCTTTGAACTTGCACCTTTCTCATTTTCAACTCTATCTCCCTCCTCTGGAAGTTCCTAACTGAAAGGAGCATCCAACTTAGTTCTATTGCATTCTAGGAACCTCTTGTAAGTGTTCCTTGCTCTTGCATTTTCGCTTATAGGCTTTTATAGCCAAAAATCAAAAGTTTTGCGAAAAACACTTTGACTTTCGATTAAGACCATTATGGTCCACCCATTGTTCATACGAACATGGTTAAGTGATCGTAATAAGGTAGGTGTTAGTCCCTATAAAGGGCACCTCCTGAAGATCTCGTTTGCTAGACCATTTGACGGGTCAAAGTTAAGTTATTAAAAAGTCAAACAGGCCATTTTTCGGAAAAATCATTAATTGATATTATATGTGTTATGAAACCGGTTTTGACACTCAAACACGTTGGTAATAATTATTAGAACATGTAAGAACATGTTCGGCTCGTCAATTTCAGTTCTAGGGTCGGTTCGCAACCGAATGTCGCGAAGTTTGACTTCTGCTTCGACTTTCGATTCTGACCCGATTTAGATTAGTTAGCTATTGAGCTAAAGTTGCATTATGATCATAATATAATGTAGCATAGGTTATATTACATGACCATAATCAAAATCTGAGTTTATGCGCAAGTTCCGTTATTATGCCATTTTTTATTAAAATGCCCTTTTTGCATAAATCAAGGTTTTAATGATAACAAACTTGAAAATAAGTTTCCTACTGATATAATATTGTAAGTAGGATTATTTGGGATGTTAAATAAGATTATAAACTGAGTTTATGAATAAGTTCTTGTAATATGTCGATTAATGACGATAAAGTCCTTATGGCTTATAAAGTGGTTTTAATCATATCTTTTCAAGGTAAATCTTTTACGTACTGATATGTTATTTTAAATAACATATCTAAGACATTTTATTCTGACCTTAAAACCAGTTTTCGTTACATCGCATAAATCGTCATTCTACGACATAAGCGCCGTTTCGGCACAAAGTATGGTTTTAAACCATATTATTTGACCAAGACTTGTTACCTACTAATTTTAAAACTCATTTAAACATATTTACAGTAGGTACATGTTATAAACTCAGAATCCCTAATAATTTATAAACAATGTGTAAATTGACCAAAAGGCCCATTCGGTGCATAGTTTGGTCATAAAAGATAAATTACACATATAATTGATATCCTACTGATATTATATCATAAATAAGTTATTTTTCCAGAATACTTATAGTTATAACATCAAATTATATTCAAGTTCCTTTTATACAATATGAAATTACCAAAATGCGCTTATGAGGCATAATTTCATTTAAAAACCATAACGGGCATATAAGTTGATATCCTACTGATATTACAACTTATTTAAAGTATAATAGCAAATAGAACTTGGCTATGACTTATCCGGTTACCCGATATCGCAAATATGCGTACGGTTAAGTATATGTAACTATTTTACGAAAATTAACCGAAACGGGTCTAACCTTGTCATTTAAGTTTCAAAATCCAGAATGTTTATAGTTTACCCATATTATGCAAGTCAAAGTACTTGTTGGGTTTGAACTACATTCTATCCGATCATCGTTTAATCAAGCGTTATACATTTTGATCCTGTACACTACTCGGTCTAAGTCTATAACTTAAATAAGACCGTTAGTATTTAATTGGTTAGCTTATGCCATAATCCAGACTAGGGCCTTCCGGTAAATGCTATATGTACTTAGATCATTTTGGATAAGGCTGAGATATTAAATTTTGCAATTTTAAATCAAGACTAGCTCAGGTAAATACTCTAAACTTATTTTCCCTACACGGGCTTGGGATACGGTAAAATATTACCGCTTGGTTGGAAATGGGATCAATCGAATGCCAGATTGTGGCTAGTAAATCCTCATATTCCGTTTTAATTAGTTTTGTTTGATAACTTAAACATTAGGGGTTTAATTACCGTATCCTGGATATCCTTGGCTCATTACATTAGATAATGGCCACGACCTTAGCGCGGGGTGTAGGCATACACCTGACAGACGCTCAAATGCAAATTACCCAAGAGTTGGGGATAACTCCTCTGTGAGTTCTAAGTGGTGTGTATTTAATCATGTCTCGGTCTCTGTACTAGGACCTGTATGTATGGACAAACATGTGAATCTGTTAACAAGGTTACAAAGTAACTTTCCCAAGTTATAAGAGATTTGTGCCCTGTGCACTTAAATCAAATTAAAAAAATGTTTTTTTTTAAAATGAGTCAGTCTAGTGTATTTACCAGCGAAAGCTGACGTATTTTCAAAAGACAAAGCTTGCAGGTACTATATGAAATAGGCCGGAAGCTGCTCGGTAGTGAAATAAGAGGATCTTGCAAATCCTTAGATCTGCCAAAGGTCTGTTTTAAATTCTTTCTATATACATTTATGATCCGCATGTGGATCTTCTATTACGAGCCTGTATATTATTTTATATTTTGAGCATTCGGTTTGTAATAGTAATTTTACTCCAAGACTTCCGCTGTGCCGTGTTTAATTGACAATGATGTTATCAACTGACGTCACGATACTCCCCACCCGGGCCCACCGGCGTATGGATATGGATTGGAAATCCGGGTGACAAATCTTGAGTTGTCGTGACGCGTAAGCGATAACTTTATCCCGTTGCATGAGGACACAACCGAGACCTTGTTTCAAAGCATCGCAATACACGACAAAGTCGTCGTTACCATCAGGAAGAGCTAAGATAGGAGCATTACAAATCTTGCCCTTGAGTGTTTGGAAAGACTCCTCTTGTTTGGAACCCCAAACAAAAGGTTTTTCTTTTTGGGTCAAAGAAGTGAGAGGAACGGCGATCTTGGAGAAGTTTGAGATAAAGCGACAATAATAACCAGCTAGACCAAGAAACGAACGTAATTTCAAATGGAGACTTAGGAGCAATCCAATTCTTCACGGCTTCGATTTTCGCAGGGTCAACATGAATACCAAGTTCGTTGACGACATGACCAAGGAATTGAACTTCTTTTAGGCAAAATTCACACTTGGAGAACTTGGCGTAAAGACGTTCAGTACGCAACAGCTGAAGGATAAGACGTAAGTGTCGCTCGTGCCCTTCTTTATGTATTAGAATAGATAAGAATATCATCGATGAAGACGATCACGAAACGATCGAGATACGGCTTGCACAAGCGATTCATTAAATCCATGAACACGGCGGGTGCATGACTACAAACTCGTAATGTCCATAACGCGTGCGGAATGCGGTTTTAGGTACATCGTCTTCGAGGACTCGAAGTTGATGATAACCAGAATGAAGATCAATTTTCGAAAAGCAAGTCGCGGCTTGAAGTTGATCGAAGAGATCGTCAATGCGTGGAAGAGGATATCGGTTTTTTACTGTAAGCTTATTGAGCTCACGATAGTCGATACACATCTGAAATGATCCATCTTTCTTTTTGACTAACAGAACAGGAGCACCCCAAGGAGAAGTACTAGGGCGTATAAAGCCTTTATCAAGAAGTTCTTGGAGTTGGCAGGATAGCTTTTGCATCTCCGAGGGTGCTGGACGATAAGGGGATTTGGAAACAGGAGTTGCGCCGGGAATGAGATCGATTCGAAAATTAACAGAACGAGGAGGAGGCAGACCAGGGAGATCATCGGGGAGCACGTCAGGAAATTCGCACGCAATAGGGATATCACTTACGCTTGGACCCTTGGCCTTCTTTTCCACAATGTGGGCAAGAGAGGCGAAGTATTCCTTGCACAAGTACTTGTTCGCTTGGACACGCGACATAAGTTTGAGAACTTTAAAGGTTTCTCGCCATAGATGTGTAAGGAATATCCATTCGGAAGAGGAAGACGGATGAATTTCTCCGAACAAACGACTTCAGCACGAACTCGCCTAAGCTAATCCATGCCTACTATGACACTGAAACTTCCCATTTGCACGGGTATGAGGTCAATAGAAAATGTATGATCGTTAAGTTTCAAAGAACATTTAGAGAGGATGGAATCGACGGTGACGGATTTTCCGTTTGCGACTTCGACTTCGAATGATTTTGGCAGTCTAGCGCGTTTACACTTACACATGGGTTCGAATTCAACGGATATAAAACGCTTATCCATGCCAGTATCAAAAAGACATGAAGCATAGACATTGTTAATGAGAAACGTACCGGTTATGACGTCATTAGCGTTTTGCGCTTGGGCGGCGGTGATCACGAAGGCTCTACCTCGAGCTTGTTGAGACTAACGCGGTTGTTGCTGTTGCCGGTTGCTACGTTGGGGGCAGGCGTTGGCGAAGTGATTAGGATCGCCACACTTGAAGCATGCTCTAATGGTAGCGGCTGAAGGTTGAGGCTGGTTAAGGGCAGGGTTTGCGATGACAGGTTGATCTTGGGTAGGCCTTAGGTTTTGGCGACATTGGTCGGCGAAATGTCCAAGCCTGTTACAGGTTGCGCATTTGCAACATGGGGCGTTGGCGGGATGGTGGTAGGAGAATTGGTTACACTTGGGCCATGAGCCAACATAGTTCCTCTTTGGTGGTTCTCAGGTAGAAGTGGTGGAAATAGATTGCAAGGGTTTTGGGTTTTGTGGAGTAACGACCGCATAATTTTTATTAGAAGCCTTCAGCTTCTTACCCTTGTTGTTGCTCCGAGGTGGCTTGGATGGGGTGGGTTCTTCGGTGGTATCGGTGATGGCTTGGTGCACATTCTTTGATGAAGCCTTGTTGGAGGCTTCACGAAGGACATGGTTGTGTTTGAATTTGGCGGCGAGGCGATAAGTATCCTCAAGGGTTTTGGGTGTGGTGGCTTCGACTAGGTCGGCGATGGATGGAGGTAGGCCTTCGATGTACTTTGTGGTCGCCTTGTCGAAGGTGTCGACCTGACTAGGGCAAAGTGCACTTAGCTGTTTGAAGTGAGCTATGAGACTAGCATTATCGTTCCCCACTTGCTTCAAATTCCAGAATTCGTTCTCTAGTTCCGAAGCTCGTGTGGAGGGCAAAACTCGTCCCTCATCAGCTTTTGAAGGTTGGCCCAAGGGAGGGTGTGCGCGGCGTCGTTTCCACGTACGTTGCGTTCGGAAGTCCACCAATTGAGGCCTCTCAATCGGAAAACACCCGTTGCGTTAAGCGTACGTAAGTGGTAAGGACATCCACTCTGTAGGAACGTCACCTCAATGGCATCAAACCATTGGAGCAACTAAGTGGCGTCCCCTTTGCCGGTGAAGAGTAAAGGGTTGCAAGAGCAAAATTGCTTATGGGTAAAAGTCGTCTTAGGTGATTCCACCTTTGAATCGACGGAGGTATGACGCGATTTGGCGTTTGGCGTGGGTTGAACTTTGCTAACGATGTCGGGTATGTTCTTAGCCATTTGCTTTGCCATAAACCTCATACAATCTTTCTTTGACATCAAGTTGGAGTTGGTCCTTGACTTCAACTTTGCGCCAAAGTTCTGCGAAGACATCTATGTGATAGACAATAGAGGAAAGGATGAGGCTTGATCGTAGGGTGGTGTAAAAGTCACATTAAGTAAATAACACGTATGAATTCACATAATCGAAATAAGTATCAAAAGTTTAAACACGTATAATTGCGTAAGGAGCATAAATTTAGTTGGTTTGTGAGGATTATTATTTTGATTACAATAGACGTGCGAAGCGTGTGTTGGGTTGAAATGAATGAGGTAACAAGTATTAAAACACGTGGAAATTGAGATAACATAAAAGATATGCTTAGTAAAATATTGGAGTGCTTTGGGTTGAGAAGCGTCGACTATTCCAAAATGAATCGGAGATCCTTTTGATTAGAGGAACGTGCTTTGGCCTATAGGTAAAATACTCTCGTCGAAAAGCGATTAAAGGCATTTTACCCTTCAAGTTACTACACGTATCTAATTGATTGAAAACATCAAAACTTTGGCGAGATTAAAAATCGAGGAGTGGGACTAGTTAACAAGGTGCGGGTTTCACCCCTAACTTGGCAACATCATACCCTAAGTGTGGTTGGTACATTACCAAACGAGGAGCGAATTCCGACTCGTTGGCAAGAGCCACTAGAGTATGAAATGGAAATCTTCCATCAAGTTATGGATATCACTCCTAACTTGATGGCGTAATTTCGTGAAAAATCGAATACACGGATTGAGAGTGATTACTAAAGTGCGGTTTTCACCCCTATTTTGGTGAGATCGTCTCGTTTGTATGAGTGTCTTCCAAGTCTTCAAGTGTGTATATTGTGTAAATGTCTTAGGAAAGACATTTTGCATATATTAAGACCAAAAGAAAATAGAAAGAAGCAAGGTAGGAACAATTAACATGTTAAGCAAGAATCAAAAATGGTCAAGTTGGACACTTAAACTATAGACTCGGTCGAACATGGCAATTCTACCTAATTCCCTATAGTTATGGCTCTGTACCAATCTGTCACACCACAACCGATGGCGGAAACATCAGAGTGTGACGAAATAGATTGCTCAAGGCATCATAACACTATTGGCGACAATATTTAAAATCAAAATTTCATTTCATTTCATAAAGCAATTGTCAAATACAACATAAATCGAAATACAACATTTTCAATAGAATTACAATATAAAAGCCTAACATTCTAGGTGCGTTTCTATGTCGTCCCTACTAGATTCATAGCATCAACATCAACCTGTAACATGTTAAAAGTATAGCTCAATACAAAGGTATTGGCGAGCACACAAGTTTAAATACATAGCATAAGTGTAAAAGTATTTACTCAAATCCACATGGCAATTGTATACAAGGTAAGCTAACATGCGATACTAATTATCAAGCCCAAGTGTCCACAAGTATTAAGTGTCCCTCGTCACACAAAGTAACGAGACTAAATTATGAATAAGAATAAGTATCAGCTTTAAGCTTAACATTACCCCGACGGGCGGTGTGCTACTCCTAAAGCGCTATATATGTTAAGTTGGGGCTAGCCAAGTTAATGACAAAAGCTTGTATGAATCTAGCGTGAACCTAAGCATAACAATAAACATGTATATTGGATTGAGTGGATAAAGCATGTAGTGTGTGTATTCGTGTATTTTATAAGTTAACATGTTACAACCCAAATTGTGTAAAAAGGGGAATGGGTCAAGTGTACTCACAGTTTTCCAAGCTTCCACTTGGTACTTCCGTAAGGTGTTGGAGGGAGTTTGGAGGATGAGCACCGAGTTATCTCATAATAGGAAAACGTGGTTGGTAAGTATTCAAATGATAATGAAGGATTAGGAAATTTAAATATACTAAAGTATGTATACGAGAAAATAATCATCTAGACTTAATACTCGTTCTTGACACTATAATACCCATTCGGGTTGATGTGTTTTCATGGGTTAGGATACCCATTAGGATCGTAACGAGAGATTAAGTACTTAGGTGATGTAACCTAGTACCATGACGCATAATCATTTGATTACCATCAAGAGTTCGGTTACTATATATATATATATATATATATATATATATATATATAATATATATATATATGTATTATATAGTATACATAACAAAAAGATCATAAACATCATGGAAGTTCATAGAAGTCATGCATAGAGGTAGGAGGATAACCTTCCTTTTAACCTCTTTCGTATAGTTCACCAATACACAAGTCGTCACAAGGACGACAAGGATGGTCATGAATACGTTAAACAATAACATAAAAGACAAAAGTAATCAAAATCATCAAGTGAGGTGGTGTAATTAAGGTAGGATAGCCAAGGCTTCCAAGTAATCACACAATACCAACTCAAGTCTTGTTTCAAGAACAAGCTTGGAAGGATACAACACTTGTGGGTTGAAACCCTATGAAAATAAAAGGTTCTTACACTTAAGACCTTGAACATAGTGATGTTCCAAGTTGGTTTTCCATGGAAAACCAATGGGAACATTTCTAAAAGGTGATTCAAGTGTTAAGAAGGAAAAGATCAAAGGAGAGAGGTGAGGGTGAGTTAGAACTCACCTTTGAAAGCTTGAACTTTCAGATGAAGAGAGCTTTAGAGCTTTAGAGAGAAGAGACGAAGAATGTTTGAGGTGTGAAATGAGAGGAGAAGGAGGTGGGTATTTATAGATGGGGTTAGGGGGTGTTAGTTGAGTGTCTTAAATGCAACAAACACAAAGTTGGCCGATCCATGAGCTTGAAACCAACATTTCCGGATTATGCCCCTCTCGCGGGCGGCGAGAGGGTAAAGAAGGCTCGGTTGCGGGCTGTGAGAGTGTAATAAGGGTCCGGTCGCGGGCCGCGAGATGAGTTATTCCAGAAGCTTCTTTGGTTTTTGTCATTTTTAGTCCTTGAACTTAGTTTATCTTAACGTTTTTGCATGTTTTAAGTATATAACGCATAATAGTATGATGTGTGTGTGTCGAGTGTGAACGTATGAATCTTTGTACGTATAACAAGTATCAGTTTGCATGTATTTAACGATTGAATGCACGTAAGACAAGTATGTATCAAGCATGTATTTTATTACGATTCAAGTCTCGGATTACAAAATTGGGGAAAAGAAATATGAATACAAGTTTCCAAAAATAAAAATACGATCATACTTTCTAGTTAAGGAAAGCACGAAAAAGCGAGGCTACAGAAAGTTCTTCACTGGTACGCCACTTACAAGATTATTTTTCACTAAATAGTTCATTTTCCTCAAGTGAATGTGTCTCGTTCATCTATGCCAAGAGATTGATTCCTTTTTTAGTAGCCTTTGAGACAAAACATGTAACTTGTGTAGACGTAGTAATAGCTTGGCTCATGTCAAGAATATACAAGTCATTTATTCTTGGAGCCGACAAGAGAATCCATTCTTTAGGAATCTTGAAACCAGGTTTTAGCACATAACAACCGGCATCATTAAAATGAACCATGAACTTCTTATCGCAGATTTGAGAAACACTCAGAAGATTGTGATCAATTTGACGAACATAATTGATCTTGTCAAAACTAACAACACCATTGGAAGCCATTCCTTCTCCAGTGATGTAACCGCCTTTATCTCCAGCAAAGGCAACATAACTTCCCCTAATGCTTTTCACATCATAAAGGAGCCTTAAGTCGCCTGTCATGTGCCATGATGCTTCATTGTCAACAATCTAATGACTATTCACAGTTCCTCCTGAAACACCCTGCACATTGCATTACCCGATTAGTTTGAGATGGGGACCCAAGCCTTAGTGATCTTGGGTCGACCCTTATCATTAGGAAATGTGATTTCTATTTCTTGATGATTTGGGAACTTTTTGCCTCCTCCTGAAACATTACCGGTTTTAGGTTTCCAAGATTGTAGATTTCTACCAGATTGACTATTATTTGCAGATTTAGACATTTCTGGTTTTAAAGATCTTGATGAACTTAGTTTCTTTTCTAAAACATCCGGATTTAATGCCTTTTCAATTATTTTAACTTGTTTACGTCTTTGTTTTTCTTCTTGTTCCTTAACAATACGTTTGTCTTGTTTAGGTGACATAGATCGACGTTGGTAATTCGTTTCAGGAGGGGCTTTTTCAACAAACTTGGGTTTTGCTGAGTTAGTACAGTTTTTTATTATGTGGCCAAACTTCCCACATTTAAAACATGTTCTCCTTTCAACAAATTTAGGAGATGGCGTTTGATGACTTGATGTTGAACTTGTAGGCCTAGAGGTACTTAGTCCATCTTCACACCCATTTGTGTGTTGAGTGTACTTGTTTTAACTATTATGTTTTAAAATCTTGACTTGATTTACAAAATCAATATTTGACATATTTTCAAAAGTCTCGATTTTATTAGTACCAGCTGAGCCCACAAAGTTAACATTCTTCCCTTTTTTCTTGTTGCGAGCTCCTTTAGCTTCAACCTTTTGTTGTGACACCTTAGGTTTTTCAGCTCGCTTTTCTTGTTGTCTTCTTTTAGAAGCGATTAATGGTTGTGGTTTGATTGGATTCTTCTTTCCCAAAAATCTGGTTGTTGAATTTTCAAAAACTTGATCAATTGAAGTTGGATTTACATTTTTGATTGGAAAATCCTTATTTGAGTAAATTTTCTCATCACCAATCAAAGTATACAACACATTATCATTTTCAAATGTAGAGGCAGTTGTCTTGATAGATTCGATAGGATCACTCCCTTGATTTACAACAGATTGCACATCGGCAGTAGCAAAAATTTCTACCCATTTCTCTTTATCAATAGATTGATCCTGATCGGTCTTGTCTGACTCATCATCTGACGAATCATCCTCCTCTATTATAGATGGATTCTGAACAACAACTGATGATGAGTTCTCTGTTTTTCTGGATTCATCTGAGGAACTGTCCAGCTTAAATCCTAACCCTGCTGCAAACTCTTCAGGATTAAGAGGTAAAGATGGTTCAAAGCATGGTATTTCCTCCTCATCAGGAAATTTGGTATAATTGTGTTTCAATGGAGGTGGACACGATTTATACCCAATGCATTTGAAATCTCCCTTAAGTTTTTGAACGTCAATGATGTGATCAAGCACATATCAGGAGTTAGAGTAACTCTCCAATTTTAGCTTGATTGCATTATGCTCGCATTTGTCAATAGCTAACTCCTTGTCATTTCTTTAAGGATATTAATGTAGTTATCAATACCAGTTTGCTTGTTCAAAATTGTTTTTGTTAACTCAGACACACTTTTCTTAAGAGTCTCAATTACATATTTGAATTCTTTTTCATTTCGAGTTAAAGCCAGATTTGCCTCTTTGCATTTTGACAGTTCAACTACTAAGCTTTGATTGTGACTGTTAATTGTTTCAAATTTAGTTTTTAAGTCAGCACAGTCATTGCATATCCTAGGAGAGTCGGATTTAACCTGACTTGTTGAATCTGCAACATTAGCCATAAAAGCAGTGTGATTAGAAAAGGATGCATTGTTGGCAAAGAGTTTCTCCATTTCCTTTGATGCAACTTCTTCTTTCCTTATCAAACCAGACTTTTGACTTTTTAGCTTCTCTGCTTCTTTCAGCAACTCATTGATCGCAGTATCAATCTTTTCCCTTACATCTGAATCTGATCCATAACCACCCATACTTGAGCTTTCCTCGTCAGAACTTCCATAATACCCAGAACTATCATCATCATCAGAAGAGTCAATACTGTGAACATGTTTGATTTGATTGATTATCTTGGCATAACACACAGTTCCTCCTTGATTCTCGTTTCCCAACTGAACTGACCAATCACATCCTTCATCTACTTGGACTACTAACGCTCTGCTTGTGTTGTTTGAAGGCCCAGACTGGTTGGAGTTGTTTGGATTTTTAACAGCTACTATACTTTGTTCATTGTTAACTTGAGTTGTGTTGGATGGCCGTGTTTGATTTCGGAAACGATTGTGATTTCCTTGCTTGCTAGGTCGAGTACATTCATGTTTGAAATTACCTTTTTCACCACAAATTGAAGCAAGTAACAACATCTTTATCAAATCCATACTTTGTGTCTTTTTTGCTTTTTAAACTTGTTCTTCCAGTTCTGCTCATGTAGTCTTTTGCTCTTCTAACCGTACTAGCAAAAGCCCATGTAATATCCATCAACTCCATCTCATCCCTGTCAATTTGTTGGTAGTCCTCATTAGTCAAATTGATGTTTCCAATTTGACCGGTGACTAGTCCACAGTATGCACTAACCATAGTGTTCAGAAGTTCCATGTGTTCCCGAGCAACTTCTACACTGACCTTGGAAAGATGTGAAGTATCAAGTCTGACGGTATTAGGATTTGCAGGTTGAAAGTTGTTACCATAGAAAGCATGTTGAGAAGCTTGTTGTGGAACTTGAGGTGTAACAACTTGTGGTTGTGGTAGAAAGGCTTTAGTTACAAATACTTGACCATAGGTTTGAGTACTTAGCCAGCAGATTGATTTGTTTGAGCTGGTTATGGTAGAAAGGGATTAACGTTTGACACAAACGTTGTTTGAAGTTTTGGTTGCTGAGTTGTACTAACCTGTGTTAATACCTCCAAAGTACACTTCAGGGTTTTGTGGAACAGGAACTCGTTTTGCTTTTCATATTTCCTATTCATTCTTGTTCTCCAGTTTCTGAACAAATTCATAAATACTGATCACATCCAAAACACCTTTGTGCTTTAGCAAGTCAATGAATTGACTCCACTTTGGTGGTAGGGCATCAGCAAAAAGCATTACAATCTCTTGTGGCGATGCAATTACTTTGTATGAATACATTTCACCAAGCAGATGATAGAAACGGGTTGTCATATCGCTTAGTGTTTCATTTTCCATGAACAGAAAACCTTCAAACTCTTTCTTCACTAAATCATGTCGTATCTTTCTTGTTGCAGCATTCCCTTCCCCTCTTGCTTTCAAAGTATCCCATAAATGCTTGGTGGTGGTATGGTACACGAATGATGATAAATATCCTTATGAAGTGCTTGTGTAAGGATAGCAAATGCCTTCTTTTCTAAATCATAATCCTTTTTATCATTTTCATCTAAGTTGGCTAAAGATGTTGGATTTGATCTTGCTTCTATTAGAGATTCCTTGTAAGGTGTAGTAAAACATGTTCATAATTCTGTATTGACCAAGAACATATGTATGGAAACGACTTTTCCATGAAGGATAATCGTTCATATGGTTTCACTCTCGCTAATAGGAAGAGTCTGAATACTTTGATTTTGATTTGCCACACACACCCATTAATTAGCAACAATCATGGCCGTTTGTTGAGGCATCAATGATTTAACCCATGAGGTTGCGGAGCACTGTGATGAGTCTTGATTTATGCTTGAACAACACCCCCAATCCCAAGGATTTGTACCCATTTTGTTTGCTTCTTTATGAAAATCCACTTAATATTTCAAAATTATCTTGAAATAAAAGCCTTACAGTTAAGGTTCAAGATTTTAAAAACACGATTGAAAAACTGGTCACGAATAACAGATCACGAAAAACTTAGTTCTTCGTACGAACCACTGATTCGTACGAATCACCGTTCTTCATACGAACTAGATTGTTCGTACGAGCCAATGTTCTTCGTGCGAGCCACTGATACTTTGTGTGAACAGAGGTTCTTCGTGCAAATCAGTTGGTCTTTCGCACGAACAATCTTGTTCTTCGTGCGGATGGGTTATTCGCACAGAGGTTTTTCGCAGGAGGGAATCTTTTTGCAGGGTTGGTTGGTGAGAAGTTTCCTTTTTAACAGTAAATTGTTTCTGAGTTTGTTCGAAAGATGTTAGTTATCTACACAGATTCGGTTAAAATATGGTATAGCATTATGATTGCATTATGATCGTAAAGTATAAATGATATATAGAACTTGTTCATGACTCACCCGGTTATCCGATATCGCTTATATGCGTACGGTTAAGTATATGTTACTAGTTTACGAAAATTAACCGAAACGGGTTTAACCTTATCATTTTAATCTCAAATTCCAGAATGTTAATTGTTTACCCATGTCATACAAGTCTTAGTACTTACTGGGTTTAAACTACATTCTATTTGGTTACCGCTTAATCTAGCGAGTTGTACCCTTTTGGTCCTTTAAGCTAGTCAGTCTAAGTCTATGACTTAAATAGCACCGTTAGCATTCTAATTGGCTAGCTTATGTCATCATTCCAAACTAGAAGCCTTCCAGTAAATTCTATTTGCACTTATCTACTAATTAAACGGCTGAGTTAATATAAACTTGCATTTAAGGTCAAGTACTTGCTCAGGTAAATACTCTTAACTTATATTCCTATACGGGCTTTGGATACGGTAAATTATTACCGCTTGATCGGAAATGGGATCAATCGAATGCCGGAGTGTGGCTAGTAAATCTGCATATTCCGTTTTGATCAGTTTTGTTTGATAACTTAAACATTGGGGGTTAACGACCGTGTCCTGGATATCCTCGGCTCATTTAAGTTACTAATGGCCACGACCAAAGCACGGGGTGTAGGCATACACTTGACACACGCGAATGCTAAAATATTTTTACCCACAAGTTGGGGATAACTCCTTCGTGGGTTCATAAGTGGTGTGTCAGTTAATCATGTCTTGGTTTCTATACTAGGCCCCATATGTATTAACAAACATGTGAATCTGTATACATGGTTAAAAGCTTAACTTTCCCAAGTTATAAAAGATTTTTTTATGTGCCTTGTGCACTTAAATCAATTTTTGAAATGTTTTCAAAACGAGTCAGTTAATTGTATTTACCAGTGAAAGCTGACGTATTTTCAAAAGACTAAGTTGCATGTACAATACGAAATAGGCTGGAAGCTACTTGGTAGTGATATAAGAGGATCTTGCAAATCCTTAGATCTGCTTAAGTCTGATGTACATCTTTTGTATATCTTACGATCCTCATGTGGATCTTTTGTTACAAACCGTCTGTATATTATTTTCAAACTTTGGGTATTTTGGTTTGTAATTGTATTTTAAAACTCCAAGACTTCTGATGTGCTGTGTTAATTAACTATGATGATGTCAACTTACGTCACGATATTCACCACTCGGGCGCACCGAGATTTGGTTGGAAATTAGGGGTGTGATAGGTTGGTATCAGAGCTAATGTTTGAGAGAACTAAACACTAGCTTTTTGTGTTTAATCTTAAACTTGCACAATACCACATTCCTTAGACTTCCGAGTCTAGGCATTGACCTAGGATTACTCATTTCATTATTAAGTTATTATTATTGTTTTTTACTTGATTTTAACAGAATAATGCCACCAAGATTCAAAGGACAAAGTGGAAGAGGAAAAGGTCCAATGAGGGGAGGATCATTGGGGCGCATGCCTTCACAACCTCACAACTCAAATTCTTATCAAGATTCGGGAGATTCATCTCCTTGGTAACCAGCGAGACACTCTATCTCTCATAAATATTCGCCCCCACACTCCCAAAACTCTTACCACTCGCATCACTCTCACAACTCCCATCATTCACACCACTCTCACCACTCCCATCATTCCCACTCACATTCATACCATGAAGAATTTAACCCAAATCTTTATTTTAACCTACCTCCAGCTGATCAGAATCAGTTGGATCAACCAAATGCTATGGACGAGGACTCCTACCGGAGATGCCGCCCTCAGGATCACATGGACACCCCATTGAAATATCTAGCGGTTCTAATTCTTATGCAGGATCACCTTATAAGGGTCCTAATGAATGGAACCAGTATTGGAGTCAATTTACTTTTATTAACACTCCTTCATACCACTCTCCAACACCGCCTCCAACACAGGAAGATATCCAAATGGAACAAGTGGAGCAACCTCAGCCACCACCTGAGCCACCAAGGAGGAAACGTGGAGCACGTATGTCGGTGCGTGCGGGACAACGGTCGGGTTCGCTACCACCATTGCCCAAAACCTACCCTACCATTCCTGAGGACCCATAAATGGGTGGACCCTCAAATACTTCACCTGTGGTAGAACCAATAGCACCACCTGTGGTTCAACCACCACCGTTAGGTTTTAATAACCCTATCCCTACATATCCAGATACGTCTGGATATAATCCTTTTAACACGACTACGCCAATGAACTTAGACTATCAGGCGCTATCACATGACCCATATATGCAAGCGGTCATGCATAATGCACTTTACCCGTCTTCTTTCCCAACTGCTTATCCACCTACTGGATACCTAAGTTATGGGTACCAGTACCCTGTTGTGCCTAATCCACAATCACAACCTCTGCCACCTCTTGAAGCCACTAATGAGGCCTTGGAGCGGATGAAAGAAATGCAACAACAGGCTGAGAAGACAGAAAAGAAGACAAACAAGTTCTTCAAGAAACTTTCCAAGTTAGTCAAAGGAAAAAAGGATGAGTGAAGTTTCTTCTATTTTATGTTTTGTAATATTTCTCTTAGTCCCTACGTGGACATTGTTATTTCTTTAGTCCCTACGTGGACATGTTGTTTCTTTTAGTCCCTGCAAGTACAATCAGTTTAATTTATTTCAAGTATTGTAATTTTCTATTGTTATTTAATGAAATATTTGGAATTATATATATATATATATATATTTATATATATATATATATTATATATATATGTAATCGTTACATCTTCTTCAAGCGATCGTCTTGATTTTTAACTCAAAATTTATGATTCGCTATATAATTCCAAAAGATCTTCTTAATGGTTTTGATTAGCCAAATGGAAAAGTCCATATTAATTGGCAAATTATAAAAGATAGTTAAGGATGAATAGCCTTCTATCATGATAGGTAAGGAAGATTATCCCTTCTATCCAGAGGTGGTGAACTATGTTCAAGCCTCCAAGTCATTAAGGTCAATTGCGACCCTGACTATTATTAATCAACCATTAAGACAATTATGTGTTAACATTTAAGCAATGTTAATACTCCTGGTAGTGTGACTTGAGGAACCACACTAACCGTCTAGGTGATGGACTACGTCCTAACCTTATTGCCTATGTGATCAAATTTGATCCCGGCTAATATCATCAATGCGATGATAATAATTAAACATCCATTAGTGATGAAGTGCCTACGGGCTATAATTAAACATCCATTAGTGATGAAGTGCCTACGGGTTATGATTTAACATCCATTAGTGATACAGTGCCTACGGGCTATAATTAAATATCCATTAGTGATGAAGTGCCTACGGGCTATGATTTAACATCCATTAGTGATGAAGTGCCTACAGGCTATGATTTAACATCCATTAGTGATGAAGTGCCTATAGGCTATGATTTAACATCCATTGGTGACGAAGTGCCTACGGGCTATAATTTAACATCCATTAGTGAGGAAGTGCCTACGGGCTATGATCTAACATCCATTAGTGGTGATCTGCCTACGGGCAATACTATATTGTCAATTAAGATAATGACAGTTGTAACCTTATGGTTCCCTGTCCAAGGTGGTGAGATATGCGCAAGCCTCATAGTCGATATGGTCATTGAGATCACGACTAATATCATCAGTGTGATGATTATCTATCTTAACATCTTAATTAATGTTAATTAATTTGCCTGAGAGCCATATTATATTGTCAAATATGACAATGATAGTTGTGACTTTATGATCCACTGTCCAATAAAATATGGACTACGTCTAAATTTAGAAAGCCTTTGCTGGTCCCTTTGAGACCTAGGCCAATTATGCCTAAATATCTCTAAGAATATTAATTTAAAATATTAAGCCTGACAGTTGTGACTCTATCTATGCACACTGGTTTAAATAGGCAATGGATCTATATATCCAAACTTTATAGCCTATATGGTTATTAATGACATGGCTAATATATGTTTAATTTGGTATTTAGTACCAAAACATCAGAGATGGCTAATTCAGATGAGGCAAGTGATAATAATACTTACAATGCTGAAAACATAGCCATCAATGCTGATGATTTCAAAGCTCGCATTGATGCAGCTGTTGGAAAGGCCATGGAAAAATTTAAGGAATCGAGCGCTACTCACTCCAAACCTTTATCTATTCCACCATCTTCAACTCGAAAGGAGAGCTCTGTTCACTCATCGATTGCGAAGAGTGAACCAAAGAAACTAGAGTTTCATGATAGGTCTCGTTCTTCCAAATACGGATATACCTATAAATACTTTATCTCCTGCAAGCCCCGAGACTTTAACGGAGAAAAAGGGGCTATAGAAGCCTTGAGATAGCTCGATGAAATGGAAACCATTATGGATATCAGCGATTATGCTGATAAGGATGTGGTGAAATTTGTATCCCAATCCTTTAAGGGCGATGCCCTAATATGGTAGAAGGCTATGGTCCAGTCAACAGGAAAGTACACCTGTATAACTTGAGATGGACCAAGTTTGTGGACCTAGTCAAGGAAACATACTACCCACCTCATGAGGTGGAGAAGATAGAGTCAGATTTTCTGACTCTTACAATGAAAAATCTGGATTGTCGGAAGTATGTGACCGACTTTAATTCTCTATCCATATTAGTATCTTATTTAATTTCTCGTGAACCCAAACGCATTGCACGTTTCATAAATGGGTTAGCACCTGAGATTAAAGCATGGTAAAGGCTGCTCAGCCTACTACTTACAGGTCTATTGTTGACCTATTCTCTCTCTCTCTCTCTCTCTCTCTCTCTCTCTCTCTCTCTCGCCTAAGATTTGGTGAGACAAAAGTCAATCAAGGCTGAGATTGACGGGAAGAGGACGAGAGAGGATGGTAACTCCCAAAGATTTAACAAGAAGAATACGGGAGGATTGGGTTCAGAAGGAACTAAGATAGGTCGGGCGAGAAGCCGACATGCAAGACTTGCAACCGCAGGCACTGGGGACAGCACAATTCTGACCACAGGCTAAACCCTGTGGTATCTGCAAAAAAAAGGGGCATAAGACCCTAGAATGCAAGGATCTTAAGGATGTTGTCTGCTACGGCTGTAATGAAAAAGGGCGTATTAAGACTAACTGTCCTAAGAATCCCAAGAGTAACAATGCAAAGCCTAGAGAGGCTAAGAAAGGAAATGCACGTGCCTTTTAGATGAATGCTAGGGAGGCTGTTAATGAAAACAACGTCATAACAGGTACATTCCTCATCAATGACGTATATGCTAGAGTTCTTTTTGGTTCGGGTGCAGATAAGTCATTTGTAGACCATAAGTTTAGCAAACTATTAAACTTACCCATAAGAACACTAGACATAACTTATGAGGTAGAACTTGCTGACGGAACCTTAGAAACAGCATCTTCCATTCTTGATGGATGTTTTATATCCATTAAGAATCTCTCTTCTGCCAATGAAATTGGCAGTATTCGATGTAGTCTTAGGCATGGATTGGTTATCCCATAACCAAGCCCGCATTGCCTGTGATAAGAAACTCATCGAAATTAAAACCACATCTGGTGAAATGCTCACCATTTTTGGAGATTCACACTATGGGTCGCCAGACAAAGTGTCATTGTTTAAGGCATCCAAGTGTCTGGGGAAAGGTTGTGTCATTTACATGGCACTGGTAACTATTAACGAGCCAAAACCAAAGATTGAAGACCTTTCAGTCATCACATAATTTCCCGATGTTTTCCCTAAAGAATTATCGGGTCTACCTCCAGATAGGCAAGTGGAGTTTAGAATTAACATCCTACCAGGAGCGGCACCTGTTGCAAGAGCTTCGTATCGGCTAGCACCGACAGAAAAGAAGGAATTAATAATACAGTTAGACGAACTTTTAGAGAAAGGTTTCATTCAGCCTATTTCCTCACCTTAGGGAGCTCCTATTCTTTTTGTTAAGAAGAAGGATGGTTCAATGTAGATGTGCATTGACTATCGCGAACTAAACAAAATAACAATCAAGAATCATTATCCTCTGCCCAGGATCGATGACTTGTTCGATCAACTCCAAGGAGCTAGTTACTTCTCTAAAATCGATTTAAGATCAGGATATCATCAACTGAAGGTTAAAAATGAAGATGTTCCCAAGACTTTTTTCAGTACCCGTTATGGTCATTATGAATTTCTAGTGATGCCTTTTGGGCTCACAAATGCACCTGCAGCATTCATGGATCTCATGAATAGAGTCTTCAAACGGTATCTGGATAAGTTTGTCATTGTCTTCATAGACGACATACTTATCTACTCTCGTAATCAAATTGATCACGAGAAACACCTTCGGTGCATCCTAGAATTACTAAGACAAGAGAAGCTTTATGCTAAGTTCTCTAACTGCCAGTTTTGGCTTAGAGAAGTCCAGTTTCTTGGACATGTTGTAAGTGAGCTTAGTATCCAAGTGGATCCCGCCAAGATTGAAGCTGTAACAAATTGGGGAATGCCCAAAACTACATCGGAGATTCGTAGTTTCTTAGGATTGGCCGGTTGTTATAGGAGGTTCATTGAGAACTTTTCGAGGATAGCCACTCCTTTAACTACCTTGACCGTAAGAATGTCAAGTTTGACTGGGGTCTAAAGCAACAAGAATCCTTTGAAATTATAAAACACAACTTAAGTAATGCTCTTGTGTTATCTCTACCTGAGGGTATTGAGGATTTCGTTGTTTATTGTGATGCCTCGCACACTGGCATGGGTTGTGTGCTAATGCAAAGAGGCAAAGTGATTGCTTATGCATCACGACAATTAAAGGTGCACGAAAGGAATTACCACCCATGACTTAGAATTGGGTGTTGTTGTATTTGCACTTAAGTTGTGGAGACATTACTTATATGGCACAAAGTGTATTATATACACTGACCATAAGAGTCTCCAACATCTGTTCAATCAAAAGGATTTGAATATGCGACAGCGCCGCTGGATGGAAACGCTTAATGATTATGATTGTGAAATTCGCTATCATCCCGACAAGGCAAATGTCCTTGCTGATGCCTTAAGTCGCAAGGAAAGGGTTAAGCCTATTAGGATTAATGCCAAGAGCATTGAACTCAGAAATAGCTTGAATGAGAAGCTATTAGATGCATAAAAGCAAGCCCTGTTAGAGGCTAACATTTCTAATGAAGAATTAGGCGGAACTGTTGATCAGTTAGTGCTTGGAAAAGATGCAATCCTTAGATTTAATGGTAGGATTTAGGTTCCAATCTTTGGAGGACTTAGGGATCTAATCCTTCAGGAAGCGCATAATTCGAGATACTCAGTTCATCCAGGTGGTGACAAGATGTATCAAGATTTAAAGAAGAATTATTGGTGGATGGGTTTGAAGAAATCCATAGCCCCTTACGTAGCTAAGTGTCTGACGTGTTCGCAGGTTAAAGCCGAACATCAGAAACCGTCAGGACTTCTACAAGGCTTGAAATTCCCACTTGGAAATGGGAAATGGTAACTATGTATTTGATTACCAAGTTATCTAAGACCAAACATGATAATGACATGATTTGGATCATTGTGGATAGGCTGACTAAGTCAGCACATTTCTTGCCAATTAAAGAAACTTATAATTCTGACAAGTTGGCTAAGCTATATGTGGACGAGATTGTATGCCTACATGGTGTGCCGGTGTCTAATGTATCTGATAGAGATACTAGATATACATCTCACTTTTGGAAAAGTTTCCAACAATCATTAGGAACCAGATTAAACTTTAGTACGGCTTACCATCCATAGACTGATGGACAGAGTGAACGTACTATCCGGACTTTGGAAGACATGCTTAGAGCATGTGTAATTGATTTAGGCGGAAGTTGGGATAACCACTTACCCCTAATAGAAATCTCCTATAATAATAGTTATCATACAAGCATCAAGGCTGATCCTTTTGAAGCCTTGTATGGGAGAAAATGTAGAACGCCTGTTTGTTGGGCTGAAGTTGGGGAAGCCCAACTGTCTGGACCCGAGATTGTCTTAGAGACCACGGATAAGATAATACAAATCCGTGATCATCTCAAAGATGCCCGTGATAGGCAGAGAAGTTATGCAGACAAGAGAGGAAAACCACTTAAGTTCCAAATGGGGGACAAAGTATTATTGAAAGTATCACCCTGGAAAGGTATGATACGTTTTGGAAAGAAGGGCAAGTTGAGCCCTAGATATATTGGACCATTTGAGGTAATCGAATGTGTCAGTTTTGTAGCTTATAAGCTTAAGCTTCCTGAGGAGCTCAGTAGAATTCATGATGTGTTCCACATATCTAATTTAAAGAAATGTCTAGCCGATGAATCGCTAGCAATGTCACACCAAGATATGCGACAAAAATACCTCCATGTTGTTCCATATTGTACAGGTTAAGTGGGATGCCCTTCGAGGCCCGAATTTACATGGGAGGTTGAGTCCACTATGCGACCAAAATACCCCCATCTTTTTTAATAAAATCTCGAGGTCGAGATTTCTTTTAAGGGGGTGAGGATGTAACACCTCGTAAAATTCGTGTTCGGTAATATACCGACAGGTGTACGAACCCTCGGATGATACCATAAATGAGTTAAACGCTCAACTCGCTCAAACGTATCAAATTCACAAAATTTTCTTACACCGGACCGTGAGCTACAGTCCTAAACCGTAAGCTACGGTTCGGCTATGCTGCTCCATAAATCAAACTTGACCGTAACCTACGGTCTAGTTCTGCTGAATTGATTTTATACTAACCGTAAGCTACGGTCTGGTGACCGTAGCCTACGGTGAGGCTCAGAAGCCTTTATTTTCATTGTTTTGATTTTCAAAGAATGACCCGGAGGCCCCTAGACTTTATTATTTTCGTATTTCTTGATTAATCAAGCCACCTTTTGATCCAAACAACTCTCGGTTGAGGTGATATCTTTTGATTCATCAACCTTAAGTGTTCCACATTATCACTGAGCCGTTAACTTTACTAATTTAGGTAATTTAACCTATAAAACCATAAGAACTCGTATTTATCGTATCCTAAGCTAGTAACCACTTATAAGTCACTAAAGCACATAGTATAACACACGTTAACATCCGGTTATTCGAACTCTTCTTCAATACATCATGTGTTGAACGAAAAGAACTAGTTATGTCATTATCTCATTGAATAATAGTCAAGGGACAATTAATGACATTTAACAAAACTATATTTAAGGGATTGAAAGTGTCAAAATACCAAAATTCTATCAAGATGCCACCTATCCTTCAAATTGCCACCCTCTTGTAGCTCTTGACACCTATCTAGCCACTAGTAATAATCCTACAACACCTCTAACACCTGGCTTCATCCTCACACACCCTCCTGCACTATAAATAGCCCTCAAATCACACTTTATTCCTTACTCATTTCCTTTTCTTCCTTCTATTACACACTTGGAAGTTCCTGGTCATCTAGGAGTATCCCGTTGAGTTCTAAACTTCCTCTTGGATCACTTGTAAGTGTTCCATCTCTGATCTTTTCTTCTATAGGCTTTTAATAGCCAAAAGTCAAGAATTTTCGACAAATACTTTGACTTTTGGTTAAGACCATTATGGTCTAGCCATTGTTCAAAATGAACATGGCTAAGTGATCGTAATTAGGTAGGTATTAATCCCTTAAAAGGGCACCTCCTAAGGATCACGTTTACTAGGTCAATTGATGGGTCAAAGCTAATGTTTTAAAAAGTCAAACGGGTCAGATTATATAAATATTATAATAGGAGTTTATATATGTTATAAATATGTTTTGACACTTAAACAAGTTGGTAATAATTATTAGAACATGTAGGAACATGTTCAACCCATCAATTCCAGTCCTAGGGTCGGTTCGCAACCGAAAGTAACAAAGTTTGACTTCTGCTTTGACTTTTGATTCTGACCCAACTTAGATTAGTTTAATACTGACTTATGGTTGTATTATGATCGTAATATGGTATAGCATAACTCTCTGAGGTTATAATACATGATCATAATCATAATCTGAGTTTATGCACAAGTTCTGCTAATATGTCCAACTTTGACCGAAATGCTCTTTTACATAAAACAAGGTTTTAATCAACAACGAACTTGCAAATGAATTACCTATTGATATGTTAATATATATGATGTTATTATTCTGATCATAAACTAAGTTTTAATGTAATGTCGTAACTAAAATGCCCTTTCGGCGCATAGTTTGGTCCTAAACCATAAACCGCACTTATGTGTGATATTTTACTGATAATATATATACAATTAAGTATTTTTAAAATGTTTATGATCATAACATCAGAATACATATGCAAGTTCCTTTTTACGTCATATAAATAATCAAAACGCCTTATAAGGCGTATTTTCGTTTTGAAAACCTCAATGAGCATATAAGTTGATATCCTACTGATATTACAACATATTTAAAGTATAAATGACATATAGAACTTGTTCATGACTCACCCGGTTACCCGATATCGCTTATATGCGTATGATTAAGTATATGTAACTAGCTTACGAAAATTAACCGAAACGGGTTTAACCTTATCATTTTAATCTCAAATTCTAGAATATTAATTGCTTACCCATGTCATATAAGTCTTAGTACTTATTGGGTTTAAATTACATTCTATCCGGTTACCGCTTAATCTAGCGAATCGTATCGTTTCGATCCTTTAAGCTAGTCGGTCTAAGTCTATGACTTAAATAGGACCGTTAGCATTCTTATTGGCTAGCTTATGCCATCATTCCAGATTAGAAGCCTTCCAGTAAATGCTATCTGCACTTATCTATTGATTAAACGGCTGAGTTAATATAAACTTGCATTTAAGGTCAAGTACTTTCTCAAGTAAATACTCTTAACTTATTTTCCCTATAAAGGCTTGGGATATGGTAAATTATTACTGCTTGGTCGGAAATGGGATCAATCGAATGCCGGATTGTGGCTAGGAAATCTGCATATTCCCTTTTTTGATAAGTTTTGTTTGATAACTTAAACATTGGGGGTTAACGACAGTGTCCTGGATATCCTCGGCTCATTTAAGTTACTAATGGCCACGGCCAAAGCACGGGGTGTAGGCATACACCTGACAGATGCGAATGCTAAAATATTCTTACCCACAAGTTGGGGATAACTCCTTCGTGGGTTCATAAGTGGTGTGTCAGTTAATCATGTCTAGGTTTTCATACTGGGCCACTGACAAACATGTGAATCTGTATACAAGGTTAAAAGCTTAACTTTCCCAAGTTATAAAAGATTTTTTTATGTGCCTTGTGCACTTAAATCAATTTTTTAAATGTTTTCAAAACGAGTCAGTTAATTGTATTTACCAGCGAAAGCTGGCGTATTTTCAAAAGACTAAGTTGCAGGTACAATACGAAATAGGCTAGAAGCTGCTTGGTAGTGATATAAGAGGATCTTGCAAATCCTTAGATCTGCCTAAAGGCAGTTGTACATCTATTGTATATTTTGCGATCCGCCTATGGATCTTTTATTACAAACCGTCTGTATATTATTTTCAAACTTTGGATACTTTGGTTTGTAATAGTAATTTAAAACTCTAAGACTTCCCCTGTGCTGTGTTAATTGACTATGATGATATCAACTTAAGTCACGATATTCCCCACTCGGGCCCACCGAGATTTGGTTGGAAATTCGGGGTGTGATAATCAAAAACATGACTTTTCGATAATTATCGAACAAATCAAATCCTAAAATAAAACGAATGGTTATAAGGCTTGAATGACAATGGTGAATGCATATCTGTGTTGTATGTTATGTATAGATACTGTACAAGAAGAAACTCAGGCTTTGAAAGTTCTGGAATCGCTTGAAATATCAAGAAACGCTAGGTATATGATTCGAAAATTAAATTTAGAGGTTACAAGCTTTGTTTTTGCATAACTTTTTGCGTGGGTATTTTTTTGAACTTGACCATTTATAGGCTGATCATATATGATGAACATAATACTCGTGCAAATTTTGGTGATTTTTAGTGAATTTTATATTGTTTAATGACATTGATTCGGGAAAAATACCAAACGGATTCAATAAATCACCTAAATTTGCATGGCTGTTGGGCTTGACATGGGAAACATCCTGAAAAAATTCAGGGTTCATTGATTGAGTTTACATATGGTTTTAAAATCGGCGTTGTTGCGAAGTTTCGGCAGCCGGAAACCTAGTTTCAAAAATTCAGAAAAATCAGAAATTTTCAAGGAAGTTTCTTGACATATTGAGATGCTTCTATAAAACTTTGAGAAATTTTAAAAGTCAGATTGTTGTAATCGCCAATTTATCGGTTAAATACAGTTTTAAAGTGAAATTATTAAAATTTATAAATAAGTTTAATAAATTCTGAAAATATTTTTCCTGAACTATATATTATTACAAGTTCATATAAAAATTTTCAAAATTTATTGAATATACACAATTATTTATAAAAATTGAGATTTTAAATACATTGTAGTTGACAAAACCGGCAAAATAAACGCTTAACGAACCTGCCGGAACTTGTGAACTGACTGAGGGTATAATTGGTGATAATTGGAAAGTCGGAGTAATTCCGGACTATCCAAGGTAAATTGGATAATCGGGGTACATTCCACGCGAGTTTGGGAAGTTCCCAGACGGCAAAAATGGAAACTGAAATTTGAACGAGTTAGGCACGGGTAATGCCCGAACTTCCTTAATAGACAAAATATCATTTTATAATATGAACAATTTGGGACATTTCATATGGTCATGCCCTTTTCAAAACGCCTAAAATAATTAACCGTGACCGACATGCAAAAAGGTGCATGAAAGCCAACCTTGATTTTGACACTAAGACAATACCCATCACCTTACTATTATGCTGAGTCCATTATCGGATTAATATTCCCATTCGAGCCTAAGATATAGCAATTGTCGACTTAGGAACTGTTTTCGGTAATTAACCCTACAATACTGACAATATGTTTAGACTAGAGGATACATCACACTCTTAGCATAATCGGATTACGCTATTAGGTAAGTTTTCTCTACACCGTTGCCAAATCGTTTTACTGTTTTACATAGGGTGAATTGCATGTTACATACGTACATACTTGCACATGAAAACGTGTTTTGATGTGAATTATCTAAGTTATACTAACACACAGAAGTCCCCACAAACACGAGTGATCAACTATAGGCTGGTGGATGTGTGAATAGTATTATTGGTCTGACAAACCCAATTGAGCTGGCACATATGCCATGGGTTCCACTATAATTGCACATATCCATGAAACGTAGCAAAGTGGTTTATGTGGGCCACGGGGCTACGGGTGAACTGTCGAGGTTTCATTTGTGAGCTTAGTATAATTACATCAAATGTGCAAAACAATCGGTTTAAACTTAATTTTTGGAACAAATAAATACAGTGAAACTCGCCAACTATTTGTAGTTGATATTTCAAACTTAACATGCTTTTCAGGCAAGACAAAGGAAGAATGAATGTGAATTACACATGGACGTTTCAAGTTTTATTATGCGGATATTATGTAGATAGATGCAAACCTACTATAAACAGGCTATGTTTAGAAGATGTACTTGTGACTTACACTAGTATGTAACAGATAAAGTAACCATTGCTCTTGTGGTGTTTAATACAGTATCTTTTAAGTAATATGTTTTTACTATGTGTCTCTTGTCCCCGCATGCGCTTCCGCTGCGAATCAGAGTATGGCATTTAAATATCCAACTAACTTGTGAAAGGTGTACATCCATATTTAGTATTATTGATTTTGTTTATACTTGGGTACATTTTAGAAATAAATAAGTATAATAACAAAGTTGAAAGCAAAACCCAATGTTTTTAGGACCGAATCTAACATCGAACCAGTATTGTTACTGGTTTACTAGTCAGATGGAACGTAAGAATCAAATGATACCATACATAATATAATATAATATTTATAACTTTAGTGTAGATTAGTAATTTATGCAAAATACATAATGTATAAATTACATAAAAAGTTCCATGATATTAATTATAACAATACCGTATGCGTCAAAAGGCGCATGTACGGTTGCGAAGGGTCGTCTCATTTTCTTAAAGGAAAATGCAAAGTTATCTCAATTATTGATCAACTCTAGATTTGTTTAAGTTGACAGCCACTTTCTTCTCTAGGTATTCCTTCTTCTCTACATACCCCCCTCCATTTCTACTTTTATTCATCTCTTTTTTCACTATTGCTATTTTTACATTTTACACAAGATTTATAGTATATTAAAGGAAAAAAATTCCTTAAAAACTATAGATCCAGTCCGACCTAGCCTTTTCACCGGTTTTCCTGGCCATGTGCTAAAACGGTCCATTACTACGAACCGGACCGTTTGATGTTGCGGGTGCCGGTCCAAATGCAAAAACTCAACGTAAATGAAAGCTAGCTGAGCCGAGGAGGCAGATATCCAGTTATGTTAAGCCACGTGTGAATTTGTTAGTAAGTTTGTCACCGTCTACGATTAATCACAGGCGTTCTCAAATAAGAAATTGGGTTGTTGACAGGCTGTGGTTGCTAGTTTACCGGTGGTTGCCGGTTAATGCTCCCCCGACACTTGAAGTGTGTGTCGGTGCACATTTTTGCTCATGTCACATCTTAATTATTTCAATGATGGTCCTAATTAATTAACGAAAAAATAATATTATTTGATGTAAGTTTGGCCAAACCTATTCTGAATTAATTGAACTGAAAATTAATAAAATATTATTTATTATTATGTAAATCCTTTTAGAAGAATATTTTTAATAGCTATAAGTTGTATGGTAAATAGAAATTGAGAAGCTCAAATTTATTACTTAGAGCACTCGATTTTTTTTCTTGTCTGTTTCAGTGTGGCAAGTATACAACCTAAATCAGTCTTCTATAACACACACATACATATGTATGTATGATAAATTTTTAACGGGAATTGTGAGGTTTAATTTGTAGATTTTGGAAATGTGGACGTCTTTAAGAGAAGTTTTGTAAATCTGATGTGACGTTAAAGTAGCGATTTGTAGAGGTTTTTGAAGTCTTTATGGATGCTTTTATGTAATGTGTTTATGATAAAATAATACCAGTTTTTTTTTAATGGCAAAGGTTACATAACTGATAACACCACTACTAAATTAAACCAAGTTTTACCCCATGTCAGGAATTAAACCCGATCTCTCCCTAAGAGGCACAAAGCCTATACCACCCCACGAGTTTTATATTTGGTTAAAGAATTTGGAAGGCAACAGTGTCAATGAAGGAGTGTGATATTAGAATGATTAAATTGAATATTCAAACGTTGTTGTTTTTGTTTTTACATAGAAGTAATTTAGTGTAATTTCTATGTCATTCGTTATCCAACAAAATATGTCATCACCTGAATTTTATACTCACATTTTAACAAATTCTTCAAATCATCAAATACCAGTTTTATTGTATTCTAAGGAAACAGTTTCATAGAAAAGTGATTCCTAACTTGTGCCAACATCATAGCTAACTAGTAGCTTTGACGAATAATCTGTCTTCAAACAAAAACTATTCTTTGTTGGTTTGTAATAAAATACGGGTTTTATTAATGGTTATTAGTTTATTGAAAAATGTGATTATTTGAATTTTGATAAGTTGATGTTAGGTTTAAAGTCAAAGTAGCTTTATTTAGCCATTTAAGATAACTTAATGGACAGGCTTCAAAAATTATAGTGACATCTGGATTCTGGAAGGGTTTAGATGTGTAGAAGATAATATAGCCCAAGCCCAACTTTATAGGCCAAGGCCAGGGACATCATCTACGAATTTTGGATACAAAAGAGCCCAAACTGGATGGGAAAAACCGAAACCCAAAACATTTCGGACATGTATTGAATTAGTTTAAAAAGATGTTTACGGGTATGGTACTAGGTGATATGGTCCAGTAACTTGATTATCTGTATCGAAACCTAGCAAATTATAAAAATATAAGAGATAGTATGTTCAAGTTTCTCAAAACCTAGCAAATTATAAAAATATAACAGATAGTATGCTGAAGTTTCTCAAAGCTTGAAATTATTAAACTTATAGTATTGGGTATTTCAAGTCGGCCTTGAGGTGAGTATAATATCGAGTTTCAGAATCACAATAGGTACAAAAATTAAAAGTACATTATATAGCATGGCATGTGTTATGTTCCCAACTCCAAACAGCCCATGCACATGAAGAAGCCCATGAACGAACCGTAAAGCCCATGCGGAGCTCAACGCGTTTTATTTTATTTGAATTGTTTCGGTTAATTGTGTGCTGAAATAAAGGAACCGATAGGGATCCCAACGTTTCCAAGTGTTAAGTATCTTTCCAACTTTTTAGGATATTAGGATTGACTTTGTTTTGTTTGCTCTTTGTAAATGGGCAACCTTTCGTCACTTTGGAATAATATGCAGAAAGTTTAGTTTCAACATCCTCACTTTATTTCTCTCAAGCTTCTTTCTTAGTTTCTTCATTATTCAATAAACTGATCGATACACAATAGTGGTATCAGAGCTGGTGATCCTATGGCGAGCAAACGTACTAACACCGAATTCCAACAAGAAACCGAAGAACGCTTTGCTAAACATGATGCACTAATTGAAAAATTGTTGGGTGAGTTGCAAGCTTTGATGGTCTGACGGGAAGCGAAAGTAGATGGCCACCTCAACGTCAATTCCCAAACAAAGCCTTATCTAAAGCTTCACTTTTCTCGGTTTAGTGGCGATGATCCGACGGGATGGATCTACCAATCCGAGCAGTACTTCGATTTTCAAAAAGTAGCAGTTGAGGATCAAGTCAATCCGGCTTCCTTTCATTTAGACGGTATCACACTTCAGTGGCACCGGTGGTCACCAAAACACGGGGTCCGTTAACGTGGTCAGAATTCACCGCCGCTTTAAGGAATCGGTTTGGGCCGACTGATATTTTAGTGTAATCGGGATTAACTTGGTGACCAAAGGGAATTATGATGTACATCAAACAAGTTAGGAGGTGCGGGAGTGCACGCTTGTTCGAGTTCTTATAATTCCAAGGGGGCAACGCCCCCTTGGCGGGGGTGTGGGGGCAGCGCACCTGGGAGCAGGGTCCAAGGGGCAAAGTCCCTAGCTGGGGTCAACCTGCCAGGTCAGCTTGGAAAAATTTTATTTTAATTAAATTGTTTTATGGAAAATACCTTAGAAAATTATTTTTATAAAAATTTGTCACAGTTTTGCAGATAAAAATTAATCGAAATTTGAAATCCAACCGCTAATAACTGCCAATAACTGCCAAGTGACAGTTATCTGCGAATTATCTCCAAAAATTCGTGAGGGTGTCTTTTGGTCAGTCTGGTTCATACGAATTCCACACAAAAACGCACACTGTTGTTCCTTCTCCAAAAATCAGAGTTGTATCCGATTGAATTATTCGGTAGAACCATCGAAATAATTTGATCCGAGACTACACGCTTCTCTGATTATCCGATTTCTAAAAATTCCCCAACACCTTCCGAGTCACTCCACAGACTAAAACAAACCACTACGGTCATGGCTTACCAAGAAGCTTTTGAACGACTTACTCAACGCGTTGATGGGCTACTAGAACCTTTCCTGGTTGGTTGCTTTATTGGTGGGTTGAAGGAGGAGATCCGATTGGAGGTTATATTAAAGAAACCAAGACACTTAAGGGAGGCAATAGGGAGTGCACGAATGGTGGAACAGAAATTATCTCTACAACGTGTGGATGTTTCTCCCACAAGTTTGGAGGGGAATTATAATTCCACAGTTAACAATCTTGGAAACTTGCAATCAACCAACGGGATACTTGGCGCACGTCCAACGCCGCCTCTTGTAATTCCCGCTCCTAACCCATTACGGCGACTAACCGTTGCGGAGGCCCGAGATCGGCCGTTTACGGGGGCTTTTCTACTATTGCGACAAACATTATACGCGGGGGCACATCTGCAGTAAGCCGCAACTTTTTATGATTAGTGATGCTCGCGAGGTTGGCGACACGGTCCATGTAGATGAACCGCCTAAGATGACATAAGGTATTATTCAAGCGAAAATCTCGTTTTTGGCAATCTTGGGTACTATTCTTCCTAAACTTTAAGGTTGTAGGGAAAGATCAAGGCTAAAGATGTGGTGTTGGTGGATGGGGGAAGTACTCGTAATTTTATATCTCAAGCATTGGTAGATCAACTGAGACTTACGGTAGATTATGATGTGATGTTTGAAGTGGTGGTTGCTAATAGTGACACGCTCGTTTGTGCCGACCAGGTCCGGAACCTCAGGACTGTCTTTTCGGGTTATACCGTCACTACCGATTTTTTTTGTTTTACCCGTAGTAGCTTCCCCGGTCGTCCTAGGGATTCAATGGCTGATAACTTAGGCCCAGTTGAGATTGAGTTTCACGACCTTACTATTGGGTCCCGTATCGCCGGTTCCTCGCACAAGCTACACGGTTTGAAACGCTCCAACTTGGATGAACTAAAACCTAGTCGGTTCGCGAAAATGCAGCCCAAAAAGCCTTATCCCATGTTTCGCCTTGCGGTTTAAGGGGGGGTGGTGGATTGTTATGTGCCCAACCCCAAGCAGCCCATGCACATGAAGAAGCCAATGCGGATTTCAACGTTTTATTTTGATTGAATTGTTTATGTTAATTGTGTGCTGAAATAAAGGAACCGATGGGAATTCCCACGTTCCAAGTGTTTACGTATCTTTCCAACTTTTTAGGATACTAGGTTTGACTTTGTTTTGTTTGCTCTCTTTAAATGGGCAACCTTTCGTCACTTTAGTCTCAATATCCTCACTTTATTTCTCTCAGGCTTCTTTCTTATTTTATTCGTTATTCAATAAACTGATCGATACACAATAACATGGTACAAAATCAAATCGGAAGACAAAAAACTTTTTCAAAAATGTTTTTTACTTTTTCAAAAGAACCAAAAAGTTAAAGTTTTTTACTTTTTTAAAAATGTTGTCAGCTTTTTTACTTCTTTAAAATGTTGTCTGCTTTTTTTCTTCTATTCTTTCTAAAAGTCAAATTTTTAAAAATATAATTTTGATTAAAATCATAAATTAATTTAGTTTAAACTTTTAGAAAAGAAAATTCAGTTAGGAAAATGAAAATTAAATATTTAACAACTTTATAAGATACACTATTTATATCTCCTGCCTACATTCCCGATTACATCAAGCTCAAACAGGATCTTCAGCTTCCTAAACGTTTTCGGAATTGTTCCGCAAAACCGGTTCGAGTTTATGTGAAACAACGCCAGATCGGTCAACAGGCCGAGTTCCTCCGGTAGGTATCCGGCAATGTCGCCGTGGTTGAGGTCTATTCCGGCGACGGTTCTTTCTGAGCGATTATCCGGCGCGGGTGCACAGAACACTCCGGTGTAGCCGCACACACCAGATCCGACCCAATTAACGGTCAGATTTTGTGGATCTGAGAGTATTGCCTGCTTCCATGCTTGTAAAGCAATATACGCATTCCTCAACTTAGGGTTTTCGAACACCAGCGACGGATCCACCGTCACGTTTTCGCCTCTGTCGCCGTTCTCGTCGAGGTAGTACAGCAGCTGCCGTTGCCGGATGTACTTCACCTCGCCGTCGGTGAGCCGGCCGGTGCCGGCGACGGAGTCATCGAACAAGGAGAAAACCCTAGCAGGAGAGAATGCAAGCAGAGAAAGAAGGAGAAAGGGAAATGAAGTGAAACAGATGGTCTTTATCTGAAGGAGAAATGAGATAACAAACAAATGGTGGTCTGAGAAGATTGAATTGTTAGTATTATTATTAATAATATTTGCTTGTGAGAGACAGAGAGAGAGGGAGTGAATTTGAAAATGTGGGAGTGAACGAGGGTTTGGAGTATTTAGAGAGAGAGAGACCAGGAAGACAGACAGCTAATCACAGCTCAAAACCCACCACATTCTTTACATAAAAATGAAAATCACTTTCTAATCATTACTGACTTCATCATTATTTAACTTAACAATAAAAAAAATTGAATAATTACTTTTTTTAACTAAATTGGTATATTAATCCTATACACTTGATCTATTTATCATAACCCAAAAACTCATACTATTAGACAGCAGAAGTCAGCATATCGTAATAGCACCAGAGAAACACAAAACATAGCAAATACAAATAATAACAGGTATAATCGGAGCAAACAACAACTATAATAATAATGCAACAACACCCATAGACACACCGATAGGTAGCATGTGTTGCCATAACCTAGGACCGATCATACGCTTCCTAACACAGATCAATGATCAAAACGTACCACTTGAGTACTGACAGGAGATATCATATGGTCAAATCACATTCAAGTCAAATAGATCTAAGCTCACCAACACTGTTAAATATAGTCATATCACATCCAAGTAGGTTGATGCATGTTGGCCAATGAGGTAGCGGTGGAGTGGTTGGGGAAAAACTTGATGTTACTTGTGACATAGGATCAACTTTCACTCTTCCCATTATTTTCTGCAGCATCCAGGTGAAGGGTGAATACGGGTGGCGCCGGTTCGTCTTGGATGGGAGGCGAGGTTTTACCGGTTTTTCCACTATCGTGCCTTCGGGCGGGTGGAGGTCGGGTTTCCGTGCATCTGGGAGAGCCAAGGGGCTAGCGGCGGTCGAGTAGTCGACGTTGGCCACAGCGCCCGGTGTCATGATGGTTGACACGTCGTTGTTTGTCGTTCAAAAAGAAAAAGGTTGATGTATGTTGGAAAGACCCTTTCAACCCCTTAAAGATGATGACTAGATTATTCGTCTAGACGTGTCATCGGTATTTAAACATTAAAGTACCTTAAATTTTGTAATTGATCTTATATTAGATATCACTTTCAGCCGCGTCATTACCCCTCACGACAAACCTTCAATATTTTCCGTTAACCCAACAAACGTTCAAATACATGTTTGTACGTCAACAATAACAACAAACTTGTCTTGCCATAATGATGCAACACTTTCAACATGTCGGTTAACAGGCGCATCACCATCGAATGTAAATTTTATCAAATATATAATATAATGATAATTCTTGGGAATAGAACATACTTTAGACCCGATCACACATATTTTGACCCATCACAAAAGGTAGGTTTCCAAACTCATGTATCAGTGTTATAATTTTTCCTTGATCCCCTCCATGACGCATTGTCAGAAAAGACAATGATAAGCTTTAAGCGAACACACCTTCTCACACTCCACCACCACCAAAACTGTGATATTCTTCACTATTACCTTCTTTTTGCTTCAAGTGGCTCACTTCTTCAGTCGTCAACCTACACCAGGCCCAGCCTCCTAGATGATCTTTTTAACCTCAGTAGCATCATCGCCATTGCTAACCTCTGACTTGTTTTCAGATTCCATGTCCCTGCATTTATTGAAGTGGTGTATATATGTGTTAAAGATCCGGTTTTTTGAATGATATGATGGTTGTATCGATCATTTCAACACTATCATCAATACCAATCTAGAAATGCATCCCTTGAATTGACCCACCCGACCCCTTTTAACTTGTACAACATTTTAACCTCAGGCAATGACCATGAAAGCCTGCACAATGTTTCAACTACCACATTCTTGACTCTTCATCAAAAGTTAACCGAGTTTACAACACACATGTTGGATTTACGATGCAAGGGTAGTTTAAAAAGCAAACCGTTGATATGGTACGCGATGATCAGGAACACCATCTTCACCACGCTTATCTTCAAACCAATTTAGAACTTTCTTGCGAGGTAATTTTGTCACATGCACAATGTTGCTAATCATGGCATTCTGCATTCATGTCCAACAACCACATATTAATTTATAATTACCAATGGGGACGATACTGAAATAACAATGCTTGAAATTTTTCACTCACAGTGGGACGCTTTGATCGTCTATAAACTTGCTCAAGTGTTTCAACATGCACTTTCTTCAATCTTTTTTTAGCAGACCAGCTATTTTGCATTTGATGGACCGGGACTTCTGTGGTGGTGGGCTTGGCTTTGATTGCATCTCTTTCACTTGCCAATAGAATAGCATCCTCGGATTTGATTACAGGTTCTAATATCCTTGATTCGGCTTTATCGGGTAATGAAGCACTTAACATAAGAAGATCTGGAGGGGGGTCACGGAGTAAATCAAGAACGATAGCTCTATCAAGGCATAAGTCTGCAGCAAGATTCTTGATCTGCATCAACAAGAATTGCAACCATCTATTACATACACCGTGATTGAAAATTGTGTCACCTGAGTTGTGATAACTAATGAGTAAATAAAGTGATCAATTCAAACATGGGTTTAATTCACACTCCATGTTCTGAGAAATATTTACCATCCGAAATGAGGAAAAATGGAGTCTTTGTCTAAAGAAATGCGTTGAGAAAGGGCAGATGTATAGAACTTTTCAACGAGATAGTGCTTATTCAACTCTCTTAACATGGAATCTATTCCAAACATACATGCCATGGTTCCTTACTTCGACAGGGTACAGATATCTGAAGTTTCAACTCATAATTGCGAATTCGTAGAACCGAAAATAACCGGAAAAAAACTGAACGAGAATCTACGGTTCGGTTACGGTTTTGCATTTTATGATAACCAAAAAGAAAATTGAACCGAATAACCAAAAAAATCATTTTGTAATGTTTGTTATATATTGACTTATGACTTGTTAAGTTTATTCTTGAATGTTAAGTATTTGAAATGATTTATCTATTGCCTACAAGAAATAACAAAATTTAACATAAAATTAAATGATTTCAAAGTATTATAATAGAATATGTCTTAATAAAACCTTTGGAAAAACATAAAAATAGATTACAAGGTTAGGTTTAAGAACAATATTTAATTGAAAAGGTTAAATATAATAATTAAAATCTTGTTAAGTTTATTCTTGAATGTTAAGTATTTGAAATGATTTATCTATTGCCTACAAGAAATAACAAAATTTAACATAAAATTAAATGATTTCAAAGTATTATAATAGAATTTGTCTTAATAAAACCTTTGGAAAAACATAAAAATAGATTACATGGTTAGGTTTATGTGAACAATATTTAATTGAAAAGGTTAAATATAATAATTAAAATGTAAACATCTAAGAAAGATTCTTAAATTTTGTATTATACCTTTTACTTTTGAATCTTACGTAATTTTGTTTCAAAAACCGAACCAAACCGTTGTTAAAACGAAACCGAATGGTTTTTAAATACCGAAAGCCCAACATTTCAGTTACGATTTCGGTTTTACCATAAAACCGAACCGAACCATACACACCCCTACTGGAAATACAAGCACCAATGAACTATTTAACAGTAAATATAAAGAACACAAACTTGTATACGCTTACATTAGTCTTACGGCGTCCCTCTTTAAGGGCATAAGCCAGTCTCCGAAGCTGCCACCTTTTGAGTTCCAGTGGTCCTTCATCTTCCTCTTCGTCTCCGTCATCATCTTCAATGTCATCTCCGTCTTCATCTTCATCTTTGTTCTTCTCTTCCTCTAGTTCTACGTTACTGATTTCAAATTCTTTCTCGATTACTTCATTCACTGTTGTACCTTTTTTATTGATCACCTTCTTGTCTTTAACTCCGACATCAATTATCTCTTCCTTGGTATCGTCAAACAAACCCACTAACTCATCGTCAGCAAGTGCTTCCTCTAACTCACGTTCAAGTTTTATGATATCTTCCTCGGTTATCTCGTCATCATCATCATCAAATGATAAGCCATCGTTTTTAAGATCTTCCTCTAGCTGCTTGAAAAGTGCTTCAAATGCATCTTCTTCGATATCTTCTTCCTTGCCAATGGTATTTCGACGCAAGCCTTGCTGCAGACACACAAGGAAATTGGGGTTGTGACAGAACGCGAATGACAAAATTGAAGTAACACAATAAAATATTTAAAAAAAAACTAACTTACTTTCGAGAGACTTATTTTGATTGAACTCTCTTGTTCTCCAACCAAATTTATATATGATCCAAATGATATACCGTCTGTATTAAAAAATTATCCTATACTAACTTAAGATTGGAGGTTGCCATAATGATCTTTAATGAGGATTCCTAGCACTCATCCTCATATGAAGTCAAGCGCATAAGTTACTTTTTAGTATTTATTTAGCAACCTAAAGCACAAGATTTACCAAGCATTCTGTACATATTCGAGCTCCTAGTAATTACTAGAAGCAATTGTTTATCCAATCTCTATCTTGCTGATATCATAATTTGATACACAGGAGAAAATAAAGTTAATACATTGATCAATCCATAATTTGTCCCTATCGACTATTGTTAAACCAACATAATACTTGAAAGCTTTTAAAAAATTACTCCTTGCACAAAACAGACCCCATATTCATGAGTTCCACTTTGACACTGTTATGATAAATGGAAATGAGACCAGCAAAAATGGCCATGACAAGTGGAGGAAGGTGTGAAAAACAAACAAAAATTAGTTTGTACGATTGAAATCGACAATAACTATTCTTGTTTACATAGAAAAAAGAAGAAACCACCTCAAACCAAAAAAAAAGATTATAAACATAAATTTGGAGTTAAAACTGTCTAGCAGGATGATGATATTCCAAGATCAGAAATCACTTTTAAGTGCTTATAACCAATTTGAGTTACAAACAAAAGTCCTTATCAGTTATCACCTACTAGAAGCTTTAAACATTTGATACTAAGTTATATACAATGTCAACGTAACCATGACATCTCATTCCGAAATTTTGTCATGAAACAAATGATCATGAATCTGAGGCTTGCACAGTAGATCAATCAAGTCATCTGCTAACAAAAATCTCATCTCTAAAAGCACAGTAACTATGTACTACTTTAATTTAACATCCTACAGTCCAAAAGCCCCTTCCAAATTGCATCACTTTACCCTAGAGCTATTAACCTTCACATTGTTGTTTCATAGACGTTCACAGAACTTATATTCAACTTAATTCGAGGTCTTATACTATAAAACGCATTTAGCCCATTTAATTTTTTTGGTAATTTGATTTTTCTATAATAACTTGCTTTCATTATTTGTTTTAAAAGAAAATCTGAATATGTCACCTTGGTTATAAAATGCACACATCAGGAGCGCTGATGAGATCGCATCAGGTGATGCGATGCGCTACGATTACATGATGCGAGGATGATGCACTCTAAATTGCAAAATGCGCTCCTGATGCTCTCACATGATGTGCAAATCTTTTCTGAAATCGACCACCATAGAGTAGAATTGTACAATGTGCTTAATAAGCTTGTACAATGAGATAATGAAGTTGTTAAGTGAGTTCGTACGTAGAATACCTGTACGTTTTACATAGACTACTTGTACACATAAAAGTTCAATGCTTATTTTGGTTATATTGAACTTCTTTAATGTTACTAGAGCTATTTTTTTTTTGTATTTATTTGTTGTAAAATTTTAGTGTATAAAGTTAATAGGTGAAAATATTATCTATAAATAATTTTTCAAATAACAAACCCCTCGCATAGCATCGGCTTTTGGATCAAAACGCACATTTTAAAACCAAGTACCCCGCTGTGTGTGTGTTTTTTAATTCAAAATAGAGTGTTTAAAGTATAGTGATTGCCGGGATTGTAGTGGTGCCGTGACTAACCGAAGTATTGACCCACATCAGTATTATTATTATTGGAAGTGGTACCAATATCCGTTTTTATGGGTTTCAATCAATGTAAAACATATATTTTGAGCCGGACTTGGGTTTTCTCTCAGTAATCACCAATACCATAATGTGGAATTCACGTGGAATCCCACTAGTCATAACAAAACTAAAATTCAAGTTAATTCTACAATCAATGGAAAACACGAACCTTCTTTTTGTTGGAGGAAGCGCTGCTACGACGGCGAACACAGGAAACGACGGAGCAACGGGCCGACAGTGGACGGAGGTTTAGAGAGACAGCCGGAAGGTGGTTGGCGGTGTAGGAAGTTGAAGGAGGTTGAAACGGCATATAAAAGTGAAGGGGTGAAGAGGACGCCATGAAAATCTTGTTTGGGAAGGGCAGAAGGTGAATGACAGACATCTAATCTATAAGTTTGGGAAAGTTACATGACTGCTCCCTAAAGTTTATACAAAGTTTAAAAGTGAACGCAGAGAATTATTATTGTCTCAAACAAAACCTTTCACGGGCCTTTGGAATTGGGCCCAAAATCAATCAATTAATCATAGCCACTAATCCTACAAATATTAAAACTATTGGTAGGGTATGGAGAGGGTGAGATGTGGACACATCTTACCTCTATCTCTAAGAATAGAGAGGCTGCTTCCAGAGAGACTCCCGACACCAAAGACAAATAGGGTCCAAACCGGATGGGAAAAAACTGACATAGGCGTTGGAGGCAGTGATGTGGCGAGTCCGGAAGTGGTTTGGGTGATGATGGGACCCATTTGTTTAGTTTGAAAGAAAAAAATTATTATTTACATAATTTACAAATAGATTATATAAATTAGATTTAGATTAAACAAAAGGAAAAGTAGGTGATGAGATGAGTACTGAGGTGGAGGATTAGAGTGGTTTAGTGTTGGAGGAAAAAGTGAGTTTGGAACGGTTTTGGCATGCTGATGTGTCAAGTCTGAATTTTAGACTAGGTCCAACGTTGTGGATGCTCTTACTAGCATCTCAACTAATTAAAGTGTGAGCAAATTGTTTTTTAACGGCTAATGTTACTCGTTTACACTAATAATCTTAAACTATTTCTCTGTGTGCCTCTACCAAGTGACCTAATCCCACATTAGCAAACAAATTGGTAGGTTTGGAAAGTTTAAAATTATATATTTGTTAGTTCATAGTCTTTGATTTAAAAAATACGGTTTGATGGTTCAGTTCATGGTTTAAAACTTAGAACCCACAGTTTAACTATACTATTTATCTCTTTTTGTTTTTTCAGAACGTGCATACATATAATTCTCATAAACCATTTTTATCATTATCAAAAGTTCAACTGAAACTAATGATTTAGCATTTTTTTAAGAAAGTCGGTTCAAATAGCTAAACCAAATTGTTTTGAGCAATTCGACTGACTCAACCAGGTTTACGGGATTGATGTGCTCAGAGTAGTTTAACTTAATTAACCCTAAATTAGACACTAAGTAATACTTTAGACTCTCTAAAAACTAAACTACTGACATGCAAATGAATCTATCGACCTAGTAAAGCTAAAGTAAGTCCGGATATCGAACCCGCGAGACTCCTATTGAAAACATGAACTAGACTTGATTACTTATTAATGGGAGAGAATGTAGCTAAAGCTGAGGCAGAGTTTGAGAACCTTGTGTCTGATGATGAAGTTGTTGCAAATGAAGTTGAGCAAGAACAACAACAAGCACCTCAAAATGAAGAACCCGTGAAGCAGGTACCCATGATCCGCTGAAAGACTTGCTGAGATTTTACAATCCTTGCAAGGTAGTATTGGGAATCCTCCTCTCACATTACTCTCTGCAGCTGTAGGGGAAGTACCCGATGAAGAAATTCCCGGTACTAGTCTAACTACAAGAAAAAGGAAGCGAAGAGATCCAGACCATGTGTCATCGATAAATTATGCCATGTTTCAATACAAGTTGACCCAATAATTACCGAGAAGAATGTTACTAAAGATCAATCACAGTTTCCACCCAACATACCATAAGTTCAGCTAGAAAAGGAAGGTTTTGGGCAAGAACCCTTTACATCAAATATTCCTGAAAGTTCAAGTGGGGCTCTTGTTGATGAACCAGGAAGATCAAGCAGAATTCCGACTTGCTGAAGATGATTTTATTCGAGATAGTGGAAAAATGCCCATCATTGATGATTTTAGTGATGATGATGATGATGTTGATGTGGTTGGCCTGAAGAGAAAGGTTGCAGTCTCGAGCAAGATTCTATAATTAAAGGTGCATCATTACTCTTGAGGACAAGATGGAAGATAAAGACAGTAGAATTGAGCAGGAGATGTTACAATGTTGATCTCATTGGTATATGATTTGAAAGGTGAAATGAGAAGAAGTTCGGTGAGAAATTTGCTGATGAAGGAGATAAAGAAACGTAAGAAGCAAGAAGAGAAATCACTCCTGAAGAAAAGGCTCACCTTGATATTGAAAGAGAAGCTACTCTCCAACAATACTTAGACACTCCTCACAATAAAAAAGAAACCAAATCAATCATATAAGAAGAAGAAATAAATAGTTGTGATGAAGAACCAGAATCTTCTTGAATCTAACTTGAATCCACTGGATCCAAGTGAGGTTCTAGAGAGATTTGTGGTTGACATTGGTGAAAGTATGTATGACAAGGTTGGTAACAAGTTTGGGATCGTGAGCTGGAGACTTGATCATGACAAAGATATGTGGATGATTAACAGAGCCAATCACGAAGTGGAGTATTACAAGACACAAGCTACTTTTGATTCACTAACTCAATCTGATCTAAAAGAGTTGATAAAAGTTCCATATGCTGATAGTCAAGTTGATGGAAAGGGTTAGGCATTATTTTTAAAGCTAGAGCGTGAAGTTAGAAGTTGGGTTTCCTACTATGAAGACGGCTCATACCTATTTGAAGAGTGCTCATGGAGTTCATAATCCAGATACTGGTAAACCTTTGAAGATAGTGATGTGGCTTCTAACTTGTCACACCCCAACCGATGGCGAAAAATCGGAATGAGACGAAATAGATTGCTCGAGACATCATAACACTATTTGTGACAATATTAAATTCAAAGATTCTTTTTATAAACCAAATACAACATAATTCAAGTACAACAATTTAACAAAATTACAACACAAAAACCCAACATTCTAGGTGCATTTCTAAGTCGTCCCTACTGAATTCGTCATAATCAACATCTCTAACCTGCAACATGTTAAAATATAGTTCAATACAAAAAGTATTGGCGAGTACACAAGTTTAAGTACATAGCATAAGTATAAAATAGTTTACTCAAATCCACATGGCAATTATATACAAGGTAAGTTAGCATGCAATACTAATTGTCAAACCTAAGTGTCCACAAGAATTAAGTGTCCCTCGTCACACAAAGTAACGAGACTAAAGTATGAATAAGAATAAGAATCAGCTTAAGCTTAACAATACCCCGACGGGCAGTGTGCTACTCCTATAGCGCTATATATGTTAAGTTGGGGCTAGCTAAGTTAATGACAAAAGGCATGTATGAATCTAGCATGGACCTAAGCATAACAATAAGCATGTATAACGGATCGAGTGTATAAAGCATGTAGTGTGTGTATTCGTGTATTTTGTAAGTTAACATGTTACAACCCAAATTGTGTAAAAAGGGAAATGGGTCAAGTGTACTCATGGTTTTGCAAGCTTCCACTTGGTAATTTCCTTGAAGAGTTTGGAGAGTTGGAGGATCACCGAGTTATTCTACAAGAGGAAAACTGTAACATTCATTGTAAAACGGGTTCTAAAACCCGCTCCGTTTAATAATTCAAGTATATGAATGAAGTTTATTACGTATTTATGTTTAAATTCGTTATATAAATTACATTAAATAATAAATAAATCGAAAGGGTTAAAATAATGAAGATAATAAATAAAATTAATAATAACATTAATAAATAAACTGAAAATAATAAAAACAAAAAAATAAATAAATAAAGAGTGACCACGGGTTTCGAACCCTCTGTTTCAATCACACACTTCGCCAGAAACCTGCTTTATCTCCGGGAAACATCACCGGAGAATTTCGGTTCACGTCTGATAGGTATGATCATTTGATCCTTCTTCTCTTATCATTCAATTAATTAACAATGGTGAATTATCTAACAATATTCTGTTAGTCGGTCGGGTATGGTTCTGGGTTTTAACATGAAGAAGATGAAGTTGTGTTAGTATATTAGTATAATTAAAATCGGTAATAAAACCGAGTTAGACACACAGTCCAGTGGTGGACTGTGTGCAATATAAACAAGCACACTCGGGTTCAAGTCTCACACGTTTCCACTTCCTGAATTAAATCAACACTTTTTAATACTTGATTAGACCAACATCCAGTAAGTGTATAAGTTTAATTTAAATTCTAAATATTCTGGGTTAGTCACATAGCCCAGTTGGTAGGGCTGTGTGTAACATGTATAGAGGGCGCGGGTTCGAGTCTGTTTGCGTGCAGCGGTTCGTTAATATAAAAAACCTTTTAAAATAAATAAGATTATGATTTAACCCAGTTAGTATATATATAATTAAAATCTAGATTATTTCGGGTTAGACACGTAGCTCATTTGGTAGAGCTGCGTGCATGTATACGAGAGGTCACGAGTTCGAATCCCACACGCTGCGAATAATATATAAAACGGCTGGTTCGATCCCCATAAAGGGGTATATTTTTTAATAACTCTTTTCTTTATCGTCTCCGAAAATCCCTAAAAATATATATATAAATAAGACCTTTTTAAGCTTAAAATTTGTAATAAATACTATAAAAATAGACTTAAAAGTCTAATAAAAGGCATTAAATAAAAATATTAATTGCAAATAAAAGAAACATATTTACCGAATTATTACGTGATTATTTAGGTTAGTTTTTCTCGTCGGTTGGAATCTATAATCGTGCGCGTTCGTTATCAACTCAAGAAACGCACCAACTGTGAGTGATTCTTACAAACTTCCCCCTTTTATTCATGTTTTGGGGTGTATCATGTGTCGTTTATTTATATCGTTTATTCAAACACTTGTGCTACTACCATTATATGATCTAACGTGTTATGTAATATTTGGTTTATTGTTATATGTGGTTACATTTTCTCATTTCAGTCAAGCATTCACATTAGGCCCATCAGTTCCTCGTTGGATACGAGTAGAGCATCGCGTTGCCTAATAAGATCGGCTTCGTTTGATTGAGCCTTGATCTCATATCACATCATTTATCATGCTTATGTGTACATTGCTAGATGTTTATGTGGTTTGTGGATAGTTTACATATACGTTTGCTCATGCTTGGTTATGCACATTTTTATTAAATTAATCAACATAATTATTTCTTTCAAATGATTAAACGGGATTCACTCACCAACTTTTGTTGACCCAAATCTCTAATTTTACACATGATACATGTGAACAGGTTGAAGCAAGGAACACATAGGAATTCGCCTTAGAAGAAAAATAAAGAGTTCTTGAATGTTGTGTTTAGAACATTTTGTGCTTGTATGGTTTATGTGTTTTTGGAATTTTCTCCTTTTAATTTGGATTAATAAATATGAAAATTTATTATAGTAAATGTCATGAGCTTTGATGAAAACCTAATCATGCCCCGACTACCATTTCCGCTACGGGTTAGGGTGTGACAGATTGGCATCAGAGCTTTTGACTATAGGGATATAGGATATGTTATTAGACCCTTAGAGCCTATACTATAGTTGATTAGATTTTAATTGCTTACATGTTAATTGGTTACATGCAAACTCATGATGTTTACTTGTCTTACATTTATCTCACACACAAATGCATGCAAGCGCACTCACTACTACATGATCTTGTGTGATAATCAATGTGATATACATATTGTTAATATAACATGCCTATATATATATACGCATTGCGCACGTCTCAATTTTCACATATTTGAACATCTTTCATGCTTTCTTTCTCAAAATTTGTGATATTTTCATTTTTCAATCTCATCAAAGTGAGTTCTATGACGGGCATGTAGTAACAGGAAGGGTACAAGTACCGGTAGTCAAAACGTCCTGTCTAGGATTGGCATTCGTATAAATCCAATATAATGGACCAGTTTGCCTACCTGGGAACTAACGATAAGAGTACGAAGGACCTATTAGGCCAAAGCATGCCACACCAAACGTTGTGTGAACTAACCCCACTTTGAGCTGTCCCTGTGCCTACACCTGGACAACCTCCGACTTTATACCTCGCAATCATGTTTTACGATTTTCATTCGGGTGATGCAAGTGTTAACAAGCCAACACCAATGTGAACTCTACAAAGCTCAGAAGTCATGAGGGCCCACATGACTACCTAGGCCAAGTATGAGGGACATATGGGGGTCCAAACATGATCAAGGCCCAAGACATCCAATGGATGTAGTGAATTTATTTTTCTCAATTATTTGTGAATGTTAATTTCTAAACGCAACACATGACACCAAAACGTTAAACTCATAATCTCGTCACATATTTCCTGTAGATGTCTTCTAGGGACTCTCGAGGAGGTAGGAGATCAGGAAGATCCGGCAAGCGCATGGCTCCTCAAATAGCCCAACAAATGGCCAACGTAATTCCGACATTGTGATTCAAGCTCAGCAGGCCCTCGCCGCTAATCCTGTCAACCCAATCAACCAAGAGGGTCAAAATGTTGTCAACTCTCCCGCAAACGCCACCAAGTGCACCTACAAGCACTTCAACTCATGTGACCCTCCAAAGTACGAAGGTACTGAAGGGGTTACTGCTCTCCTTCGTTGGTTTGAAGAGATGGAGAGTACCTTCCTCAACTGTGATTGTCCCAACGACCGCAAGGTGCGTTATGCTACTGGTCGTCTATATGGGGTAGCACTCACATGGTGGAATGCGGAGAAAGGCAGACGAGGCGTCGAAGCCGCTGTAGCCCTAACTTGGGAAGAATTAAGAGAATTCATGACCAGACGCTTCTGTCCAAGAAGTGAAATTAAGAAGTTAGAAGATGAGTTTTATTTCTTGAAACAAAAGGAGGGAGACCATATAACCTACAACAAGAGGTTTCTTGAGTTGAATCAAATGGTTCCCAACTTGTTCACTCCTTTATACCTTTTGATTGAGCACTACATTCGGGGTCTTCCCTCGAAAATTCAAGACTCTATGATGAGTACTACGCCTGCAACTTTGGAGGCAGCAATGGAGCTAGCTACTGAGCTCACTGAAAATCGTATCAGGAATGGGGATTTCAAAGACGAGAAGAAGAAAGATAAGACACCTGCTAAAACCCCTACCTCAACCCAAACTGGATCCTCTTCTCGATTCGCTGGCAAGAGAAAGCGAAATGGGAAGAACTTTACTGTCATAAATCAACCAACTCAAACCAATCAACCCATTGCCGCCGCTCCAATCACAGAAGTAGCACCCACACCATTTAAGATACAGTATACGGGACCTCACCCAAAATGCAACCAATGTCAATATCACCACCCTCCCAAGAACCCATGTCTTCACTGCACAAGTTGTGGTTGTGCAGGTCATACAATCCAAACCTGTCGCGTTCTTCAAAGACCAGCCCGCAACCAACCTCAAGCCCAACCAAATAACCAAGTGGTAGGCCAAGCCCCCTACTAACAACCTCTACTATTACCACCTGCTCAACCAATGGCTCAACCTTTCTACCAACCCAACTATCCTATGATGTCGCCCGTCAGAGCTTATTACAATTGCGGTGATCCAACCCATTTCCGCAACACCTATCCGCGTTTGGTAAACATCATAAATACGCAAGCCCAAGCTAACCCTGTGAACCAAGCCAACCCGCCAGCTAGAGGAAGAGCTTTTAACATCAACGCCAACCAGGCTAGAGCGGATAATAACGTGGTTAACGGTACGTTTCTCATTAACGGTAGTTATGCATCTATACTTTTTGACACTGGTGCGGATAAGAGTTTTGTGTCTTTAGAGTTTGAATCTATTCTTGGTTTACTCGCGTTAGTCTAGCCGAATCATTTACAGTGGAAGTAGCAGACGGCGAACCTATTACGTTAGACTCCATCATTCGTGATTGCACTCTTACTTTCAATGATCACGATTTTCCAATTGATCTTATTCCTATGAAGTTGGGTAGTTTCGATGTCATCATTGGTATGGACTGGCTTAGTCAGCATCGTGCTAAAGTCGTTTGTTATGAAAAATTTATTCGAATTCCTCTCGCCAATGGTCAAACTCTTCGTATTTTTGGCGAAACCCCATCCAAAGGACTTAAGTTGATGTCATGCCTTCAAGCTCGAAGATACCTTCGCAAAGACTATATAGCATTCTTAGCGCACGTTGTTAAGAAAGAGGGCAAGGAGAAGAAACTCGAAGACATTCCGATTGTTAAAGAATTCCCTCAAGTTTTTCCCGACGACGTTTCAGAACTTCCTCCTGTGCGAGAAGTCGAATTTCGAATTGATCTTGTACCTGGTGCCACACCAGTTGCAAAATCTCCATATCAGTTAGCCATATCTGAAATGCAAGAGTTAGCTAGCCAGCTGCAAGAGCTAACTGACAAGGGATTTATACGTCCTAGCTCATCACCTTGGGGTGCGCCGGTTCTTTTCGTCATGAATGTGTATTGATTATCGAGAGCTCAACAAGCTAACCATCAAAAACCGCTATCCTTTACCTCGCATCGATGACCTTCTAGATCAACTTCAGGGTGCCACCTGTTTCTCGAAAATCGATCTTCGTTCTGGTTATCATCAGCTTAGAGTACGTGAAGAAGATATTCCGAAGACTGCCTTTCGAACTCGCTATGGTCACTACGAATTCATGGTCATGCCTTTTGGTTTGACCATGCTCCCGCCATTTTCATGGATCTAATGAATAGGGTGTAAACCCTACCTCGATCGTTTTGTTACTGTCTTCATCGATGATATCCTTATTTATTCCAAGACCAAATCAGATCATGAGCGACATCTTCGACTTATCCTAACACTTTTGAGAACCAAAAAGCTCTACGCTATGTTTTCGAAATGTGAATTCTGGTTAAAAGAAGTTCAATTTCTTGGTCACGTCGTCAACGACAAAGGAATTCATGTCGACCCTGCAAAGATTAAAGTAGTGCAAGAACCGCAAGCTCCACGCACTCCTACCGAAGTTAGATCATTCCTCGGTTTAGCTGGTTATTATCGACGCTTCATTGCCAATTTCTCTCGTATTGCCTTACCACTCACAGCCTTGACTCATAAGGGCAAGCACTTCATTTGGGGGCCGCAGGAAGAGGCTTTTCAAACCTTGAAACAAAAGCTTTGTGATGCACCTATCCTCACTCTCCCTGAAGGTTGTGAAGACTTTGTGGTCTATTGTGACGCATCAGGATAGGACTAGGGTGTGTCTTAATGCAAAGAGGAAAGGTGATAGCCTACGCCTCAAGGCAACATAAAGTTCACAAGAAGAATTACAATACCACGACCTAGAACTCAGAGCAGTCGTGTTCGCTATAAAGATATGGAGACATTATCTCTATGGTACAAAGTGTGAAATTTACACTGACCAAAGAGCCTTCAACATAACTTCAATAAAAAAGAGTTAAACATGAGACAACGATGATGGGTCGAACTCTTGAATGATTATGATTGTGAAATCCGTTATCATCCTGGTAAAGCCAATGTTGTGGCTGATGCTCTTAGCCGAAAAGAGTATGCTAATTCTATTCATCTTCTGTGTTCTCAAATCGTAACGGATCTTCAAAACCGCATTCGCGCAGCTCAACATATTTCTGTCACGGAAAATGATGTACGAGATGAATTGTCTTGTGGAGCCGAAACCAAGTTAGAATCCAAGTCCGATGGTATCCTCTACTATCTAAATTGTATTTGAGTACCTGATCGCGACAATCTTCGTACTTTTCTCATGAATGAGGCTCACAAAACATGATACTCTATACATCCAGGTGCTGATAAGATGTATCAAGACCTACGATACTCTTACTAGTGGCCTGGCATGAAGAAGGATATCACCATTTTTGTCTCTAAGTGCCTCACATGTTCTAAGGTTGAAGCTGAACATCAAAGACCTTCAGGATTACTCGTTCAACCTGAAATACCTGTTTGGAAGTGGGGAAACATAACCATGGATTTTATTACCAGGTTACCTCGTACTTCCAGTGGGCATGATACGATCTGGGTTATCATTGATCGTCTTACCAAATCAGCTCATTTCATTCCAATTCGCGAAGATTATAAGAATGAGAAGTTAGATCGTATCTATATTGATGAAATCGTAAGTCGACACGGTGTGCCTTTAAGTATTATTTCTGATCGAGATGGACGTTTTACTTCACGAGCATGGCAAGCCGTGCAATCAGCGTTAGGTACACGCTTAGATCTCAGCACCACTTTTCATCCTCAAACTAATGGTCAATCTAAACGTACCATAGAAACTCTTGAAGACATGTTGCGAGCATGTGTCATCGACTTCAAGGGCAATTGGGATACTCATCTACCATTAATTGAATTTTCATACAATAACAGCTATCATTCGACCATCGGTATGGCTCCTTTTGAAGCATTATACGGTCGTAAGTGTCGATCTCCTGTATGTTGGCACGAAATCAGTGAAGCACAAATCAGTGGACCTGAATTGATCCAAGAAACAACCGATAAGATTCTTCAAATCCGCAATAATCTTCTAGCAGCCCAGAGTCGTCAAAAGAGTTACGCTGATAAACGACGAAAGCCACTTGAGTTTTGTGTTGGCGGTCAAGTACTTTTGAAAGTATCACCATGGAAGGGAGTGGTTCGTTTTGGACAAAAGGCAAGCTAGCACCACGCTACGTGGGACCATTCAAAATACTCGAGAGAGTTGGTCCTGTAGCCTACAAGCTTGACTTACCAGAAGAACTCAACAGGATTCATCCCACGTTCCATGTATCAAACTTGAAAAAGTGCCTTGCCGACGAAAATCTCCATATACCGTTAGAAGATATTCATATTGATGAATCAATGCATTTCGTTGAACGACATGTAGAAATCATGGACTTCGGTGAAAAGCGTTTAGGACGAAGTCGAATTCTGATAGTCAGAGTGTGTTGGGAGTCAAAACGAGGACCTGAGTTTACTTGGAAACGTGAAGACTCAATGCGTGCAAAATGCCCGTATCTCTTTCAAGTTACACCTACTACTACTTAAATTTCAGGATGAAATTTCAAAAAGTAGGGGATACTGTAACATTCGTTGCAAAACGGGTTCTAAAACCCGCTCCGTTTAATAATTCAAGTATATGAATGAAGTTTCGTTACGTATTTATGTTTAAATTCGTTATATAAATTACATTAAATAATAAATAAATCAAAAGGGTTAAAATAATGAAGATAATAAATAAAATTAATAATAATATTAATAAAAATTGAAAATAATAAAAACAAAAAATAAATAAATAAAGAGTGACCACGGGTTTTGAACCCGGGTCTTCACTAAACTGGCACACACAACACACCACTGAGCTACACACACATCTGAATGTATCTTAAAACAAATAAATTACCAAAGCAAACCACTAAAATCAGTTCAAAATTACCGCCCAGCAGCGATTGTAACCCCCATCAATCATCAATTTTCCGTTTCATTTTTGTTTAAAATCGAAGTTACTGCTTTCCAATTATGTGTTATGTCTAAATCATAGCCTAATTCAGTTACAAATCATTGTGGCAATCAAACTTGTTGACCGAAATCGGTTGAAACCAAATTCCGAAATTAAACCCACACTCATCTATAAATAGGGATTCTTGCATCCTTGTTGAAATCGCCACTCTCAATCACCCTCTAAAACTCTCAGTAGAACCCTCTGTTTCAATCAAACACTTCGCCGGAAACCTGCTTTATCGCCGGGAAACATCATCGAAGAATTTCAGTTCACGTCTGATCGGTATAATCATTTGATCCTTCTTCTCTTATCATTCAATTAATTAACAATAGTGAATTATATAACAATCTTCTGTTTAATCGGTCGGGTATGGTTCTGGGTGTTAACATGAAGAAGATGAAGTTGTGTTAGTGTATTAGTATAATTAAAATCGGTAATAAAACCGGGTTAGACACACAGTCCAGTGGTGGACTGTGTGCAATATAAACAAGCACACCTGGGTTCGAGTCTCACACGTTGTTTACTTCCTGAATTAAATCAACATTTTTTAATACTTGATTAGACTAACATCCAGTAAGTGTATAAGTTTAATTTAAATTCTAAATATTCTGGGTTAGTCACACAGCCCAGTTGGTAGGGCTGTGTGCAACGTGTATAGAGGGCGCGGGTTCGAGAATGTTTGTGTGCAGCGGTTCGTTAATATAACAAACCTTTTTAAATAAATAACATTATGATTTAACCCAGTTAGTATATATAATTAAAATCCAGATTATTTCGGGTTAGACACGTATCTCAGTTGGTAGAGCTGCGTCAGATTATTTCGGGTTAGACACGTAGCTTAGTTGGTAGAGCTGCGTGCACGTATACGAGAGGTCACGAGTTCGAATCCCACACGCTGCAAATAATATATAAAACGGCTGGTTCGACCCCCATAAAGGGGTATATTTTTTAATAACTCTTTTCTTTATTTTTCTCCAAAAAATCCCTAAAAATATATATAAAAATAAGACCTTTTTAAGCTTAAAATTGGTAATAAGTACTATAAAAATAGACTTAAAAGTCTAATAAAAGGCATTAATAATTGCAAATAAAAGAAACATATTTACCGAATTATTACGTGATTATTTAGGTTAGTTTTTCTCGTCGGTTGGAATCTATAATCGTGCGCGTTCGTTATCAACTCAAGAAACGCACCAACTGTGAGTGATTCTTACAAACTTCCCCCTTTTATTCATGTTTTGGGGTGTATCATGTGTCGTTTATTTATATCGTTTATTCAAACACTTGTGCTACTACCATTATATGATCTAACGTGTTATGTAATATTTGGTTTATTGTTATATGTGGTTACATTTTCTCATTTCAGTCAAGCATTCACATTAGGCCCATCAGTTCCTCGTTGGATACGAGTAGAGCATCACGTTGCCTAATAAGACCGGCTCCGTTTGATTGAGCCTTTGTCACACTCGGTCGTAACGGAAGCGCAAGTGTGTGACTATAGGTAATCATTGCATCCAATTTAGTAAACAATATTAAATAACAACGATGTCATGCCATTACCTTAAGTTTAATTACTCATTTACAACTTTCAAAAGTGAAATCACATTATCTGTCTCAGATTACCACTTACAAACATAGTTTAAAAACACATTGTTCCAAAATAGACATTGTTTCCATCACAAATTCATATTGAGGCTTTGACCTCTATATACCTAAACGAGGTTTGGATATAAAAGACAAACCCTCCAAAAGGTAGTACATCATTGTCTTGACTAATTCCCATACCCAGGTCCTATCACCAGCTCATGCCTTGCGTCCTGAAATACATGTAATTTTAAAAAGTCAACATAAAGTTGGCGAGTTCATGTAGTTTAATGTTTTCGTATCAAAATGTCATCCTTGAAAACGTGTATTGAAATCCAAGTATGTTATTAGCATCAATGAGTTATTTAAGGATTTATCAGTGTGTCGTGAGCACCTTGACATACTTGTTCCATAAGTAAGTAACCAAACCGAGACTACTTTGACATCATTGGGATCACAAAAGCACTCCGAAGGGTATACCAACTAGGAGTGGAACGGGTCTCAAACTCAATAGATCTACTTCTTTTGCACCTTGGTCACTAAGTGATTAATGGTTACTATTGTCATCATCCTACTTACGCACAGTGATCTGTTATCTACTAACCCATAACTAACGTACTGTTTTGACATGACATGTATTTCCGCTCGATAGTTTAAAACAAAACTTGAAATTGAAAGGAGGGACATGAACTCACAGTTTTTGCGTTCCATTAAGTCGTACTATTTATCGATCGGTGTCTGCAACGTATGTAACCTACACGCGTATTGGTTTCATTAGACACCTAGGTCTCAATGGACCTTGTACTCGTTGTTCATCTTGAATTCTTGTAATGTATTTCTTTGTTATGATTGAACAACTTATAATGTTATCCTAGTGTTGGTAGTTTGTTTGTTCGATTAATATTGTTATATATATTTCTTAAAAAATATATATATTATTGTTTTCAAATCATGTGTGAACTGGGCCTTGCCCTTCACATGTCAATCTGTCACACCCTCAATTTCCACTTGCGGAGTTTTACCGCGAGGCGTGTGAACAAACCAGAATCTGAGACACTAGTAACTTCGAACGACTCTATATGATTCGTTTATACGTTTTCCGAAAACATTTGTTTAACCATTCATAGTTATTTTCAAATTGTTTTAGTTTGGTTTCAAAGTTTAGCGGAAGCATTAGTTTCAAAGTTGAGCGGAAGCATTAAAGTAAAGTAAAGTAACGGGCGCCAACATAAACGCCAAAACTAAAGAAAAACCCAAACAATATTCGTAAATGAGACTCGATAAAAAGATGTCTTGATCAATGCAAGTGAGTGCACCTAGAGCTCCTAGCGTCCTGAGAAACATGTAAAGAAACAAGTGTCAACATTAAAGAAGAGTGAGTTCACAGGTTTTTATAAGTTCATTAGTTCGGTTAAAAGTTTGTTTCCCCCGTTATCCCTAACCCGGGATAACGATTTAGTTCCATTATTCCTAACCCGGAATAATAATGATGGTTCCATTATTCCTAACCCGGAATAATAATGATGGTTCCGTTATTCCTAACCCGGAATAATAATGATGTCGGTTCGTAATTAAGTTTAATGTTAACATGTAGGTAGCGAGCCTAAAGTTACGTCACATAAGTGTTCGTGATCGAAGCTGACTGTTGTGCCTCCGTGTTGCTAGGCCTATCACTGACCATGGCGAAAGTTAGGCCAAATTAATCACCCGTTGAACATACCCGGTCGGCTAGCGCGACTAGCTCGGGTGGGGCTTGTCGGGCCCAGTAGTACTACTTATAATTTTCCCGCTATCTAACCCAATACTAACGATCCGAGAGTTTGTCGAGGACTTCCGTGATATAGCTGCTTAGTGACCATAACGTACATTAACATTAACTTAGTTACCGAGTAGTTTAACGACGTTAATTTCGCATAACGTAAAAAGATAGAGTTATAGAGTGTATACATGTTTCTCCCCCTGTTGTTTGAAACCGGATAAAATAGGGGCCGTGAACTCACCTTTAATTGCTCGGTTAGTGTAACACAAAAGTAGCAATTGATGGGACCGCTAATTGCGTCATAACATGTCAACCGATTTAAAGTTAGTGTGTGAACACACGGATACAAAACCCTACGCATAATTTACACACAGTGCGGCACGCATAATAACAATTCGAAAACACAATCATGCATGCAAAGTATCATCATACCAAAATAGTGATCAAACCAACTTGTCATAAACACATATCAATTCATACAACACTTTTGTTCACACAAAAGCAAATTATCATGTTTCAGCTTGTACGCTCATAACTGGGCTGTTTTCGAGGATTTTTATAAAATAGTTCCAATGTTCCAAAAATTCCAATTTTTTTACAGGAGATGTCAACTAAAATGTAGAATTTTATGTAAATTTTTCAAGTCCTAACACTTTACCAATTATTCATAAACATTTATATACTAGGCTGCAGTCAGATTCGTCGCTTTCTGACTGCAGTCCACGGGAGAAATTATTTAAAAATCATCGTTCATCCAATTAACAAAATTCCAGTGGGAGTTTCCCGGAAATTCCCGTCTCCAGTTTCTGTACAAATTTCGTGCCCAAGCCTCTACAGATTATGAGATCCGACTCGATAAACAGCTAACAAATTTTCAGAATTTACACAGCTTCAGTTACTGCACTTAAATGACCACTTAAAAATATCAAACGAGCTCAGAAAAATATGAATCTAGCGCCATTAGAAGCGTTTTTCAAAAATATACGTTTTAGGCTTCAGAAAATCCCCTTTTCGATAAATAATTACCAGGTTACAGCCAATTGAAGTTGGCTGTAAATACCATTCAGCAACCTGTTTTCGACTTTCATCACAATAGAACACGCTTAAACGATCAAGACTCTAATTAACAATGATCAAGAACAAGTTTATTTGTCATATATCATTATGTACATCAATACCCATGCAAACCCTAATCATATGATATGATTTTTATCACAAAAACGTAGCCTATGATTTTTGTATTCATCCAAGCATCACAATCGCAAAAACTCGCACAATCAACCGAACTAAACATAAATCATAACACTTTTCATAACAATGATTCAAACAATACACACAATCATGATCAAGATTTCATAAACCCTAATGTAATTTGCACAACAATTAAAATCCTAACCTTGATACGATGAAGATTAGCGAACCGGGAACGAGATTGGAATCAATCGGGGATCGAAGAAGTTGCGACCGTGAGAGAGGGGAGGGGGCTGCCGTCGGTTTTCCTTGTAGCTAGGGTTTCTTGATTTTTTTTTTTTAAAAACTTAACCCATGCATACTTGTATATATATAGTGCAAGGGAAAAGAAGAAAAGGAGAAGGGTGGGGGTAGGCTTGTGGCCGCAAAAGGGGGGGGGGGTTTGGTTGGGTAACTTGGGCCTCAAGTTTAGGCTAGTTACTTGGGCCACAAGGAAGTGAGGTCGACACGTTTCGCGGCTCGGTTCGGTTCGGCTATTTATTTAATATATATTTTTTTTATAAACTAATAATCGCGAAATCAAAACATGATATAATAATTCACAAAACTTATAAACGTCTAATAACACATAGCACGTAATTCACACGATGAGTTCACAAAGTTAGCGTAGTTATTGCGAGCGTGTGATTTAAATTCTCCGAATCAAATTTGCGCAGGAATGAATAACCGTGAAGTAGTGCGTTTAAGATACCTGAAAACCGGGATGTCACAATTGGGTCTAGCTCATGTCATCTATGTCTTTGGGCCTAGCCTATGTTTTCTTGTCATTGGGCCTAGCCCATGTAATTTATGACATTGGGCCTAGCCCATGTATTTTATGTCTTTGGGCCTAGCCCATGTTATTTATATCTTTTTAGGCTTTTATTAGTTTTGGGACTTGTCCATAAATATTATGGAATTGGGCCTTGTCCAAGACTTTACAATTTGGGCCTAGCCCACATTATATTATAAAAACCCATTTTCTTATTATTTACTTCTAGCTTTTTATATTTTTAACTTTCCGGATTTTTGATTTCGATAACATATATATATGTTGAATGCCTAAATATATATTTAGACTCGTTGTCGGCGTCGTTTATTACATGTTCGTTTTTGTCGAGAATCGCCCGTTGTCGTAATGACCTTTCGTGCCGGCGATTCACCCGTTGGAATTCGACACGACGGTGTAGTCTTGAATGTTTGCCTATTGTTCGCATCATTTCGTTTGTCCGATTATTGTTTCGACGCTTTTCAAGAATATATTTGTTATGTTACCAATACTTAGCGTATTGATCAAGTGTTTGTATTTTGTATATGGTGGGGTATTTTTATTGTGAATACCCTAAGTTTCTAATACATACAAATACATACACACAAGTATACATACAAATTTATTGGTAACAAATGTATAAATATATACTTGTATTATTTTCCAAGTAGAAATATATATTTGTAAAAAGCGTTTATTTTTACTTATAAATATATATTTATAACTTTGTTAAACACTTGGCCATTTAGGGATAACCCTTGTCATTAGAGTCTACTTAATGACGATTTAAGTTACTAATCGCGTTTAGTCCCACTAATCACCCCACTAATCATGTCTTAATCGCGTTAGATTTTTAGAAAATTTCGCCATAGTTTCCCCTAAACTATGGCGTTTCCACGTTTTAAAAACGTATTTAAAACCTGTTTAAGCTCATAATCATCATCAACAATCCATCTAATATTTATTTTACATTATAAATCTATCATCATCCATGACTTTTTATTGTAACAATACTTGTAAATCAAGAGGGTTTTCAATATTTATTAACCCTTTCAAATCACTACTTTAGCATGTTGTTTTAATCAAGTCCATGCATTTAACCCCTTGATTACTACACATTTTTAAGGTGATTACAACTTAAATACAAGTGTTTACTTCTTATAAAATCATTCATATGCATAAAAATTATCTTTAAGTTGTAATATTTTTCATGGATGATGTAGTTGATGATCTTGTTTAGATTTAAACCTTATCGTGTTTAAATCTTCATTTTTAAGCTAAATCACACAAGATCATCCAACTTTTATATCATACTTTAACACAAACAACTTCAACATCTTAACTAACTATCATATAAACATATAATCAACACAAAATAAACAATATTTAGTGTAATTATTATGTTGTGTGTTAGGGTTTTTGGTTTATCTTTTCTTAATTTTCAAGATGATCAACTTGTACACTAATAATCTAAGCATAAAAATAAGCTAGATTATGGAGGAGTTTAGCTTACAAAGGGTGCAAAAGTTTCTTGATGATTATGGAAGAAAATGAAGCTCTTTAGGAAGCCCTAATGATCTCCATCCTTACTAGCTACTTTAGTAGACTTGATTAGGCTTTAAAGTGTAGATGTTGTGGTGTTTTAGGGTGGCACAATGGTGGTTCAAGGTGGTGGTGGTGGAGTAGTGAGATGGAGAAGGCAAGGAAGGGTGTTTGCAATTTTTTTGTAAAGGAAAATGATAAGTATTTAGTGTAAGGCATCATATATATTCATCATTCATCATTCATCAAGTCCATCCCTAATCTAACACCATACTTCGAATATCTTAATTTTCAACAAAATCAAGTGGCATGGGGCCCACTTATGACCGTGAATTGGAGGGGGTGGGTAAAGTGTAACTTATAATTTTTATACATGTTAAAAAGTGTAAATATTTTGGTACTTTGGCTAAGTATGGTGATTAGGGTTAATGATCTAGCATCTTAAGCATAAGACTTGAGTTTAGGGTGTATTTACATGGTATTTAATCCACATGATCCCCCAATATAAGTTTCGGATGATGGATACGCCGCTAGATCGCTCATCGTCGTAATAATCGCTAATAAACGAAACTATTTATTTAGTACCGGAAGCTTTTGTTTTCTACCACCGCAATTAATATGGTGTCTACTTTGTGCATTTCCGATCCAAAAATATGTATGACTAGTTCGTTAGACGAATATACAATGAGTTATGATGGCCGACATGTCTTTCGTTCGATCGACATCGGCACTTTTATGTTCCGCCGTCGAACTTTTCTGAAAGTTGTGTTTCTGTGACCTCATGTTAGTTGAATGGATTCCGAGTTCCAAATGAGGCTTAACTAGTTCGCTAGATGCCCGGATGAGGCTATCGTTCACTAAGATATTCGTCGTTTCGACAATCGGCTGCTTTCCGGTCGAATTGTGCATTGTTCGACGAATGACCGGAAACGATGTCTTTTGGGCATTCTTGCTATTCTCACATTATTTTAGGATGATTATCATTGTTTTATTCTTATCTTTACATCCAGAATCCTCCGAATTAGTTTTGCGGACAAATTGACATTTGTCGGCTTATTGGTCGAAACAGACAATTTTGCAATTTAGGCGTAATACCGGAAAGTTATGTATTATTGTAATAGTTGATCTCAAATATGTGTTTTCATTTGCATATGGACTCAGGCATGGCATCAATCATGCCGTTATTTCTTGTTCTGATTCATTTTAGCGGGTTTACCGACATAGTTAGTGTCACCGCATTTAGTGCGTCCAGCACTTTCTACTAACACTTTTAGGGCATTGTTTTGGTTTGTTTCGCGTCGTAACGGAAACCAGTATATGTTATGATCAGATTTACTTTCCCTATTGACGTACGACTCAGTTATGCAATTAAATTACGATAAATATGCATGAGATTATAAAGCAAAATTAGTGATTAAATTGTACGGAATTACCGGTTAGTTGCCATTTGTCACATAGATCTCATATCACATCATTTATCATGCTTATGTGTACATTGCTAGATGTTTATGTGGATAGTTTACATATACGTTTGCTCATACTTGGTTATGCATATTTTTATTAAATTGATCAACATAATTATTTCTTTCAAATGATTAAACGGGATTCACTCGCCAACTTTTGTTGACCCAAATCTACACATGATACAGGTGAACAGGTTGAAGCAAGGAACACATAGGAATTGGCCTTAGAATAAAAATAAAGAGTTCGTGAATGTTGTGTTTAGAACATTTTGTGCTTGTATGGTTTATGTGTTGTTGGAATTTTCTCCTTTTAATATGGATTAATAAATATGAAACTTTATTATAGTAAATGTCATGAGCTTTGATGAAAACCCAATCATGCCCCGACTACCATTTCCGTTGCGGGTCAGGGTGTGACAAAAACGTAGGTTGGTAAGTATGCGGATGATAATGGAGGATTTAGGAATTTAAATACACCAAAGTATGTATACGAGAAAATAACCACCTAGACTTAATACTCGTTTTGATACTATGATACCCATTCGGGTTGATGTGTTTTCATGGGTTAAGGTACTCATTAGAATCGTAACGAGAAATTAAGTACTTAGGTGATGTAACCTAGTACCATGACAGACAATCATTTGATTATCATCAAGGGTTCAGTTAGTGTATATATATTATATAGTATACATAATAAGTAGATCATAAATATCATGGAAGTTCGTAGAAGTCATGCAAGGAGGTAATAGGATAACCTTCCTTTAAGCTCTTTCGTATAGTTCACCAATGCACAAGTTGTCACAAGGGCAACAAGGATGGTCATGAATGAGTTAAAATGAAAATAAAAGTTGTAAAATAATCAAAATCATCAAGTGAGGTGGTGAATTGAAGGTAGGATAGCCAAGGCTTCCAAGTAATCACACACTACCAACTCAAGTCTTGTTTCAAGAACAAGCTTGGAAGGATACAACACTTGTGGGTTAAAACCCTATTAAAACTGAAAGTTTCTTACACTTGTGACCTCAAATATGGTGATGTTCCATGTTGGTTTTCCATGGAAAACCTATGGAAACACTCCTAGAGGTGTTGCAAGTGTTAAGAAGGAAGAAAGAGTAACGAAGAGAGGTGAGGGTGAGTTAGAACTCACCCTGAAAGTCTTGAACTTTCAGAATTGAGACAGAGCTTTAGAGAGAGATATGAGTGTTTGAGGTGTGAAATGAGAGTGGGAGGAGGTGGGTATTTATAGTTGAGGTTAGGGGGTGAGTTAGGTGGGTGTAATTAATGTAAGAAACACAAAATTGCCCAATCCATGAGCTTGAAACAACAAACTCCGGATTAAGCCCTCTCGCGGGGCACGAGAGACTGAAGGGGGGATGGTCGCGGGTCGCGAGGTGTGTAATTCCATAAACGTCTTTGATTTTTTACACTTTTAGCCCATGAACTTGGTTTTTTCCTTCATTTCATGCTATAACTTGATATTTGACATGTTTTTAAGTGTATAACGTATTTGTGAGTATATTTTAGGTATCGAGTATGCATGTATGCGTATTTGCACGTATAACAAGTATCGTTTTGCATGTAAACACGTATTTAACAATTGAATGTATGTAAGACAAGTATGTATCAAGTATGAATTTTATTACGATTCAAGTCTCGGATTACAAGATTGGAAAAGAAATACGAGTATGGTATGAATACAAGTTTCCATAAATAGAAATATGATTACACTTTTTAATTAAGGAAAGTACGAAAAAAGCGAGGTATTACACAACTTGAAAAGATAAAACTATTCCACTACCTAAAAGGTTTCCTAAAGGGTGAATGATGAAATTCAAGTTTTAGATGTATGATGAGAAGATGAGTGAAACAATGCTTCTGTTTGAAGACCAGGCTTATAAAATTGTTGATCTGAATGATTTGATAAGTTTTCATCAAGAAGATCTAAATGTTTTGACCATAAGTCAAATCAGGTCTTTTGAACAGTAAGAGGTCTATGTAAAGATGTGGCCTAATGTTATGACTGTATTCAAGCTTCAAGACTAAGTGTTGATGCAACAGGACTTAATGTTGCGAGATTGGTTGGTGGTGATGACAACTGATGTATAAGAATTTATACATCTTTTAAACGTCAAATATGCTCCGTTTATGCGAGAACTCGTTGTATTTTCATTGATTTTGGTACTCATTTGAGTTGTTTGTGAAAATACAGGTCCGGCTTCAGCCCGGTGTTAAAACAGAGGCTTTTGGAGCAAAATGGAGCAAAAAACGGAACATTCCAGCACGATCGTGCCAACACCTGGCACGACCGTGCCAAGCCAACCAGCATCGGCACTCTCATTAGCACTATAAACCGACAATGCAAACCAGGAAAATCCATGACTAGCACGACCATGCCACCCCCAAGCACGACCGTGCCTGGTCTAAGTCAGTCTCTGATCAGCTCATTTCCAAGATCGCAGCAGTCATCGACGGCAATTCATCGATAAACACCGTCATGCCATGGTTTTCCATGGTCGTGCCATCTCGGGAAACTTTGAGTGGGATTCTTCAAGAAATGGTAGCAAACAAGATCGATAGACAGAAAGCGACTCTGAAACTCACCAAGCACGACTGTGCCAAAAGGTGGCATGGTCGTGCCAAACACCCAGCAGCTTAAATACGTGTTTGAAGCTCATTTGAAGGGGAGTTGGAGCATTTTGGTGAAGTTTTCTCTCAAGAATCTGGACTAGGAAGCTTGCTGGAGCCAAGAAGGAGCCTTGAAGAAGACTTAATCATTAGAAGATTCACTCATTTACCATTTAATCTTGTCTTTAAACTTGATTTGCTTACTATTTACATTACGAACAATTTGAGTTTTCTTGCACTTGATTTGGTAGTTATGAGCCTTATGGGCTAAACATTTGTGTTGTTTAAACTTTGTTGAAGCTAATGAATATGTGATAACATGGAAGTAGATGTGGTGATTATTTTTGTTAATCTTCATAGTGATGTTTAATCTTGTTCTTGGAGTTCATGTATATGTTTAAAGTCTTTGTTCTTGAATGTTTGGTCATAAGTATTTACATGTTGTGTTGGAAAGCCCATGTAGAGATTATGATTGTTGAATCTTATTAACTTGTTAGTATGATTCATAGCATGTAACAAGAATGGTAATTGCTAACATGAATTGAATGGTGATTTGAACATGTGTATGGATTCTTGCATTTAGATTTGGAAAGAACAAAAGAATGTTTATATGAATTCTATAGTTTGTGTTTATGTTGGTATGATGATTTAGGCCAAGATGGTTGTCTAGCATGACCATGTTTCTGGTTCATATCAAGAACATGATGAAGGCATTGCTTACCTAAAACCAAGTTAGGGTGATTAGTATGTTGTTCATAGTAGTTTTCCCCAACTTGTAGAGTTAGGAGTTTTGACAAACAACTAACCCATCATTAAAGATTAACATCAACTTAGCAAGTGAACTTAAAAGAATAAATTTAGGTGATTAGAATGTTATTTCATTTTAGTTTTCCTAATATTTATAAAACTAGGAAGCCTTAATTGGGGACTTAGTTGAATTTAGAGCTTGTATCACCACTAGTCTTTCCCATTTGTTGTCACTTGTTTATTAGTGGATACTTAGTTTATGCAACCTCTTTTAGATATTGTTCTTCCTTAGGTTAGTTAGTAGTTTGTTATTTTTGCATGATATTTAAAAACAAGAATCAACCCATCAATTGAAAAGGCTTTAAAGTAGCAAAAGTTTAGCATCGTGACACCGCGTCCACGGTGAGGAGGTATGGTCCCAAATAACCATACCCTTGACTACATTTACAAGGATAACCTAGCATTCAACATGCAATGGTGCGCCTTCCTTACAAACATCAGGTCATACAATGAGCCTTGCGCACTCAGAGCAATGGTGAATTAGACCAACAACATCAGGTCATACAATGAGCCTTGCGCACTCAGAGCATCAGTGGATTAGACCAACAACATCAGGTCATATAATGAGCCTTGCGCACTCAGTGCAATGGTAAATTACACCGATAGCTTCTAGTCACACAACGAAACTTGTGTACTTGGCACAACGGTAAGTTAGACTCATGCGCGCAGGCTACTAGACCCTGCGCGGGTCAGCAACCCTCTTAAACATTAATCCTAAAACCTTGTAAGGACAAGACACACATGAGAGCACCTCATAGTCTTAGAACAAAAGGACAAACCCTTGACACCTTGCGCTGGCGGGAAAAACTCTGACAGCCTCACAGAAAGGGTAAGTACTAAGAGGTGTTAGCCATACCCAGGGTACAGAGTGGCAGAACAGTGACGTAGGGTCACTCGCTAGGTTGCGTGTGGCAGTGTACTAGACGTTAGACCTCACACCAATCATATTGTCACCAGTGACTGTTCCACCTTCTCCACTTCCTGCTGGCAGCAGGCCTGACACCAGAGAAGGTCACCTTTACACGTGGCACCAGTCAACATCCAACATGACACGCATCCTAACAGTAGACATTAATCCTCCTATAGGGAGCATTTAATGTCTATACACAGGACAAGATGGATGTCTCTGGCTGTATGGGTCGGGCCCAAGGCCCACCAACATATCTCCTAAACATACCTTTTCAGCTATAAGTAAGTGTCACACCTCGAGGTAAACCACGCCCTTTTTCCAGATACGCTCCCACTTGCAATTTGCTTGCTTACCATCCTCAGATACTTATTCTCACGCCGGAGTGTGGTCACGGAGAAAACCACCCTTTTCCCTGTGGCGAGACTAATGGCGTTGCTAGTTTTGCAGGCCAGCCAGAGTGAATAACCCTGCGAAGTGGAGTGAACGGGAACCCCTTTTGCAGAATCACCCAGGTTGCAACTTATATATCCCCGGATATCCCTGGGTTACAACCAGTGTTTCTTCATTGGCACCATCCGTGGCTTTTCTCTTTTCATAAACGCTCCCTTACATCCCACTTTCATACACTTTACTCCCATATGGCTGACTTCACATCAAACACCCCACGAGGTCCTTGAGGCGAAGGTAAGAACGCAGTTCAAACCTCTCAAATCGATAGACAAGTGAGGGAAGACTCTTCCGAGGGCAGTGAAACCCAACACGGTCTTCACCGTGTAAACATCTCTGCCATTCCCGGGGCTCACCTAGAAACCCCGTTCGTACCAGTTACATCGGTTCTGCCCCCGGGCGAGACCCCGATGTTCTGGTACATTAAGTCCCAGACGGCTCTCAATGCCATCTACACGCAGCTATGTGCTCAAACCAATGCCCCTGCTGCCCCAGTGTAGCCTGCCGTCCAGGCACAAGTCTCGCCTAGGATACTGAGTCATAACTCGCCAACTGAACCAGTGTCCCGCACAATCTCCACCTGCAAGAGATGGAGTTCACGCAACCTCCACCCAAGGGAGCGGTTGGGCCCGCGCCTCCAACGGGAGCGATACACCCAGCGTAAAGATGGAAAATCTTACGGCAAGACGATAGTGCCAACGTTTTCCAACGGCTATCGAAAGATCCGGTCGCAGTAGCTCAGCACCTCGGGGTGGCTACAACCCACAGACGGAGCATGACTACAACTTGGTTTACCAGCCGAAAGATGCAGCCGAGCACTCCAAGCTTATCAAGGAGATAGCGCTCGCACCGCTAGAACGAGCGAAACTTCCCCCTAACGTCAGGAAATACAACGGGTCGACAGACCCGAACGACAATTTTGCATCTCTTCACCAGCGCAGGTGTCATTGGAGGATGGACACTACCCATGTGGTGTCACCTGCTTGTTCAAACCCTCACAGGTCCTGCGCGATTGTGGTTTGATAACCTACCTGCAGCCAAGATGGCATCATGGAACGACTTGAAAAGCAAGTTCCTGACACACATTAGCCAGCAAAGACGATTCGTCAGAGATTCCTCTGACGTAATGAACATTTGGCGCCGAGATGGAGAGAGCCTCGAAGACTTCATCACCCGCTACAATAAAGAGGTGTTAGAGATATGGGATGTGCACGAAGACCTGATTCACACACAATTCAAATACGCCGTACGCTATGACAAGATGATCAAAGTCTTGTCAGGAACAACAGGTCTCCCCAAGAGCTGGGAGAAACTTATGGCCGCGAAGAAGGCCTACGCGTAGACAGAGCGATACCTTAACAACAGCAGGCCTCCTCTACCTCATCATCGTCCCCAAGACTTGAGCAGGAGTTTTAGGAAAAAGAATAAAGGGTGGAGTGACCACAACCAACATCCTCCCCACATAATGGTCGACGCCCGCGCAACCATTAATAAGCTTGCCGCCCGGCGAGCAACAAAACAAGATAACCATGACCGCCAGTGGTCCCCACTGACGAAGACACCGGCGGAGATCCTCAGCACAGAGGACCATCAATTCAAACAATTACGCCGATGCGCAACAAGAAGCGTCAAGACCCCAACCTCTTCTACGGTTATCATAAAGACACGGGCACACAACTGACAACTGCATCTCCCTGCGCATAGAAATTGAGAAGGCACTCAAGAGTGGGAAGCTTACCTACTTATCACAAAACATGCGCAAGAAGGTGCACCAGATTACTCAAGACGGCGGAGCCCTGAGTAACCAAAAAATGAAAAATGTTCTTATGACCCAGGGTTGCCCTTCGCGCAAATGAAACCACTAGAGGAGCTTCACGTCTCATTGACGTGACCAACCAAGACATTGATACATGTAACTTACAAGTTCATCATCTTTTGTCTGTCTCTTACTATAGCTCTTGCGCCAAACCATGTAATAAAGACAACAACACCTAATCCACTTTTATCTCAATCTTTTGTTACAACTGCGCGGAACCACTTTGGGTATACGCGAAAACGCCTTGGTGCACAATGACTCGCGAATCCTAAATCACTACCTATGCGAGCACGCCTAGGAGTTGATGAAACCGCACACGAGTTCATTACCAGTCTCATTCACTATACCTATACAAAGATGGTCTACGCCACGTAAATATTGTATAATCAGAAAGGAACATTTCATTAAAAGATAGGTATTTACAAAGTCACGCAATGCACAAACACAGTCAATAGTTTACAAAAAAGCTATTACAAAGAGGACCCTACACTCTACTCCTCTTCATCAGCAACAATTTCAACTTCCACGGGAAAGATACCCTTTAAGCGATCGACGAAGTCGTCATGAGTGAGTGCCCCACTCACCAATCGCAACACTAGGACATCCAAACGATTGTAACCCTGCTGTGCCTTCTCAAAAGCAACCCCAGAAGTAGAAGCATGGCTGGAATCCCATGGAATCCCTAGAACATGGGTCACCTGCAACGCGCACTCCGCATAACCTTGCGCGCGCCCATCATAGCGCGCAGCAACCACTAGCTTGGCTACTGCGACGTCCAGCTCCGCAGAATTCACAATCGAACGGATTATATGCAAAATTAAAGAGACATTCAGGTCAATTTCACGAAGGATAGAACACAATACAAAACAGGCGAAGCACTTACATGAGCAATCCCATGTTGTTGAAGCCACATCAAGTTGTTAGTCAAAGAGTCGACCAACGACTCTGAGATGGCGCGAGAGGCTTCAGAATCCTCCAATTTCTTCTCACCCACCTCCACCTTCGACTCCGCCAGCGCAGTCGGCGCAGAAGCTCAGCCTTCTCCACTAAGGTTGCTTGGACGTCTTTTTTCGCGCTCTCTAAAGCAGCGCAGGCTTCGACCTGATTGGTCATAACAAGGTTAGTATCAAAACTTTATCGCATGACCAAAGAAATAAACAAAAGGACAAAGAGATTACCTCTCTCTGCTCACTATGCTTGCATTACATCCTAGCTTGTGCAGCGGCGGCAGCTGTTTTTTCCTTCTCTTGCTTCTCGCGCGCCACATCAGCGCGCGAGGAGACAGCTCATCCCTCAGGGATTTGTTCTCCCTATTGTCTCTTTCACATGCCTCTTTCCACAACTTGCGCTGGTCAGCAAGCTTACCTTCCAAGGTTTCGGCCCGTTTCCTCTAGCCCATCGCGGACCATTCGTCAATCCGCTGCTCATTGGCGATGGCAGTCTCCTTTACCAATATCGCAGCTTCATGCGCAGCCACTTGGGCTTGCTCTTTCTCCAGATCCATTTGGGCACCTTCAAGATCTTTCTTTTGCTTCATCAGGTTCCGCCATTCACGAGCAATTTTGTAAGAAACAGAGGCGGACCTGGCATCTGCCTGGAGGTACGTCTGATATGTCTCCTCCTCTTCATGATCAGAAAGCAAACGTACCTCCGCTGGGGGGAATTCCCCCTCAAACCACTCACGGCACGCCGACCAGTGAGAAAAGCTTTCTCCTCTCTCTAATCTCCACACAGGGGTGTGGACCTCTCGTGCTTGAGCTGATGAGAAAGATCTATAATAATACTCCCCCGAAGTTTCATCCGGGCGGAGCGGCGAGATATCAGGAGCAGAAGGGCCCGCGCCATCCCGGCTGGTTTTTCCTCCACATGCTCCCCTTGTGGAGCACCGTTATGAATACTCTGGGCGGAAACCCTTTCCACGTGCTCCGCCCCACAAAAACTAACCGAGTCAGCCGGATGCGCGCATTCTTCCCCCGCCACCACAGGTTCTTGAACAACGAACCCAGATTCTTCCACTTCCAGAGCAGGTTCCCCGGAAACCAAACGTAATCCCTTATAAACAACCACATATTCTTCAAGATCCCGTTGTGGTTGCGTCAATGGAACACCCGAAGTTTCCAAAACCAGGGAACCCGCATTAGTACCCATACCAGAACCTTCAACCACCACGTGAGGCCCCACCCTCACATGGGTTGGTCCTTCCGCTCCTGCAACAGAGCGCACCCCATGACCACCAGCCTGAGTCATGGGGGAATCAGTGCCTCCAGTGCATGCGCTGGATTCCACAAAAATAATTTCAACCCCCACTATACAAGAACCAAAACTCAATTATGCGCAACTCAAAAAAGGGGATGCAAATACCAAAGGATACAAGAGCTGACCAAGGGTTATTTTGGAAGTTAACGACCCAAGATTCGCCTGTTTCTCTAGATGTTTCCGCGCAACCTTCTTGGGCGGTTGCATAGAGAGATCCTCCTTTGGACGCCTCTTCCGCTTCAAAGGCACCTCTGGGATCTCCTCTGTTTCCTCCGGGCTATCAGGTATGGCGGTCGGGATACCCGCCTGCTTGGGTGCAACCTCCCTTGCACCTACGGATCCAAGACCCTTTCATAAGTCAGTATCAACTATAACACAAATTCAGCAAGTTAGCAATAACGCGCTTACCTTGGGGAGGGCCAACTCCAGGTTGACTTGCCTCTCCCTGTACCGCTGAGCCTGACCCTACGCGTCGCTTCTTTTTGGGATCTGGACCAATGCCCAAATCTTTCAACGCTCCTGCATTACAACAAATACATAAGCCATCCGCATGATGCGCTATCAAATAGCCAAGACTTACCAGTCAATGGTGCGGGAACCTCCATGTCCGAATCCTTAACAAGGGCAAAATTGCCCAGGACCTGCGCATACCAGGTAGGCTCATCGTTTCCTCTGAAAGGCGGCCAAGAACAGTGGAGCCCCTGCAGAGAACATAAGAAAGTCAGTATGCATGAAATCCAAAATTCACGAAAATACGGCGAGAAGAGAGTACATACTCCGATTGTCCTCAACATACACTGGTCGGGATGGGATGTCAGGTTTGAACCGCAGGCTCATCCTCGCCGCCACCAGTATCCTCTCCGGCAACTGGACCGCTGAGATCTCCTTTAGATCACCGTACCAGGCGTCCAGCACTGGTATCGGTAGGGTTTCCATCGGGATCTCATCCGGCCCACGGAACGTCAAAGGCTCAGGGATAACCCAAGCCTTCACAAAAAAGAATTTTGCCTTCCAATCATAGAAGGACTTGGGGGGTTCCATGCCTGCGCACGGTGCTAAAAAGAGTAAAACCAGTGAACACTGGAGCTGATAAGATATACGGAACCGGTCAACGGTGGGAACAGACCCCTTCAACCGGCACAAGAACTCAAAGTGCATGATACGCACCATTCCCATTGGGCTCAATTGGGAAAGGTGGAAACCGTAAAACCGCAGCACTTCGACCAAGAACTTGGTGGCGGGTAATCGGAAGTTACCCTCACCGAAAATATCATAAAATAGGGTGATATATGCAGCCAGAGCATCGGCAGCAATATCACCCTGAGCCGGCAGCCAGGCATCCCAAGCAGGAGGGAACCGGAAACCAGCGACTACCTCCTCAAGAGCTTGCCGGGTATGCTTGCACACCGGCAAAGGAGGAGCCGTCATCACAAACAACAAAGAAACAATCTTTATGAAGAAAGTGTTGGGGATACTCAACAGATCACAAAGTGAAGAAAAGTTGAAAGAAAACTCAAAAGGATGACTATAACCCTAACCCAGGGGTCTCTATTTATAATAACATCATTAAATGCACTCGGAAAACGTGACAACACACGTGGTGATAACAACGAATTACAGGCGGACGCGGGGCAAAAGAGATGGCAGTGACAGTTAACATGCGCGCATGACCACCACGCTCCCGGCCATCCCATTTAATGCATGGCAGGCGAAGCGGCTGAGTGCACGCTACAACTATCACACATCTTTTCACCTCCCCATTTTTTCTCACCAACTCACCTGCAAATTTCAGAAGGGCAGATTCCCGAGTTCCAAGAGATAGATGACAAAACGTTTCCTTCACACAGAACGTTATTTCCCAACACTTAGAAAATGTTTCACCACAACACCAACGGCGTATGCAATAACTCTTCTAGTCCAGCACTCCTCCCACTTTACAACTTGCGCATAGGAGCAGCATTGGACTGGGGGGACTTGAGGAGGTATGGTCCCAAATAACCATACCCTTGAATACATTTACAAGGATAACCTGGCATTCAACATGCAATGGTGCGCCTTCCTTACAAACATCAGGTCATACAATGAGCCTTGCGCACTCAAAGCAATGGTGAATTCGACCAACAACATCAAGTCATACAATGAGCCTTGCGCACTCAGAGCAACGTTGAATTAGACCAACAACATCAGGTCATACAATGAGCCTTGCGCACTCAGAGCAACGGTGAATTAGACCAATAACATCAGGTCATACAATGAGCCTTGCGCACTCAGAGCAACGGTGAATTAGACCAATAACATCAGGTCATACAATGAGCCTTGCGCACTCAGTGCGACGGTAAATTAGACCGATAACTTCTAGTCACACAACGAACCTTGTGTACTTGGCACAACGGCAAGTTAGACTCATGCGCGCAGGCTACTAGACCCTGCGCGGGTCAGCAACCCTCTTAAACATTAATCCTAAAACCTTGCAAGGACAAGACACACATGAGAGCACCTCATAGTCTTGGAACAAAAGGACATGCCCTTAACACCTTGCGCTGGCGGGAAAAACTCTGACAGCCTCGCAGAAAGGGTAAGTACTAAGAGGTGTTAGCCATACCCAGGGTACAGAGTGGCGGAACGCTGACGTAGGGTCACTCGGTAGGTTGCGTGTGGCAGTGTCCTAGACGTCAGACCTCACACCAACCATATTGTCACAGATCGAGGTGTCGCACCCCGGTCAAAGATAATATTTATAAGCCTAATTACCCTTAACAATGTGTTAGTGGTAGTAAGGGGTCGAACCACGAAGAGTTTGTGGTTTGCGAATGGATGTGATTGATTTTAAGTAAAAGTGTCACTTTTATGAAGCTTGCTATAAGGTTGATTAATTTGGTTTTGTCGGATTGATCCGACAAAAATTGGTTTTCTTACTTAATCACTAAATTAAACAATTGCACGAAAACAAGATTTCTTGATTAAAACAATGGTTTGAAAACAAGGTCCACACCCGGTTCAACAAATGCAAAACCTACGGTTACTAACAATTTTAGACTAATTCAATTGAATTTATCATTAACGGTTTTTATATCACAAAGCTTAGGTGCGAATTGCTATCACATGTATGACGGACCACAACACGCTTTGTTACTTCGGAATAATCCCTTTTGAAAGATAAGGTATAAATATACAAACTTGTTTCACAAAGTCAAATTTTATCATCATTCGACAATTCGCAAATATAGTTCAAATGTAAGACAATTATTAATCAATTCAAAATACAATTCAATTTATCACAAAATTAATCAAAATCATAAAGTAACCCTAAATCTTACAAATGTCTACACCGGGGTGAAACCCTCAAAGATTAGCCGCTTGTAACGAACGGAACTTGATCACCGGATGATTGGAGCTTGATCACGAACATCTTGAAGCCTTGAAAGTGAGGATGATGATGGTTAGGGTTTGGGATGGAAGATGGAATTGGATGGAGGATGATGAAGGTGATTGCGGTAGGTTAAGGTTATGATCGAATGTGATGATTCGGATGATGGAATGGATTCGATTGATTGGAAGAGGTTGTGAATGATAGGTCTCTTGTTCTTGGCTCCAAGATGGGTTTCAAAAGCTCCAAAACTCGTAACTCCTTGCAATTTGGTCAAACAAACATTAAGAACCCGTTCAAAATTGAAATTCAGGGACTGAAATATCAGAGGGGCGTCGCCGACGGCCCTCTTGGGCGTCGCCGACGCCCTCTAGAAGTGCATATTTTCTCCGATGCCTTAATCCATTGTCTACGACCATTTTTCTCAGACGGGCTATCTGGAAGGCGTTGCCGACGGTCCAGGAGGGCGTCGACGACGACCTCTTTAATGCATCTTTTCCTGTTTTCCCATTTTGCGATCCCGGTTGACCCGTTTTCTGTCCCGAAGTTCCAAAACGCTCCCGACTAGCTCCTTAAACTCCGTAAACCTGTAAAACACAAATCCAACCAAAAGTAGGCTATTCGAAACTAAAAGTCACGTAAACCGTTAAATTAAACTCCATAGAAACATCAGTTTTCAACCACGTATCACATCCCCACACTTGTCCTTTGCTTGCCCTCAAGCAAATCTGTCTTTCACTTTCACGTGGGTCGAATAAGGAACACATTTCCCATTCTCAAGACATGAGTTAAGGTCTAGTGTCATACTCGGTTCATAATTTTTATCTTTCAAACTATTTAACGTTAATATGATTAACACATACAAAAATGTTATCCAAGATTAACCCACCTTTGAAACTCACAATTCATACATATCTCTCACAATGTTCTCTCCACTCGGCTCATAATTTGGCTAATAAGTAATACATTAGCAATTTTGATGTGAACACACAACCCGATTAGAGCATATACTCGCATAAGCTTGCAACTCAATCATTCTCCACCACCGAACACAAATATCAAGCATAAGTCAAAAGGTCTTGAACGGGTTGTATTGGGGGCTAGGCTAAGGGTATGGAATGGGATGTTTTGAAAGTAGCTAAAGTGATGAAAACTCGATTTTTGCTACACAACACCGTACTAGCATAATCGACTACAAAACAATAACCAAGAGGCAAAAGTTTTTTCGCCTTTTATTCAACAACTATTGATACATGTTTTCTTTTTCTTCCTTTTTTTAAACTTTCGAGTTTTCGTCACACGGGTTAAAATATAAGGTTCAAAGGTCCAGGGCTAAATGGGTTGGTCAAATGAAAGGTTTAGGCTCAAAATTGGCGACCAAGGGATTGATTTTGGGTGAGGGTATAGAAATGGTGTAAAGCAAAAAGGTTTACCTGACGCCTTAATCATTCTTGTGCTCATATTCGGTCTATGGTCTCAAACGTATCAAAAGTTGCAAGTTCTACAATACATGACTAATGGTCCACTCAACTAACAAAAATATATGCATATATGATATATAAAGGTAGTTAAAAATCTCACTTATAGAAGGTATGGTATGTGATATGCATACAATGCAAGTTTCTTAGGCGGATTATTCCCAAATAACCACCCGTTAATACCCAACATGTTATTAATTTGAACTTGACCATGACAAAAGACCTTGTGCCATCCCTTATTAACTTAGTTACTTGTGTTTTTTAGATCGCTTTAAACAAAGAAATTTTGAATTTTTTTTTTAAATTTTCCCCAATCCGTACACTTGAGGTCAACATTGTCCTCAATGTATAGTGTATAAATGAACGGGTCAAAACTGAAAAATTTTTCCTTTCCATCCCTACACTTGAGGTCAACATTGTCCTCAGTGTGTAGGAATAGAGCTTTTAAAACACCCAAGGGATGTGACAAGACTAACCTTTCCAAAATTTCACCCCGAGGAATAAAATACACAATACAATCCACTTATTAACCAAAAATGAATCAAAGTTAAAGGAAACGTATGCACCTGGTTTTTCGCTCATTCTTCGTTTGCTCTTCAACTTCAACAAAAATGGTTGTCTCGCGAACACAATGCACCTACAAATTTCAATCTTCGTGTAGAAGCAAGCTTCTCACAACTACAAAAATTTGTTAGTTACTTAGTTCTACCATTTTTATTAAAATAATTACCAAGGCATATAATTTATTCAACTTTGATCTTGTGGAAAAATACTTTACAACAACAACCTAAACTCACTTTCGTAGGAATCAGAGTTGCATTTAGCGTATGCAACAAGCCCTTTTAAACCTTTAGATAGCTCGGAAGGACGAGTAGGTCTTGTGAGGGTTATCTAGGGAACACACCTACAAAGTTCATTTAACTACTAATAAGAAATGAAATATAAACTAAAATTTACAAAAAAAAATTACAACAAAGGAAACGTGCCGGTGATAATCTCTTGTAGCACTCGTTGGGATCCACCGGGGGGTATGGCTGATAGGGATATCCAGAGGGCCGACATCATGTCGTGGAAGTCGTCGAGTGGCCCTCTCTCGCCTTCAGCAGGTGGTTGGAACTGTGGTGGGATAAACTGGATCAGAGGGCCCAGTGGGAAGAGGTAGGTTCTCATATGATGTCCAAGGCGTGTGCTCCTGATATGGACGACCTGCTTCCCAATCTCTATGGTGGCGCTCCTAGTCATGCAAATGTTTGGCGTTATTTACCACCATCTGTTGTGCCATCGCTAAAGCATGCCATCGCCGGTCTTCCAAAGCGTTTTGTTCAACACGCGCCCTTTCCTGCTCCTCCTCCCATGCTTGCCTTCTAGACAATTCTTGAGCCTGGTACAAGTCTTGTCTCTCCATAAAAGCTTGCTGGGCGGCCCACTGCTCTTGTAATCTCTCCCAATGCTCTTGCTCTTTGGCCCGATGCGCAGCCACTTCAGCCCAATGCGATTGTTGCTGGGCTTCCCAATTTTGTTCCAACTGTTGCCTCCTTTGCTCATACTCACGGTTTTCCCCAATACAGACGAAGACGTTATCTTAAACATCTTGTTGTCCCCGGTTGTAGTTGGGGTATCCGGGTTTACGCCAGTTTGGGATAAAAGAGGCCACCCGGCTGAAATTTCTTGATGTGGCCGGGTGTATCTCTGATGGGGTCCCCTCGGACCTTGAGGCTCATCTTCATCCTCCTCTTCAGCCATCTCCTCCTCTCTCGCAGCCTCTTGAGCTGCACATGGATCGACGAACTGGAACCGATGCCCCTGGTCATCAGTGATGGTATATTTATGACCGTACACTTGAACTTGGATCTTCCAATGTTGCTTCATTGAGGCAAAGCAAACTTGATCCACCGGCTTCGAGACCCACAACGAATCAGGCGGCAACCGGTTCTGGTACACTATCATGGCGCTAATGAGTCGTACTCATCTTCCGAGTGTACGACTCACGAGTGTCCCAAGTGTTGATCATAACAAGATGACGCCAAGATAACTTAGGTACTCCAAAAAGCAACGAGTGGAGTACCCGACAATCTGAGGCCTTGACCTTACCTCGGTCCCCGAATCTAACCATGATGTTCTCGAGAGAGAAGGGTTGAAGGATCTTTCCTTCAACAGATAACTGACTGCGCAGAGCAGCCCCACCATCAGAATAAGGCAAAACCGACTCAACCATTCCATCAGGATTAGCAGTATTAACCTTGTTGTCCAGAAACTGGTCAACGGTGTAATAGTCATACTCGTCGACCCCTAGTGAATCAAATCGGGCAACACAATTCATAGTCTCAAAAGACATAACCATGCCCTCTACCAGTATCACCCACCAACTGCCACGTATTTGGCGGGCCATCCTTGTTGAGGAACTGGAGCGAGGCCAACCATTCACAGACTGCAGCCAGATAAACCCGTGGTGTGATATCCTCACACCAATCCAACACTCTCTCCCAGCCGATTCTCTCGAACATCTGAACAATCCCGATCATTCGAAATTCCTCCACGTTCGGCACAACCCATTCTGGAATAGAAGTAGACACCCCATTAACCATTTTCCGCTTCCACAACTTAACTTCCAACCGCTTGTCGTTAAACCTTGAAAGCGGTCTTCTTTTATTGTTTTCCCAGGGCTCGCCCGCATTACTATCTCTAATTCTTTCCCATACCCATCCTGTCTGAACAATCTATCATCATTATCCTCCAACCCAGTTAATTGCTCCCATTTCCGTGCTCGATGACCCGAGGATGACCCGACTCCTGAATATGAACCTGGACCCGAAATTTTACTTCGTTTTCGGCTTGCCATACCTACAAGACATAATACAAAGGAAAACCATTAAACATGGTCAAACCCCAACATTAAAACCCTCACTTCAAGTTCAACCCAATTTGACTTCTTGAACATGTTGCATAATGTTGAATCATAACTTAAATGGTTAGACAAATTAGCTAGTTAAATCTTCAAAATTGGCACTTTTGTCAACATTGTAAATTCAAGCTTTTATGTTCTTGATCCTAAGTAAATAAGATTTTAAACAAGATTCAACATTTTGTTCATGCTCAAACATGTAACCAAAATAATCACAAACTCATTGCGTAACTATGTTGCATGTTCAATCCCACCCAAATCAACCATAAACTTAAATTCAAGCAACAACTCATGTCATAGTATCATAAACGACCTACTTTTAAACCTAAGTTCAAAATTTCGGAAGAAAATCACATACCATATGAAATCTCTGCTCAAATTTAAGTAAAAATCATACCTTGAGTATTGTGTAGATGATAGAACTTGAAGAAGATATTGTGCAAAGTTGAAGAACACTTTTTTCTTAAAAACCTGAAATTTGAACTCCACAAATCTTGCAACAAGCAAGAATTGAGGGAAACCATGTTAGGGGTTTTGTTCTACTCGGAAAACCACACAAATAGGCTCAAGATTCAGGCGATTTGGTGGAGAATTGAGGAAGTTATGAGGGTTTGAAGATTAGGGTTCTTGAAGGAAATTTGGGGAAGATGGATGATTTGGTGATGAATGTGCAGGGATAGGGTTGGTTATAAAGAGATGTGTGTGGATAGGGTTAAACGGGTCGAAATTGTGGCTAAAAATACGTTTGGGTTGAGTTTCGGTGGGTAAAAGTGAGCTTGGGTCCGAGAATTCACGCTAAAAAGGAATCAGCGTCGGCTGACTAACCAAGACCAGTCGGCGACGTCCCCTTGGTGCGTCGCCGATGCCCCCCTAAAACCTAGAAATCCTCCGACGGCTTATCTTCCTGTCTACGACACTTTTAACCCGACGCCCCTAACCAGAGGTCGTTGGTGACGGCCTGAAGCCCCGTCGCCGATGGTACACCGTTTTCTCAATTTTTTTATAAATATCTAAAACAACAAGACATGTTCATGTTCGGTTCACTTACCATACCACCCCCCGAATAACCGTGGATTGTCCTCAATACACAAACAAGTTAAAAAACATACCTTATGTCTTCATGACCCATTTGCAAAATCCAACTTCACACGTTTAACGAGATTAGTACGGAACAAACTAAACAAACAAACAAACAATGTGTGCAAACAATAAAAAGATACAAAATTCTACAACAAATGTTTTTGGTCCTCTAATTGACCTCATAAGTCGGTACGCTTACCAAAAAGCTTACTGATTCCTTGTTCGCTCCAATATTGTCCTCGTTACCATCAATAAACGGTTTAAGACGATGACCGTTGACCGTTTATTTTGATCCATCCTTTGGGTCTTTGATGGTAACATCCCCAAGCTTTCCGACCCTTATAATCACAAACGGGCCCATCCATTTGCTTTTAAGCTTTCAGGGGAAAAACTTGAGCCGTGAATTGTATAGCCAAACCTGTTGACCCACTACAAATTCCTTCGGCTTCAATTTGGCATCATGTGCTCTTTTCATGTTATCCTTATATTTCGAAGCACACTCATGTGCCTCCTTCCGAAGCTCTTCTAACTCGCAAAGCTTTAACTTGTGTTCCTTACCTGCATCATCATGTTTAAGGTTAACTTCTTTTATAGCCCAAAATGCACGATGTACAAGTTCAACTGGTAGATTACAATTTTTACCGTAAACTAAGCAGTAAGGAGTAGTGCCAATAGGTGTCTTATGCGCCGTCGATAGGCCCATAAGGCATCGTTCAACTTGGTTGACCAATCCTTACGGTCCGGTCGAACGGTCTTTTGCAAAATTTCTTTAATTTGCCTATTTGACACCTCTACTTGACCACTTGTTTGCGGGTGATAAGGGGTGGCAATTCTATGGTCAACACCATACTGTTTAAGCAATTTCCCAAAATTAAAATTCTTAAAGTGAGATCCCCCATCACTAACAATTACCCGAGGTATCACAAATCTAGAAATAATATTTGTTTGCACAAAATTACAAACAACGGTATGGTCATTCGTTTTGGTGGCGATCACTTCAACCTATTTTGACACATAATCTACTGCCACCAAAATGTATAAATTCCCATGAGAATTGTGGAATGGGCCCACGAATCAATTCCCCACAGGTCGAAAATATCAACAATAAGAATCGGTTGCATGGGCATCTCATCCCCCTTAGAAATCCCCCGTAACTTTTGACATTCAACATGGTTCTTAGCAAAGTTAAAAGCATCTTTAAAGATAGTCCCAATAAAGACCGCTATTAAGCACTTTATGTCCCATTTTATGACCACTAAAATGGCCCCCACAAGCAAAGGTATGCAAGAGCGTCAAGACACTCGGGATCTCCTCATCTGGAGTACATCTTCTCACTACTTGATCCGGACATGTCTTGAACAAATCCGGTTCTTCCCATGTGTAGTACTTGATCTGAGACTGGAAGTGCAACCTTCTTCTCCTATCCCAATGATCCGACAAATCACCTGTCACCAAATAATTTATAATGTTAGCAAACCAAGATAATATTGACACTTAAGGATGTGCTCATCTGGGAAGGTCTCATTTTTCTCTTCATGAGAAGAACCTTCTTCTACCAACAACCGGGATAAGTGGTCTGCCACCACATTCTCGCTACCCTTCTTATCCCTTATCTTTAGGTCAAATTCTTGTAATAATAGAACCCATCGGATCAACCGCGGCTTTGCATCCTTTTTCTCCATGAGGTACCTGACAGCAGAATGGTCAGAATAAACAATTACTTTGTTACCCCAAATATAAGCCAGGAGTTTATCCAAAGCATATACCACCCCAAGTAACTCTTTCTCAGTTGTATAATTCAGTTGAGCATCTGAAAGAGTCTTACTCGCGTAGTATATTGCAACAGGTTCCTTTTCTACCCTTTGACCCAACACGGCCCCCACCGCATAATCGTTTGCATCACACATGATTTCAAATGGTAACGACCAATTTGGTGATTGCAAGATTGGGGCCTCCACCAACTTTTGTTTCAACACGTTAAAGGCATTTTAACAATCTTTGTTGAAGTCAAACCGGTGGTCTTTTAACAATAGATTACACAAGGATTTTGTTATGTCACCAAACCCTTTTATAAACCTTCTATAAAACCCCGCGTGACCCAAAAATGACCTAACACCCTTAACCCTCGTGGGATATGGCAAAGTAGAAATAACTTGAACTTTTGCCCTATCAACCTCTATCCCACGACTCGACACCACATGGCCCAACACAATTCCCTCTTGAACCATAAAATGGCTCTTTTCCCAACTCAAAACTAAATTCTTTTCAACACATCTTTTCAAAACCTTTTCGAGTTGGTCAAGGCAACCATCAAATGATGACCCAAAAATTGAAAAGTCATCCATGAAGATTTCTAAAGACTCCCCCACCATATTTGAAAAGATACTCATCATACACCTTTGGAAGGTGGCGGGGGCATTATATAGCCCAAACGGCATTCGCCTAAATGCGAAGGTACCGTATGGGCACGTAAAAGTGGTCTTAGCTTGGTCTTCCGGATGGATAGCTATTTGATTGTAACCCGAATACCCATCCAGGAAACAATAATATTTTTGACCCCTAACTTTTCAACAATTTGGTCAATAAAAGGCAATGGGAAATGGTCTTTGGAAGTTGCGGAATTCAACTTCCTATAATCAATGCAAATACGCCACCCGGTTACCGGCCGAGTGGCGACCTCTTCACCTGCGTCATTTGTGACGACTTGAATGCCCGCCTTTTTGGGAACCGTCTATGTGGGGCTCACCCATTGGCTATCAGAGATGGGGTATATAATACCCACATCTAGCCACTTTAGCACCTCCTTCTTGACCACTTCTCGCATGTTCGGATTTAGTCTCCGTTGTGTGTCACGAGAAGGAGTGCTTCCATCTTTAGTGATGATTTTATGCATCACTACAGAAGGGCTAATCCCCTTCAAATCAGCAATGGTCCACCCAATAGCGGCTCTATTGGCGACCAACACCTCCATCAACTTTCTCTCTTGTTCCCCGGCCAGATTTGCCGCAATGATGACCGGTAGCGTGTTGCCCTCACCCACATAAGCATACTTCAAATGCTTGGGCAACATCTTCAGCTCAACAATAGGAGGTTCAACCAACGACGGCTTAGGCTTTGTGTCAATCTTCTCGGGAAGACTTTCCACTTGGTGTGTCCAAGGTGGTCTTCCTTCCCTTACCGCCATCACCTCCATTTTCTTCTCTTCTTCATCTATGCTTCGATTTGTTTCCGACTGTAACCTGTCAAACATAAAGCACTCCTCTATTGTGTTTTCCTCCTCGACACCCATGTCGCAAAGAGGTATACACTCGTCAACAACGTCCGCCATATAGCATTCATCATTGACTAGAGGATCCGTTAATCCGGAAAAAACATTCAAACGCAACCAGCGGTTACCAAAAGTCATGTCGACCGTTCCCGTTTTACAATTTATTTGAGCATTTGATGTTGCCAAAAACGGTCAACCCAGAATAACCGTGGGTTGCTTGGTTAATTCCAATGAAACATAATCAAGTACGAGAAAATCCACCGGATAGTAAAAGTCCTCGACCTTGACAATTACATCCGTGACTATTCCACGGGGTAGTTTAGGAGTCAAATCGGCTAACACTACGTAGTGTTTGCCGCTCTAAGTGGACCAAATTCGTATTGGTCATACAAACTACCTGGTAGAATACTCATACTAGCCCCAAGGTCCAAGAGTGCCCTTGTCATTTTAAATTCTCCAACTTGAATGGAGATAATAGGCGCTCCCGGATCTTGTAGCTTAGGTGGAAGTGCACCCGAAAGAATCGAACTCACGTTTTCGGTTAAATCAAGTTTCTTTGGAAATTTGTGAGTTTGTTTTTGGGTACATAAATCTTTCAAGTACTTAGCGTAAGATGGAACTTGCTTTATGGCATCCAAAAATGGTAAGTTAATTTTGACTTGTTTAAAAATCTCCCACATTTGTTCTTGGTGGGGACCTCTTTTGTTTACCACTTTTTTGGATGGTCCCAACAAAGCTTTGGGATAAGGGGCGGTATTAACCTCCACACCCGTTTCCTTAGCTTTTGGGACATGGACGGTCATAACGGGTGTACTTTTATCATTTTTTAAAACATTCTCTTTTTTACCCGTTTGACCGTCGACACTCTCATCATTGCTAACCTCTTCCACCACCCCTTCAACAACTGAGGTGGTGGTGACACAACATCATTATCAACGACTCGACCACTACGTAATGAAATTTTATTGATTGGTACCTCACGTGTGTTCTTCGAGCTCGATCCTTGATGCTTCGGGTTCACGGTAGTGTCACTAGGTAGCTTCCTACCATTACCACACAATTGCGCCATTTCCTCCGCAAGTTGACCCACTTGCTTCTCCAAAGCTTTATGCGACTTATCACGAACTTCGAACTCTTTCTTCATTTCCATCTTGATTTCTTGATTCGAAGATGTGATGGCATTCATGATTGCATCTAGCTTGGAGCTTACGGAGTCTTCACCACCCATTGGAGGATTTGGATTACCACCTCCATTACTACCTTGGTTGTAACCTCTTTGATACCCACTCTCGCGGTTTTGATAATTCTGGCCACTCCCTTGATTGTAATTTCTTTGGTACCCCCCTTGATTACCGCCTTGACGGTTGGACCCCCTTGATTCCCCCCTTGATTGTTCGTTTGAAAATTGGGGTTCATCTGGTTTGAAGCATTCCCATAGCGAAAGTTGGGATGATTTCTCAAGCCCGGGTGATAGGTGTTTGAATTCATGTCAAATTGTTTTCTCTCACCATAAACTTGATTCACCTCTTCATTCGCGTGTACGATGTCCACTTGACATTCCTCGGTTCGATGCCCAAGATCCCCACAATCTTCGCATACCGCGAACTGAACCGCACTAACATCTTTCTTTTTCATCCTCGCCAACTCCCTTTCCAGAGTAAAAATTCTATCTTTGGCGCTTGAATCGAGGTTGGGAAGAGATCGAGAAATCGGATGCTTCTTTGACCGGTCCGCCATAGCGACCGCTTTGGAATTCTTGCTCATCCGTTCCAAAAAATCCCAATCATCTTCCTCATGATTGTTCAACAAAGTCCCATTACTAGCCGATTGTAAATATTTGTGATCATCGGCTTCCAACCCCCTCACAAAGCATTTGAGTAACTCCCACCTTGGAATTTGGTGATGAGGACACTTCCTAACCAATTCCTTGAAACGGGTCAAGGCCTCATGTAGCAACTCCCCCGGTAATTGCCTAAACGACCGAATCTCATCTCTTACGTCGTCAGTCTTAGCAATAGAATAGTATTCATCCAAAAATACTTGTTGCCTTTCCGCCCATGTATGAATACTGTTTGCCGGTAGTGTAAGAAACCATTGCTTTGCTTTATCATTTAATGAAAATTGAAAGAGTCTCAATTTCACTTCTTCTAATGCAAAATCATGACCGCCAATCGTGCCACATATGGCCGAAAATTCCACCAAATGTGTATATGGCTCGTTTCACTTCTTCTAATGCAAAATTCAATTGATGTAGTTCGGCTTGCAATTGAACGACCTTCTTCCTCGAGGTGTAGGCACAATTGGTGAGTCATTTTCGGTGACCACCGGTCTAAACCGCCCATTGACACCCTTCGGTGCTTGTTGATTCACTTGACGTCTCAGACCGTTTACCTCTTGATTCATGGGCCTAAAATTACCCCTTCAGTCACCACCCCCGTTCCCACCTTGATTTCCACCACCAACAAATTGCGAAATTCGGTTACGGTTACCATTGTTGTTGTTGTTGTTGTTACCATAACCCCGATTTCTTTGATTATTGCACGGTTGACGGTCATTCCCATAGCCGTCATCTCTGCCCATCTCTTGCCCATATCCACCATTATTTCCCACGAAATTGGCATTTTGATAACCAAAATCATCATAATCAAACCCCCGATCATTGTAAAAATTCCCCATATTATTATTGCCCCACTCATCATCCACAGCTCGTTCATTGTAGTTCCCACCATCATCCGAATACTCTGAATGAATGCTCAGGTGATCCGGCGATTGATAATCGAGAACACTATACGGTGCATCATCGGGAATATTATTTCTCAACTCATCGAGGTCGAGAAATTGGGCTTCATTTGTGGAATTGCCACGGCTATGGTTAACCCCATGGTTGGCGTAAACTTTTCGGTTGTTGAGATTTGGAGGTAATGGGTTTTGTTGGTTTTGGGTTAGAGGAGGTGTAGGTGTACGTTGGCGGTTGTTTGGGTTTCGGCTATGGTTTTGGAATGGTGGTGTTGGTGGTCTTGAGTTGTGTCCACCCCCCGATTGGTTGTTTTGATTGTTTTGAGTTTGGGGTGGATAGTCATAATATTGGTTGTTAGGTTGGTTGGAGTTTTGAGGATCCATTGCAATGGGTCCAAAGGATGGTATAGGTGGTGAGTTGGTGTTGGTTGGATTAGAAGCAAGGGTTGCCTCTAATCGGTTGGCTAAATTCCTCCTAACGACCCGCTCAATTTCCGGTTCGAACACTAGCAGCGATGTCCTTCTGGAATTTCGTATATGCATGCACTACCTGTATCCTGCACAAGTAACACACCCACGTAACACAAAAGCAAAGACGATAATAGGAATTAAGCACTTTAAACAGTTAATCACGAAAATCAATTTAAAACCAAACGCAAAGCGCACGAACTTCCCGGCAACGCCGCCAAAATTTGATCGAGGTGTCGCGCCCCGGTCAAAGATAATATTTATAACCCTAATTACCCTTAACAATGTGTTATTGGTAGTAAGGGGTCGAACCACGAAGAGTTTGTGGTTTGCGAATGGATGTGATTGATTTTAAGTAAAAGTGTCACTTTTTATGAAGCTTGCTATAAGGTTGATTAATTTGTTTTGGTTTGAAGAGATGTTGGATTGATCCGATAAAAATTGGTTTGATTACTTAATCACTAAATTAAACAATTGCACGAAAACTAGATTACTTGATTAAAACAATGGTTTGAAAACAAGGTCCACACCCGGTTCACCAAATGCAAAAACTAGGGTTACTAACAATTTTAGATTGATTCAATTGAATTTGTCATTAACGGTTTTGATATCACAAAGCTTAGGTGCGAATTGCTATCACGTGTATGACGGACCACAACACACTTTGTTACTTCGGACAAATAATCCCTTTTGAAAGATAAGGCATAAATACACAAACTTGTTTCACAAAGTCAAATTTTATCATCATTCGACAATTCGCAAATACAGTTCAAATGTAAGACAATTATCAATCAATTCAAAATACAATTCAATTTGTCACAAAATTAACCAAAATCATAAAGTAACCCTAAATCTTACAAATGTCTACACCAGGGTGAAACCTCGAAGATTAGCCGCTCATAACGAACGGAACTTAATCACCAGATGATTGGAGCTTGATAACGAACATCTTGAAGCCTTGAAAGTAAGGATGATGATGGTTAGGGTTTAGGATGGAAGATGGAATTGGATGGAGGATGATGAAGGTGATTGCGGTAGGTTAGGGTTATGATCGAATGTGATGATTCGGATGATGGAATGGATTGGATCGATTGGAAGAGGTAGTGAATGATAGGTCTCTTGTTCTTGGCTCCAAAACTCGTAACTCCTTGTAATTGGGTCAAACAAACATTAAGAACCCGTTCAAAATTGAAATTCAGCGACAGAAATATCAGAGGGGCGTCGCTGACGCCCTCTAAAAATGTATATTTTCTCCGACGCCTTAATCCACTGTCTACGGCCATTTTTCTCGACGGGCTATCTGGAAGGCGTCGCCGACGGTCCAGGAGGGTGTCGGCGACGACCTCTCTAATGCATGCTTTCCTGTTTTCCGATTTTGCGATACCGGTTGACCCGTTTTCCGTTCCGAAGTTCCAAAACGCTCCCGAATATCTCCTTAAACTCCGTAAACTTGTAAAACACAAATCCAATCAAAAGTAGGCTATTTGAAACTAAAAGTTACGTAAAACGTTAACTTAAACTCACTAGTGACTGTTCCACCTTCTCCACTTCCTACTGGCAGCAAGCCTGACACCAAAGAAGGTTACCTTTACACGTGGCACCACTCAATATCCAACATGACACGCCTCCTAACAGTAGACATTAATCCTCCTACAGGGAGCATTTAATGTCTACTACACAGGACAAGATGGATGTCTCTGGCTGTATGGGCCGGGCCCAAGGCCCACCAGCATATCTCCTGAACATACCTTTTCGGCTACAAATAAGTGTCACACCTCGAGGTAAACCACGTCCTTTTTCCAGATACGCTCACACTTTGCTTGCTTACCATCCTCAGATACTTATTCTCAAGCCGAAGTGTGGTCACGAAGAAAACCACCCTTTTCCGCGTGGCGAGACTAACGGCGTTGCTAGTTTTGCAGGCCAGTCAGAGTGAATAACCCTGCGAAGTGGGGTGAACGGGAACCCCTTTTGCAGAATTACCCAGGTTGCAACTTATATATCCCGGATATCCCTGGGTTACAACCAGTGTTTCTTCACACAGATTGATATCCGGTTCTTACCGATAAACTATATTACCTCCCGACGGGTACACTTGCCCTTTTATGTGTGTAGTTTAGTTCTTGGGTGAAAATCATTTTAAAACTAAATTTGTGTGAAGGAAAATTAAATTATAAAAATATATATAATTCACGCACATCACAACCGATGCACTTCTACTTAGAATCAATAATAGCATAAACATAGGGGAAATTGTTAGGACCTTTAAGATTTATGCGATTATCAATGGGCTTGGTTATATGCGTTTAGTGATCTCGATATCATCCTTATAAGATCTCGAGATGGGCTTTAGTGTTTTGGGTTTCGGTTTGTGTATGTGGGCTAGGGTATCGACATGTTTTCTTGTAATCAGCTATATAATGTGACTTGATTACACATTACTTGGTTGAATATCCAAGGCATTATTAGGGTTGCTTATATTAGACGAGTTTAATCAATCGTATGCAAGTATCCAAGTTTTGATATATTCGGTGTCCATCATTGTGTGCTTTATTGTTTCTTGAATCAACTAGATTGATTGTTTCCTCCTTTCATCTAGTTCATCTTGATATCATATTGTTATGATCCTGATTAAGGACTAATAGTGGGTTAATGGTGGAGGTGGTGGTGGGTTGACGGTGGTGGGGGTTGACGGTGGAGGTGGAGGTGGTGGGTTGGCGGTGGAGGTGGTGGTGGGTTGACGGTGGAAGTGGTGGTGGGTTGAAGGTGGACGTGGTAGTGGTAGGTTGACGTTGGAGGTGGTGGTGGTGCATTGACGGTGGAGGTGGAGGTGGTGGGTTGACGGTGGTGGTGGTTGTGGTGGGTTGACAGTTTAGGTAGTGGTGGTTTGGCGATGGAGGTGGTTGTGGTGGGTTGACGGTGGAGGCAGTGGCGGTGGGTTGACGGTGGTGGTGGTTGTGGTGGGTTCATGGTGGATGTGGTGGGTTGATGGTGGACGTGGTGGTAATGGGTTGATGGTGGAGTTAGTTGTGGTGGGTTCACGGTGGAGGTGGTGGATGTGGTGGTGGGTTGACGGTAGTGGTGGGTTGAAGGAAAGATGAGTGGTGGGCTATCTTTTTATATTTTTTTAATTGTTGGGGCAATATAGTCATTTCACACACAATTAACTAAGAAGTCTAACATGAGTTAGTGATAAGGACCACACGAGTGCAAAAATTGCAACCACTAGGATCACGTCTATAATTATTGAAGTCTCGGGACCAACTCTACAATTTTTGCAAACTATAGGGACCAATCATGCATTTAACTCATAGTACCAACATGGAAGTATATTTAAACATTTTAAAAGCCAACGGGTGTAACTGAGTAAAACAAATTCTCCAGGGACTAAATCGAAACAACACAAGGCCACCATCCATTACTAAATATCGATATAAACCGGAGTATGATTCAACACTTGATTTACTCTTCTAGAAGTTGATCTTCACTTGCGATCATCTCTCTCTCTCACACACACAAACACACATAATAATGGTGAAACTATCAGATCTTCCAACACACGCATCTCGCCTCTTCTTTCTTCTCATCATTCTCCAAATTCCGTTTTTCAGGTATTATTAGCCGTTCAATTTCATTATTATCTGATTCATATGTTAATCTTTATCTACTTCAAGATCAATCTGAAATATATACAAGTTTTTGTAGTGATTTACTCGATCTCTTACTGGATGATGAAAGTTTCTCATGTTTCACTTGATTGATGTGAAATTTTGCTTTTTTCTGATTATAATTGTTTGCTCTAGAGTGATGTGTAATGGTTGGAGTAGCTGATGTAATCAGTGTTGATAATTTTAGCTTAATTTTATGGTTATTTGCTCAATTCTTGCCTGTGTTTGTATTTAACCCTAGGTGACAATTGTTCTATTTGATAATTGAGTTCAAACCTAGTTTTGAGTATGCAATGGATTCTGCTCAAATATAACTCCAGAACTATGTAGATATTGGTCAAGGGCTGATATTTGAGATATAGGTTATGGCTGTGGGATATCGGCAATTTTAATATCATGCAGAATTTATATATATACATATATAAAACGTAAAACATATAGTAATATCAGAAGTCAAACTCAAAAGTGCCAATATTTGAAATATGATCTAATCGTAAGCCATGAAATCATTCTCCGAGTCCAACCAAGGCATCCGAATTATGGTCAATATCGGTCAAATACTGGTCAATATCGCCGATAATACACAACTTTGATAATGTTCCACCAATATTAACTGCATAGCACAGAAGTTAGTGTTAAGTTGTGGTTGTAAGGTTTATCATTGGTAGTTTGGTACGACCTCAAAGTTCTAGCCCTACGTGTTTTAGAATGGAGGGAGTGTGACATAGTATTGTCTTGAATCTTTTTACGTCGAAAGTAGCCTGTCAAACAGAAGTGGCAGTCCTCTTTAAGCGTGTGTACGAAACTTTACGTGCAAGATTATGTTTAAATGCTGATTATGCTTTATTTTCAAGAGTGAAGTGATCTGAATAAACCTCTCTAGAATGAGTTTACTAGACTTTGGATGTTTAATCTTTTATTGAAGAGCTGCCTCACAACAGGCAGATCGTAGAGAAGAGGCATAGGGAGTGAGGTTACACGATAAGTTAGGAAATGAAGATGAGAGAAAATTTGTTATAAGATTGAATTGAAAAACCCAAAAGTATAATTCATTGGTGCACCAAGTTGGGAAATTATTGTAGTGTGATGTGATTAGATATTTTGTGGGGAAGGATAATTTGGTAACACCCCAAAATTTCCAAACATAATGTTTTTAAGCTGTTTCTAGCTTTAGTTGTGATTAGTTTATATAAGGCATATAGATGAATGATGAATCATCAACATTCAACAGTGATTAGAGATTTTGAAGTTTCTGATAGACCGAGAATGATGTTTACGTAATGACTTGATCAAAGTTTGATTTTTTAGTTTATTCAACTTCATAATTTTCGAAGGGTCGCCTGGCACTCTTGCGCTAACCATGGTGCCACATATTTACCCTTTATAGCACACCATATTACCAAAGTTGTTGATTATGAAGTCCCTTTGTTGAATAATGTTGCTAAAAACTTTAGTTTCAATTCTACAACTATCCTAGTGACTACAACAACGTGTATATACATGTAATTTTGTTTGTTATGCCCTTCTGAAAATAAGGGAAATTAAAATAAAATTCATGGGTTTGATACTTACTCTTGGTGCAGTTTTTTACTAATAGGAAACCGTCATCCTCACCAGCGCATACGCCTATTCTAGTTATCAATTCATCATACATATCCTTGCCCATAGTCCACGTAATATTTTTAAGGACTCGCAACATTGGCACCACTTTCTATGCTTTGTCTAGATCAATGAACTCGATAAGCAACTCCTCTCTTTGGTTATGTCTTTCTATGAGTTGTCTACATCTGTTGTTGGACGTCTTATAATTTCTTGATGGTTTAGACCTCCATATGTTTTTCTCTTTTGCTAATATACATATGTTAGTGACCATCTAGGTAAGTCGTGTTTTGAATATCTCTCTTATGCATCCTCAAACCGCAATAGCAACATCATCAAACCCTAAAGCTTTATCATTAATAAAAAATCTCACATACCGAGCAAGAATGAGGTGCTCCAAGGAGAATCATGTGTGCTCAAGTTGCATGGGCAATTCAAAATAGAAGAGTGGAATATTTACTTAGGGCATGTGTTTGAATTGAATACATGGCCTGCCCCCTGCAAAAATATCTCTAAATTCTTTTCTCAAGTTATAAGTCATCTCCCTCACCTCTTTCACTTATACAAGTTGGGTGTCATCCTTGATATCCCTTATTCTTCTTTCCTAGCCAATATATGATATTATTTCTCCTCACGCCTGTGTAGATCCTCACATATACATGTAACCGCTCTTGCCACTTTCTTGACTTCTCTTTGGCTAGTTTATTTCAAACGTATAGGGTCATCTGGCATTTATTTCCTTCCTTTTAATCTTCAGTCTTTGGGCTTTTCCAGAAAGCAATCTATACGTCGAATTGACCTTTTATTGTGTTTAATTTGATGTTTACCTTCTTACTTTCTTTCCCCGAGGACACATGAATGCTAGTTGCGTCTCCCTCATATACACTCTCTTTTTTGGTTTCTTTCATCACCTCCCTGATATCACGGCCTGCTTCCTAGGGGAATGTCTCAAGTTGTAACACCTATAAGATAATTTTTTCATGTGTACAACTAAAAGCTTGCGCCCTTTCACTGACCATTTGGTTTAATATAGCATTTGCCAGTCTTCATTTAGTGTTGCACCTAGGTCCATTTGTTGCACGGAGTTAAGTGGGCGAGCCTCACTCATTGGTTAGGTCATGAGGAGGTATAGCTTCTACGGTTAGTGACCCTAAATATAATCATATTGATAGGAAAGATAACATAAATATAAGGGCCAAATCACCACAGTAAAACAAACACAAACAATAACATTAAAGTTTAGTTTAGAAACCATGGCTAATTTTTTATCATTAGTTTCGACTTTTGCTTCTTACTAATTACAATTACAAAAGGACAAAGGGCCAAATATTCACATTCTTTTTACTTTTTCAATTTACTGATTATTCTTTTGTTAATTAATTCAGGATACCATGTAGATCCGGTATGTGTACATCACCCATCCATGTTACAGCTAGCCAGTTGATCGCTAGTGATATCTTTCCTGTAGCTGCAATCAAGGCTCTTCTTTACCCGGGTGCGCTTTTTAATGATATAATCTACAAAACGAGTGTTCCCAGCTGGAATGATATACTAGATAAGTACAACCTCACTGAAATAAAAGGAGCCTCTGCCATGCCTGATCTACAACGTTTGGAGGTTTGTTTTGCAGCCTTCACTTTCTAATTTAGCTTCTTTTTGAAATTGATTAATTAATTTGTTTGTTTCCAGGTTCTTGCTGGAAGTTATTTCTCGGTAGCAGGATCGCTTATTGGTCTACTAAAGCCACAAAGAATGAGCATGTTTGGGACTCTTCTGATCGTATGGGGACTTGTGAAGGAAGGACTTCTTGGAAAGCCGGTAAACACGGACCCTACAAAATCAGTTTACGTGTACCCAACCATGCTCATTGCGGTGCTTTGTGCCTTCTCTTCCGTCAAGTACAATTTCCAGAAAGCCACCAAAAAACCTCTCCGTCCTATAGCTAAGCCTCTTAAAAGCTCCAAGAAATCTAAGCTCAAATGATTTGATTAATTCGACCCAATAACCACTTATGAATCATGGATCTCAAAAGCTGTTGACTCAAGTTTGACCTACGAGGTATGTTTAAAACTTCGTTTTCGGCTAGATTATGCTTGTGAAGACTAGATTGTGAACAAAATGGCTATTTTTTTGTTGTTGCTGTAGTCCATTCTTGTTATAAATTAAAGTAAGAATTCAGTCCATGTACTCGGATTTGAGTTTGTTTGATGTGGAGTCGATGAGCACGATCACGAGCATTTTCATGAACACAGCCACCATTTTCAAGTTGGGGTTTGTTTAGGCTGCCATTTAAACTGCACAACAATATAGGAGCATCACCAATGAATGTGTTCATAGCTGGTGTGGAAAGAGAGGAAGGAGATGGGGGTCGATGTGGAGAAGAGAGGCATTCATTTCTTAGGACCAACGCCCTCAAACAGATTCTAAGAGGGAGGGGGTTGTTTTGAGATCGTTTAGGGGTAACCCCGGGCTGTCTGATAGCTGCGTTCGTTAGCAACCCTTTGGTGATGCTCTAATGTTTAAGATCAACTTGAACCTTAGGAACCCAGGAAAGGAAAACATGAGACTACACGACAATAAATAATTATTTATATAAAATCCTAGGGGTGCTAAATGGGTGGTGTTCACGGGTTGGCGGGTTCAACCCGACCCGAACCCGAAAATTTTACACAAACCCGAACCCGAAAGTCGTATCATACATATGAACCCGAACACAACCCGAAGTTTCGTGGGTTGACCCGAAAGTCGTATCATACATATGAACCCGAACACAGCCCGAAGTTTCGTGTTAGGTTCGTGTCAGGTTTTCAGGTCGTGTCAGAAATTCACACCCCTATAAAATCCGTTAGAATTATAATTTATTTGAGAAATAATTAATTTAGAATTAGTTTAACATGATATGAATTGCATTAAAATATTGATAAATCATTTGAGTTGGAAGCATCATGGGCTACTTTTTGTGTTTTAACGGTAGAGAATAACGATTTGGTGTCTTGCATTCATGGAACATAAAGTATTCAAAAGTACATTCTAAACACCCTCTAGCCATTCCATTAATGTGGATATGATTAAGCCATTTATATATTGTTATACATGTTAGAATTAAGGGATATTTACAAAATAGCCAGTTCTGTAAAAACTTTGATAATGTGTATATTGCTTGTATTATTTTAACTCGGGATCTTTGGCAAAGGATATTGAGCAGTGCGTTTGTATCGAGTTGTGCCTAGGACTGATCATGGGACAAGAACCGAACCCGAAAACTGAATAAGACGAACTAGGACTGAGGACCGGATCATCTAGGGTTGGGTCAGGTTGCCGTTGCCTTGGGTACGGGTACTAATTAAAGTTTGGTTTTGGGTTGAGTCAACTTGAATGGACCTGAAGTGGTATTTTCCTTAATTTATGGGCTGTTTGTTTACCTTTTAATGAGCCTCTTAATGGTTCAGACCTCTTACTGGTTCAGCACTTAATGGTTCAGATTGTTTGTTTCGCGAGCAAATGTCTGAATGGTTAAGCATTATACTGAGTTTGAATGGTTAAGATGTCTAATCTGAATTGGTCAGACATTTGCCTCTGAACGGTTAAGCATTATACCGGCTCTTACTGGTTCAACATTTAATGGTTCAGACCTGTTACGCGTTCAGCACTTAATCATTTATAAGTTGCCAAACGGCCCCTTACTTTGTGATTCAACTTGAATGGGCCTATAATTACACAGTAAAACATTTATCGATGGGCTGGGCCGCTTAGGTTCCATGGCTTAGTGTTTGATAGAACATGAATGGGCTTAAGGTTCCGTCACCACTAATTTAAAGTTGGTTTCAGTGAAACAACATTTACATCAGTTTCTCTATCCTTATTCATATAATTACATTTAAAATTATTTCATTTTCTCTTTTCTTTTCTATTAAATAATATCATTTTATATCTTTATTAGTGCATTCACATCCAACCTCCAATTTTTTACTCGTCTCAATTAAATAATACTTTCTCTTTTCCATTCATAACCACTTTTAAAATATATTAAAAAAATTATAAAGGGTGAATAATGTCCTCTCAAATTTACAGATAAACAATAACATTTTATCTTTCATCTACTTACAACCACTTTTCATAAAATAAAAAACCTCACTCACATAATTTGGAGGGTTGGATGTGAATGCTCTTATCACATTTTCTCTCTCTTCATTCATAACTAATTTAAAAAAACTATTAAAAAATAAATGCCGAAAAACAATATCTCCAAGATATACCGATGAACAGTAACATTTTCTATATTATCCTAAAATATGTTACAAAAGATGTTTTAACATGTATTACAAAAACATGCACACTTTTATGTTACAAGTAACTTACAAAAACAAAATATCTTATATCTAATGTAAGTTATAAAACATGCACACACTTATGTTACATGCATGTTTAAAAAAAAAACCTAACGTATTTTTTTTAGAAACGTATATGTTTGTAATAAACCTTGGTTGCACATGGGTCAAAAAAACATGTGTATAAAAACACAAACACGTTACAAGCCTCTAGTTATATTATGTTTATACAAACGTGTCCGACAATTAATGTAAACGAATATGTTACAATTTAATACAGTCAACATGCCCCCCATCAACTATGTTTCCAGCATGTAACTAGCATTTCCTTTGAAAAAAGGTGTTGGACTAGTGTGTAACAACACCTTTATACACTGTGGACTGAATGTTCTTCGCCTGAAATGCATTGAATCGTCGCACACTCTATCGACATTCCTTTTACGTTGTGATGCACTAGATTTTGTGCACCGCATGTACTGGTTTGTAAGAACGCCTTTGTAAACCTTGAATTGAGCTTTCCGGGCTGAAAAACCAGCCTTTTCAGCGTAACTTTGGTACATCTTAACATGTTGCCAATCTTCAAATACAGTATCAAGAACTGGTGTGTGCTCAGCAGAAACATAAGGACACCTCACATGGCCATGTGTTATAACATCAACAATTCTTCCAACTTTCACAAAACGTTAAGAAACTATGTATACTTTAAACTTATAGTTGTTAATTGTTTTCTAAAATTATCATTTCACATGAATATGTAGTTACAAACATGTTCTTGTATCTTTGTTATTTAAAATCCTATTTTCGCCCAAAAAAAAGTCAACTCTATAACATGTAAACACGCTCTATTGTGTTTTGAAGACTTTCTATTGCACTTTAACAATAATTCTAACCACTAAAACATTCTTTTATTTCATATCATTTAACATTACCGTCCCGTGAAATTAACTGTTTTATAATCATTTTAATAAAAAAACAATTCCTAAGCATGTATATTGACCTAAAACAGTAAAAATGGCATCCATAACTCACATATATGACTGCTTTAGCACTTTAGTGGCTAAAGATCCTAATCTCAGACACTAATTCAATCTTATCAAAGATTACATGAACTTGGTCAACTTTTGGTTCCCTAATCTCTATGAAATGTAAGACATTTTGTTGGACAACATTTTGTCCATAATGGAACTTTTCGTTCAACATGTATTTTAGGGACTAGACTTCTTGCTAGGCACTAACTTTTAAGTTGGTTAAGTTTCTGTTAATCGTTTCATTCAAAAGTTACTTTCGGTTGAGAGGTTTCAATGGAATGTTACTGATACGTGTTTGAAAGCCGGTGTCTTATTATGTTTAAGTTTATGTTTTTACATAACTTTTAGTTTCAAATGACCTACTTTTGATTAGAATTGTGTTTTTCAGGTCTAACGGAGTTTAAGGAGCTATTCAGGAGCTGTACGGGGCATCGAGAGCGAATGGGATCAACCAGGGACGCAAAATAAACAAAACAGAAAACGAGGCATTGCACATTGCGTCGCCGACGCCACCAGGGCCGTCGGCGACGCCCTTGCGTCAATGGGGATGTACGTAGGCGACAAGATAGAACATCGACAGGAAATGAAATACCCAGGCAGCGTCGCCGACGCAGGGAGAGTCGTCGGCGACGCCCCATCCTACTCCACGACGCTGATTTTTTTGTTTTTGCATTTTGGACGAATTATAACCCAATTTTTGGGATTATTCTTGGGGGGATACAAGTTTTTGGATATCTTGAAACATTCTTGGAGCACCACACCACCACCACCATTTTCTTAAAAGAGCACATGGCTTTGATACCAATGGTGCGGAAATACTGTTTGTATTTATGAGTCATCAATGATATTAATGAAACATAAAGTTCGTCGTGTGTTGTCATTTTGACAAACTGTTTGTTTTTATGAATCATCAATTATATTAATGAAACATAAACTTTGTTGTCATTTTGACTAACTTTTTGATAGAATAAATAATTTATCTTTGATAGTTATTCGATCGAGTTCTTTGTTTTTTGAAAAATTAGTTATTATTAGGAATGCTTAAGGAGATATTATAATAAATATTTTTGAAGTAAATTAACAGTTAGAAATAAAGCATACATGTTCTTCTTATCCGGTTAAGAGAATCTTTGAATTTTCCAAGTGACCAACCCAACCAATCTGTTCCCTACGGCCTCCTGCCTAAACGGTACTCATATGGCTCTAGGGCTCTAGGTTTTGTAAATTCTTAGAAATAATCATAATGGATAGAAGAAACTGCTGTGTTTATTTCATAACTGCTCTTCCCTAAGGAAGAACTTCTTGATATTTACATAATACTCTCCTTTAGCAAGGAGTTTACTCACTCATACACATTGCTTAAATTACAAGTGGAGAAAAGAAAGATGATTGAGAATGGGATGAGAATGGCTTAGAATGAGATGCTAGCTACATAAATCATTCTCCTTTATATAGGCGGAAAAGATTTGTACAAAGGACCAAAATGCCCTTCTTAATTCGTCATGCATGACGTTTTTTAGTCGACATACCCATGTGTTGGGTCCAGCTCTCTGGTGTCTTCATCTGAGTAATAGCTATTGGGGTGCAGGCTATCACTTTCTTTTGTACTGGTTGAACAGTATTGGCAATTATGATATTCATAAATGCGTTGTAGTCTTTGGCATAGCCTTTCTATTGTGGCAGGGCCTGTCTCTACTTTGTTAAAGATGATTTGTTGTTCCATCTTTTCTAAAGCTTCTTTCTCATGCTTTGGCAGTGGAGTGTTACTGTGACTGGTGATAATACAGTTGTGGCTGTAGTAATTCACCTTATTAAAGCTTCCTGTTTTTATTTTTTGTAGATTGTCAAGAATCTTCAAAAAACTTTTGATTCTGGTCTCAGCCCAATTGTCTTGGTCTTCATATTTTTCTTCCATAACTTTAGATGGATTGACGGTCCTTGTCTTGGCGAGACCGATTTCTAGGTGATGGTAGCTCTGGAATCTTTTTCCTTGGTACCAGTCAGGAAGTGTACATGTGCATTTCACAAAGATGTCGGCATCTTTCGCAGCTGCAATCTTTTTCCGAAAGTTCTTGATAGCTTTCTTCATCCCTTCAGCTAATAAACTGATTTCTAGTAAGTTAGAAGCAGGATAAATGTACTTAATTAACCCAGCAGAAAATGCTAGGGAAACAAGTTCTGGGCTTGCGCCTGGGCAAAAGACAAATAGACATTTAGTGGCTTTATCTTCTGTATAAATGTGCTCGGATTCGAAGTCGTTTTGACTTAAAGACCGTGCTTTAGACTATATAGACCTAAATTCTTCGAGAGAGACAATATCTTGGATTTCTCTTTCTTCTTTTTCTTCAGAAAATTTTGAGAGAAAAGAAGAAGCTTTTCTAAACTCAATAATTCTTTCTTGTTTCCTGGGTTTTAAAGGTTCAGGAAAAATTGTTACCTTTAAAGGTATTCTTTCTTTCCCAAGTTGGCCGAATATCGGGTGGCTTCTTGTTGGGCTCGAGCTAGTGACCCGAACTTTTTATGTGTGACGTTTTCTCCATTCACGTAGTTTTTGACTATTGACCAGTCTTCATAGATACCTCTATGCTCCCCATCAAAAATAACATAAAATTTTGAGTTGGGTTTTTCTTGTTCTTGAGCGACTTGCGAGTAGCTTGGTCACAGTGAGACTTTCTCAGTTTTTGGCAAACTGTCAGCCATCAACGAATTTGATAGTCTTTACCAGAACCGTTTGCTTCTGGACTAGATGAAGATTTTAGTTCTTGATTTACCATCCTTTTGCTTTTTTCTAAAGCAACAAGAGTAAACGGACTTAATTTTTCTTTACCCTTCGCTGTTTGAGAGGGAATAGATTCAGATTTTTTCCTTAATAAGCAGTTGTTTCTTGACTTTCGTCATAGAGATCTATTCTTTCTCGAATAGACTTTAATTCTATAAGAAGAATTTTTTCTCTGAGGCGTAAAACCTTTAATTCTTCCATAAATTTTTCTTTTTCTTTCTATTTATTAAAATGGACATTTTTTCTTCTTTCTTTGTCTTATGAATAAGGAAAGAAAAGGTTGTGGTCCATTGTGAACGATTTCTAGTTCTTTTATAGGTGGAAAAGGTGTTTTCAAAACACTATTTTATGATGGCTCTCATCTTTGAAAGTCTCGTGTTAGGCAGTCTGCCAACACGTTTTTTATTCCATCGAGATGCTCAATGTCGAACGAGTATCTTGAGAACCACATTTGCCATCTGACAAGACGGCCTTGTTTATTATCTCCAGAAATTTTTGTTTTAAGGAAATAAGTGAAAATTTTATTATCTGTCCTTACGAGGAATTTTGCCGGGGTAAGGTAGATGAAAAATTTTGAAATAGTATTTTTACCGCTAGTAATTCTTTTTCATTATTGTGGTAATTTTGTTTCGCTTGTTTAAAGCTTCTCGAAGTGTACTTACATATTTCTTCCTTTTCGGCTGTTCTGGCCTTCAGAACTCCTCCCCGATAATCATGAGAAGCGTCTGTTTCTATAATTAAAAAATCGTCTTCTTTTGGAAGATAAAGTTTTGGAAATCTGGTTAAGTTCTTTTTTATCTTTTTGATGTAATCTGTATCGGACTGTTTCCATTCCCATACATAATCCTTTTTAATTTTACCTGTAATGGTTTTCTAAGTTCTGCAAGTTTAGGGATGTAACTTTCCGCATAAGTTAAAATACCCAAGAACCTTTGAAGATGTTTTTTTATCTTCTAAAGCATCTGGAAATTTGTGTAAATTTTCCAAGATATGCTTTATTTTGTGGACAATGAGTCCCTTGATCTATTTCAAGACCTAAAAAGTTTATCTTTGTTTTAAAAAGATTTGCTTTATTTTTTGACAAAATAATCCCATATTTTTCAATTGTTTTTAAAACTGATAAAACATGAAAATAGTGTTTATATTCGGAGTTTGAGAAAACAATAATATCGTCAACATAGACCGTACAATAATTTTCTAACCCTCTTAAAGCATCTTGCATATGTCTTTGAAATATGCTTGGAGCTTGTTTTAATCCAAAAGGAACTACCCTCCATTGGTAATGACCATCTGGACATGTAAATGCAGTTAATAACTGAGATTTTTCATCTAATAGTACCTGCCAGAAACCGCTCTTACAGTCGAAGGTAGAAAAATAGGTTTTTCCTCTTAAGAGTGTTAATAGTCCTGCATACAAGGCAGATTATGGCTGTCACCCTTAGTAGCTGCGTTGATTGCTTTGTAGTTTACAACCATGCGCTTTTTTCCCCTTCTTTTCTCAGCTTCGTTTTCCACTAAAAATGTTGCAGACATGTGAGGTGATTTGCTTGGAATGATTAGGTTTAGATCAAGTAACTCTTTAATTTGCTTGCTAAACTCTTCTCGATCTTGTGGACTGTATTTCATTGGTTTTACCCTAATCACAGCTTTAGGATCAATTAATTCTATTGGTGCTTTCATCCAACTTTTGGATTTCTTTGGATCATAGGGTTTTCTGAACATTCCTTTTCAAGTAACTCTTCTATTTTTTGAAACTTTTGCATTTCAAGAAAGTATTTTTCTTATGGCTTTATAATTTCTTATGTTATATTGGTGCCAGGGATTTGTTTTGTTTTTGAATCTTTTTTCATTGGTTCAAGAAAACCAGGATTTCCAACTAGAAAAGCTTTTGTTATCTTTTTAATCAAGATCATTTCTTGATTAAGGTGAAAAGATACACTATCTAGCCATTGGGTAAAAGGTCCATATAGCTGACAGAAATTATTTCCAAGGAGCAAATCTATTCCTGTTTCTTGTTGATAAATAGTAGGAATGGGAAATGGTTCTCCTGAGAAATAGACTACAAGGTTTCTACAAACCTTGTTAAGTCTTATTGTATCTTGGTTTGCAATTGTCACCTTGATATCTTTGGGAGTATTTTCCCATAGATCTTTAGGTATGACATGTTTTCTTGCTAGGCAGAGACTAGCTCCTGTGTCTACATAACAATGTAAAGTTATTGCTTTATATTCTTTTAGAAAAATTTTTCTTTGATATAAATGGAGTTTGGATTAGTTATATTTAAGAAAACTAGTTCATTTTTCTTTTGAAGATTTTTACAAAAATGTAAATTGTCTGGATTTCATCCCCCCATTTAAAGGATTGATTATCGTCAAAAATATTTTCTGAAGGATAGTATCCTTCCGTTTCTGCATCAGAAATAATTTTTACCTTTTCTGGAATTTTTTGTCTGTACACTCGTTGGCATAATGTCCCTCTTCAAAACATATCCAACATCGACATTTTCTTTTCCCTTGTGGACAAACCTTAGGTTTTTCTTTCGAAAAGTATTTTCCCGGAGTGAATTTTCTTTTCTTAGTTTTCCAAAATCTTCTTTTGGTTTTATATTTTCTTTTGTATTTCTTGTTGAAATATTTTTTATTCTTCTCTTGTTCACATCCAAAAGATAACTGAGGTGTTTCAGTTAATTTTTTGCAACAACTTTTGTTAAATCTCTTTAACTGTTTTTGTTTATCGGAGAAGTCGCAGTATACTGCAATTTCTTCTTTAACAATTCTTGTAGCAAACCCGAGCAAGTGCATAGTCAGGTTGTTCTTTTCTTTATTCCATCGTTCCTTGGCCTTTTTGCCAACAATGGGAATTTTCATTAGATAGACTTCTATCCAAGAATGGTACTCACCCGTACTTAACTTATATAAATTTTGCTCAAAAAGACAAATAAAATCGTCTAAAAGGCATATATCACAAAGTTGTGACTAGGTTAGAGCCTGTCTTGCTTTTTCAAGCAATTTTTGATTCTCATGGTCCTTGTTTGTGAGGAAATTAAGACCTAAGAACACAATATACATGGCATTAATGATTTCCTCAAAGAGGTCCTCACCATGTAATTCTTCATTCCAAGTTGTTCCTTTGATTAAATCTTGGACTATTCCTGCAAACTTATGTTCTACTAATAACAATAAAGCCTTTGCATTGGAAGATTCTTCTAGATTAGACTGAATGATTAGACTAATTTCAGTATTCCATTTGTCGATTTTTAGTTTTCTTTGATTAAAGTCGAAGATACAATCAATTTTAATGGTGTCTATTACTGTTGAGCTACCATTATTATTATTAGAATTAGGTATTCCCTTATGATATGGCATACTGAATTCAGACTTCGTGTTCTTGTTCTTATAGGATGGCTTGTAATTACTACTACTAGTACTAGTGTGATTCATCCTATATTTTGGAGTTTCTCCTTCTTCAGAGTCTTCTTCTTTGGTTTTAGGTTCTTTTATTGTAAAAACCTTTTCTTTGTTTTCAGGAAAATATTTTTCTTTTAGATCTTTATTTTCTGAAAAACTTTTTTCACATTCTTGGTCACTTAAGGTCATAAGTTGAACAAGCTCATTAATTTGTTCGACTGAAAATGTTTCCAGTTGTTCATCAAAAATTTGCTCTAATTTTTTGTGTAATAGAGCTCATTTATCCACAAGATAGAATAACCTTTTTATCTTGAAGATCTTGTATTTCTTTTTCATAAAATTGTTTTTCTTGCTCTAACTGAGCTAGTTTTCTTACTTTAACATATGGATCAATACTCCAGTCATTCTGTAGTTCATTGGTCCTTCGAATAACACTTTTGAGGTTAAAGTGATTTATACTAATTTCAACATTTAATTGTTGAAGAGAAGCCCTCATTTGACTTTTATTAGTCATTTGAGGTTGATCCGAAAGGCCATTCTAAAGCATTTGGGCTTTTAAAACTTCCTAGCAAAGGATTTCCCACATCAAAGTTGGGGAAAGTGTATTTTTGAAATCTCCTTTTTTCATTAGAAATTTTTTCCTTATGCTTTTCAAGCTTTTAGGCTTGCTCTTCTTTTTTCTCGTCAATTTTGTCCGAGACATCCTTGATGATTTTAGCGGCTATAGCCTCTAAATTTTCGTTAGTAGTTAAATCATCTACCTTTTTGATTAATTCTTTAATTAATTCTTCTATTTTCACTAACTCATGTTGTAGTGATTATTGTCATTCTAGCCTTAAGATCATTAATTCTTTTTCTGGCAGCTAAAATTTCATTGTTCAAACCTTTTATCCTTAGAGTTCTTGCTTTATGACTCCCCATAAAGTTTTCTCTAACTTGTCTTATTCTTATGAAGAAGATTTGTATTTCTGCTTCTTCTTGAACAATTTTTCGTTCTAGGCGTTCTAGATTCCTAAGGATTAGTGCTGATGTCATTTTCCAGCTATTTCTTTAAGAATTTTGCCATATCTATGCACCTTTTCAGACATGGATCGTATTAATTGTGGTTCAGTAAAACTAGATTCTCCTATTCGTAAAGAATTTCCAGTATAATTGAGCCTAGGTCTAGTTCCTAGAAGTGGTTTGTTTCGTGCAATATTAATTGCCCAATCTTCTTGTAACTGTGAGGGTTCAGAAAATTTACTTCCTTCTACAGTTCCAATATCTGAGAATATATCTTCTATTGTTATATTCTCTTTTTCTTTATACTCAATTGAATGAGTACTATTTGTTAAACCATACGAAATTAAATAATTAATCCTAAATACTTTATTACCTGGTTCCATAAGATCAGTTCTTTCACACTCATGAATGAAACTTAATGTTTTATCGAAATCTTTTGAATCGCGATGTAAGGCAAATTTAGGATAAATGGTAAACATAAATTTTCCATATGCTAAATTTCCTTGTACTGCTCCTAGAAGAGCATTTTGTCTGTTGATAATCCTGTTATCAACTAAGGCCATTTTTATAGGAAAATTAATTCCATCTCTAAATTGTGCTTTTAGAAGTATTTTTACTACTCCTATATGCACCATGTTCATAGATCTTCTTAAATCAGGTTTTCTCCTTTAGTTAGAAGTGGTAAATATACTTCTCCTGAAGTATCCTTTACATCTACTGAAAGTTCTTCAGTGTTGAAGCAGTAGAAAATTTTGTTTTTTCTAGAGAAGGCTCTTGATACAAGACTAGATAGATTATTACGTTGATTAAAAACTCTTTTTGTGTCGAGCTTAAATTTAAGCTTATTAATTTTTTCTAGTTGATCAAAATTAATCATATAATCTGATACAAAACCGTTTTCATTTTCTCTAAAGTTTATAACTTCAGTTATTTCTTGGTTACTTAATTCTTCAGAATCAGTTTCTATTGAGTCTTTTAGATTAATCTTAAAGCTCATATTGAATTTATTTCTTTTTTAAGAAAACACGTCCCCATTTTATTAAAAGAGCACATGGCTTTGATACCAATGGTGCGGAAATACTGTTTGTATTTATGAGTCATCAATGATATTAATGAAACATAAAGTCCGTCGTGTGTTGTCATTTGACTAACTGTTTGTTTTTATGAGTTATCAATTACATTAATGAAACATAACGTTCGTCGTGTGTTGTCATTTTGACTAACTTTTTGATAGAATAAATCATTTATCTTTGATAGTTATTCGATCGAGTTCTTTGTTTTTTGAAAAAATAGTTATTATTAGGAATGCTTAAGGAGAGATTATTATAAATATTTTTGAAGTAAACTAACAGTTAGAAATAAAGCATACCTGTTCTTCTTATCCGGTTAAGAGAATCTTTGAATTTTCCAAGTGACCAACCAAACTAATCTGTTCCCTACGGCCTCCTGCCTAAACGGTACTCATATGGCTCCAGGGCTCTAGGTTTTGTAAATTCTTAGAAATAATAAAAATGGATAGAAGAAACTGTTGTGTTTATTCATAACTGTTCTTCCCTAAGGAAGAACTTCTTGATATTTACATAATACTCTCCTTTAGCAAGGAGTTTACTCACTCATACACATTGCTTAAATTACAAGTGGAGAAAAGAAAGATGATTGAGAATGGGACGAGAATGGCTTAAAATGGGATGCTAGCTACATAAATCATTCCCCTTTATATAGGCGAGAAGATTTCTACAAAGGACCAAAATGCCCTTCTTAATTCGTCACGCATGACGTTTTTTAGTTGACATACCCATGTGTTGGGTCCAGCTCTCTGGTCTCTTCATCTGAGTAATAGCTATTGGGGTGCAGACTATCACTTTCTTTTGTACTGGTTGAACAGTATTGGCAATTATGATATTCATAAATACGTTGTAGTCTTTGGCATAGCCTTTCTTTTGTGGCAGGGCCTGTCTCTACTTTGTTAAAGATGATTTGTTATTTCATCTTTTCTAAAGCTTCTTTCTCATGCTTTGGCAGTGGAGTGTTACTGTGACTGGTGATAATACAGTTGTGGCTGTAGTAATTCACCTTATTAAAGCTTCCTGTTTTTATTTTTTGTAGATTGTCAAGAATCTTCAAAAAACTTTTGATTCTGGTCTCTGCCCAATTGTCTGGGTCTTCATATTTTTCTTCAATAATTTTAGATGGATTGACGGTCCTTGTCTTGGCGAGACCGATTTCTAGGTGATGGTAGATCTGGAATCTTTTTCCTTGGTACCAGTCAGGAAGTGTAGATGTGCATTTCACAAAGATGTCGGCATCTTTCGCAGCTGCAATCTTTTTCCGAAAGTTCTTGATAGCTTTCTTCATCCCTTCAACTAATAAACTGATTTCTAGTAAGTTAGAAGCAGGATAAATGTACTTAATTAACCCAGCAGAAAATGCTAGGGAAACAAGTTCTGGGCTTGCGCCTGGGCAAAAGACAAATAGACTTTTAGTGGCTTTATCTTCTGTATAAATGTGCTCGGATTCGAAGTCGTTTTGACTTAAAGACCGTGCTTTAGACTATATAGACCTAAATTCTTCGAGAGAGACAATATCTTGGATTTCTCTTTCTTCTTTTTCTTCAGAAAATTTTGAGAGAAAAGAAGAAGCTTTTCTAAACTCAATAATTCTTTCTTGTTTCCTGGGTTTTAAAGGTTCAGGAAAAATTGTTACTTTTAAAGGTATTTCTTTCTTTCCCAAGTTGGCCGAATATCGGGTGGCTTCTTGTTGGGCTCGAGCTAGTGACCCGAACTTTTTATGTGTGACGTTTTCTCCATTAACGTAGTTTTTGACTATTGACCAGTCTTCATAGATACCTCTATGCTCCCCATCAAAAATAACATAAAATTTTGAGTTGGGTTTTTCTTGTTCTTGAGCGACTTGCGAGTAGCTTGGTCTCAGTGAGACTTTCTCAGTTTTTGGCAAACTGTCAGCCATCATCGGATTTGATAGTCTTTACCAGAGCCGTTTGCTTCTGGACTAGATGAAGATTTTAGTTCTTGATTTACTATCCTTTTGCTTTTTTCCAAAGCAACAAGAGTAAACGGACTTAATTTTTCTTTACCCTTCGCCGTTTGAGAGGGAATAGATTCAGATTTTTTCCTTAATAAGCAGTTGTTTCTTGACTTTCATCATAGAGATCTATTCTTTCTCGAATAGACTTTAATTCTATAAGAAGAATTTTTTCTCTGAGGCGTAAAGCCTTTAATTCTTCCATAAATTTTTCTTTTTCTTTCTATTTATGAAAATGGACATTTTTTCTTCTTTCTTTGTCTTATGAATAAGGAAGAAAAGGTTGTGGTCCATTGTGAACGATTTCTAGTTCTTTTATAGGTGGAAAAAGGTGTTTTCAAAACACTATTTTATGATGGCTCTCATCTTTGAAAGTCTCGTGTTAGGTAGTCTGCCAGCACGTTTTTTATTCCATCGAGATGCTCAATGTCGAACGAGTATCTTGAGAACCACATTTGCCACCTGACAAGACGACCTTGTTTATTATCTCCAGAAATTTTTATTTTAAGGAAATAAGTGAAAATTTTATTATCTGTCCTTACGAGGAATTTTACCGGGGTAAGGTAGTTGGAAAATTTTGAAATAGTATTTTTTACCGCTAGTAATTTTTTTTCATTACTGTGGTAATTTCGTTCCGCTTGTTTAAAACTTCCCGACGTGTACTTACATATTTCTTCCTTTTCGGCTGTTCTGGCCTTCAGAACTCCTCCCCAATAATCATGAGAAGCGTCTGTTTCTATAATTAAAAATTCATCTTCTTTTGGAAGATAAAGTTTCGGAAAACTGGTTAAGTTCTTTTTTATCTTTTTGAAGTAATCTGTGTCGGACTGTTTCCATTCCCATATATAATCCTTTTTTAATTTTACCTGTAATGGTTTTCTAAGTTATGCAAGTTTAGGGATGTAACTTTCCGCATAAGTTAAAATACCCAAGAACCTTGAAGATGTTTTTTATCTTCTAAAGCATCTGGAAATTTGTGTAAATTTTCCAAGATATGCTTTTGTGGACAATGAGTCCCTTGATCTATTTCAAGACCTAAAAAGTTTATCTTTGTTTTAAAAAGATTTGCTTTCTTTTTTGATAAAATAATCCCATTTTTTTCAACTGTTTTTAAAACTAACAAAACATGAAAATAGTGTTTATCTTCGGAGTTTGAGAAAACAATAATATCGTTAACATAGACTGTACAATAATTTTCTAACCCTCTTAAAGCATCTTGCATATGTCTTTGAAATATGCTTGGCGCTTGTTTTAATCCAAAAGGAACTACCCTCCATTGGTAATGACCATCTGGACATGTAAATGCAGTTAATAACTGAGATTTTTCATCTAATAGTACCTGCTAGAAACCGCTCTTATAGTCGAAGGTAGAAAAATAGGTTTTTCCTCTTAAGAGTGTTAATAGTCCTGCGTACAAGGCAGATTATGGCTGTCACCCTTAGTAGCTGCGTTGATTGCTTTGTAGTTTACAACCATGCGCTTTTTCCCTTTCTTTTCTCAGCTTCGTTTTCCACTAAAAATGTTGGAGACATGTGAGGCGATTTGCTTGGAATGATTAGGTTTAGATCAAGTAACTCTTTAATTTGCTTGCTAAACTCTTCTCGATCTTGTGGACTGTATTTCATAGGTTTTACCCTAATCAAAACTGTAGGATCAATTAATTCTATTGGTGCTTTCATCCAACTTTGGATTTCTTTGGATCAATAGGGTTTTCTGAACATACCTTTTCAAGTAACTCTTCTATTTTTTGAAACTTTTGCATTTCAAGAAAGTATTTTTCTTCTGGCTTTATAATTTCTTGTGTTGTATTGGTGCCAGGAATTTGTTTTGTTTTTGAATCTTTTTTCATTGATTCAAGAAAACCGGGTTTTCCAACTAGAAAAGCTTTTGTTATCTTTTTAATCAAGATCATTTCTTGATTAAGGTGAAAAGTATCTAGCCATTGGGTAAAAGGTCCATATAGCTGACAAAAATTATTTCCAAGGAGCAAATCTATTCCTGTTTCTTGTTGATAAATAGTAGGAATGGGAAATGGTTCTCCTGAGAAATAGACTATAAGGTTTCTACAAACCTTGTTAAGTCTTATTGTATCTTGGTTTGCAATTGTCCCCTTGATATCTTTGGGAGTATTTTCCCATAGATCTTCAGGTATGACATGTTTGCTTGCTAGGCAGAGACTAGCTCCTATGTCTACGTAACAATGTAAAGTTATTGCTTTATATCCTTTTAGAAATTTTTTTCCTTTGATATAAATGGAGTTTGGATTAGTTATATTTAAGAAAACTAATTAATTTTTATTTTGAAGATTTTTACAAAAATGTAAATTGTCTGGATTTCCATCCCCCCATTTAAAGGATTGATTATCGTCAAAAATATTTTCTGAAGGATAGTATCCTTCCGTTTCTGCATCAGAAATAATTTTTACCTTTTCTGGAAATTTTTGTATGTTAGGACATTCGTTGGCATAATGTCCCTCTTCAGAACATATCCAGCATCGACATTTTCTTTTCTCTTGTGGACAAACCTTAGGTTTTTTTTTGAAAAGTATTTTCCCGGAGTGAATTTTCTTTTCTTAGTTTTCCAAAATCTTCTTTTGGTTTTATATTTTCTTTTGTATTTCTTTTTGAAATATTTTTTATTTTTCCCTTGTTCACATCCAAAAGATAACTGAGGTGTTTCAGTTAATTTTTTGCAACAACTTTTGTTAAATCTCTTTAAGTGTTTTTGTTTATCAGAGAAGTCGCAGTATACTGCAATTTCTTCTTTAAAAATTCTTGTAGCAAACCTGAGCGACTGCATAGTCAGGTTGTTCTTTTCTTTATTCGTTCCTTGGCCTTTTTTGCCAACAATGGGAATTTTCATTAGATAGACTTCTATCCAAGAATGTACTCACCCGTACTTAACTTATATAAATTTTGCTCAAAAAGACAAATAAAATCGTCTAAAAGGCATATATCACAAAGTTGTGACTGGGTTAGAGCATGTCTTGCTTTTTCAAGCAATTTTTTATTCTCATGGTCCTTGTTTGTGAGGAAATCAAGACCTAAGAACATATCTACATGGCATTAATGATTTCCTCAAAGAGGTCCTCACCATGTAATTCTTCATTCCAAGTTATTCCTTTGATGAAATCTTGGACTATTCCTACAAACTTATGTTCTACTAATAACAATAAAGCCTTTGCATTGGAAGATTCTTCTAGATTAGACTGAATGATTAGACTGAATGATTAGACTAATTTCAGTATTCCATTTGTCGATTGTTAGTTTTCTTTGATTAAAGTCGAAGATACAATCAATTTTAATGGTGTCTATTACTGTTGAGCTACCATTATTATTATTAGAATTAGGTATTCCCTTATGATATGGCATACTGAATTCAGACTTCGTGTTCTTGTTCTTATAGGATGGCTTGTAATTACTGCTACTAGTACTAGTGTGATTCATCCTATATTTTGGAGTTTCTCCTTCTTCAGAGTCTTCTTCTTTGGTTTTAGGTTCTTTTATTGTAAAAACCTTTTCTTTGTTTTCAGGAAAATATTTTTCTTTTAGATCTTTATTTTCTGAAAAACTTTTTTCACATTAATTTGTTCGACTGAAAATGTTTCCAGTTGTTCATAAAAAATTTGCTCTAATTTTTGTGTAATAGAGCTCATTTATCCACAAGATAGAATAACCTTTTTATCTTGAAGATCTTGTATTTCTTTTTCATAAAATTATTTTTTCTTGCTCTAACTGAGTTAGTTTTCTTACTTTAACATATGGATCAATACTCCAGTCATTCTGTAGTTCATTGGTCCTTCGAATAACACTTTTGAGGTTAAAGTGATTTATACTAATTTCAACATTTAATTGTTGAAGAGAAGCCCTCATTTGACTTTTATTAGTCATTTGAGGTTGATCCGAAAGGCCATTATAAAGCATTTGGGCTTTTAGAACTTCCTAGCGAAGGATTTCCCACATCAAAGTTGGGGAAAGTGTATTTTTGAAATCTCCTTTTTTCATTAGAAATTTTTTCCTTATCCTTTTCAAGCTTTAAGGCTTGCTCTTCTTTTTTCTCGTCAATTTTGTCCGAGACATCCTTGATGATTTTAGCGGCTATAGCCTCTAAATTTTCGTTAGTAGTTAAATCATCTACCTTTTTGATTAATTCTTTAATTAATTCTTCTATTTTCACTAAACTCATGTTGTAGTGATTATGGTAAACATGTTGTAGTGATTATGGTAAACTTAATGTTTTATCGAAATCTTTTGAATCGCGATGTAAGGCAAATTTAGGATAAATGGTAAACATAAATTTTCCATATGCTAAATTTCCTTGTACTGCTCCTAGAAGAGCACCTTGTTTGTTGATAATCCTGTTATCAACTAAGGCCATTTTTATAGGAAAATTAATTCCATCTCTAAATTGTGCTTTTAGAAGTATTTTTACTACTCCTATATGTGTATATATATATATATATATGCATTTGTATATATATGTATGTGTGAGAGGGTGTAGGTGGCGGCCCCATTAGGTGCTAACCTTTTTGTTTTCATCTTCCATATTGCCAAGTGTTGGGTCTTGAAAATATAAACAATCATTATACCTTTTCAAACACACCACAAATGCATATCCCAACAACATAACACTCCATTCACTCACTCTCTCTCTCTCTATATATCTCGGCCGAACATACACATATACACACTATCACTTTCAAATTTTGAAGTCCATTGAATATTAAAGCCATTTCAAGCAAGTTCCAAGTAGATTTGAAGATCCAAGAGTAATTCCAAGGTGGTTTCAAGGAAGAACAAGCTCCAAAATCTTGAAGGTATAAACTTACTTTAATACCATATTCTTGATTCTTGGTGATGATGATGATGTTGGAAGGTTTTTCTTGATCTTGAAATTATTCACAAACTTGAAACAAATAACAAATGGGTTTAAAAAATATAAAAATGGAAGTTATAGGTATGTGTGTGAGGCCGTAAGTATGTATATGTGTGGGTTAGAGATTGTATTTTGATTGTTAGTTGATTTTTGATTGATGTGATTCATGAAAGTTTGATGCATGCATGATCAAAATGGGATTTTATAAAAGTTCATATGATTGAAGAAGAATATATGAAAAGTGAAACTTGGAAGTATATGTATGTATATATGTGTGTCGTGTATATATATGTATATGCATGTACATGTGGGTTTTTGTTTAAAGGTTCATAAATGTTTATGCATGAAATCATAGGATGATGATTAGATGAAGATGATGATGTCTTTGATTATTTAATATGAATTAAATACATGTTGGATGCATTTAAGTTCTTGAATGATGATGATATGATAATCATGCATTAGGTACTTGTACATAAGCATGCGTGATGGTTAAATGATCATAAGTGGGTGAAATTGTTATGGTATAACAAAAGTAAATGAACTCCTAATATAAACATGTTTAAATTATGTTACATGATGTGTTATGATGACACAAAACTTTGTCATAAGTTAGATAGCTTTGCATGTTGTACATTTAGCTTAAAAAGTAGTAAAATTGGTGAAATTGCATGATTTATGTGACTTACATGAAATCAGCACTAACATGAGTATAAGTGCCGTTTTATTCAGTAAATAACATGTGTTATGTTAAAATATCAACTTGTTACAATTTGGGATGATTATGGTAAAGTTCGGTACAATACTATGCGTTAAAAACGATAAAAATCGGCTTTTAAAGCGATTTTTGTAAAACTATTTATAAACTGATATTTTTATGATAAATATAGGTATTTTAACTTATATTAAGTATCTTTGGTGTTTGGTTAGTCATACGTGACTTCCGACGCCCGAAAACGTTATCGAAACGCTAAAATACGCATATTTCAATGTACACGAAAATGGGTTGTTCAAGAGTGAAGTATAATAAGATATTGATATGTGATTATAAGTATATGAAATGAAATATGCTATGTGATGACATGATAGTAGGGATTAAGACTATGCATGTAACTTGTGTAGTTAAAACGGTAATTTCATTAAAAGTCACGTTAAAGTATGTAACTTATTTATCGAGCATGGAAATAATACATAGGTTAACTTGATGAGTTATTTCGTGTGTATATGCTTTAAAAATGATATAATATATAATTTGACGAAATACGTGTATTACGATATATGATAATGTGTTCATGTTTATGTATATATATTACGAAGCGCAAATCGTAGATATATTGCTTATAAACGGGTGTGATAACGGATATAATATAATGAGGGTCACCAATAAAATCGTTCAAGTCGCAAAATCTTAATATATATATATATATATACACATATATGAATACACATATATATAAATACGCCAACATAATAAAAAATAAAGACTTTTGAGAAAATCTCAAAGGTATGTGAAAAATTCTAAGTATTGGAGAAACTTAGGTATTGTTGTGGAATATTGGTTATTAAATCGTTCCTACATAAATTAGGACGTGTAGATCAATTTGTAGGATTGCGCTAATATAAATACGCATCCAAAGGTGAGTGTCACTAACCCATCTTTTACTGTTTTATATAACGTTTTGGGGGAATAACACGCCTTTTAAAAAGGATAATTGTAGGTTTTTTTTATAAATTATGCCTTGGAATAACTTATAAATATATTTTTGTGGAGAATATAGTTTTGGAAATGACATGTTATGTTTTGAGGAAAAACATGGTTTTGTAAATGAGATTGAATATATATAGGTTTCGGGGGAAACGGAGATGTTTACGGTGTTTGAGACAAAACGACCATGTAGATTTAAAAATATTTAAATCTAAGTGTGACGAGTTTGCTTGAACTCAAGAGAGTAAGTATCGAAACTGGAGTACGTTTCGGTGGGGACTTCGGGGAATTCGAATAACACATGTATTAAATTTATCAAAGTAGGATATATATATATATATATATATATATATATATATATATATATATATATATATATATATTGTTCATAAGGTTAGCACCTTGAGTGATCCATTGGGGGCACTTGGCGCGAAATCTAGCCAGTTAATCATTAATACCTGCATGCGTAGAATTGTTGATAAATCTACCGGCTTGACCACCCTGTCGTGACTGGTAGCTCTGTATTAAGTCAAGCGACGGATTTTTATTCTGTTATCGTCTAGCGTTAATTATATCCTTATTGTTAATATATAGCTCGTATGTCTTGAAAACTTACAAATCTGAACAATTGATGCTATCAATTTAATATATAAATCTTGGGAAGACGTTTTGTGTCGAAGGTTTCGGAAAATGCTTGTGGTAACTGACCCTCGGATTTTTTTGAAAGGAAGTAAAATTGACATTCTTAAATTTATATGGATGTTTTATTATTAAACACATAATAAGAAAGTTTTCCTTAAATCAAATTATTTATAATTTGAATATGTGAACTCACCCTCCTTTGTGTTGACACTTGATTTTAACGTGTTCTTCAGGTACATGAGGTCGGCTTTGGGATTTTGGCATATCTATTGGTAGTTGATGCAATGTTGTGTTAAATAATGGACAACTTTTCAAACTATTTTTGGACCAAGTTTGTACTAACATCCATAAGGATCAAAACAACTTAATTATGTTGTGGTTATGATTTGTGTTTAAACTCTGAACTTTAAATTATGTTTTAATTAAGTTGAATGACCAAAAATAAATATTGTATCGTCCACAAAGATACTTAGGGCACCAACTTCCGTCACCACTACGTTTGTAATTTCGCTGCGACGTTTTTGGGGTGTGACAAAAGTAGGTATCAGAGCTAATTGTTGTTAGCAAACTAGATGTTTTCTGGGAAAACTCTAGACTTCAACCGATGAATTTTGAGATTAAATGCCAAAATTCACAAAGCCTATAATTTAAAATAAACATCGATTTTGACCATGTATGAAAACTATGAAGAGTTTATGTGCATACGTGTTAATCTGTTTATTTGTGCCTTATGTGTTATTTTTCGTTTGAACACACACTTACTTAGTATGGTTACATTGTGTCACAGATGTCGCACTCCCACGAGATTATCGAGATTCATGACTCAGAGAGCAAGCATGAATTCGAGATCTCACCAACCTCAATCCTACCAGATATACCACACACTACCCCACTGATTGTTGACATGGTCGGTTTTACCTCGTCATTCTATGTCGGTCCCACTACGTTTCCTAGTCAGGTTGACCCGCATTATGCCCATACCAGTAGTGGTTGGATTGACGATGATGATTTGACTGTTCCTCCCTCAGTTTATGAGATTGGACAATCATCTGGTACTACGCCTATTGTCAATGAGCTGGATAGAGGTATCACTATGATTGGAGGATCTTTTGGGATAGCACCAGTGGTGGACGCCACTACTGTCACGGCTCGACCTCTAGAGTCCTTGGTAGTCCCGCCCACCGTTACTGTTGAGCTTACACCTGAGATCCCTCCGCCAGTCATATCCTAGTCGTCCGTTCCGCAGTCAGAGTCATGATTCTCTACTACACCTCTACTAGTCTATGCTCGTCGTTGGAAGAGGACTCGACCTACGGGAGACATTGCATCAACTTCTAGAGCCGCGATTAAGTCTGTTTTGAAGAAGTAGAAAGGAGTTTGGGTCGACTGGTGTTCCCATTGTGATCGTCAGATCACTGCTCTATGCGGAGACCTGGAGACGACCAAGGGCAAGATGAAGGATCTTGAGGGCCAGATGGATTGGTACAATGAGCTTCAGGATTTGGATGACAGAGCCATGGATCAGACGTACTGGAGGATAGTGGAGCTCGAGGAGCTAGTGAGGAAACTTTTGGAGTTTCTAGGATTTAAGTGATTGTTAGTTGTTTGTTTTGTTGTTTTGTCTCTTTTGGTAACCCTATTCAGGGTTGTATGTCAAATTAGATATTTTAGTAGGAAATTTAGTGAAACTTGTTAATGGTGTTTGATCCTATTCACACCAAATTTTTTAGTCTTTTGAACTACAAACGAGCTATGTAATTTCCGTGATAAAATATCAATATAATGGGTTTTTGAATTAAATTATTCTCATTAATGTGTGGTTAGGATTACATGTGTATAGTTTAATCCACTAGTATTTAATGATTGAATTATTTAAACCTTGTCTTATGTTGTTATTATTATTACAGTAATAGAAACGACAATATGCCACCAAAAGCGAGACATGTTCCCTCTACTGACGGTACTGGATTACCTACCACACAGAGGAATTGGCACAACTTATCACTCAGCACGTTAATACTGCGATGGAACAGCGCAAAGCTAACCAGACTACAGCGCGAGGACGTGGACGCAGTGATAATGCACACGGTTTCGGTGGAATGTCGATTGGAGCCCCTCAAAGTAGTGTTAATGATCGGAAAAGTTTTAGTAGTTTCTTGTGTTATGATATAATCTATTAGTAATCTTGTTTTTTCATTAACCTTGTGAATAGTGCAGGGATATACGTACAAAACATTCTAGGGTTGTAACCCAATATCATTTACTGGTGCTGAAGGACCCCTTGATATCGTTAGATCAATTGAGAAGATGGAGTCTGTGATGGCAATCAACGGTTGTGCAGCTGATCAGAAGGTTAGGTATGCTTCATGTTCATTTCTTGACGAAGCTTTATCTTGGTGGAACACTCAAGTTCAGATTTAGGGAGAAGACGTTGCCTATGGTCTTACCTGGACCGAACTAAAAGAGATGTTTTTTAAGGAATACTGCCCGCGTAGTGAGCTACAGAAGATTGAGACTGATTTCTGGAATCTAACTATGGATGGTTTGAATGTCAGAGCATATACAACTCGATTCAATGATCTGGCTAGGTTGGTTCCTTGGGTGGTCACTCCTGGTTATGTTAAGATAGAAAGGTACATTTAGGGATTAGCGCCACAAATTCGCAGTATGGTTACATCAGCGAAACCCACTACCTATCTGGAAGCTACTACACTAGAAAAATTATTGACCGATGATGCTGTTCGCAAGAGTAGCCTTAACAAAAAGGATGAGACTGGGAAGTCATCAGTGAAAGCAAATGCAGACAAGAAATCCGATCGACAGGAGCGCTCTGAGCGTAGATCTGGGGACTCAAGGAAGAGAAAGTCTGAGAGTTCGAGGAAGGATTCTGATGAAAAGCATGATAAGAAACGCAGTTCTGGTAAAGCATTTGTGGCTAATACTAGTAATTTAGGAAAAGATGTGAACAGGAATGGCAAGAGTAGTTCAGCGAAGAGAGATCAAGGTGAGGAGCAAGGAAATGCACCAGGTGCGGTCGATCTGGACATGAGACTCGTGAGTGCTATGCTAGAATCACAACGGATGGAGTCAAGCTTGAGGGATGCTTCGAATGCGGAGAACATGGACATTTCAAGCGGAATTGTCCATTGTTGAAAGGTCATGCCAGAGGTAGAGCATTTGAGCTTAATGTTGGGAAAGCTTGAGATGATCCTGCAGTTGTTACCGGTACATTCTTAATCAATAACCATTATGTGTTGATACTATTTGATACTGGAGCTGACTTGAGTTTTTTTCGAAAAACTTTGAACTGTTTCTGTGTTCTCAAGCAAGTAAGCTAAATAAAAAGTACTCGATAGAATTAGCAAATGGCAAATTAATAGAAACAAGTGAAGTAATTCATGGTTGTAGTATTCTGTTGCGATCGTAGTTTTAGTATCGATTTGTTACCAGTAGAGCTTGGTCATTTCGATGTTGTCGTTGGGATGGATTGGCTATCCAAATATGAAGCTGAGATTGTTTATTCAGAAAAACTAGTGCCAATACCCCGCCCTGGTGTTGAAGTAATAGTGATTCACGGAGATCGAACAAGTCAGAAATAGAGAGTTGTTAGTGTTATGAAGATGCACAAGATGTTGCGTAAGGGTTATCCTACATTCTTGGTCAACATGATTAATATGAAGATTGAAGGAAGGAATATCGAAGAGATTCCTATAGTTCGTGAGTATCCAGAAGTTTTCCCTGAAGACTTAATGGATTGCCCCTTCGAGACAAATCGAGTTTAGAATTGATCTTGTTCCCAGCATAGCACCGATTGCAAAATCTCCTTATTGATTAGCACTTTCAGAAATGAAAGAACTGTCGAATCAGCTTCAAGAGCTACTAGACAAAGGTTTCATGCGACCAAGTTTTTCGCACTGGGGAGCACCTGTTTTGTTTGTGAAGAAGAAGGATGGTTCCTTCAGGATGTGTATAGATTATCGGGAGCTGAACAAACTAACTATCAAGAATCGGTACCCATTACCGAGAATCGATGATCTGTTTGATCAATTGCAAGGATCCAGCTACTACTCGAAGATTTACTTGCGTTCAGGCTATGACTAGTTGAAGATTGCTGATGAAGATGTTCCAAAGACTACTTTTAGAACACGTCATGGCCATTATGAGTTGTTAGTCATGCCTTTTGGCTTAACTAATGCGCCTGAAGTATTTATGGATCTCATGAATAGGGTATGCAAACCCTATTTGGATAAATTCGTGATAGTATTGATTGATGACATACTTATCTATTCATGAACCAAAGAAGATCATGAGCAACATCTGAAGACGATTTTGGAGCTACTGAAGAATGAGAAGTTGTATGCCAAGTTCTGTAAATGTGAGTTTTGGATTCGAGAAGTTCAGTTTCTAGAAGATTGAAGCAATTAAAAAATTGAGAAGCACAGAGGACTCCCTCAGAGGTGCAACAATTCTTAGGACTTGCTGGGTATTATCAGAGATTCATAGAGAATTTCTTTAGAATAGCGTAACCATTAAAGCTATTGACCTGGTAGGATAAGAAGTTTGAGTGGACAGAGAAGCAGGAGAAAGCGTTTCGGTCATTGAAGGAAGGTTATGTATGCACCTATTCTTTCCCTGCCTAAGGGAAATCACGATTTTGTTGTATACTACGATGCGTCACATTTGGGCCTTGGATGCGTGCATATACAGAAGAACAAAGTGATAGCCTATGCATCCAGACAACGGAAAGTGCATGAGAAGAACAACATAACTCATGATTTGGAGTTAGGAGCTATTATGTTTGCCTTGAAGATTTGGAGACATTATCTGTATGCCACGAAGTGTACGATTTACACTGACTATAAGAGCCTCCAACATATCTTTTATTAGAAGGAACTCAACATGAGACAACAACATTGGGTAGAGTTACTCAATGATTACGAGTGTGATATTCGCTATCACCTAGGTAAAGCAAACGTTGTTGCTGATGCACGTAGTAGAAAGGAGCAGGAAAAGCCTCTTCGTGTTCGTGCTTTAGGTTTAACCATACATACGAGTCTAACCGTTAAGATTCGCAATGCACAACGAGAAGCTTTAAGAGATGAGAATTTGAGAAGAGAAGGTTTAGGAGGTTTGGAGTGTGAACTGATACCAAAAGTGGACGAAGTGATGTACTTCATGAACCAGATTTGGGTTCCGCTTAGAGGTAACCTACCGAAGTTCATATATCTAGATATTCTATTCACCCAGGTTCTACCAAAATGTATCAGGACATTAAAGAGTTGTATTGGTGGCTGAATATGAAGAAAGATATTGTGGTATATGTGGGTAAATGTCTGGAATGCTCAAAGGTTAAGGCTGAGCATCAAAATCCGTCTAGGCTTCTGCAGCAACTAGAGATTCCTAAATGGAAATAGGAACATCTTACTATGGACTTTATCACCAAATTACCCCGTACGTCATGTGGACATGACACCATATGGGTAATTGTTGATCGATTAACGAAGTCTGCTCATTTCTTACCCATTAAGGAAACAAACAAAACGGAGAAGATATCGCAGTTGTATCTCAACGAGATTGTAGCCCATCATGGAGTACCTGTGTCGATTATCTCTGATAGAGATGGACGATTTGACTCCAGATTTTGGCGATCTCTTCAGGAGTTGCTGGGTTCTCGGTTGGACATGAGTACTTCGTATAATCCTCAAACGGATGGTCAGAGTGAGAGACCCATTCAAGCGTTAGAGGATATGTTACTAGGTGTGCGATAGACTTTGGTGGAAGTTGGGATACTCATCTGCCATTAGCTGAGTTTTCTTACAACAATAGTTACAACGCGAGTATCAAAGCCGCTCGGTTTGAAGCTTTGTATGGAAGGAAATGTCGATCATCCCTCTGTTGGGCTGAAGTTGGCGAAAGGAAATTAACCAGACCCGAGCTTATCTAGGAAACCACTGATTAGGTTGCCCAAATTAACGGAAGGTTGAAAGTTGCCGCCGATCGACAAAAGAGTTATGTAGACAACCAATGGAAACCGTTTTAGTTTCAGGTTGGTGATCGTGTTCTGTTGAAGGTGCCACCTTGGAAAGGTGTTGTTAGGTTTGGGAAAAGGGGAAAGCTAAGCCCGCATTATATAGGTCCTTTCAAAATCATATCTCGAGTTGGATCAGTCGCTTATCGGCTCAAGCTACCACAGGAATTGAGTGGAGTACATGACGTGTTTTATGTTTCCAACCCGAAAAAGTGTCTGTCGGAGGAGACACTGATCATACCCCCTGATGAGGTTCAAGTAGATGATAAAACTAGATTTATCGAAGAACCTGTAGAAGTTGTGGATTGGAAGATTCAGAAGCTTAGGAGGAGTCGGATTAAGTTGGTCAAGGTTCGCTGGAAATTCCAAACATGGACCCAAGTTCACATGGGAATGATAGGACTAGATGCAACAGAAATATTCCCATCTCTTTCCATCTAGTGCGAAATCGAGACTTGTAGTGTAAAAATTTCAGGGACGAAATTTCCTAATCAGGGGGAGACTATGATACCGGGCTATTTTGAGTCTGTACCGTACAAGGGCGACATGTGTTATGAATAAATAAAGGCAATATTTTATTGAATTTGGTGTTAATATATTGTATTTGATGTGTTGGTAAGTTTAAAGTTTATAAGAAATTATGTTGGCATTAATAAGATAAATGCTTATCGCGTAGCAAACAAAATGCGAAACGAACGTCGGTGACCGCCCGATAAATGTTAAAATCCTAAAAATATTCCATTATGATTAAAATTTTATTTTTAATCATACGCGCGAGTAAAAATTAATTAAAACGCTTGAAAACTCTATTTTGCGAGTTTAAGCGCATACTAAGCAATACCGCGCGTGATAACATCGTCGAGTGTGGTTATAATTTTTGTTATGTTTTAAGCACTTTTTACTCATAGATCAAGCTTTAAATTTATAAAACACAGTACAATACACCACTCTACACACGTTAGGGCAAGTGCACCCATCGTATACGTAGTATACTGATGGTAAGATACCGAGGTCGTCCAAGGAGACAAAAGCTTTTAATTCCAGCTTATCGTTAACGTCTAATTTACCAAATTTTGATAAAGTTTTGAAGGTTTTAAAAGATAAAACTAAATGTAAAAACATAAAGAAATAAATAAAAACAAATAGACAAGAAAGAATCACTTGGTTCTTGTTGGGCCCCTAATTAAAGGGTTTACACATTAGTGTTGCATTTGGGCTAAAGGGAAGAAATGGGCTTCCTAGAGCCTTATGGGCCTAGGGTTGTAACCAATGGGTTTAGTGACTAGTATATATACATGTGTTAGGGTTAATATTTTGGTTGCTAGTCAGTTTAGTTTTTATGATATCTTGTATCAGACACCATTTGGTGTATGCAAGTTGGTTAATCGAAGATCGTTATTGTTCTTTTCATTCTAATCTTTATTTCCGCAATCGATTAGAGGTTGTGATAACGTGTTAGATCCGAATCGGGACTTACAATTGGTATCAGAGCCTGCTGTTCGATACAGGCTCTCGGTATCACAGATCGAAGAACTGTTCAGAGTTGGAAGACGTGTTGCTGTTCATCCCGGATTGTTACTATTGAAGATTGCTGCTTTTTTCATCTCTAACTGCTACTGTTCCGAAGAACACAAAGAAGGTTTGAGTATCTCGGATGCGGTACTGTTCAGGATTCCAAAGAACACGAAGAAGATTCAAGTATTTCGGATATGGAACTGTTGAAGATCCCGAAGAACACGAGGAAGATCATCCATCTCGGATTGATCTCGGATTACTGTTCATCAACTTTCTCAAAAACCTTATCCGGATTACTTGCATTCCGGATAAGGATCACTGTTTGAAATAATCTGTGTTTATCTATTGCAGGAATTTTGGGATACTGTTGATTCCGGATAAGGATTCTCATTCCGGATAAGACCATCATTCCGGATAAGACCATCATTCTGGATAAGACTTTCATTCCGGATCTGTTTCTCTATTTCGGATCATCTCATCTCGGATTGGCATTCATATCAGATATCGTGCAACTCGGATCATCATTTATTTCAGATTCGATCTTCATTCCGGACTTATCACTCATCTCGGATTGGGACCTGTCTCTGATAGCTTTCCAGATTACAATTTCGGATACTTATCTCGGACTTGTATTGGATTCTCATCTCGGACTCATCCCGGACTTATCTTGGATTCTCATCTTGGAGTGATTTGGAATCTCATCTCGGACTTACTTTGGATTCTCATCTCGGACCACTGTTCATAATAAGAATTTAAAATTAACTTTAATTTACTTGGTAATTTCTAATAAAGTTAATAATGAACAGTTATATGACAGCCTAGGACCTGACAAATGCTACCTGGGCAGCATTGCAATCACAGACACCGGTTCTTCATCAAGAGCTTGTGAAGGGGGATCGTCTCCTCCGATGAGCAACCAGTCTGATCTAACTCAGCTAGCAGAGGCGGAATTCATTGCTAGTGAGGATGACAAATGAACAAGAAAGATCTTACTGTTTAACTGCAAAGTACATACGCGAGTAAACAAATTAGCAAGGCTTCGCCATACCAACTGAACTAACACTACTTTTGCCCTGACACAACACTACTCTATTTATAGGTCGACATGACTCGCACTGGAGTCTGTGTAAAACACAGACTTGACTCGTGCGAGTGACTGCCTCGTACGAGTGACAAAGTGTCACTCGTACAAGCCAAGTACTTCACTCGTACGAGTATACTACATCTCATATAAAATAATCAATATCATATATACAATCGACATTTAAACCCTATATACAATATCGACACATCCTAGACGTAGGCAATAGACATAATGCACCAACAAACTCCCCCTTGGATGTTGCTGTAGTCTGGATAGTCTTCAAAAAAACTTTACAAGGTTTGACGCTTAACGACCAAAAAAATCTCTTCGGTGGCTTTCGACGCTCCTCAAATGCTATTGGCGTTTGATCTGTTGGAGGAGGTCGGTTCACTGTATTGCCAAACCAAAAACTCCTTAGCGATGCTATACGAGCACGCTCAGCAATCCTAGCTTCCTTCTTTTCTTTCTTCTTCTGCTCAGTCTCCTCCAGCTTCCTCCAAGAAGTGTTCCATGTCGATCCTGAATGTATATCGTTTGCGAAGCAGACATTAACAATCTTCCGGAACTGGAGTGCTTGCTATTTATCTTTCTCTTCATAACTGATCTTGTTGTAGAACAAGCATTCTATATCTTTCTTCGTACAATTGACTAGCCACATCGGGTCTAGTACTCGAATGCCATGCCACAGCCCGTATATACGTTTGTGTGCTATGACAACTTCGATTAGTTCTTCAGTAATCTTCCACGAGTCTTCATCCGGGTGCACGCAAATAACAGCCTCTCATGTGTTCGAATCATAATTCCACCACTTGAAGTTCTTGTAGAAATCCTGCTCCATCTGTAACATAGGCATATTCTTCATTACTTTCGGCCTCTTTACGATGAGCGTCACATCCTTCTCTTTAGTCACTGGATCTATCTTCATGATGCGTCTCAGAAAGTGAGGTTTCCAGTGTGTAAATCCATGCAAAGCCTCAAGTTTAATCAACTTCTAAAGCCTCTGGTCGTGGAATTTCATCTTGAGATTAATCATCTTTGTCTGCTCCAACTCTTTGATATCCCAATAAGGCAAGGACTTGATGTCACTCAGATATCGAAAGTACTGAATACCAAACTCCCTTTTGATCGCATAGACGTTAAGCTCTTCAATCCAACCCCAGTTTAAGATATGACATAGAGAAATATTAGCGTCACGGGTAAAGAATGCTAAGGGACGTTTGAATTTACGCTCTGCTGGTGCATTCTTGAACTACTTCTTCCACATCTCGGCAATCTCAACACTGTTTAACTGTTGAGGAATAGTTCCTTGCTTAGAAGCTTCTTCAACTTTACACTTCAGAATATCTGCACTCTCAGCTGCAAACAGTTCAGTAAAAGTTGGGGAGTCCTCTGTACCCTGATCGGCAATATTAGCATCGTCATCAGAATCATCCTCCACGATAACTAGATCATACTCATGTGCTTCTTCAACCTGTTCAAAGACATAATCGTTTGGCTCGAACGTGCTAATCTCGTTTAACTCATCTTCAAAAACAAACTCAAACTGTTCTTCATCCATACCTAGCATTTCTGCAATCTCTTCCTTAGAATAACTGTGGATAAATTTGCCTTCCTCGACATTATGCTCAAGATAGAAAATCTTTGGTTTCGGCACGACAGGGTCGGTAGATGTATCAATCACCGAGAAGATTCCTGCCTGCTGAGCATCTGAAGAACCTTCATTTCTGTCCTTAACACCTTCTTCAGCAGTCTGATTCGCAGAATCATCGAGGTGCACTGAATAATCAATCTCTTTATTCACACCAGAATCAGTTACACGAATACTATCCCCTCCTACATTATCATCATCATCATCATCATCACCCTTACCAGAATCCGAATCAGACTCACCAACATCATCTAAATCTTCATCTTCTTTCTCAGTATCTTCCTCAAATTCTTCAGTCGCTTCTAAGTTTTTCTTCAAAAGCCATTCGCGGTGTCTTGCAGAAAGATCTGACATATCAATCTCCCGATCCTTAGGCTTCCCAATCAGTATAAACTTGTTCGGCACTTGATACACAACGATATCTGTAATAGTAACTGGCACATACTCAGCTTCTGGTGCAGTTTCAACATTCACGAGATCCTCTACAACCTTCACTTTTCCTTTGCATTGCGCATCTGATAATTCTTTAGCAAGACGTTCTCTTTCAGCAACACGTTCTCTAGCCTCTGCGCGTTCAATCTCGTCAATTTCTGCAACTATATTTACTCCCAACTTTTTGATCAAAATCTTCTCAAACAGATTCATTCTACGATCACTTCTGAGCCTTTCCTCTTCATACTCAGCCATTCGAAGTCGTAACCGTTCATTTTCCGACACTATGCTGGCAAGCCAGGCTTCTAATTATTGTTTATCTTCGTTCAAAGTATTCAGCTACTCTGCAATTCTGCTATCTTCAAAGTATTCAACAAGACTTGTTTTTGTAACTCAATCATACGCGGGTCGTTAAACATGTCTGTAGTAAAATCTTCACCCCCTGGAATGTCTCCAAAATCAAAGTTAAAATCAAACTGAGACTGGGGTTGTGAAGTGTGCGGTGGCGGTTGCGGTGTTGCCTATTGTGGTGTTGGCTGAGGTGTTGGTTGTGGTGGCGGTTGAGGAGTAGCCTGTCGAGGTGGTGATGTTGGAATTTGCTGAGCTGGTTCAACAATAACCTCTTCTTCAATCGTTTGCTCTTGCTTAGTCTCTTTAGATCTAACAGTTGGAGACTCGGAGCTTCTAGCTGCTTGGCGCTTAAACCTTCGTGTCTTTTTCTTCATTGGTGTGCATACAAGAGTATCTGTATCTGAACCCGAAGGTATATACGTTGTATCATCTTCACATGCCGCTTTGCGCTTTCGCTCTTCAGCTTTTCTCTTTTTCTCGGCCGAGACGCTTTGCCTCTATCTTTTTGGCCCTTTTTCTTTCACCAACGCGTCTCTCATCAGAATTAGTGCTCGAAGACGATGCGTCTTCAGCTACTTTCTCTTCACCAAATGCTTGTCTCTTGATGTCTGCATCAATATCAATATTTTCTTCAACATTTGGTTCATCTCTAAGCCCACTACTTTCTGCTGCTGATTTTTTCTTTTGCGATGCAGAAGTAGAAGATGTAGCAGTTGCTTTTCTCTTTGAACCTTTGTCTCAGTCTTTCGCAAACCACAAACTACGCTTACAACAAAACTTTCAAGCGCAGTCAATTCCTCACTTTCATCCCCACTGTCTTCTTTCCTCCATTTACCCCGAGATGGAGATATGTAATCTTTATCAACAATGGCACTAAAAACCGGCTTGGCATTTGGGAATGTCTTTAAATGTAAATTCATCTTCTTGAGGGTCAAAACATCCATGTGCTCAAGCCTTAATACGTCGTGCTTCTTCTTCTTCTTCAAGTTTGGGTGCAAGTTATCTAACAACATCTGTACAAACCGAGGGTGTTGCAAGAACTTTTCCCTCTGTATGTTCTGCACCATCTGTGTAAATATAAGTTTAGAGAAGTTATATGGCAGATTCAGGACTAGTGCAGTAATCATACACATTTGGTAATCTACCAAATCATCAAACCCTCCCTTGTGATGACTCAATGCGTGAGCAACAACATGAGCAATGTAACTAAATGGCGCACTGAGGTTTCCTTTCTTGAATGGCGCGACATTCACAAATCCAGCATATCGCATTCTGTAAAAACAACCCTTCACCATGTACTCAGAAAATCCGGTAGGATCGTCTGCATTATCCTTAAAATCCAAAACTGTCCGGATCAAATCTTCCGTTATCTTAACTTGTATATCTTCATCATAAATCTTCACCGCCGACACTATCGTATTTTCTTCAGAATCATACTCTGCCGCGTTCCAGAAATATTCGACATGAGATCTATAAACTGTATGTCGATCACTGAGCGCTTTTGTAATCGGAATCCTGTTCAAAAAATCTAATACATCTCTGTAAGCAGCAATCTTTGGAATAGTCTCGTCAAGCAGACAACAAATGTTGTGGAACGGGGAGAAGGGCGTTTTCTTGACCTATATACAAAAAGAATTCAAACAGTTGGAAAAATTTTCAACTTTCAAAATCATTCGTACGAACCATACATTCGTACGAGTCAAAAGATAGAACATTTTTACAAGTTTGGATAAAGATATCATTCGTACGAATCACTACTTCGTACGAGTGACTGAAGAGTTAGACCATTTTCAAAACCTTACCAAACTTGCTTCGTACAAACCATGCTTCGTACGAATAATCAACACTTAAAATACTTAGTTTGTACGAATGGTCCTTCGTACGAACAGTGAACCGTTCCAAAAACACCAAGTTTAAACCGAACCTAAAACATGTTGTTTTTAACAAATTGATAGTCGATTTACAGACTATTGGGGCCGTTATTAATGTTTTTAAGGTTAATTTTAAGTTTTACCGGTCCAATCTCCCTAAATCTATGTTTTAAGTCCGTTTGGTCCAAATCCGACATTATAACGGTTAGAAACAAGCAATAGTACCTTTCCCATCAAAAGAGGTATGCGGATCAACCTCCCCAATGTAATAATACTCGGTAAATGTCAAGAAAATCGAAGTTTTTATCTGTTTAAAACCCACTCAGTTACCAAGTCCAAGTTAATGACCCTAGTTATCTAATTTGCCTACCAAGTCCAAGTTAATGACCTTGGTTGACCATGTTTGACCAAAATATATTTATTTTAACTTGTAAGGTTTCAAATTAATGAACTTATTGACATTAAGATAAATTTTTCTTTGTTAAAATTATCTCCCAACCCATGGTCTTCAGATTCCCTTCAACAAGATGTCGCCATGACTTCAACTATCTGTGTTTGCATCATCAGTAGACTAAAACAAACTAAAAAGCTAAGGAAACCAAAAATCTTTTTGGGTTTTAGGATTTTTCCGAAAAGAAATAACAAGTAAAGATACATGTTTTTGTGAGATTTATGTTTAAGAGAATCAGATCAAGTGCTTTAAACAAATCACCAGTACCGTTGATCTTGGTATACTCACTAAGCTTTTAACCAGATTTACCTAGATTGCCAATATTCGTATCCACTTAAACTTCTTCTTATTTCTCAACTGTTTCAAGATATGTTAGGTAATATTAAGAACCTGAAATAGCTGTGTGTCCCATCTCAGAATTTACTCCCGTATCGAGATTCCAAGAATTTCATTTCACAGGTGAATATATCTAATTGATATCTGTAAAGGGGTGAATTGCGAGACCTTGAGAGCTCAGGTTAGTACTAACGTACATACAAAGAGATGAAGGCTCGTCTTTAGGTGGTGTTCCTTAAAGGAATCTTTTGAACTGCAGATGTCACAAAGATTATGACATTATTATTTTTTATCCAGCTTTTGTAGGCGAGTAATGCGTAAAGTATTATACAAGTTCTAGGCCATTGCTGACGCGAAATCAGAAGAACTCGGATAATAACCGGTATCGATTAAATATAAAGACCTAGTATCGTAGAATCTGGCATTCTCTCAAACGAAATTTCAGAGTACTAAGTCCATATATCCGAGAGATGTTAACCCACAAATTATTCAGTTTTTCATTTAGGTTTATATCTTAAAAACAATTTACTAAACGAGTGAAACCTATCGTCATATCCTCAGTAAGACCTGTTTAATTACTTGTTTAATCATTCCAATTCTTTAGCATATTGTGACTGTCATATTGATATAATATGATCTCCCTTTTTCACAAAAACTCTTTTTGACTTTTATAATGTTTTTGTATTTTCCCAAAATTTCGCCCCCTAAAACCAAAAACATATTGGATTTTTAGAGTTTTTAAGAAAGAATGTACAGAAAATTCAACCTCGTGTATATCCCCTGATGTTAGATTTCGTCGTCATCCTCAAACTTAAAAACCGATGAGTTATAACGTCAAGTCGTCGTCATCCTCAAACTCAACCTCGTGTATGTCCCCTGATGTCAGATTTCGTAAACCATTTAATTTTAAAAGATTTTAAATCTTGTACGATCAAAGACTTTGGTATAAAATCTACTTTTTGGTCATCTGTGTGGATTTTTACAATACTAACCAACTTTTTCTCATAGCAATCACGGATAAAGTGGTGTCGAAACTCAATACGTTTAGTTCGAGAGTGTTGACATGAGTTTTTAGTGATATCAATCGCAGCCTAGTTATCTGCATATATAGGCGTATCAAGAAATTGCAGTCCAAAGTCTCTCATCTGCTGTTGAATCCAGAGAATCTGGGCACAACAATTGGATGCTGAAACGTATTCAGCCTCACAAGTAGAGAGAGCGACCGCGGTCTGTTTCTTGCATTGCCATGTTACCAAACGGGTTCCAAAGAACTGGCAACTAGCCATTGTAGATTTGGTGTTAAGTTTGCAGCAACCGAAATCAGAATCCGAGTAACCCGCAAGATTTAAGTCGTCATGTCTAGGGTACCACAAGCCGGTGCTTGGAAATCCCCTCAAATATCTCATGATACGTTTGACGGCGAGCAAGTGCGAATCTCTTGGATTGGACTGATAACGGGCGCACATGCATGTTGGATAAATGATATATGGTCGAGAAGTAGTGAGATACATCAAGGATCCAATCATGGAGTGGTATAAAGTCTCATCAACTTTGACTCCATTAAGATCTGGACAAATGCCGTGATTAGGAGCTAATGGAGTTGATGCTGGTTTAGCTCCTGCCATATCAAATTTCTCCAATATGTCATGAACATACTTCGTTTGATGGATAAAGATACCTTCAGGCAACTGATCAACCTGAAGTCCTAGAAAGAACTTCATCTCCCCCATCGCACTCATTACAAATTTGCGTTTCATGACTTCTTCGAAGTCTTTACACAGCTTGTCATTTGTCGATCCGAAGATGATATCATCCACATATATCTGTACAATAATCAAATATCCATCCACTTCCTTCATAAAGAGGGTAGAATCTACGGTTCCTCTGATAAAGCCATTGTCTGTAAGATGTCATGACAGCGTTTCGTACCAAGCTCTCGGGGCTTGATGTAAACCATATATGGCTTTGTTCAGAAGGTAGACTTTGTCTTTGTGCATTGGATCAACGAACCCTGGTGGTTGGCCGACATACACCTCCTCTTTTACTTTTCCGTATTAGAAAGAAGTTTTGACATCCAATTGGTGCACCTTGAACCCTTTCTAAGAGGCAAAGGCCAAGAATATGCAGATTGCTTCAAGACGGGTGACCAGGGCATTGACTTCGATGTAATCTATCCCTTCCTGCTGATGGAAACCTTGAACCACAAGTCGAGCTTTGTTGCACACTACAATACCTCTATCATCACGCTTGCACTTGAAGACCCATCTAGTGTTTATCTTTTTGTGATGATCGGGTAGGTCAACAAGCTTCCAGACTCTAAGTTTCTGGAACTGAAGCAACTCCTCTTGCATAGCGTCCACCCAACTCTCTTCTTTCAACGCGTCTTTCCAGTTCCCCGGTTCTACCTGAGAAACAAAACAACTATTAGAAAGTCTAGTTTGAAGTGGAGCAATACGAGTATAGAAACAACTTAGATCCTTGTTGATCTGATTGCGATTTTGCATTCCCGTTTGAAAGCTGCCTATAATATTCTCCGAAGGATGATAAGAAAGCGTCCTTAGCATCACTTCGCTAGGAACATCTGCTTGTGTTTGCAAATTTGTGATGACTTCATCCACAAACGATACAGACGAAGAAGCTTCATTCCTGACATTTGATTGATCAACTTGATTATTCAAGAAGCTTTCAATTTGATTAAATCCTTCATCGGAACTGGATCCACCATCATCGAAAGTCGGTTCCCGATCAGAGTCAACATTTGGCTGTTGCTGGGCACATGATTCGGCAATGTTGACAATGGGTACAGGAACAGAGTCTTGAAGAGTAGAGCTCGGATCTACATAACACGTGTTAGACACAGGAAGTGACGGGGAAATCACTAATGGTCTGGTAACATGTTCTTGATTAGATAGTGTGTCCCACTTCAGGACATACCCCCGCAATCAAGGTATGCACAAAAATTCATCCTTTTTGATTTACAACGTTAGATAATTGGTGATCAGGTCAGTACTTCCGTACAGCAAAGAGACCAAAATATCCAACGAGGGTTGGGATAAATACCAATTTTGGTACGATTAATGCAATTTGCACTTATGAATGACTTGCTAGGAGAGCTTCTTCAATTTTTGGGATTTGACATTTTTTGGTCTTTTAAGATATCCAGGTTGTGCATAGGTCAACATATATCTGGATGCTAAAGAAGGACAACCTTGATACCCCGGATGAAATAACAATATAAAAGACCTAAAACCTCAGATTTTGGCAATCTATCAACGCAAGATTTAAGGTTATAAAACCATAAGCCACTCATACGTTACCCACTCATACACAGTTCATTTATATTTGTATCACAAAGGTAAGTTGATTATTTCATGCCTTTTGCCTACTGGTACATCATATGATGAAGCTGCTATCACACTTAAGCAATTTTCTTTTAATTTAAGTGTGACAGTCAAACTTGCTGATGTACTATCATTTCTTCTTTTTCACACAATGAAAATTCATTTTTGATTTTCTATTTTTTTATTGATTTTTGAAAAGCAGTAAATTATTTACAAACTATTTTTATGGAAAAATGGTTATTCAGGATTCCTCATCCCGTTGAGTTCGATTAAATGTTCAAAACAAGCCCTGTCAAATGCTTTTGTGTAAAGATCTGCCAGGTTATCTAGTGTGTCGACTCGATTCAGTTCAATTAATTTCTTTTCAGCACAATCACGTATAAAATGATGACGAATGTCAATATGTTTTGTGCGACTGTGTTTTACGGGATTGTTGGTGATTGATATAGTGGCATTATTGTCTATCATAATAGGAGATGAGTGAAATTCAAACCGTAATCGCACATCTGCTATTGGATCCAGAGAACCTAAGAGCAACAGCTACCCGCATCAATATATTCAGCTTCACACATCGAGGTAGACACGCAAGACTGCTTCTTGCATTGCCATGACACAAGCCTCCCTCCTAAGAACTGACAACCACATGTGGTAGACTTTCTTGTGGATTTGCATCCTCCAAAGTCCGAATCAATAAAAGCAACAAACTTCAAATCACTAGTAGCTGGATACTATAACCCAAGTTTAGGTTTCCCCTTCAAGTAACGAAGAATCCGCTTCACCGCTTTCATGTGGGACTCCTTTGGATTCGCTTGATATCTGGCACAAAGACATACCGTGAACATGATGTCGGGTCTTGAACAGTCAAGTACAGCAGAGAACCAATCATTGCCCTGTATTGAGTTGGATCAACATCCTCCACACTCTCATGATCTGGACCAAGATTGTGATTCTCATAGATAGGTGTATTGAAAGTAGCGCAATCCTCCATCTTGAAACGTGACAAAATGTCATACACATACTTCGTCTAATGAATAAACATCCCATCCTTCTTTTGTTCAACTTGTAAACCCAAAAAATAGGATAATTCACCCATCGCACTCATCTCAAACTTGCTCTTCATTACCTCTACGAAATCATGACACATGTTCTCATTTGATGATCCAAAGATGATGTCATCAACATATACCTGTACAGCAGAAAGTCTTCCTTCTTTCTTTTAATGAAAAGTGTAGTGTCAATCTGTCCTCTTCGAAACCATGTTTTAACAAATGTGCTGACAGTGTCTTACCATGCCCTAGGTGCTTGATGCAACCCATACAATGCCTTATCAAGTCAATAGAATCGATCTAGATAGTCTGGATCAGTAAACCTGTCTGGCTGTGAGACATACACCATTTCTTGGACTTTCCCGTAAAGAAATGCACTCTTCACGTCAAGTTGGAAAACTTTGAAGCCCTTGAATGAAACAAAAGCTAGGAACAAACGAATTGCTTCCAACCTTGCTACTGGTGCAAACACTTCATTGTAATCAATCCCCTCTTGCTGGTTGAACCCTTTCACTACCAACCTTATTCCGTATCACGATCCCTCGGTCATCTTTCTTGCACTTAAACACCCACTTGGTGCCTATTTCTTTCTCTCCTTCATGTAGATCAACCAGCTCCCAAACTTTCAACTTCTTGAACTGAGCTAGTTCCTCTTGCATAGCTTCAACCCAACAATTGTCTTTTAGAGCCATATGAACATTCTTCGGCTCCTCTTGGGCAATGAAGCAACTATACAAACACTCATGAATCAACCCAGTCTTCTGAATCGAAGTAAACAAACAGGAACCTTTGAGCACACCTCTTCTCGTCTGAACACCTGCAACAGGATCACCAATGATGTTTTCAACTGGATGATCTCTGTGTACTCGTGTGGTAGCAATGGTGTCAACAACCAGATTATCTCCCAGATTAGATCCAACCTCCCCCTGAATATTAGCATTAGCAAACGGATTAGTGAATTCCTCCCCCTGAATAGGTTCAGACTCACTATCACTGGAGTCCTCTGGAGCCTGCACTAGAAGAAGTTTTTGGAGCATCTATCATCGATACACTCGATTTAGGCATGAAGTCACACTCTCCATCTTCACTGATCATGGTATGGATCACTTGAGAGTCATCTGCATTGGAAAAATCAGGAATATTAAATGATTTAAAAACACTGTCATAATCATATAATATAGGATGACCACTCGTTGATTGTTAAGGTGTATAACTAGTGATTTCCATGTTAAACACAACCTTAATTTTACCGGTTTTAGATTAAAAACCCTTTTATTTGGTGTTCCAGGCATATAGCCTATAAAGTAACCTTGATCAGCTACATCACCGATTTTTTGCTTATCTTTGTTTCGCACAATGGTGCAGTGTAATCCAAATGGTTCAAAGCCTTTTAAGTTTGGTTTTCGGTTAAACAATAGTTCGTGACACGTTTTTTTAAACCGTTTAACCGTCAAAACTTTGTTCAGGACATACACGCTGTGTTCACAGCTTCTCCTTAGAATAGAACTGGAAGCTTTGAATCAGAAAGCATAGTCCTTGCGGCTTCAATCAACGTCCTGTTCTTCCTCTCAGCGAATCCATTCTGTTGAGGTGTATAAGGAGCAGAATATTGATGTTCAATTCCCTTGCGAAGACAATAGAGATCCAGAACTTGATTCTTGAAGTCCGTGCCATTATCACTCCTTATCCTCTTGATCCGTGCATCATGGACATTTTCTAATTTTGTAAAAAGATCTATCAGCATCTCCGCTATGTCATCTTTTGTACCTAAAAAGAAAACCCATGAATAACGTGAGTAATCATCAGTGACAACTACACAATAGTATTTTCCACCTATGCTCCTTACATTCACTTGACCGAATAGATCCATATGAAGTAATTCATAAGGGGCATCTATGGAATTTACTGTTTTAGACTTGTGAGGTTTCTTATGTTGTTTTCCCTTTTGACATGGAAGACATTTATCTTCCACGTGAAACCTTTGCACTGGCACCCCTTCCACTAAACCGTTTTTAATAATACAATTCATTTTTCGGTAGTGGATGTGGGCCATGCGTCTGTGCCACAACAATGACTCAGCCTCAGATGCTTTTGATAGTAAACACGCCACCACAGTCGATGAATCTTTGGCACCCATGTCCATGACATAAGTGTCATTTCTCCTTGGCGCTCTCATCACTATCCAGTCTTCCGGTATCACCAAACCAGGTTTCAACACCAAAGCTTCAGACTTTGTAAAGTGAACCGAGTGACCCTTGTCACAGACTTGAGACACGCTCATCAGATTGTGCTTCAGCTGCTCAACATAGTTCGCTTTGTCTAGTGTGATCTACCCGTTAGTCACTTTTCCTCAACCGGTAATATGCCTTCCTTTAGCACCTGCAAAATTCACATAACCACCATCTATATTCTCAAACTCTGTCAACAGCCTCGCATCCCCCGTCATGTGCCTGGAGCAGCCATTATCAACATACCACAAGTTGATAATCCTCCTTAGCAACTCCCGCACCATCCAAAAAAATTAGTTAGATTGGGGGACCCAAGCCTTGATGGTCTTGGGTCTTCCAGATTCATCAATCATAGGAACATCCAACCAGTATCCATCACTCCTAATAGGAGTCTTGGATCTTAGACCTGTTGATGGAAATGATTTTTGATTTCCACTAGGTCTGCGGTCCTGAGGTTTCCTAACCATGTTTGGACTTTGCGACCTTTGCAAATTATGTTTTTGGTTCCATGAATTTTGATGATGATAATTTCTAAAAGCCATCGTTATAAAAATTTCGACTACCACCATTCTGGTATCGATTTTGATATTGACCTTGACTTCTAAAATTATTTGATGGACCATTAAAGTTATTCATTCTTGGTGAACTACTTCTAAGTCTATCATATCTGCCTGATGTAGATGCAGGCTGAAATCTTTGTTGATTTCTTTGAAAACGAGGAACTTGGTGAGATCCATTTTCAGCCTTATCTACACCAACAGCAACACTTTGTTGCTCGATAGCAGATATCTTTGGTGAGTTAACCTTCTTCTCACCATTACCACTTTTTGCTGGTGATTTTTCTCTTTGCCTCTCACTTACCTGTGCTTCACTCTTCTTGTTAGGACAACAACTTGCTACATGTCCCTTTCCATGACATTTGAAACACGATTTTCTAGCCGAAGACTTCTTAGTTGAAGCCTCTTGCTTAGATTCATTAGGCAATGATGATGATGATGATGCCTTTGAAAGATCTTGTTTAATTTGCTTAACTACTGATTTTCTTTGTTTTTATTTTTAGCAAACTGCACATTAGACTCTTTAGTAATAACAGGGACCTCTTCATTCATGTCACTCCCCTTAACAAAATCAACCTTTTTAACAAAATTTTCTTTTGATCTTTAGGGTGTGTATTATTGGTTTTCAAAACAGTGTCTCTGTTATTTTCCTTCTTTGCATTTTCAGTCACATCAACATCCTCTAATGTGGAACTACCAGATGTAGTTGAGACAAAGTCTGCAAGCTTTTCTTCATCTGGCAAGAAAGAATAGTCGTGACCAAGAGGTGGTGGAACTTCATTCAAACCTTTGAAGCCCACACAAGTCTTGTCATTACTCTTCTTCAAGCCATTCATCATATGTTTCATGACAAAAGATGAATCTCTGAATTGATTTAATTTCTTTTCAAGCTCACAAATTTTAAGTTGTGCTTCAGACAACTCTTTGCATTTTTCAGAAACCTCTTTTGTTTTCTCACTCATCGTATCATGAGCTAAATCAATAACTTGAAGTTTTTCGCTTAGCTTACAGGTTAGAATATTTATTTCTTCTTCATAACCTTTAATTTTCTTCAAGTATATGACTCATTTCATTTTACGAAAAAGTTTGATTCTTTTAAGTTTGAGAGCTCATTTACCAGACTTTGGTTTTGTTGTGTTAATGTGTCAACCTCACTTTGCAGTTCATGATATTTCAAACAAATAGAACTTCCAGAGTTAGAACATACCTCTCTTGTTGATTTGCTTAGATTAGCCATGAAAGCATCAAAATCAGCAGCCATTTTCTTCTCTGTAGTCATCTGTTCTCCATTATCTTTCTCAGCTACTTTCTCTTGCTCCTTCTCAGCATCAGCTTTCACATCTTCATCAACAGCTGGAGCTATCTCCGCCATAAACGCCTGTGATGCGTTGTTATCACTCTCCAGATGAACAATCCAATCATAAGAACCCTCTCTAGTAGTAGAAATCAGGGCCTTTGATCCAGTGTTGTTTGACGCATTCCTGTTGTTTGAACCATGACCAGGAGAATCTTGAAAGGATGAACTAGGACGAGATTCAGACTTAGCTCTTTGACACTCTCTAGCGAAATGTCCATAGTTGTGACAGTTGTAGCACTTCACTTTCGACTTGTCAAAGCCCACACTCTTTCGAACGAACTTCCTACCTGTTCTGCTCATGAACCTTTTCACCCTTCTAGAGATCACGGCCATCTGCCATTGCAAATCCATCTCCTCTAAGTCATCAGGGTCGATCTGATCATAATCTTCATCAAACGTAGCAGGATCAGATATTTTTCCCTGAATATAGTTCTCGTAGGAAGCAACGAAAGAAGCAAGCAATGCCAGGTGTTCTTCAACACTTTTGACACTCAGAGGCATAGATTTAGAACTGCTGTTATTTGATTGTTGTCTCTTAGCCCCTGACGAGCCTCCTGAAGCAGCAACGAAACATACTTCTCCATCAAAATTTGTCACTATCTGTTCATTCTCACATGAGAGAAACGCAGTTGCAGTGTCACTAGAAGCATTGTTGGAAGATGAAGGTGTAAGACCTTTATAAATCCCCGGATCTTGAACCTAATCATAACCCGTCCTCTTCATATTGAGCTCATAAGCTCTCAATTTCCCAACAACCTCTTCTAAGTCTTTCTTTTCATAATCAGCTTCACCCTTTATCATCAACGTGTAAATATCCCACTTTGCAGGTAAAGCGTCCAGTAACGTGTCATTTATCTCCACATATGTGTATCCCTCTATGTCATAATTGTCTATTTCTGACATCAGATGATAATATCGAGTAATAATATCTTCAAGGGATTCATTTCTCATTCATTTGAACACAAGAAACTGTTTCTTCAGAAGATCAACCTTGTTCTTCTTCACATCAGGATTGCCCTCATACCTCTTATCTAGGCCATCCCACATCTCCTTTGATGTAGTGTAACGCTTGAATGTATGTTTGATGCCATCAGGTATGACATCTTGATAGCAGCTATGGCCTTCTTTTCAGACTCATACATCCTCTTCTCAGCTTCAGACATATTCACGTAAGCAGTAACCCGTTGTCTGCCCTCAAAATCATGTGTTGGGTTAGCGTACCCATCTTGAATACAGATCCACATCCGTGTGTCCTGATATTCAATAAAGGATTGAAATCTATCCTTCCAAGTAAGATAGTTCTCCACCTTCAGCATCTTTGGAGGTTTATTTGTGGTACCAGCCTCATGCTCCATTCTCAACAGCTCATTTAAGTTTGACATATTCGACATTTTTACCGAACCGGCTTTTTAAAAATGTTAAAACTTGTCCGAAGTGGGTGGTTACCAAATTATACTGTTAGACTCGTCTCGACGATACGATTCTAATGATGTATATGGTCCGATAGTGATTTTTAGAATTTTCGTGCCTTTTTTTGTTTTTTGTCCTAAAAATCAACCGAGTCTAACTGTCCAAACGGTTCATCAAAATTGTCTGTGGATCAATTTCTATGTCTGAAAACATTTAACTCTGGTTACGTCAGCTGATTAATTTCCACCTTTTTGTTGATAATCCGGAACAATACCAAATCCGAAATGGTAACTCTGATTGACAATCCACGATGCAATTCTGGAACAGTAATCTGAGTTGACAATCCAAAATGATGATCCGGAATAGTGATCCGAGATGAAATCCGGAATGCACTGCTCTGATCCGAAATGAAAATCTGGAATAGACTACTCTGATCCGAGATGGAATCCGGAATAGTTCTAATCCGAGATAGAATCCGGAATAGTTCCCAATCCGAGATGGAATCCGGAATACAATCCTGATTCGAAATTTCAATCCGAAATGGAAACTGAAATGGCTTTCCTGATCCGAATTGCTCTGTTTTCCAGATCCGAAATGCAAATTCTGGTCCGAAATTCAACTCTTCAATCCGAATTCCTATGCTTTTTAATCTGGAATGCAAGTCTTCAATCCGGAATGCTTAGCTGTTAATCTGAAATGCTGGAGAAAATCCGAAATACCTGCAAAAACCATAAAAACAGCCGTCAAAAACTCCAAAACAGCCTCCAAACACCCAAAAATCCAATTTTTCTGCTGTCACGATTCTGACTTGAGCAATAATCAAGAGCCGAATGCTTTGATACCAATTGTAGGTCCCTTAGTCCTTATGGATCTTGACAGAATCGTCTATCCAATCTAGAGTGCGGAATCCCCTAGATCAGATTTCATAGAAAACACGAACACGAACAAGAACACGAACACAATTCCTTTAAACCGTCTTCTATTGATTATCAAAACACACTTGTTTTACAATCAATTCAAGACTCTTCTCTCAATCTGTCTGAAGCAATTCTCTCTGCAACTGAACAATAGAACCAACAACCTTAACCCTAATCACAACCTCCCTATATATAGAGGTAGGTTATGCAACATGGGCTAGGGTTTCCTACATGGACGCTAATGGGTTTTAGGCCCAATTCGCCTACCATGAGTTATATTGTGTCTAGTTCAGCCCAAATGCTTCTAATTAACTATTACAAAACTAAACCCGCTAACCGTTTATCATTTTACTAATTACAAGATATCTAAAGACCAAATCTAAGCTGTTGTCACAAATATGCACCAACATATTGTTTTCAACCTTTTCTGATTCTTCTTTATTTTCAATTTTAGGTAAAATGTGATTAATGACGTAAGAGCATGTTGAATAACTGATTAACAACTTGTTAACCCATTCACTTTCAATTCTTACCTTCTCAAGCTCACTCTTTAGCTCAGCGATAGTGTTTAAGTGAATATTAATGCCATTTGCTTGTTCATTACTGTCGCCTTCAGCATCAAAAGTGTTGCGTCATTTTCTCTGAGTGCTTTTGTGTGTTGTTTAACAGACTTACTTAATTTTTCGTATGCTTCTTTAGTTGATTTGTAATCACTTGACAAATTATCTGTTAAACTTTTGAGCTCAGTATATCATGTGTCTTTTACAACACATTCATTGCATGGCTCAGCACATTTCAGACAGACTAGCTCTTAGACTCATTTACCTCATTGACGTTTGCCATGCATGCCTTGCTGATGTCATCCGACAACTTCTCCATCTTTTCATTAACTCTTTCTTCAACGACAAGCTTATTTCGTTATTTGCAAGATGATTGATGACTTGGTGCAAAGTAACCTGCAAAAGTTTTCAACATATCGTTAGGCAGAAGGTGTTTAAATGCACTGTTTAAAAGTTCCTCCTCTTCTGATGATGTATGATAGTAATAATCATCTTCTGGTGCCTCATCAAAAGCTGCCTCTGATTCTTCTTCAGGTTCTTCGATTATCTCAGCAACCAAAGCCAAACTCTCATTCTTGGAAATATATTTATTCCGGTTAAAGCCCTCATCTTCTTGAGTAACCACTAGCGCTTTATCTTTGGTCTCTGGCTGTTTATATTCGATCTGTGCCATGTGAGTTCTTGGTTGGGGACGGTGGTAGATAGCCTTCTTGTAGTAGTCATCGGCAAATGGGTTCTCCTTTCCCTTGAGCTTCTCTATTTTGGCATTCACGCTTAAAGTGATCCTTTTCCCGACACTTAAGACAAGTAACTTTAGATTTATCAAATCCAAGTTTCCATCCAAACCTCCCAAGTTCTCTTTTCCCGTAATTTCCATGAAGCGTTGTGCACGTTGAACAATAGATGCCATACACCACTTTATGTCGATCTACTCCATCTCTACTGGATCAATCTGGTCGTAGTCTTCTCTGGTCATTTCAAAATTTCCAATCCTTCCTACTACAAGACTATCATAGGATTCGAGAACCGAAGCTAATAGAGACATGTGTTGCTTCGTGGTTTTCTTATCGAAGTTTTGTGCATTCTGGAAATCCACTGCGATATTGCACTGAAGAACCCTTTGAGTAGGATTTAACTGACTATTCTGGTTGATTTGAGGAGTGCTTGATCCATGTGACGACTGTGGCCTTTGAGACGTGTGAGTATTAACTGTAGCAAATGATTGAAAGCCACTGTCTAGGTTTGATGATGAACTTGGCGTGCTGTAAGCGCTGAAGGCAGTCCGGATCTTCGGAGACTGAATTTGAGTAGTAGAACTGTTCTTGAAGTATAGATTAACATCTTGTTGAACTTGGACAGTTTTGTTTTTCGCCATCTTTTGCATTTCAAGTTCATGTCCCTCCAGTCTTTCAATGAAACGTCGTATGAAAAATTACCATACTCGGTTCCATTCTTCAAGATGGTCAAATAAGTAGACCATTCGCCTTGCGGTAGAGAATCTACGAACTTATCAACAAATTCTTCGTTGGTCTTGATGATTAAGGGTCTCTTCATTTGCACCATATCTTCAACATTTTCTTCAATGTCTGGTTCATCACGAAGACCAGAACTTCCAGCAGCTGCTATAGCTTTCTTTTTCTGAACTTATGGAGCTGATGTAGACGTTGTAGCAGCTTTACGCTTAGCCCCTTTTCACCATCCTTCACAAACCACGGACTTCTTTTCACGATAAAAATAGATAAAGCCTCAATTTATTTGTCTTCATCACCACTATCATCCTTTCTCCAACGACCTGGTGATGGTGAAACATAATCTTTATCAACAATCGCACCGAACATAGGTTTAGCGATAGGAGCACTTTAGAAGCAAGTTCATCTTTCTCAATGTAGAAACTTCCATGTGTTCAAGCTTCAAAATATCATCTGCACTTTTCTTCAGACCAGGATGTAGATAATCGAGCATCATCTATACAAATCTTGGATACTGCATAAATTTCTCCCTTTGAATGTTCTAACCATTTGCTTGAAAATAACTTTTGAAAAGTTATATGGCAGATTCAGTATCAACGCAGTAATCAAGCACATCTGGTAATCCACAAGATCATCATATCCACCTTTATGATGACTAAGACCATGAGCTATCACATGAGCCAGATATCTAAAAGGTGCGCTCAAGTTCGCTTTCTTGAAAGGTACAACGTTAACAAATCAAGAATATCCCATTCTTTTCATTTGAACCACTAAATGACAGTATCTCTCAATCAGGTGCTTCATAGTTTCACCTTTGATAAGTGTGAAGATATCAAACTCTTTGCTCAGTAACGCCCTTTTACTTTTTCTAAGTTGAGCACTTCCTTGGAACTTCAGTCGGAGAGCATTCCACAATGATTGAGCATCATCATCGTGTTGAAGTAACACTAAAATATCTTCTTTAATAGATTGTTGCAGAATATTCATCATTTTCTTTTCGTTGATAAACCTTTCACGTTCGACATCTGAGAATTGAGCAAGGGTCTTCTCAAGGCCATTTTCACCAACCGGCGCTATATATTTCGCGTCAATTGCAAAGCAACAAGTAAAGTGATTAACCGGCACCTAGTTCATGAAACACTCACTCCAGCTATCAAAATCTTCTAAGTTCATGAGCTTTGGCGGTTTCGTCATAGTGCCCATCTCGTTCTCAAGATTGATGTTCTGAGCCGCTGTGGTTGTGACGACCGAGGTGGCGAACGCGTTATAAAATTCTTCGGACATTCTCATGTGAAAACTTTAACAAACACACTTTCGAAACAGACTGATTAGTACGGAAAAAAACTATCGATCGATGACAACTACTTCGTGCGAATGACACAGTTCGTACGAATTACTCAGTTCAAAACAATATTAAAATCTCACAACAAAAACTTGTACGAATAAGTTGTTCGTGCGAGCAAGATTTTCGTACGAGTGTCAAGTTCGTACGAAACACTTAGTACAATCTGAAAATTTGTAAAATTTATGAACTTTTTAGAATTCTTTCGTACGAAATATCAATTTATACGACACAGTTAAGTCTCCAAACAGATGATTTTTACCGATTTCAACATGATTTAAAGCGATTTTAGGTCTGAATTTGTTAAGGATTGATTAGAATGTAGATTAAAGTGAATTCCTAGAATCCTAGTCCATTTAGTCCACAAATTTGTCCAAAATCAAGTTCAGTTCGGGAAAGTGACGAAGATGAAAGTGAATCTAAGTCTGAAACAGTTGGTAGCCTGCAACTACCTGTCGTTTGTCAGTAGATCAGATCTCAAAGCGCTGATACCATTTGTGAACGGGGATCGTGCTCCCGAAATGAGCAACTGACCTGATCTCGCTCAACTAGTAGACCTTGCGATCGTATCATCAAATCTATACGTTGAAGCTCTAGACGCTGTCCCCGAATAGCCCGAATTTGACGTTAAAATCTCGAAAAAATTTGTAATCACCAATTTTTTTCTGGACATCGTCTCGTCTGTACGATCAAAAAATGCCTTTCCTCTTTTTTTTGCTCCGTACGAGTGGTCCTCCTACGAGTGTTGTTCCATACGAGCCATGATCCGTACGAATGGTGCTCCGTACGAGCCATGCTCCAGTACGAGTGGTGCTCCGTACGAGCCATGCTTCGTATGGACAAAACTGATACGTTTTTCGATCCAGAATCTTCATTTCTTCGAATTTTGACACGTTTTTGCACATATCTGGTCGAAAATCAGTTTCTAACAATCCTATGGTTTCAATTTGACATTATGTCCGTGGATTGTCCGTTTATTCGATGTTTTACGTCTAAAACCCCTCATACATCCAAAATTCATGAGCGTAGGTGATTCATCAACTGTTAGATTAAATGAATAGATACCGTAGCTCTGATACCAGTTGTGGTCCCGTGGTCGGCGGCGGTTCTAGACGGAAGCTTTGGGGATAGAACAGATTCGGTAGAACGAAATAGACATGTAGGCACAGAATCAGTGGAAGCTTTTCAATTCATTCATTCATACCAAAAGAGTATACATCTTGACTGGCTGGCGGGTTTCTGGAGAGAATCCACCAGCGTTTCCCCTAAGGGAACTGCCAAAAACATACAAACAATGAACACACAACACCTATTTATAGACATGACAACTCGTGCGAACCAAGCATGTTGTCACTCGTACGAAGGGTCATCCATACGAATGGGTCATCCGCACGAAGGGTCATCCGTACGAAGGTCATCCGTAGGAGTGAGATGTTGTCACTCGTATGAGCCAGTACTTGTTCGCACTTGGGCTGTGTGTTCGTCCTTAATCTATACAATATTCAATACGCACTCTTTCTAGCCTATTCGCACAGTGGCGGCCATAAAGTACATCAACACCACCAAAGATATCAAACTCTTTACTTAACAACACCCGTTTACTCTTACGTAGCTGAGCATTTCCCTGGAACTTCAAACGAAGAGCATTCCACAATGATTGTGCATCATCATCGTGTTGTAATAACGCCAGAATATCTTCTTTGATGGATTGTTGCAGGATGTTCATAATTTTCTTTTCGTTTATGAACATTTCCCTTTCAACATCCGAGAGTTGAGCTAGAGTCTCTTCGAGGCCATTTTCACCTACAGGAGCTTGATATTTAACTTCGATAGCGAACCAACAAGTAAAGTGATTTGCCTGGACCCAATTCATGAACCGTTCTTTCCAGCTGTCAAAGTCTTCTAGGTTCATTGACTTCGGCGATTTGGTCATTGTACCCATCTTGTTTTCGAGATTCATGTTTTGAGCCGCTGTGGTTGTGACTGCAGATGTAGCGAATGCGTTGTAAAATTCTTCTGCCATTTTTCCTGTAAAACTTTAGACACACACTTTTCGAACAAACTGATTAGTGCGGAAAAATTCTTTTGTGCGGATAACAAAAACAACTCGTGCGATCAAGATCCGTTCGTACGAACCGGAAATTCTTGTGGGCAAGGTGATTAAAACAATTAACTCATGCAAACTAGAATGCAATTCGTACGGATAAAGTTTCACTCCTACGAACGAGATGCTCGAACGAATGTGTAACTCGTGGTAATCACACTTGTAAATTATGTACTTGTAAGTTTTTAAGAACTTCTGATTATTTGTAGAATGGTCTAAATCGTACGGTCAGTTGTTCATGCGAATGGTCTCTCTACTCGTACGATACAACTAAGTCTCCAAACGGATGAATTTTACCGATTTTAACATGATTATGTTCGATTTTAGATCTGAAATTGTTAAGCATTGTTTAGAATTGATTTTAACGTGATATCCTACAATCCTAGTCCAATTTGTCCATAATTTTGTCCAAACCCGAGATCAGTTTGGGAGAAATGTAGAAGTAGAAAGCTACAACAGTGAATCTGATCTGATACAGTTGGTAGCCTGCAGAAACTTGACGTTTGTCAGCAGATCAGGCATCAAGGCTCTGATACCACTTTTGAACGGGGATCGGCTCCTCCGATGAGCAACCGATCTGATCTAATTCAGCTAGCAGAGGCGGAATTCATTGCTAGTGAGGATGACAAACGAACAAGAAAGATCTTACTGTTTAACTGCTCTGAATTGTATTGAATGACGTGCAAAGTACAGACGCGAGTAAAAAAATCAACAGGGCTTCGCCGTACTAACTGAACTAACACTACTTTTGCTCTGACACAACACTCGTCTATTTATAGGTCGACATGACTCGCACTGGAGTGTTTGTAAAACAGAGACTTGACTCGTGCTAGTGACTGCCTCATACGAGTGACAGAGTGTCACTCGTACGAGCCAAGTACTTCACTCGTATGAGTATACAACGACATTTAAGCCCTATATACAATATCGACACATCCTAGACGTAGGCAATAGACATAATTCACCAACAGAGCTAGACCAAGTCATTGGCACTTATACAAAGGTGTCTCGTCTGCTATACGGAGATGAATATTATGAGTGGAAATTTAGGTTTGAGCAGTACTGCAAGGCCAAAGAGCCTGGGGTTTGGAGATGTATCATGAACGGTCCTCGAACCATAGTTTACAGCAGATCTGAAGATCCAGACACAAACCCAGTCACTTGTGGACTCCCGAAGATGTGAAAATTCTCGAAGAGGATGAGAAAGCCTCAGCTGTTCAGATAATGGCACTCGGACCCGACATTTCCATAGCTGTTAGAAATTGCAAGACAGCTAAAGAAGTGTGGAGCGAATTATAGAATCTCTATGAGGGAAATGCTGACATGAAGGCAAGCCGTGTTAATCAGCTGAATCAAAAGTTCAGCTTATTTAACTATATATATGGGGAAACCATTGAGAACCAAATTAGAAGATATGTGAAGCTTGTCTCTCAAATGATTTAGCTGAAATCTCTCTTACGAATAATGCTATGATTAGACAGTTGAACTCTTTGCCAAAGAGCTGGGATGCTGATGTTGGCATGATCAAGAAGGCAAAAAATCTGAACGAGGTTACTCTCACATAAATGATTGCAACTATCAAATCATGTGAGATAGATAATAAGCAGAGAGACATCAATCATCAAAGCAGTCTGATGGCAGCTGGTATTACAGGAAAAAAAACAGTGTTAATGTCTCAGAATCTTGTTTACAGCCCTCTGCAAGGAAGCTCGCACACACCGGGTAGCTCAAACTTAGTGTACAGTCCTCTCGCCTCTGCACAGAAGACCTAGTATGTCTATGGTCTTCTGTCTCAGACTCCTACTATGATTTCTACGGCGCAGGTTAAGACATAATATCATGCTCAGTATCCTAACATGGTGTACAATCTAGCCATTCCTGCTATAACTCAACAAGGCAGCATTCATCAATCTATTGCTCCCACACCGGCTCCTGCTCCAGCTGTGTCCAACTCAGGTTTTCTCACAAAAGAGAATGAGGAGAAATTGGCCATAGCTGCCTCAATGATTAACAGTTTAAATGCTTTCTTAGCAGGTGACTTGACTCCTCCATCTGTTCTCCCAACTGAAGTCGATCAGATAATGGAGGAGGATTTGGACGAGATTGACGTATCCTGGAATCTTGCAATGGCTGCTATCCACGTCAACAAATTTCTAAAGATGTACAGGAGGCAACCATTGTCAAATCTGAAGACTAGGCTAACAAAAGATAAGCTCAAGTGTTATAGATGTCATGAGCCATGACATTTTGCACGGGAATGCAAGAAGCCGCCTTCTGGATATGTCTCATCCAGAGTAGCAGACATACAGAGCAATGACAGACAGCTCGTTGCCAGTCTCTCCTTCAAAGTCTACTTCAAGTCCCTCGAGCAGGTCTGGCGGGAAATCAACAGCTTTGTTGGCACAACAGCGTGAAGGATTCAAATGGGCAGATGCTGCAGCTCAGATGGAGACTCTGAATCTTTCCAATAACAACAATCACTGCATGATGGCGCAGACAACTGAGACACCTTATCTTTCAGAAATGGTAAATCGCATTCTCTATTCAGATAGTTGTCGTTTTAAATTATCACAAATGTGCGCCCATAATTCAACTCTTGTAGCTTAATATCAAAAGGTTGCATCACAAAATATCACCCTTAAACATAAGAACAAGCTCTTATGGAAAAGGTCGAAGCACAAAAACAAGACATAGCTCAGCTAAAGCTTGACTTGAATCAACAGCAATGTTGGGTATACGACTATAAGCTAAAGTTAGCTGAAAAGGACATAGAACTTCAAACAGCCTTAGCCAAGCTAAATTCCTTGACAGGAAAGTTTCAAGAAAATGAAATAAATATTAAAAAAATTGAAACTTCCAGCAAGCTGGTCAAGGATTTGTGTGATCTGCAGCTTAATATCAGAAAAACTATACAAAAGGCCTAGGGTATAATAGGGCTCCTCCACCATATAATCATAACTACACAGGAATGCCTGATTCTGAGGTATAACTAGAAAATGAAGAAAATATGATGTATGGTAAACCCTCAGATTATCTTTCAAAACCGTGGAAGCCCTATTACCCAAAGTTCTCTAATCCAACTAAACTCAAGAAGGATGCTATTTTCTTCACTTCCACACCATTTTCGCAAGAATCTGGTGACAATCCCTCTTGTAGTTCAGATGGTTTGGAGAAAATGACGCCTAAAGAAGAGGCAGCGACACCACTTAAAGAATCAAAACGCGAAAATCCTCCTGAAGCTAATTCAGTGAACGCTACTAACGTTCTACTTCATGTGCAGAAGAAATATTAGTTGAGGATATTACAGATGGTGATAAAGAAGAATGTCTGAATTCAAATTCAGACAATTCGGCTGTTATAAACCTACTTTTGACATTTTGAATTGTTTTCTTGCTGAACAATCTAAATTCTCAGACAATGCTGATGTTATGAGTCCTGATAATGCATGTGATAACTCTTGTGATGAAAACATAACTTTTGCTACAGGTACAGCGTCGACAGATGATTCAGTTTCCTCAGTTCCTACTGATGAGACTGGAAGTTCTTCTCATGAAGTATCGTCTGTTGATGCTATTCCTAAGTTGACAATGAGGAAATCAACCAACCAACTGAATCTGTGACAAGTGACGCTGGCATAGTACTAGAAGAATCGGGCGAATCAGATTCTTCGAACGAATAACGATGGACTGATTCTGAAATGACAGAAAATGAGCATTCTACCCCTGCTGATTCAGATAAAACTTTTGAAACTGAATCTGAACTGAAATCTCAAACTTCTCAAAATGTAGAGATTCCTCTTGCTACTAATGATCAAAGCTCATCTTCTGGCAGTTCAGAAAAGGATGTCCCTGCTGAATCACCCGTCTCCTTTGAAGAATCCGCCAAGCAAAATGGTATGAAAACTAATAAAAAGAAACGGAGAACACGTAGATCCAAAAAGAAGAAAACCAAATAGGTGCCTCAGTCTAATGAAAAGGTGGCTGCTGATTCAGTTCCTCATTATGAGATATTGACTCACCAGCCTAAAATTGAATCTGTTCAGCCACCAGCTGAACATGAATCAGTTAAATTTGCGCCTAAGTCTACCAAATCCAATAATTCAAATCATAAAACTTACACGTGTGCTGATGGTTGTGAGCAGGCTACAACCAAGACTAAGACCTTGCACCAGCCGTCAGTACCAGCAAGCAAGAAACTGAAACTGACAGACAAGTTGCCTAGAATTTCCCAGGCTAAACGGACTGTTTTCTTCCAGAAGAGGCAGACTTGTTTCAACTGTGAATTTCCTGGGCATATTGCCCGAAATTGTTAGAATGCATTTATGCCTTTCAACACCCAATTCTCGAAAAATCAGAGATCTATGCCTAATCTCCTACATCAGGCTCGATTTGCTACGGCTAAGCCCTCTGATCAAGAGTGGAACATGGCCAAGAGACAACATCACAAATCTCTAAGACCTGCAGAAGTCTGACTCGCTAGCCTAGAGGCCTAAGATCTTGACCAAGCCCTAGTCTTCTGTCCTAAAAACGGACAAAATCAAAAGCATCGTCGACCTCATCCTCAACTAATTTAAGTTTTCATGAGGTTACTTATGTTGATGCAAATGATACACCCAGATCATCAATGGCGTAGGTTGCAGCTTCTAAATAAACCTGTTGAAATGTGTAGGAACAGCTGTGGAGGACTCTCGTCAGACTTTGGTATGTCAAAAGTGGCTCTTCCAGGCACATGACAGAAGATATCTCGAAGTTGAATGACATTCAGTTTTTTGATGGCGGGTTTGTCTCCTTCGCAGGTGATGAAACAGGAAAGATAACTATGAGAGGAACGGTGTGCAATGGAGCTCTCAGTTTTAAGAACGTGAACTACGTTCCAGAGTTGAAGCATAGTATCTTGAGTGTGTCTCAGCTCTGTGATAATCATTTGGATGTTCTCTTTACTAAGAAATGGTGTTATGTGTTGAAACCTGGCCTCATTGTTCCGAATGAATGGATTCTTCTCAAAGCTGCACACAAAGGAAATGCATATGTCATCGACATGAACAAAGCCCCAACCGACAAGCTTACCTGCCTATTCTCGTCGACCGCTGAGTAGGATGCAATGTTATGGCATAGTCGACTAGGACATATCAACATGAAGAACTTAAATAGACTTGCAAAAGGTGGTTTAGTCAGAGATCTACCTGTTCGGGATTTTATGCAAATTGAAAAGTGTGAATCGTGTGCTCGTGGGAAACAACATCGAAGGCCGCACAAGTCGAAACCCGCACCCTCCACGTCAAAAGTCTTAGAATTGCTTCATATGCATATTTTTGGTCCGACAGATATTCTGAGCATTGGTGGGAAGGCATACTGTCTGGTTATCATTGATGACTACTCTCGATTTACTTGGGTGTTCTTTCTGGCACAAAAGAGTGAAAACCCTGAGTTAGTCAAACAGTTCATCACCCTTATGGAAAACTAGGCAGACACCACCGTGAAGGCTATTCGATGTGATAATGGAACAGAGTTTAATAACGCCACCTTGAATTCTTTCTACTCCTCCAAGGGTATTGATCGACAGTTCAGTGCAGCCAGAACTCCTCAACAGAATGGGGTTGCAGAACGCAGAAACCGTACACTCATTGAAGCTGCGTATACTATGTTGGTCGAATCAGACCTACATCTCATTTTCTGGGCAGAAGCAGTCAATACTGCTTGTTATATTCAGAATCATGCCCTGATCAACAAAAGGCACATGAAAATTCCGTATGAAGTGGTTGAAGGTCACGAACCTTTGGTTAAGCATTTTCGCAAGTTCGGTTGCCCCTGTGTTCTTCTACTCATGGATTCTAAAGGAAAATTTGAATCACTCGGGGATCCATGCATCTTCGTCGGCTACTCTAAGAACACCTCCTATCGTGTCTATAACAAGATCAAGAAAATGGTAGTTGAAACCTACAATGTGGGTTGGCTGGAGGAGAATCCCAAGGACGCACGCATTAGTCCCGACTAGCTCTATGATTATTCATCTTTGTTTAAATCTGTTGATGTCTCTTCTAATATGAATGCAGGTACAGGCACAACTTCTGACCTCCCACCGATGCCTATCTTAACTGAGGATAATGAAGATGTTGAACAACTGCAAAAGTCTTTCAAGCAGCTGAGTGTGGATCCACCTGGATTAAATGAAGTTGTGTCTACACCTCCACCAGCATCGCCGAATCAGGAAACTGTTTCTGAACATATCTCTCAGATGGGTTCCCCTGAAGTTGAGGTTCCAAACACAGAAACTCCTGTGGCAAATGAAGGAGCTACAACTCCTGATGTCTTAGGCTCATCTCTGTTTCCTGAGCCTACACCACCAGACTGTTCTGTTGATTCATCCGTCAACATTTCCACTGGTGCAACTAATAAGGGGGAGCCAACTAGAGTCGCATCGCAGAGCTTTACAAACTTGTAGTCAGATCTCCATGTTCCTGCTACGCCTATACCACAACGTCTACAGCGCGATCATCCGATTGAAAATGTTATTGGTCCTGTTACTGCTGCAGTTCGGACTCGCAGTCAATCAGGAGATATCAATACATGTCTTTACTCTTGTTTTATCTCACAAATTGAACCTAAAAGCATTGATGTCACGTTGCAGGAACCAGACTGGGTTGACGCTATGCATGAAGAGCTCAATTAGTTTGAGAAACTTGGGGTATGGCAATTGGTGAAGCTTCTTTAGGGAAAACGTGCTCTTGGAACTTGATGGGTATTTCGCAACAAACAGGATGACACTGGTGTGATTGTGAGGAACAAAGCTCGACTTGTAGTTCAGGGTTTCCGCCAGATCGAGGGGCCGAATTACGATGAAGTTTATGCACCGGTGGCTAGATTGGAAGTCATTCGCATTTTCTTGGCATATGCATCATACATGGACTTCATAGTCTATGAAATGGACGTCAATACTGCGTTTCTTTACGGCACGGTGAAAGAAGAAATATATGTGGCGCAACCAGCGGGTTTTACCGATCCTGATAAGCCAGACTATGCATACAAATTGGAAAAAGCTTTGTATGGATTGCATTAAGCGCCTTGTGCGTGGTACGCAACCCTAACAGAGCATCTACTTGCTCATGGATATACTCGGGGATGATCAAACTTTGTTCATCAAACGTGTTAACAATGGCATCATTCTTGTTCAAATTTACGTCGATGATATTATTTTTGGTCCTACGGATGATGGGTTGTGTCGGGAATTTGAAGAGGTCATGAAGAAGAAATTTGAAATGAGTTCATTGGGGGAAATGACCATGTTTTTGGGACTTCAAGTTCGTCAAAGTCTACAAGGAATCTTGATCTATCAAGGAAAATATGTCAATGACGTTCTTCCCAAATTCAAGCTTGCAGATTCAAAGCCTATGGCCTCACCTATCGATGAACGGCCTTTGTTAAATGAAGACGCTGAAGGAACGCCTGTCAATCCAACCATGTACCGGTCTATGATTGGTTCACTCATGTATCTCATGGCAAGTCAGCCAGACATCATGTTTGTCGTCTGCCAGTGTGCTCGATATCAGATTACTCCTAAACTCTGTCATTAGCATGCTGTGAAAAGAATCTTTAGATACCTCAAAGGGGCACCGTCACTGGGCCTCTGGTATCCTAAAAATTCTGAATTTGAACTGTATGCTTTCTCTGACAGTAATCTTGGAGGTACAGACAGGGACATGCGCTCAACTTCAGCTGGATGCCAATTCTTGGGAGATAGATTAACCTCTTGGCAATGCAAGAAGCAGCAGATGGTCTCGCTTTCTACAGTGAAAGCTGAATATGCCGCAGCATCCGCTTGCTGCTCCCAGGTTTTATGGATGCAACACCAGCTTGCGGGTTACGGTTTGACTTATCTAAACACAGCAATTTATTGCGATAATGATGTCGCTATCCAAATTGTCAAAAACCCTGTTTTCCACTCCAAACCAAGCACATAAACATCAAAGTTCATTTTATTCGTGATTGCTATGAAAAGGGTCTCGTTAAACTTGAGCAAATCCACACCGATGCAAACGTTGCGGATTTGTTCATGAACCCGTTAGCAACACGCGTTTTCAAGTGATTGTGGATCTTCTCAAAATGATCCGTTTTTCTAACTGAGCATCCTCTATATTTTCTGTTTAGTTTGTTCTCTTTCTTTTATTCGGTTGGCCTCGTAAATTTGTTCATATATATGCAAAAATTTAGGGGGAGAAAAATCACAAAAATACAAAAACATTTGAAAAACTAGAAAAACACCCAAAAACATTAAAAAATTTAGAAAATGATAAAAATAGTTTCAAACAGTTTTGCAATGATTAGGAAATGAAATAATTGTCGTGAAAAAGGATTTGACTAACACATGTAAGGTGCTGTAGTGGGAATGACTTGGATCGAACGTAATATGTTGATAGGTCTAGAGCTCAACCGGATAGTGTAAGCCAAATGATATAAACATAAAGAACTATATATCCAGTGGGTCACACACTATCGGCATATGATTTTATGGTCTTAAATCCTGTGTTGATGGATAGCAAACGTCTGAGGTTTCGGGTCTTACGCTGTTGAGTCATCCGGGGGATATCTTGTCTGCCCTTCTGTTACATCCAGATTATATGCAGACTGAGGAACAGTCAGGATATACTTAAAAGAGCCAAAATAGAAGGGCCAAAACCTTAAAAGAAAGGAAATCTCATCATGAGAAAATTCCATAAATTCAAACATACCATATAAGGTATTTGCCTAACCCTCGTCAGATACTATTGGTCACTCTTCTGTATGAAAGTATTGACCTGTTCACCAATAGCATGATGTTGTAAAAGATAAAGGATGATCTCACTACACTCACTTGCTACGAGGAGTTGTTATGCTTACCTTGATCGAGGGGGTATGTCATGGAGTGGGACACACGGGTATCATAGTATAAATATTACCTTAATTGTATCATAAAGCATAAAAGCAGAAAGTTGAGCTCTAGGTTTAAATGGACATATATATTGGCAATTGATTAGAACAGTCAGACCCAGCTCACACTGAAAAGTGTTCCTTAGTCTGCTTAAAAATGGTTTGATCCCATAGCAAGACTGTGTATAATTGTGTTTAAATGCTTTACTTAGTTTTGTATATTTGGTAAAGATTGGTTGGTTGCTTGGTTAGTTAAATTGTTGATTTTTAGTTAGATGATTTTTGTCAAGGGGTATTGGACTGGCTTGCTGAGTTTTGGAGTTGGGCCAATCCAATAGAATTTTTGAAAGTTCTGAAATGGAACAGCTTTGGGTCTTATTATGGTACTGTTCCGGATCGGGCCTTTAAACCCATTCTGGATAGGCCCACTGACCAAATTGAATTCTCCTCTGATTGTTTGGACCGGTCACTGTTCCTGATTGGGCCCAAATAAGGACCAAGCCCAATCAAGATTATGTCTGGATTAGATCTCGGATGACTGGATCCGGATTGACTTGGGCTCAAAAGTTTCAGGCCCAAACCCATTCTAGAATAATATTTCAATGAATCAGAGTTTCTTTTCGGATCATTCATTAAAATTTCCTTCCGAAATCCTCTGATCAACATCCGGATTGATACTGTTCACATTCATCCGAATTTCATCCAAATTATGTCCGAATTAGGTATAATGTGCTTCTTAATTATAAATATTAAAAGATAATCTTCAAATCTTCATGTTATCAAGCATCTCGGATGGTATCTCGGATGGCATTTCGGATAAATCTTCAAACAGTTGGCATTCCGGATTTCATTCCGGATGAACATTCAACCGGAATGGTTGAACTCAGATTCCATTTCGGATGATGTTCATCTAGAATGTGAAAGGTCATCCGGATTCCTGTTGAACCTCTTTGATTCCGGATTCCAGTGTTTGAACCTTTTGAACTGTTTTTTACCCTCCGAAATGAATGTTGACCCTTAACACTGAATTTAAAAAATAAACTCCTTTCTTGACCTGTCAAATTCCTAAATGACTTCTTATGACCTGTCAGTCAGTTTTTGTTTGAGTGTGATTTGACCTATTTATTTTCTAACAGAAATGTCTGAAGAGGCATTCGATGCGGTTATGTTTGTAGAAGAGCAGTTACACAATCAAGCGGGTTATCTATCAGATCCACTAGCAGAGTTTTTCTAAGAGTTCAGATCGATGATGGAGGGTCTGAATGAATGCAGGATCACATATGCACTTCGAGCTAATCCAGTTATATCGAGACCTTGTACATCCGTTTTGGAAGCGAGCTAGATTTCATCTGAGGGGTGTTGATGGGAAGCCATATATTAGCTCATTGATTCAGGGAAAAAAGATTGTTGTGAATGAAGCATGTATCTGAGAGGTGTTGAAGTTTACTGATGTTGTAGGTGATCCAACGTTATATTCTAAGGAAAAGGTGATGCCGGTATTACTAGAGATGAGCTATGAGGGAACTTTTCCCACCTTTGTTGAAGAAAATGTTCCCTGCATATTGGAGATTATTGGTGCACATCTTTATGCAGTGTATATCAGAGAATAAAGGAGGATTAGATCAACCGAATCAAACACAGACTTCTACGATAGTGTCTCTGGTGATGGACTGGAAGTATAACTTTTCTGGTTATATTTTTGAAAATATGAAGAAGATTTTGGAGCAGTCAAAGAAGAAAATGTTTTTGCTGTATCCTCGATTTATACAGTTGATTCTGGATGCACGCTACTTGGATCTGGCTAAAGATGTTTTTGATGCCAACTTGTTAAATATGAAGCCTATGGGTCTAACTATCTTTGGAACAATGAAGAAAAATAGATCGACATCAAAGACGGTTTTTGCTAGACGCATACCATTGAGGAAGTTTGGAATGTTTTGCGAGGTTATCGGTCAGTTATTCCAACACCTCAGCCGGTGAACACAATGGTGGCTGAAGAACATGATGTGCCAGTGGTGGAGAAAGAAATTGAGAATGAAGATTTAGTCTCTGAGGCAGATACTGGCGATGAAGAAGCGTTGTTGGAATCTATTACAGATTTTGATGTCCATCCGACTCCAGAGTTACCAGAGCTTACTATGGAGAATTTAGAAGCTCTCATTGCACATTTGAAGGAGATACAGGAGCACGAAGGGAATCCTCCTCTTGTGTTGCCTCGTGTTGATATCCCGGTTGGTAGGGTCGAATCTGATGAAGATATTGAAGAATAAGAGGTGCCGTTAGTGAAAAGACGACGGACAGAGGTTATCAAAGAACCCATTTATACTGAAGCTCAAATGCAATCCAAAGCTCATGTTGGTGATGCTGCTTAAGAACCTATTATCGTTACATCCTCAGTTGCTGTTTCTCTGACTGATACTTCTATGGTTGAGCCTACTGTTGCTGAAGAACCGACAGCTCCTCTCATTGTTACTCATTCTACTGTCGTGTCCGTTCCAGCAGATTCTGTGTTAGAAATGATGGATTTTGGTGGTAGTTCAACGAGTATTGGAGGATCAGGGGCTTGTGGTAGTGGTTCAGGTGGTATTCAAGGTGAAGATATGGAGTATTCGAGGCGATCAGAGAAAAGAGCATTTGAATTCAGTGGGTTAGATAGTGATGAAGAAGATGTGGATGTAGTAGATTTGAAAAAAGAGAGTGATAGTGCTTGAGCCAGAGGTTGTTCTTAAAGATGCACAGATTGCTTCGTTGCAGACTCTATTAGATGCACGGGATCAGAAAATCGAGCAACTTTAAGGTGATGTTTCGTTGTTAATGACTATGGTCTTTGATTTGAAGGCGAAGCTGGAAAATAAATTTGGACGTGAATTCTCTGATCCAACTGACGATCCTGTTAACGTTGAACATCGTCATCGAGCTGCTAAACAGAGAGAAGCAGACAGAGTAGTTGCCGAACAGCTTGCTGCTGAGCGTCAGGCTGGATTGGATGATTATCTAAGCGATCGGAAGAGACAGTTTACTGCGAGCCAAAAACGACAAACTGCTCAAAAGAAGAAAAAGATGGTTTTGTGAAGAATGTTGATGTGAATCCGCTAGACGAAAACTTTCAGTTAAAGGATCCCACCAACCAGTCTGAGAGGTTTGTGATGGAGCATGGATCGAGTTATTATAGCAAGGTTGGAAACAAGTCACGAGTGTTGAGTTGGACTTACAATCATGTGATGAAAATGTGGCTGATCGTCAGACAAGATGGTACACGAGAATACTACTCAAAGGAGTCTCAGTTTGAGACCTTGATGAAGGTTGCACTAACTGATCTTCTAAGGCTCCTTATACTGACACTGATACTACGGAACATGGACAAGGGTGGAGGTTCTTTAAGCGATTGGAGCAAGAAGTGAAGAGTGGATTCAAATGATGAAAACCGCTGAACCATATCTGCGTACTGCTAAGGGTGTTCGTAATGCAAGAACCGGTAGAAGATTTAAATCAGTGATGTGGCCTCCAGCTGATAAAGAACTTATGATGCCAGTCACTCCGACATTTCCAAGAGGTACTCTAAAGAATTTTAATATTTGGATGTACGATCCGAAGGTGGGGAGTGTGGCGATTGTTACAAAAGAGAAGGCATTTCGAGTGAACGATGTGGTTGATCTGGTAAGTTTTCATGACGAAGATCTACAAGTCCTAGCAGCAAATCAAATTCACACTGCAGAGTTATATGAAGCATGTGCTAAGGGACGACAGCAGTTGCTGGGATAATAGCTGGAAGAATGGGAGTCCATGCGCTACCAAAGGATTAAACGCCTAATGTTGTAAACCTAGGGGGATATTGTTGGGCCCCTAACTAAAAGGTTTACACATTAGTGTTGCATTTGGGCTAAAGGGATGAAATGGGCTTCCTAGAGCCTTATGGGCCGAGGGTTGTAACCCAATGGGTTTAGTGACTAGTATATATACATGTGTTAGGGTTAATATTTTGGTTGCTTGTCAGTTTAGTTTTTTCTGAAATCTTGTATCAGACACCATTCGGTGTATGCAAGTTGGTTAATCGAAGATCGTTATTGTTCTTTTCATTCTAGTCTTTATTTCCGCAATCGATTAGAGGTTGTGATACCGTGTTAGATCCGAATCGGGACTTACAGTTTTGATTCCCTTTTGTGTATCCTTTGATGATTTCCACACTTTGGGCTTTTTAAGAGATTATCTTAGTTATACTGGTAGGCCCCTCTTGTGAAGGTGACGTTACCCTCAGCCATATTGGTCTGAGCCAGCAGGCATACAGTCCCGCAAAGCCGGAATATTGAAAGATAATTAAATAAGTTATTAATGCGAAAAATGGTAGGCCTTTCTTGTGAAGGCGACGTTACCCTCGGCCATATTGGTATGAGTCAGCAGGGATACAATCCCACAAGGCTGGATAAAGTTTTAATAGTAGTTTATTTATAAGGGGTCCAAGCCGTTCTTACTTCCCCTGATTTGATGCTATCTGCCTCAAGGGAAGTCCTAATAAGCTTGAACCAAGTCCTCGCAGGATCTATACACTGAACGAGGCAAGAACTTTACCCAAACACCCTTCTAAATCCCTTCCAAGCAGTTAACGAGCTTTATATAGACTGTAAAGACACGAATGAGTAAATCAACAAAACATAAAGAAATGTTTAAGCAAAGTTCACTTCAATATAAAAAACTAGTTATTGAAGTCATTAATACATACCCAAATAAAAAGTTGCCAAAGACTGGAAATCAAAAGTAATACATAAAAGATTTCTTTTCACCAAGTAATGTAAGAGATTCAGCCAAGCATGGCCTTTGTTTGACAAGAACTCTTACGATCAATCTTGGATCTCGAGACTACTACATACTCTAAAGGATGAAATATGGATGATGGTGGTGGGTGGTGGGTGTTGGTGTTGTAGTGGTGGTGGACTAATGGCAAGTGTGAGAGAAGCGGGGAAACGCTAAAATATGCATATTTCAATGTACATGAAAATAGGTTGTTCAAGAGTGAACTTTGGGTAATAAGATATTGATATGTGATTATAAGTATATGAAATGTGATATGCTAAGTGATGGCATGATAGTAGGGATTAAGACTATGCATGTACACTTGTGCCGTTAAAACGGTAATTTCGTGAAAAGTCACGTTAAGTATGTACCTTATTTTTCGAGCATGAAATAATACCTAGGTTAACTTGATGAGTTATTTCGTGTGTATATGCTTTAAAAATGATAAAATATATAATTTGGCGAAATAAGTGTATTACGATATATGATAATGTGTTCACGTTGATGTATATATATATATATTACAAAGCACAAATCGTAGATATATTGCTTATAAACGGGTGTGATAACGGATGTAATATAATGAGGGTCACAATAAAATCGCTCAAGTCGCAAAATCTATATATATATATATGAACACACACATATATATAAATACGCCAACATAATAAAAAAATAAAGACTTTTGAGAAAATTTCAAAGTTATGTGAAAAATTATTGTTGTGGAATATTGGTTATTAAATCGTTCCTACATAAATTAGGACGTGTAGATCAATTTGTAGGATTGCGCTAATATAAGTACGCACCCAAAAGTGAGTGTCACTAACCCCCCTTTTTATTGTTTTATATAACGTTTGGGGAAGAACACACCTTTTAAAAAGGATAATTATACGTTTTTGTATAAAATATGCCTTGGAATAACTTATAAATATATTTTTGTGGAGAATAAAGTTTTGGAAATGACATGTTATGTTTTTTGAGGAAAAACATGGTTTTGAAAATGAGATTCAATATATATATGTTTCAGGGGAAAAGGAGATGTTTACGGTGTTTGAGACAAAATGACCTTGTAGATTTAAAAATATTTAAATCTAAGTGTGATGAGTTTGCTTGATCTCAAGAGAGTAAGTATCGAAATTGGCTTACGTTTCAGTGGGGACTTCGGGGAATTCGAATAACACATGTATTAATTAATCAATTTTAGTAGGATATATATATATATATATATTGTTCATAAGGTTAGCACCTTGAGTGACCCATTGCAGGCACTTGGCGAGAAATCTAGCCAGTTAATCATTAATACCTACATGCGTAGAATTGTTGATAGATCTATCGGCTTGACCACCCTGTCGTGACTGGTAGCTCTGTATCAAGTCAAGCGACTAATTTTATTCTGTTATTGTCTGGCGTTGAGTATATCCTTATTGTTAATATATAGCTCGTATGTCTTGCAAACTTACGAATCTGAACAATTGATGCTATCAATTTAATATATAAACCTTGGGAAGACGTTTTGTGTCGAAGGTTTCGGAAAATGCTTGCGTTGACTGACCCTCGATTTTTTTAAAAGGACGTAGAATAGACTTTCTGAAATTTACAGGGATGTTATTATTAAACACATAATAAGAAAGTTTTCCTTAAATAAAATTATTTATAATTTGAATATGTCAACTCACCCTCCTATGTGCTGACACTTGATTTTAACGTGTTCTTCAGGTACATGAGTACGGCTTCGGGATTTTGGCATATATTGTGGTAGTTGATGCAATGTTGTGTTAAATAATACATTGGACAACTTTTCAAACTATTTGGGACCAAGTTTGTACTAAGATCCATAAGGATCAAAACAACTTAATTATGTTGTGGTTGTTATTTGTGTTTAAACTCTGAACTTTAAATTATGTTTTAGTTAAGTTGAATGTCCAAAAATAAATATTGCATCGTCCACACAGATACTTATGGGCACTAACTTCCGTCACCACTACGTTTGTAATTCTGTTGCGACGTTTTTGGAGTGTGACAAAAGTTAGTATCAGAGCCAATGGTTGTTAGCAAACTAGATGTTTTTTGGGAAAACTCTAGACTTCAACCGATGAATTTTGAGATTAAATGCCAAAATTCATGAAGCCAATAATTTAAAATAAACATGAAAACTATGAAGAGTTTATGTGCATGCGTGCTAATCTGTTTATTTGTGCCTTATGTGTTATTTTTCGTTTGAACACACACTTACTAGTACGGTTACATTGTGTCACAGATGTCGCACTCACACGAGATTATCGAGATTCATGACTTAGAGAGCGAGCATGAATTTGAGATCTCACCGACCTCAGTCCTACCAGAGATACCACACACTACCCCATAAATTGTTGACATGGCAGGTTTTACCTCGTCATTCTATGTCGGTCCCACTACATTTTCCAGTCAGGTTGACCCACATTACGCCCATACAAGTAATGGTTGGATTGACGATGATGATTCAATTGTTCCTCCCTTAGTTTATGAGATTGGACAATCATCTGGTACTACGCCTATTGTCAATGAGCTGGATAGAGGTATCCCTATGATTGGAGGATCTTTTGGGATAGCACTAGTGGTGGACGCCACTACTGTCATGGCTCGACCTTTAGAGCCCTTGGTAGTCCCGCCCATTGTTACTGTTGAGCTTACACCTGAGATCCCTCCGCCAGTCATATCATAGTCGTCCGTTCTGCAGTTAGAGTCACGATTCTCTACTACACCTCTATTGGTCTACGCTCGTCGTTGGAAGAGAACTCGACCTGCGAGAGACATTGCATCAACTTCTAAAGCCACTATTAAGTCTGCTTTGAAGAAGCAGAAAGGAGTTTGGTCGACCGGTGTTCCCATTGTGATCGTCAGATCACTGTTCTACGCGGAGACCTGGAGACGACCAAGGGCAAGATGAATGATCTTGAGGGCTAGATGGATTGGTACAATGAGCTTCAGGATTTGAATGACAGAGCCATGGATCAGACGTACTGTAGGATAGTGGAGCTCGAGGAGCTAGTGAGGAAACTTTTGGAGTTTCTAGGATTTAAGTGATTGTTAGTTGTTTTGTCTCTTTTGGTAACCCTATTCAGGGTTGTATGCCAAATTAGATATTTTAGTTGGAAATTCAGCAAAACTTGTTAATGGTGTTTGATCCTATTCACACCAAATTTTTTAGTCTTCTGAACTACAAACGAGCTATGTAATTTCCGCGATAAAATATCAATATAATGGGTTTTTGAATTAAATTATTCTCACTAAAATGTGGTTAGGATCACATGTGTATCGTTTAATCCACTGGTATTTAAGATTGAATTATTTAAACCTTGTCTTATGTTGTTATCATTGTTACAATAATAGAAACGACAATATGCCACCAAAAGCGAGACAGGGTCCCTCTACTAACGATACTGGATTACCTACCACACTAGAGGAATTGGCACAACTTATCGCTCAGCACGTTAATACCGCGATGGAACAGTGCGAAGCTAACCAGACTACATCGCCAGGATGTGGACGCGGTGATAATGCACACGGTTTCGGTTGAATGTCGATTGGATCCCCTCAAGGTAGTGTAATGATCGGAAAAGTTTTAGTAGTTTCTTGTGTCTTGTGAACTACAAAACATTCCAGGGTTGTATCCCAAGATCATTTACTGGTGCTAAAGAACCCATTGATATCATTAGATGGATTGAGAGGATGGAGTCTGTGATGGCAATCAGTGGTTGTGCAGCTGATCAGAAGGTTAGGTATGCTTCACGTTCGTTTCTTGACAAAGCTTTATCCTGGTGGAATGCTCAAGTTTAGATTTTGGGAGAAGGCGTTGCCTATGGTCTTACCTGGACTGAAGTAAAGAGATGTTTCTTAAGGAATACTGCCCGTGTAGTGAGCTAATGTAAGTCCCGATAAACGGATCTAACATGGTATCACAAGTCCAATCGATTGCGGAAATAAAGATTAGAATAAAGAACAAGAACAAACTTCGATTAAAAGAATTAGCATACACTAATAGTGTCTGATAGAAGGTTTTTCAATAATAAACTGACTAGCCCCCAAAATATTAACCTAATACATGTATTTATGCTAGTCACGTAACCCACTAGTTACAACCCTAGGCCCATACGGCTCTAGGTAGCTCAAACCCCTAAAATTAGCCCAAATGTAGCACTAATGTGTAAACCTCCTAGTTAGGGTCCCAACAATCTCCCCCTAGGTTTACAACATTAGGCATTTAATCCTTAGGTAGTGCATCCACGCCCATTTTCCCAGCTATTATCCCAGCAACTGCAGTCGTCCAATCCTTTGCACAAACTTCATATAACTCTGAAGTTTGAATTTGATTCGCAGGTAGAACTTGAAGATCTTCGTCATGAAAACCCACTAAATCGACCACGTCATTCACTCGAAAAGACTTTTCTTTAATGACAATTGCGACACTTCCAACCTTCGGATCGTACATCTAGAAATTAAAATTCTTCAGAATACCTCTGGAAAATGTTAGAGCAACCGATATTACAAGTCTTTGTCTGTTGGAGGCCACATCACTGATTTAAAACATCTACCAGTTCTCGCATCATGAACACCCTTAGCAGCCCGCAGATATGGTTCAGAAGTTTTCATCGTTTTAAAACCATTCTTCACTTCTTGCTCCAATCGCCTAAAGAACCTCCACCCTGGTCCACGTTCTGTAGTATCCTCATTAGTATAAGGAGCTCTCAGAAGATCAGTTAATGCAACCTTCGTCCAGGTCTCAAACTGAGATTCCTTTGAGTAGTATTATCGCGTACCATCTTGTCTAACGATCATCCACATTTTCTTCACATGATCATACTTCCAACTTAGCACTCGCGACTTGTTTCCAACTTTACTGTAATTACTCGAACCAAGCTCCATAACATATCTCTCGGACTGGTTGGAGGGATCCTTTAACTAAAAGTTCTCATTAAGCGGATTCACGTCAACATTCTTCATTAGAACCATCTGCTTTTTCTTTTGAGCCATCTGACATTTCTGACTCGCAGTGTATCTTTTCTTCAGATCACGTAAGTCAATCATGCTTGACGATCAGCACCAAGCTGTTCAACAGTTATTCTGTTAGCTTCTCTCTGTTTAGCAGCTCGATGACGATGTTCAACGTTCATCGGATCATCAGTTGGATCAGAGAATTCACGGCCAAACTTATTTTCCAGCTTCCCCTTCAAATTAAAGACCATAGTCATTAACATCGTAACATCTCCTTGTAGTTGGTCAATAGTCTGATCCCTAACATCTAAACGTGTCTGCAACGAAGCAATCTGTGCATATTTAAGAATGACCTCCTGCTCAAGCATTATTTTTTTCAAGTCAACAACATCCACATCTTCGTCATCACTATCCAATCCGCTGAACTTAAATGCTCGTTTCTCTGATCGCCTTGAATATTCCATATCATCACCTTGAATACCACCTAAACCATTACCACCAGCCCTAGATCCTCCAGCACCCGACGAACTACCACCAAAATCCATCAGTTTTAACACAGAATCTGCTGGAACGGACACAACAGTAGAATGAGTAGTGATGTGAGTAAATGTTGGTTCTGCAGCAATAGTAGACTCAAACATTAGAGTATCAGTCAACGACACAGTAACTAAGGATGTAACAGGAATAAGTTCTTCAGCAGCACTACCAATCTGAGCTTTAGAATATCTGGGTTCTTTAACAATCTTTGTCTGTCGCCTTTTCACTAACGGTACCTCCTCTTCTTCTTCAATATCTTCTTCAGAATCAACCCTACCAACCGGAATATCAATACGAGGCAACACAAGAGGAAGATTCCCTTGTTGCTCCTGTATCTCCTTCAAATGTGCAATGAGAGCTTCCAAATTCTCTGTAGTGAGTTTTGGTAATTCTGGAGTCAATGAACACCAAAATCTGTAATAGCATCCAACAATGCTTCCTCATCGTCAATATATGGCTCCAAGACTAAGTCTTCAATCTCAACTTCTTTCTCTTCTACTGGCACATCATGTTCCTCAGCCACCATCGCATTCACTGGCTGAGGTGCTGGAATTTCCTGACCAATAATCTCACAAAACTTCCCGAACTTCCTCAAAGGTATGCGTCCAACAAAAACAGTCTTTGATGTCGATCGGTTTTTCTTCATCGTCCCAAAAATAGGTGGACCCATTGGCTTCATATTCAACAAATTGGCATCAGAAGCATCTTTAGCCAGATCAGGATACCGGGCATCCAAAATCAACTGTACAAACCGAGGATATAACAAAAATATTTCTTCTTCGACTGCTCCAAGATCTTCTTCATATTCTCAAAAATATAACCAGAGAAGTTATATTTCCAGTCCATCGCTAGAGATCCTATCCCAGACGTATGTGTTTGATTCGGCTGATCCAACCCTCCTTTATTCTCTGAAATACACTACATAAAGATGTGCACTAATAGTCTCCAATATGCAGGGAACATTTTCTCCAGCAAAGGTGGATAGGTTCCTCGTAACTCATATCTGCTAGCACAAGCATCACCTTCTCCTTGGCATACAACATTGGATCACCTGCAGCATCAGCAAACTACAACGCCTCTCGGATACAGGATTCATTCACCACAATCTCCTTTCCTTGAATCGATGAACTAATGTATGGCTTCCCATCAGCGCCCCTTAGATGAAATCTAGCTTGCTTCCAAAATGTATGTACAAGATCTCGATATATAACTAGGTTAGCTCGAAGAGCGTATGAAATCTTGCAGTCATTTAGACCTGCCATCATAGATCTGAACTCCTTTCAAAACTCAGCTGGTGGATCTGATAAATAACCCGCTTGATTATGAAACTACTCCTCCACCAACATCACTGCATCGAGCGCCTCTTCAGCCATTTCTATTAGAAACATAAACATGTCAAATTACACTTAAACAAAAAACCAACTGACAGGTCGTAAGAGGTCACTAAGGAATTTGACAGGTCAAAAGGAGTTCATTTTAACAATTCAGTGCTAAGGATCAACATACATTTTGGAGGGTCATAAACAGTTGAGAAGGTTCAAACGTTGGAATCCGGAGGTCAACATACATTTCGGAGGGTCATAAACAGTTCAAAAGGTTCAAACACTGGAATCCAGAATCAAAGAGGTTCAACAGGAATCCACATGAACCTTTCATCATTTCAGATGAACATCATCCGAGATGGAATCCGAGTTCAACGATTCCGGTTAAGTGTTTATCCGGAATGAGATCCGGGAAAACCAATCTTTTTGAAGATTTATCTGAAATTCTATCTGAGAAGCTTAAGAACATGAAGATTTGAATATTATCTTTTAATTTTTATAATTAAGAAGCAGATTATACCTAATTCGGATATAATTTGGATGAAATCCGGATGAATATGTGAACAGTATGAATCCGGAAGATGATCAAAGGATTTCGGAAGATTTTAAAGTGAATGATCCGAAATGACCTCTGATACATTGATATACTATTCCGGAATGGACTTGGGCCTGGAAGTTTTGGGCCCAAGTCAATCTGGATTCAATCATCCGAGATTCATATACAATCCGGATTGGGCTTAGTCAACCCTATGTGGACCCAATCCAGAACAGTGATTTGTCCAACACTCAGAGGAGAATAACTGATCAGTGGGCGTATCCGAAATGGGTTTGAATACCTAATCCAGAACAGTACCACAATAAAACCCAAACCTGTTCAATTTCAAGACTTTCAAAAATTCTATTGGATTAGCCCAATTCCAAAACTCAGCAGGCCAGTCCAATAACCCTTAACAAATCATCTAACTCAAAAATTAACCATTTAACTAACCAAGCAACCATCCACTCTTTACCAAATATATAAAAATAAAACATTTAAATAAAATCACATACACAGTCTTGCTATGGGATCAAATTGTTTTAAGCAGATTAAAGAACACTTTTCAGTGTGATCTAGGTCAGACTAGTCTAAGCAATTGCCAATATATTTGTCCATATTAAACTAAAGCGCAACCTTCTAGTTTTTTCTTTCTGATATGCTTAAGATAGTATTATACTATGATACCCATGTGTCCCACTCCATGACATACCCCCACGATCAAGGTAAGCACAACGATTCATCGTAGAAGGTGAGTATACTGAGATCATCCTTTATCTTTTTCAACGTCAGACTATTGGTGAACAGGTCAGTAATTTCGTACAACAGAGTGACCAATAGTATATGACGAGGGTTAGGCAGATACCTCATGTGGTATGTTTGAATTCCTGGAATTTTTCTCATAATGAGATTTCCATCCTTTTAAGGTTTTGGCCCTTCTATTTTGGCTCTTTTAAAGATATCCTGACTGTGCATAGGTCTGCATATAATCTGGATGCAACAGAAGGGCATCCAAGATATCCCCGGATGACTCAACAACATAAAAACCTGAAACCTCAGACGTTTGCTATCTATCAACAAAGGATTTAAGAACATAAAATCATATGCCTATAGTGTGTGACCCACTGAATATATAGTTCTTTATGTTTATTTCATTTGGCTTATACTATCCGATTGAGCTCTAGACCTATCAACATATTACGTTCGATCCAAGTCATTCCCGCTACAGCACCTTACATGTGTTAGTCAAAGCCTTTATCACGACAATTATTTCATTTCCCAATCATTGCAAAACTGTTTGAAACGCCTTTTTTGTGATTTTCTCCCCCTAAATTTGTGCATATATATGAACAAATTTATGAGGCAAACAAAAAAGATAGAGGATGCTCAGTTAGAAAAACGTTCATTTTGAGAAGATCCACAAGCACTTGAAAACGCGTGTTGCTAACGGGTTTTGTGAACAAATGTAACATTTGTCATAAAATGGGTTTTAAAACCCGCTCCGTTTTGTAATGTAAATATACTCATGATGTTCGTTTTGTGTTTATGTTAAATGTTTAAAAGTTTGATATAATAATTTCATTAAATAATAAATAAAGTAAAATAATAAATGTTAGTAAATAAAATATAATTAATTAAAAAAATAAAATAATGAAAAGTGAAGACCGCGGGTATCGAACCCGGTTCTCCACCAAACCAACACACACAACACACCACTACACTACATACACATATCTGAAATAAACTCAAATTAAATCAATCTTATATTGAAACAACCCCTAAAATCAATTTCAACACAACCGCCTATAACGATTGTAACCCCCAATCCATCTTCAAATCTCCGTTTAAATTATGATTTAAACCGGAGAAACCGTTTCAGAATTGTGTGTTAAACACAATCCTTGATTCAGCAATGATTAAATTTCGTTATAGAATCAATGTAGCAATTAAAGATTTGACCGAAACCGATAAAACCAAAATTTAACTCAATTCAGCACCTTCGAATATAAATAGTGAACTTAGGAGTCATTCAGAACTCTCTCACACACTCGCAAAACCTCTCTAAACTCTCCGAAGATTCTCTGTGTTCAAAACATATTTCGCCGGAAATTTGCTCGTCGCCGGAACTTCACCGGAGATCACACTGTTTCGGTATATTCACACTTGAATCCTTCTCGTTTTAATTATTTTATTATCAGTAGTAAACTAAATTAATCAAACAAGGAATTACCGGATTGACAACTGGGTATGTCAAACTGTTGTTTTTAAACTGAAGAAGATGAAGTTGGAGATGCGTATAAATATAATTGGAATCGGTAAATACACCGGGTTAGACACACATTCCAGTGGTGGACTATATGCATATTAAACAAACAGACCCAGGTTCGAGCTTCACACACGGCTCTAATATCCTTAAATAAACCAAACCTTTTTTTAACTAATTTATAAATCAATGCAGGTAGTGTATAAGAAAAATAAAAATTCCATATCTTTCGGGTTAGTCACACAGCCCAATTAGTCGGGCTGTGTGCAACACGAATCAAGGGGCTCGGGTTCGAGTCCGGGTATACGCATTGCACTGTTAAATAAAACAAAACTTTTTAAATAAAATTAATTAAGTTTGACCATAGTATGTGTATATATAGAATTAAAAACCAATATATTCCGGGTTAGACACATAGCTCAGTTGGTAGATCTGCGTGCACGTAAACGAGAAGTCACGCGTTCGGGTCTCACATGTTGCCAAAAATCGCCAGTTCGACCCGCTGAAGGGTATATTTTTTAATTAACCTTTTTATTCATTTTTTTTTCCAAAAACTATAAAAATATATATTAAAATAAGTCCTTTTTAAGCATAAAAATTAGTAATAAACGCTATAAAATTATCTAAAAAGTCTAATAAAAATCATTAAATAAAAATACTAGTTTTAAATAAAAGAAATATATTTACCGAATTATTACGTGAATATTTAGGTTAGTTTTCTCGTAGGTTGGAATTTTTAATCGTGCGCGTTCGTTATCAACTCAAGAAACGTACCCACTGTGAGTGAATTCTTACAAACTTCCCCTTTTTATTCATGTTTTGGGGTGTATCATGTGTCATTTTATTTAAATATTTTAGCTTTCAACATGGAGTGGAGACTCCATAACGTACACAAAGAGTAACCGCTCTATGAATATCATCCTAATTCAGGTCTTGTTCCGCACTTAAATGGATAACTCAAAGCCTTACCTTGACTAGGAAAACCTCGATGACATCATCGTTTATAGTCCCTAATAATGCCACCACCTGCTGCCATTCCATTCCTTGAAGAACCATCTGTGTTCAACTTCAAAATACCAAAAGGAGGAGGAGCCCATCTGATCCATTTTCCTTTAGGAATATTAGGGGAGACCATAGGGATATGTATTACTTGGAAACAAAGAGAATCATGAAAACCAGAAGAATGAGTGGGATAAGCTTTTCGATAGAAATAGGTAGAAAACTTATGTTTTTTTGTTTTTGTAAGAGCACGAAAGCTTATCAAATCAAGCCTCTATTTATACAGAGTGGTGGTAGAGGAATCTCGCCATGTGTCACGAATTGAATGGAAAGTCTAATTCCGACTAGCTGGCCATCCCACTTTCCGGCGGTTGAATACTTTCATTCCTATTTAGTGAAAGAAACTGAGAGCTGGCATAAGAGAATGATGTTACTGAGCTAATATTCAAACGTCTATTTATGTGAGAACTTCTTGCGCCTTTGGTTGACACCACCTAAGCCTTAGGCAGTAAGAGAGGGGTAAATATTGCTCCTACTACGACATTTGCACATTTAGATGCTACGCCCGCACTATCAAGAGGATTAGCCGCCAAAGGTATCTATCCAGCAGTAGATCCTTTAACTTCAACGTCAACTATGCTACAACCCCGAATCGTTGGTGACGAACATTATGAAACTGCACAACAAGTTAAGCAAACTTTACAACGTTACAAAGAACTTCAAGATATTATAGCTATTCTTGGATTAGACGAATTATCCTAAGAAGACCGTTTAACCGTAGCAAGAGCGCGAAAAATTGAGCGTTTCTTATCACAACCTTTTTTCGTAGCAGAAGTATTTACGGGTTCTCCGGGAAAATATGTTGGTTTCGCATAAACAATTAGAGGCTTTCAATTAATCCTTTCCGGAGAATTAGATGGTCTTCCCGAACAGGCCTTTTATTTGGTAGGTAACATCGATGAAGCTACGGCGAACAAACACTGTGCTATTACCATTATGTGAACTAACATGCTATGTGATATTTTGTTTATTGTTATTTGTGGTTATACTTTCTCATTTCAGTCAAGCTGTCACATTAGGCCCATCAGCTCCATGTATAGACGGGTAGAGCATCGCGTTGCTTAATTAGATCGGCTCCGTTTGATTGAGCCTTGATCTCACAGCTCATCATTTATTTTCTCATTTCAGCCAAGCATTCACAATAGGCCCATCAGTTCCCTGTATAGACGGGTAGAGCATCGTGTAATCAGATCGGCTCCGTTTGATTGAGCCTTGATCTCACAATTCATCATTTATCATGCTCATGTGTACATTGCTAGATGCTTATGTGGTTTGTGAATAGTTTACATATGAGCATGATAAATGATGAACTGTGAGATCAAGGCTCAATCAAATGGAGCCGATCTGATTACACGATGCTCTACCCGTCTATACAGGGAACTGATGGGCCTATTGTGAATGCTTGGCTGAAATGAGAAAATAAATGATGAGCTGTGAGATCAAGGCTCAATCAAACGGAGCCGATCTAATTAGGCAACGCGATGCTCTACCCGTCAATACATGGAGCTGATGGGCCTAATGTGACAGCTTGACTGAAATGAGAAAGTATAACCACAAATAACAATAAACAAAATATCACATAGCACGTTAGTTCACATAATGGTAATAGCCTTGATCTCACAGTTCATCATTTATCATGCTCATGTGTACATTGCTAGATGCTTATGTGGTTTGTGAATAGTTTACATATACGTTTGCTCATATTTGGTTTATGCACATTTTTATTAAATTAATCAACATATCTTTTCTTTCAAATATTTACACGGAATTCACTCGCCAACTTTTGTTGACCCAAACATCTATTTTTACACATGATACAGGTGAACAGGTTGAAGCATGGAACACATAGGATTGGGCCTTAGAGGATAAATAAAGCATTATTTGAATGTTTGGTGCTTGTATGGTTTATGTGTTTGTTGATATTTTTCTTTTTAATTTGGAATAATAAATATGAAATTTTATAATAGTAAATTTCATGAGCTTTGATGAAAACCCAAGCATGCCCCGACTACCATTTCCGCTGCGGGTCAGGGTGTGATAACAAATCCGCAACATTTGCATCGGTGTAGATTTGCTCAAGTTTAACGAGACCCTTTTCATAGCAATCACGAATAAAATGAACTTTATATTTATGTGTTTGGTTTTAGAGTGAAAACAAGGTTTTTGACAATTTGGATAGCGGCATCATTATCACAATAAATTGTTGTGTTTAGATAAGTCAAACCGTAATCCGCAAGCTGATGTTGCATCCATAAAACCTGGGAGTAGCAAGCGGATGCTGCGACATATTCTACTTCCGCTGTAGAAAGCGAGACTGTCTGCTGCTTCTTGCATTGCCAAGAGATTAATCTATCTCCCAAGAATTGGCATCCAACTGAAGTTGAGCGCATATCCCTGTCTGTACCTCCAAGATTACTGTAAGAGAAAGCATATAGTTCAAATTAAGAATTTTAAGATACTAGAGGCCTAGTGATGGTGCCCCTTTTAGGTACCTAAAGATTCTTTTAACAGCATGTAAATGAAAGAGTTTAAGAGTAGCCTGATATCAAGCACACTGGCAAACGGCAAACATGATATCCGGCCAGCTTGCAGTGAGATACATGAGTGAACCAATCATAGACCGGTATATGGTTGGATTCACAGGCGTGCCTTCAGTGTCTTCATTTAACAAAGGTTGTTTAGCAATAGGTGAGGCCATAGGCTTTGAATATGTAAGCTTGAATTTGGCAAGAACGTCATGGACATATTTTCCTTGATGGATCAAGATTCCTTGTGGGCTTTTATGAGCTTAAAGTCCCAAAAACATAGTCATCTCCCCCAATGAGCTCATCTCAAATTTCTTCTTCATGACCTCTTCAAACTCCCGACAGAACCCATCATCCGTAGAACCAAAAATAATATCATCAACGTAAGTTTGAACAGAATGATGTCCTTGTCTACACGTTTGATGAACAAAGTTTGATCAATGGTTCCCTGAGTGTATCCATGAGCAAGTAGATGCTCTGTTAGGGTTACGTACCACGCATGAGGCGCTTGATACAATACATACAAAGCTTTGTCCAATTTATATGCATAATCTGGCTTGTCAGGATCAGTGAAGCCCGGTGGTTGTGCCACGTATATCTCCTCTTTCACCTTGCCATAGAGAAAAGCAGTCTTGACATCCGTTTGATAGACGGTGAAGTCTATGTATGATGCATATGCCAAGAAAATGCGAATGGCTTCCATTCTAGCCGCCGGTGCATAAACCTCATCGTAGTCCAACACTTCGATCTGGCGGAAACCCTTAACTGCCAATCGAGCCTTGTTCCTAACAATCACACTAGTGTCATCTTGTTTGTTGTGAAATACCCAACGAGTTCCAAGAGCACGTTATCCCTGAGGAAGCTTTACCAATTTCCATACCCCAAGTTTGTCAAACTGATTGAGTTCTTCATGCATAGCGTCAACCAAGCCTAGTTCCTGCAAGGCGACATTAATGTTTTTAGGTTCAATCTGTGAGATAAAACAAGAGTAAAGACACGTATTGCTATCTCCTGATTAATGCGAGTCTGAACTACAATAGTAACAGGACCAATAACATTTTCAATCGGATGATCGCGCTGTAGACGTTGTGGTATAGGCGTAGCAGGGACATGGAGATCTGACTGCAAGTTTGTAAAGCTCTGCGATGTGATTCCAGTTGGCTCCCCCTCATTAGTGGCACTAGTGGGAATGTTGACGGATGAGTCAATAGAACAGTCTGATGGTGTAGGCTTAGAAAACAAAGATGAACCTAAGACATCAGGAGTTGTAGGTCCTTCACTTGCCGTAGGAGTTTATGTGTTTGGAACCTCAACTTTAGGGGAACCCGTATGAGGAATCCGTTCAGTAATAGTTTCCTGATTCAGCGATGTTGTGGAAGGTGGAGACACAGCTTCACTGAATCCTGGTGGATCCACACTCAGTTGCTTGAAAGACTCTTGCAGCTGTGCAGCATCGTCATCATCCTCAGTTAAGATAGGCATCGATGGAAGGTCAGAGGCTGTAGTTGTACCTGCGTTAATATTAGAAGAGAGATCAAAAGATTTCAACAACGAGGAATAATCATAGAGCAAGTTGGGACCAATCCGTGCGTCTTTGGGATTCTCCTCCAGCCAACCCACATTGTAGGTTTCAACTACCATTTTCTTGATCTAGTTATAGACATGATAGGAAGTATTCTTAGAGTAGCTGATGAAGATGCATGGATCCCTGCGTGATTCAAATTTTCCCTTAGCATCCATGAGTAGAAGAACACAAGGGCATCCGAACTTGCGAAAATGCTTCACCGAAGGTTTGGGATCTTCAACCACTTCGTATGGCGTTTTCATGTGCCTTTTGTTGATCAGGGCATGATTCTGAATATAACAAGCGGTATTGACTGCTTCTGCCCAGAAAATGAGAGGTAGTTCTGATTCGACCAACATAGTACGTGCAGCTTCAATGAGTATACGGTTTCTGCGTTCTACAACCCCATTCTGTTGAGGAGTTCTGGCTGCACTGAACTGTCGATCAATACCCTTGGAGGAGCAGAAAGAATTCAAGGTGACGTTCCTAAACTTTGTTCCATTATCATATCGAATAGCCTTCACGGTGGTGTCTGCCTGATTTTCCATAAGAGGGACGAACCGTTTGACTAACTCAGCGGTTTCACTCTTTTGTGCCAGAAAGAATACCCAGGTGAATCAAGAGTAGTCATCAATGATAACCAGATAGTGTGCCATCCCGCCAATGCTCAGAATATGTGTCGGACCAAAAAGATCCATATGAAGCAATTCTAAGACTTTTGACATGGAGGGTGCAGGTTTCGACTTGTGAGTTCTTCAATGTTGTTTCCCACGAGCACACAATTCACACTTTTCAATCTGCATAAATCCCGAATAGGTAGATCTCTGACGAATCCACCTTTTGCAAGTCCGTTTAAGTTCTTCATCTTATATGTCCTAGTCGACTGTGCCATAACATTGCATCGTGCTCAGCAGTCGACGAGAACAGGCAGGTAAGCTTGTCGGTTGGGGCTTTGTTCATGTCGATGACATATGCATTTCCTTTCCGTGCAGCTTTGAGAAGAATCCATTCATCCGGAATGATGAGGCCTGGTTTCAACACATAACTCCCTTTCTTGGTAAAGAGAACATCCAAATGATTATCACAGAGCTGAGACACACTCAAAAGACTATGCTTCAACTCTGGAACATAATTCACATCTTGAAACTGAGAGCTCCATTGCACACCGTTCCTCTCATAGTTATCTTTCCTGTTTCACCACCTGCGAAGGAGACAAACCCGCCATCGAAAAACTGAATGTCATTCAACTCCGAGATGTCTCCTGTCATGTGTTTGGAACAGCCACTATCGACATACCAAAGTCTAACGAGAGTCCTCCAAAGCTGTTCCTGCACATTTCAACTGGTTTAGTTAGAAACTGCAACCCATGCCATTGATGATCTGGGTGTACCATTTGCATCAACATAAGTAACCTCACGAAAAATTAAATTAGTTGAGGATGAGGTCGATGATGCTTTTCGTTTGTCCGATTTTGGGACAGAAGCTGGATCTTGGTCAAGATCTTAGGCCTCCAGGTTAGCGAGTCAGACTTCTGCACAGATTTTGGAGTGCTAGAAGGATTCAGAGAACCTGAAGGTTTTAGAGGTTTGTGAGTTTGTCTCTTGGCCATGTTCCAGTCTTGATCAGAAGGCTTAGCTGTAGCAAATCGAGCCTGATATAGGCGATCTGGCATAGCTTTCTGATATTTTGAGAATAGGGCGTTAAAAGGCATAAATGCTTTTTGACAATTTCGTGCAATATGCCCGGGAAATCCACAGTTGAAATAGTTATGTCTCTTCCGGAAGAAGACAGTCCGTTCAGCTTGGGAAATTCTAGGCAACTTGTCTATTAGTTTCTTGCTTGCTGGTACTGACGACTGGTGAAAGGTGTTAATCTTGGCTGTAGCCTGCTCACAACCATCAGCACACTTGTAAGTTTTATCATTTGAATTAGACAATTTGGAGTTGGTAGACTTAGGCACAAATTTAACTGATTTATGTTCAGCTGGTTGCTTAACAGATTCAGTTTGGTGTTGCTGAGTCAATTTCTCAGAATGAGGAACTGACTCAGCAGTCGCCTTTTCATTTGCCTGAGTTGCCTGTTTGGTTTTCTTCGTTTTGGATCTACGTATTCTCCATTTCTTATTATTAGTTTTCAAACCATTTTGCTTGGCGGATTCTTCAGAGGAGACGGGTGGTTCAGCAAGGAAATCCTTTTCTGAACTGCCAAAAGATGAGCTTGGAGCATTAAAAGCAGGAGGAATCTCTATATTTTGAAAAGTTTGAGATTCCGATTCAGATTCACTTTCAAAATTTTTATCTGAATCAGCAGGGAGAGAATGATCATTTTCTGTCATTTCAGAATCAGTCCAGCATTCTTTGTTTGAAGAAGCTTATTCGCCCGATTCTTCTAGTACTATGCCAGGTCACTCATCACAGATTCAGTTGGTTGGTTGATTTCCTCACTGTCAAACCTAGGATTAGCATCAACAGGCGGTACTTCCTGAGAAAAACTTCCAGTCTCTTCAGGAACTGAGGAAACCAAATCATCTGTTGACGCTGTACCTGTAGCAAAATTTATGTTTTCATCACAAGAGTTATCACATTCATTATCAAGATTCATAACATCAGCATTAGATGAAAAACCAGAATTAAAAACATCAACGTTATCAACACAACCAACATTGTCTGAGAATTTAAATTGTTCAGCAAGAAAATGATTCAAAAAGTCAAAAGCAGGTTTATAAAAGTCATAATCAGCAGCTGAATTGTCTGAATTTGAATTCAGACATTCTTCTTTATCACCATCTGTAATATCCTCAACTAATATTTCTTCTGTACATGAAGTAGAAACGTTAGTAGCGTTCACTGAGTTAGTTTCAGTTCAGGGGGATTTTCACTTTTTGATTCTTTAGGTGATGTTGCTGCCTCTTCTTTAGGCGTCATTTTCTCCAAGCTCTCTGAACTGCAAGATGGATTGTCACCAAATTCTTACGAACATGGTATGGAAGTGTAGAAAACAACATCCTTCTTGAGTTCAGTAGGCTTGAAAAACTTTGGGTAATAGGGCTTCCACGGTTTTGAAAAATAATCTGAGGGTTTACCATACATCATATTTTCTTCATTTTCTAGATCTGCCTCAGAGTCAGGCATTCGTGTGTAGTTATGATTATATGGTGGAGGAGCCCTATTGTACCCCAGGCCTTTTGTAAAATTTTTCTGATAGTTAAGCTGTAGATCACACAAGTCCTTGACCAGCTTGCTGGAAGTTTCAATTTTTTTAATATTTATTTCATTTTCTTGAAACTTTCCTGTCAAGGAATTTAGCTTGGCTAAGGCTGCTTGAAGTTCTAAGTCCTTTTCAGCTAGTTTTAGCTTATAGTCGTATACCCAACATTGTTGTTGGTTCAAGTAAAGCTTTAGCTGAGCTATATCTTGTTTTTGAGCTTCGACCTTTTCCATAAGAAGCTTGTTCTTATGTTTAAGGGCGATGTTCTGTGATGCAATTTGTTGATATTCAACTACAAGAGTTGAATTATGGGCGCGCATTTGTGATAATTTAAACCGACAACTATCTGAACAGAGAATGCAATTTTCCGTTTCTGAAAGATCAGGTGTCTCAGTTATCTGCGCCATCATGCAGTGATTGCTGTTCTTGGAAAGATTCAGAGTTGCCATCTGAGATGCAACATCTGCCAGTTGAATCCTTCATGTTGTTGTGCCATCAAAGCTTTTGATTTCCCGCTAGAGCTACTTGAGGGACTTGAAGTAGACTTTGAAGGAGAGACTGACACGAGCTGTCTGTCACTACTCTGTATGCTAGTCTAGATGAAATATATCCAGATGGCGGCTTCTTGCATTCCCGAGCAAAATGTCCTGGCTCATGACATCTATAGCACCTGAGCTTATCTTTTGTCAACCCAATCTTAAAATTTGACAATGGTTGTCTCCCATACTTCTTTTGAAATTTGTTGACGTGGAAAGCAGCCATAGCAAGATTCCAGGACACGTCAATCTCGTCCAAATCCTCCTCCATTATTTGATCTATTTCAGTTGGGAGAATAGATGGAGGAGTCACGTCACCTGCTAAGAAGGCATTTAAACTATTAATCATTGAGGCAGCTATGGCCAATTTTTCCTCATTCTCTTTTGTGAGAAAAGCAGAATTGGACACAGCTTGAGCAAGAGCCGGTGTGGGAGCAACAGATTGAGGAATGCCACCTTGTTGAGCTGTAGCAGGAATAGCGGGATTGTACACCAAGTTAGGATACTGAGCATGATATTGTGTCTGAACCTGCACTGCAGAAATCATAGCAGGAGTCTGAGACTGAAGACCAGAGACATACTGGGTCTTCTATGGAGAGGCGAGAGGACTGTACACCAAGTTTGAGCTACCCGGTGTGTGAGAGGTTCCTTGCAAGCTTCACTTATCTTCTAATCTGGTTCTCAATGGTTTCCTCATATATATGGTTAAACGAGTTGAACTGTTGATTCAGCTGATTAACTCGGCTTGCCTTCATATTAGCATTTCCCTTATAGAGATTCTGTAACTCGCTCCACACTTCTTTAGCTGTCTTGCAATTTTTGACAGCTATGGAAATGTTGTGTCCGAGTGCCATTGTCAGAACAGCTGAGGCTTTCTCATCCTCTTCGATTATTTTCACATCTTCGAGAGTCCACAAGTGACTGGGTTTAAGAATCTTTGTTTCTGGATCTTCAGGAGTGCTGTAGACTATGGTTCGAGGACCGTTCATAATACATCTCCAAACCCCAGGCTCTTTGGCCTTGCAGTACTGCTAAAACCAGAATTTCAACTCATAGTATTCATCTTCGTATAGCAGACGTGGCACCTTAGTAGAAGTGCCAATGACTCGATCTAGCTCTTGATGAAGAGCTAGTGTCTGTGATTGCAATGCTGCCAAGATGGCATTTATCAAGTCCTGAGCTGTCATATAGCTGTTCATGATTAGCTTTATTAAAAATTACCAAGTAAATTAAAGTTAATATTAAATTCTTATTGTGAACCGTGGTTCGATATGAGAATTCAAAATAGGTCTGAGATGAGTCCGTGATGAGATTCCAAGACCAGTCCGGGATGAGAGTAAAAGACCAGTCCAAGATGATATCTAGAATGAAAACCGAATCTAAAGTAACTGATGATCCAAGCTGTACAATCCGAGATGAAAAGAAATCTGAAATGAGATGATCTGAAATTTCAATCCGAAATGATGATCGTATCCGGAGACATAATCCTTATCCAAAATGATGATCCTTATCCGGAATCAACAGTATCCCGAAATCCCTATAACAGACAAACCCAGATGATTTCGAATAGTGATCCTTATCCGGAATGCGAGAAATCCGGATAAGGTTGTTGAGACGGCTGATGAACAGTAAACCGGGATCAATCCAAGATGGATGATCTTCTTCGTCTTCTTCGGAATCTTCAACAGTGTTGTATCCGAGATGAGTAAATCTTCTTCGTGTTCTTTGGAACAGTAACCGAGCATATACGACTCGATTCAATGATCTAACTATGGAAGGTTTGAATATCAGAGCATATACGACCCGATTCAATGATCTGGCTAGGTTGGTTCCTTGGGTGGTCACTCCTGATTATGTTAAGATAGAAAGGTACATTTAGGGATTAGTGCCACAGATTCGCAGTATGGTCACATCAGCGAAACCCACTACCTATCTGGAAGCTACTGCACTGGCTAAATCATTGACTGATGATGTTGTTCGCAAGAGTAGCCTTAACAAAAAGGATGAGACTGGGAAGTCATCAGGGAAAGCCAATGCAGACAAGAAATCCAATCGACAGGAGCACTCTGAGCATAGATCTGGGGACTCAAGGAAGAGAAAGTCTGAGAGTTCGAGGAAGGATTCTGATGAAAAGCATGATAATAAACGCAGTTCTGGTAAAGCATTTGTGGCTAATACCAGTAGTTTAGGGATAGATGTGAACAGGAATGGCAAGATTAGTTCAGCGAAGAGAGCTCAAGGTGAGGAGCAAGGGAAATGTACCAGATGCGGTCGATCTGGACATGAGACTCGTGAGTGCTATGCTAGAATCACAACGGATGGAGTCAAGCTTGAGGGATGCTTCAAATGCGGAGAACATGGACATTTCAAGTGGAATTGTCCTTTGTTGAAAGGTCAGGGTGCCAAAGGTAGAGCATTTGAGCTTAATGCTGGGAAAGCTCGTGATGATCTTGCAGTTGTTACCAGTACATTCTTAATCAATAACCATTCTGTGTTGATACTATTTGATATTCGAGTTGTTTTGAGTTTTGTTTCGAAAAACTTTGAACCGTTTATGTGCTCTCAAGCAAGTAAGCTAGATAAAAAGTACTCGATAGAATTAGCAAATGGTAAATTAATAGAAACCAGTGAAGTAATTCGTGGTTGTAGTATTCGGTTATGCGATCATAGTTTTAGTATCGATTTGTTACCAATAGAGCTTGGAAGTTTCGATGTTGTCGTTAGGATGGATTGGCTATCTAGGAATGAAGCTGAGATTATTTGTTCGGAAAAACTAGTGTGGATACCCCGCCCTGGTAGTGAAGCAATAGTGATTCACGGAGATTGAACAAGTTAGCAATAGAGAGTTGTTAGTGTTATGAAAATGCACAAGATGTTGTGTAAGGGTTATCCTGCATTCTTGGTCAACATGGTTGATACGAAGAATGAAGGAAGGAAGATCGAAGAGATTCCTATAGTTCGTCGTATCCAGAAGTTTTCCCTGAAGACTTACATGGACTGCCACTTTTAGACAGATCGAGTTTAGAATTGATCTTGTTCCCAGCGTAGCACCGACTGCAAAATCTCCTTATAGATTAGCGTTTTCATAAATGAAAGAACTGTCGATCAGCTTCACGAGCTACTAGACAAAGGATGGTTGAAGATTGCTGATGAAGATGTTCCAAGGACTCCTTTCGCCTTGGGGAGCACCTGTTTTCTTTGTGAAGAAGAAGGATGGTTCCTTCAGGATGTGTATAGATTATCAGGATCTAAACAAACTAACTATCAAGAATCGATACCCATTATCAAGAATCAATGATCTGTTTGATCAATTGCAAGGATCCAGCTACTACTCAAAGATTTACTTGCGTTCAGGCTATCACCAGTTGAAGATTACTGATGAAGATGTTCCAAAGACTCCTTTTAGAACATGTTATGGCCATTATGAGTTGTTAGTCATCCCTTTTGTCTTAACTAATGCGCCTGAAGTGTTCACGGATCTCATGAACAGGGATGCAAACCCTATTTGGATAAATTCGAAATAATATTCATTGATGACATACTTATCTATTAGCGAACCAAAGAAGATCATGAGCAACATCTGAAGACGATTTGGAGCTACTGAAGAATAAGAAGCTGTATGCCAAGTTCTCTAAATGTGAGTTTTGGATTCGAGAAGTTCATTTTCTCAGACATGTCATGAATGAGAAAGGTATACACATGGATCCATCGAAGATTGAAGTGATTAAGAATTGGGAAGCACAGCGGACTCCCTCAGAGGTGCGACAATTCTTAGGACTTGATGGGTATTAGCAGAGATTCATAGAGAATTATTCTAGAATAGCGCAACCCATTAACGTTATTGACCCTGAAGGATAAGAAGTTTGATTGGACAGAGAAGCAGGAGAAAGCTTTTCGGTCGTTCAAGGAAAGGTTATGTAGTGCACCTATTCTTTCCCTGCATGAGGGAAATGACGATTTTGTTGTTTACTGCGGTGCATCACGTTTGGGCCTTGGATGCGTGCATATGCAGAAGGACAAAGTGATAGCCTATGCATCCAAACAACTGAAAGTGGATGAGAAGAACTACACAACTCATGATTTGGAGTTAGGAGCTATTGTGTTTGCCTTGACGATTTGGAGATATTATCTGTATGGCACGAAGTGTACGATTTACACTGATTATAAGAGCCTCCAACATATCTTTGATTAGAAGGAACTACACATGAGACAACGACATTGGGTAGAGTTACTCAATGATTACGAGTGTGATATTCGCTATCACCTAGGTAAAGCAAACGTTATTGCTAATGCGCGTAGTAGAAGAAGGAGCGAGAAAAGCCTCTTCGTGTTCATGCTTTGGGTTTAACCATACAGATGAGTCTGACCGTTCAACTTCGCAATGCACATCGAGAAGCTTTAAGAGATGAGAATTTGAGAAGAGAAGGTTTAGGGGGTTTGGAGTGTGAACTGATACCAAAAGTGGACGAAGTGATGTACTTCATGAATCGGATTTGAGTTTCGCTTAGAAGTAACCTACCGAAGCTCATAAATCTAGATATTCTATTCACCCAGGTTCTACCAAAATGTATCAGGACATTAAAGAGTTGTATTGGTGGCCGAATATGAAGAAAGATATTGTGGTGTATGTGGGTAAATGTCTGAAATGCTCAAAGGTTAAGGCTGAGCATCAAAAGCCGTCTAGGCTTCAGCAGCAACTAGAGATTCTTAAATGGAAATGGGAACATCTTACTATGGACTTTATCACCAAATTACCCCGTACGTCATGTAGACATCACACCATATGGGTAATTGTTGATCGATTAACGAAGTCTGCTCCTTTCTTACCCATTAAGAAAACAGACAAAACGGAGAAGATATCGAAGTTGTACCTCAACGAGATTGTAGCCCATCATGGAGGACATGTGTCGATTATCTCTGATAGAGATGGACGATTTGACTCCAGATTTTGGCGATCTCTTTAGGATTCACTGGGTTCTCGGTTGGACATGAGCACTTCGTATCATCCTCAAACAGATGGTCAGAGTGAGAGACCCATTCAAGCGTTAGAGGACATGAGCATTTCGTATCATCCTCAACAATAGTTATCACACGAGTATCAAAGCCGCTCCGTTTGAAGCTTTGTATGGAAGGAAATGTCGATTAATCCTATGTTGTTCTGAAGTTGGCGAAAGGCAACAAACTGGACCCAAGCTTTTCTAGTAAACCACTGATAACGTTGCCAAATTAACGGAAGGTTGAAAGCTGTCGTCGATCGACAAAAGAGTTATGTAGAAAACCGAAGGAAACCGTTGTAGTTTCAAGTCGGGGATAGTGTTCTGTTGAAGGTGTCACCTTGGAAAGGTGTTGTTAGGTTTGGGAAAGGGGGATAGCTGAGCCCGCGTTATATAGGTCCTTTCGAAATCATGTCTCGAGTTGGATCAGTCTCTTATCGGCTCAAGCTACCATAGGAATTGAGTGGAGCACATGATGTATTTCATGTTTCCAACCTGAAAAAGTGTCTGTCGGATGAGACACTGATCATACCCCCTGATGAGGTTCAAGTAGACGATAAAACTAGATTTATCGAAGAACATGTAGAAGTTCTGGATTGGAAGATTCAGAAGCTTAGGAGGAGTCGGATTAAGTTGGTCAAGGTTTGCTCGAAATTCCAAACATGGACCTGAGTTCACATGGGAACAACAAGACCAGATGCAACAGAATTATCCCCATCTCTTTCCATCTAGTGCGAAATCGAGACTTGTAGTGTAAAAAATTCCGGGGACGAAATTTCCTAATTAAGGGAGACTATGATACCCGGCTATTTTGAGTCTGTACCGTACAAGTGCAACACATGTTATGAATAAATAAAGGAAATATTTTATTGAATTTGGTGTTAGTATCTTGTATTTGATGTGTTGGTAAGTTTAAAGTTTATTAGAAATTATGTTGGCAATAAAAAGATAAACGCTTATCGCGTAGCAAACAAAATGCGAAACGAACGTCGGTGACCGCCCGCTAAGTGTTAAAATCCTAAAAATATTCCATTATGATTAAAATTCTATTTTTAATCATACTTGTGAGTAAAAATTAATTAAAACGCTTGAAAACTTTATTTTGCGAGTTTAAGCGCATACTAAGCAATACCACGCGTAATGACATTGTCAAGTGTGGTCATAATTTTTGTTATATTTTAAGCACTTTTTACTCTTGGATCAAGCTTTAAATTTATAAAACATGATACAATACTACCACTTTACACACGTTAGGGCAAGTGCACCCATAGTATACGTAGTATAGTGATGGTAAGATACCGAGGTTGTCCAAGGACACAAAAGCTTTTAATACCAGCTTATCGTTAACATCTAATCTAACCAAATTTTTATAAGTTTTGAAAGTTTTAAAAGATAAAACTAAATGTAAAAACGTAAAGAATTAAATAAAAACAAATAGACAAGAAAGAATCACTTGGTTCTGATTCCTCTTTTTTGTATCCTTTGATGATTTCCACACTTTGGGCTTTTTAAGAGATTATCTTAGTTATAGTGTTAGGCCCCTCTTGTGAAGGCGACGATACCCTTGGCTATATTGGTCTGAGTCAGCAGGGAGACAGTCTCGCAAAGCTGGAATATTGAAAGATAATTAAATAAGTTATTAATGCAAAAACTGGTAGGCCCTTCTTGTGAAGGCAACGTTACCCTCAGCCATATTGGTATGAGTCAGCAGGGATACAATCCCACAAGACTGAATAAAGTTTTAATAGTGGTTTATTTATAAGGGGTTCAAGTAGTTCTTACTTCCCTCGATTTGATGCTATTACCTCAAGGGAAGTCTTAATAAGCTTGAACCAAGTCCTCGCAGGATCTATGCACTGAACGAGGCAAGAACTTTACCCAAACACCCTTCTAAACCCTTCCAAGCAGTTAACGTGCTTTATATAGACTGTAAAGACACGAATGAGTGAATCAACAAAACATGAGAAAATGTTTAACCAAAGTTCACTTTCAATATAAAAAACTAGTTATTAAACTCACTAATAGAAACCCAAATAAAAAGTTGCCAAAGATTGGAAATCAAAAGTAATACATAAAATATTTCTTTTCACCAAGTGATGTAAGAGATTTACCCAAGCATGACCTTTGTTTGACAAGAACTCTTATGATCAATCTTGGATTCCGAGATTACTACACACTCTAAAGGATGAAATATGGATGATGGTGGTGGGTGTTGGTGTTGTAGTGGTGGTGGACTAATGGCAAGTGTGAGAGAATTGGTTTGCCAAGGATGCCTTTCTCTTGAGCCAATCACCTCTATTTATAGCTGGAAACAGAAGGCGACCACGGCCCCGTGCCCACCTGGCACGACCCCATGGGCTTCACATTCTCGTGGTGACATAGCAAGGCCCCGTGGTCAGTATACTTGCTGTACTAACACAAATTTTACGAATCTTAGAGTTGACCATGGCCCATGTTGGGTTAGCACGACCCCGTGTTGGTTTGTTTTTGCTATTATCTTGTTCTGCAGAGAATCTTGGCTGGGCACGGCCCGGTGCCTAAACATTTGTTCTTGTTATTTTTGTTGTTTTGGATGTGG